>JAHFWI010000003.1:3750000-5000000 GCA_028554975.1 Himalopsyche kuldschensis | reverse complement strand
TTTTTTAATTAAAAATACATTTTTTAAATCAATGTACAAAGGTACGTGACAAGGTAAGCTATAGCGGAGATGGCAATTTTAAAACAATATGTTTCCTCTATTAAATGCTTCCCTATTGTCGGATTTTTCTCTGGGTTGAGTTTTAGAGTTATATTTAATATTTATATTATTCTAAAATTCTAAAATTTCTATGAATCTAACTCAATGAAAGAGACATGGCATTTTAGGATATCTGATAATATACCAGGTTCTGAACGATACCAGAGTCATCTCGTGGTTATTTTATAAAAATAATTCGATTCAATTAAGAAACTATATCGGTTGTTAAAAGTTATACCTCAATCTTGTAGAAATATTTTTTATAATCAATTGAAATCGTGCTAAGCGAAACCTAGAATCAACACGAATAAACAGAATGAATTCCGTGTTATAACGAAGCTGTGTTGGTAAAACCTAGAGCACGGTTTATCAGGCTAATGTGTCGTGTTTTAGATCGTAACCGTGTTATAAGATATCAAGTTAAGGTAAATGTACTAGTAGCTGACTATGTACCAGTAGTTGACCTTTTGAGAATAAAATGGCCCAAAATATGAAATGCAGATGCGGGATTGCTCTAAATTTTAAAGTTCAGACAAGTTAAGGCATCTGTGGTCGGAATGAGCCACTAACACATCACCATATAGCCAATGGAGGGCCAGGGTGGCCATTTGAAAACAACACCTAGTGAGGAAAGTGTATTATTTCAAATTTCTTAAGTGATCAATCTAGAAACGGTGTCTACCTTGTTCCTGAATCACCCATTGCTACTTGATTCAACCAAGAGTGGTGTGACAGAAAACTCTGAGGCAACTCTGACAAAAAGTTGACTTTAAAGCCTCCTGATTAGACATGGTCAACTACTGGATTTTTCAATATGTGAGATTTGAGCTTTAAATAATTTAACACAACATTTTTAAACAGGCCTTTTCGTAATTTTTGTTCATAATATTAATTAAGACATATGTTCCAATATGAGTATACTTTCTTTGCCATCATTTGGTACAATGCTAAACCTTAATCGTTTTTTTTTGTTGCAATTTTCTCTTAAACGGTCAGCTACTGGTACATTTACCTTATAAACTATCGGTAATGTCGTTGCATTTTATAAAGTAACAAATTCATTATTCTTAAGTAAAAATCACGGTGTTGTAATCTATGTACAAAATGAAATTAATGTTAATTTGCGTATAAAAAATATAGGTAAAAAACTTTGCATTATGAAAACCACGTTGTCATATTTGTGGGTTTTACGAGAATTGTCAAACTGTTTCCGCCGCTTTCTTAGATGAATTTGCGTAGAATGAATGTTGCCCGTATATCATCTCAATTCAGAGATTACGTTATTTTGAATTATACATGCAAATACTCCGATGTTCCAATGTTTAGTCATAAGGGTGACGCTGTTTACTATTGAAACCGGAGATTCTTCTATAAATTCTCGCATATTAAGTTTTTAACGTCTTGAATTATTATGAAAATAAGTGGAAGCCTTCAATATTAACTGAGAAACTGATATGTTCAAGCCACGTATTCTTTTAATGTGTATATTATTTAAAACATATTTTAATTTCATTGTCATTTTGTCATTTTTTATCGGTAAATAATATGATGACTGCTACATTAAACTATTCTGCATTTTTACAATGAAATTGGACTCATGTGAAAATAGCATTTAGTTGAGTCATCACTATTTCTATAAAGATTAGTTTAGTTAAAAAACGAGATTGATTTTATGTTTTTTTTTACATTTAACACCTTGTAATATGGATGTTCCAAGATAAGAGTATTTTTACTGGAGGAAGTTTAAAATGTTCATAATTGTGAACAATATTTTCAAAACGCAATTGGTTATTAAAAAAATGTTGATAATTCATTTCCCAGGAGGAGGTTATCTTTGATTGAAAGCATTATAATAGCAATTTTATTTATTAATGATAATCTTTATACGTCAACTATAATTAAGAAATTATTTATTTACTATTTTATCCTAATGGTACGCATAATAATGATTGGAGGCTAAGATTTAAAAAAAAACTGGCTTCCAATCATTTCTTCTTTTTTAATCAAGTTAAAAATTGGCGCCCCACTGGTTGAGAGCTTGCTTTAAGAAAATACGAAGAAAAGATTTTCTCCAATTTAAAAATTTATGGGCAGCAAATTACAAATATTTGATAAACTATTTTTTAGTAAAGTAAGTATTTGAATGCTTCAAAACTGTTTACATTCAAAAACCTTAGTAATGTATGATACTTTTTTGATTTTTTATTGTTACTTCCACTATTTAACGTATCCGTAAGAATTTTAGCTTGCATGCTAACCGTTTTTACCTACTGATTTTTTATCAGAACCAGTTTGTAGCCTAGGTTTTTTGAGTCACCAGTCCCAATGGCTTTTCGGCTGATAAATGCACTGCCTGTTGAGGTGGAAATCTTCAACAGTGAACATGGTGCTTTGTTTTTAATTTTTTTCTTTTAATATAATTAAAATGTTTCTGTTTCTTAAATTTCTCAATGTTGTGATATATGTAATGTTTTATATTTTTTTTCTTGTCAAATGCTCGGCGCATTGGCGTCAGCTGTAATCTATGCATTTTATTTTTTAATAAATATTTTTTTTTTTTAGTAATTAAAGAAGATAAATTTGCAATATTTTTTAATGCATATATGATAAAAAAAATTGATAGTTACAACAATAGTGAACACGCATTTTTTATTTTAGATTTTAGGAAGGATTTTTTTTTTTTTAATTATTTAAGGTCGTTGTTACAATCGAGTTTCGTTTGTTTCGGTTTCAGTAGATATCTACAACCTTACTAAGCCATAAAGAAATAAATGCATTGCATATTTAAAAACTTGGTGTCCATTGTGTCAAATAAAATAAATGATTACATTAATTTAAAAAAAGTACTCCATTGACCTCAATACAAGAAAAATACAATCGATAGATGGCAAGTAATACTAACGATTATTTATGACTCTGACTGAAAATAATATCATATGTATATTTGAGATTATAATATCGCAATTACATAAAAAAATGTTGATACCATATTTAAGTTTATGTCTATACTTATAGATTCGTTTTGAAGTGAATGCTCATGCAAATAAAACACATATGTATGTACATGTTTAGTGCAGATATCTAATAAGTTCACACTTTGGCTTCTAATAATTTGAATACTTTTGTCGCAGTAAAAAATCAGAATAGCTTTATAGTATACTAACTGTACCCTGCGCGCGGTGCTACGCCAGCAATTGTAGGGGGGATTGGGGGGTGGGTGGGGGAGGGGTGTACGCCAGAAAGTTTCGCGGAAGTGTACTCGAGAAATTTGTAAAAATCGATATCAATTTTTGGGGGGAGGGGGGTTGTTTGGCAGGGTGGGGTTTTTTGGGGGGTATTCCAGACTCAATAAATTTATAAAGTTTCACATCGATCGGTCTAGCGGTTTAGTAGTCCATAGCGGAAATACAGACAGACAAACATTCATTTTTATATATATAGATTGGTAATACTAATGTATATTTGAATTAGTTTTGATTGCAATATGATAATGCTTGCGATGAGTGAAATCGGTTCTGATCATTATTTAATGTGATCTTGTGAAAATGGTACAAAATATTAAAAAATAAATATTCAAATAAACATACAATAATAAATTATGCTTGTCCTTTCTATAAATAAATTGATTTAAAAAACATATATCCATTTATGAAAAATAAAATATTACACGTTATTAGTGTAAGCATGGACTGAAAAAAATAATAATTAACAAATAATAATAATTAATATTGACCTTGCATTTTTAAATAAGTAATATTTTGTCTCACTCATAGATGTCAGTATAACAGTTTTCCATTGTTCTTTATAATAATGAAACTGCTTTTGTATTTTATAAATTGGTAACAGCGGAATCCTACGAGGAAAGTATTTGTGAAAATGCATAAAAAATACATAACACAGATACACTTATGGTGGAATTGTTTAATGAATTTTTAGCGAAAGCAAAACATCGTTTGCCACCATGCCGCTTTAAATGCAAAACAATTATAACAACTAATATTTTATATGAAAAGAGTAAGCGATAAACTCGTAAGGTGCTATTTATTTAGTGATTTCTCATACAAAGCATTTTATCTCGACTGAGTACATATGGGAAAGTGAATTAAAAACTTATTCCATGGACAGAGAGTCCAAGGAATAAGTTTATAGTTTATAATCCATTTAAATTAGTATCCAGGTAAAATAGGAACCAAAAAGTGGACAGATTTAAAAAATATGTATTTTGCTTTTTGGAATGAAAGTTGTCCATCAATCATAATTCTTAAAATTTATATGAATTGCATTGATTTAAAAATAAAAACCAACACGGAATGAAAGAAACGAACGTGAACTCTTTCTGCACATGGTTGTTTGCACTAATTTTATTATAAACAAAGGAGTACCCGGCATGCGATTCAATGCCACTTAAAGAAAGAAAGTGCTTTTGTATACGCAATTTTGTCTGTCTGATGCGTCAGTGAATAAATCAGAAGGTATTCCAACGCTTGAGTGGGCCATATACAGCTGTCCGCATGAGAAGTATGGATTTCCCAAATTTAGACCACACATGTGTAGTTGACACACGGCGGCATATCTGGAATATCAACTGAATTTAAGTTTTTTTCAAAAGAAACCTTGCCGGGTGTTTGCAAAACAACTCACCAAAGCTTTATCGCAATCAGATGAACGGCAATGGAACGCATAAGAGACTAATACAAATTCATTTTTATATAAAATATGGATATATACATATATAGACACATATTCTTAAGCAAATAAAAAGCTTTACTTCCAAGACTGATTATAAAGTGAACAAGAGAAAATTTGGATGTACGCTTCATAGAAAAAAAAACATCATGACCGAGTAGATTAATACAATTCAACACTTGTCAGTTACTTAATAGTTTAGGCGTACAGTTCTTTATCATGCCCAGACGCCCCGCAGTTTGAAAGTCTACGCTGCCGACATATTCGTATCAAATAATAAAATAATTATTATCAATGACTTGTTTCACAACAGTGAACGACCACGCCCAACCTTCCAGTTGGCCTTCACTGGCCAGTAATGTCCGTCTCATTGTCAATCGTGACATACAAAAAAACTATTATAACAGATCTGATATAAGTCAAATATAAAACCCAATATTTTAATCTGACCCGCTGACCCTACAAGATTAAAATCGATTTTATATCAATCAGCAAGGTATTTTTATTCAACTTGTTTTATACGTCAGTGCGTATCGTTCGAGATAGTGTCGCCTTATGATTGGTTCATTCAATATCCGTTTGTCGATAATTGATATTTTGGTTATTGTAATTATTTTTCTTGATCTTTTAACTTCGTATGACTTTCACAATTAAGAATATTTGGCGCATTGGCGTAAGCTGTAATGCCAAATTAAATTTTTAAATAAAAATTATATTAAAAAAAATTATATTAATATTTAATATCCTTTCTTCCTCGGTGGGTGAAACATTCGACCATCACTGCCACATTATCTTAAATATCTATCTTAATATTAGTGACACAATATGTTAACTTTTGGTATTTTTAAATCATTGTGTTTACTCCTTTTGCAGTAAAAGACTATTATTGTTATCAATTGTTTTCGTCGCAATTAAATAAAAAAGAAAATAAGTCTGATTATTATTGGCCCAAAACCATTTATATCGTCGCTACAAATTGCCAGGATTCAAACTTCACTGCCCATACGCAATATGATAAGGTTATCTTATGTCAAACGGGCCTCGTTCAAACGATCTCGCTCATAGTTTTGATTATGCCAGTCTGTCATGAACATCAACGCGAACAGCTTATCCTTTAGTGCGCGACTTAAAATATGTATATACAATATATTTAAAAAAAACTATCGATTTTTATACGTATTTTTTTCTAACGATGAACAAAGATACTTTAAAGTATAATATAACATATTTTTAATGCAATCTATGCCAATAAAACCATACCATTAGGGTATTTTTAGAACCCCTTTTGAACCACAGATTATTTTTCAGGGACCGTCTTTCGAAGGTTGACCGTCAATTTATCAAAGAAATACTGATTTATGGTTTAAGTAATACGAAAAAATGGTATGACAAAAATGAAGTCAAGATCAAATTGTTTGTCAATAACGGTAACATATAAAGATATAACATTTTATCTATGCAAATTTGTGCAATGCATTTTTTCTTAGTAAGAACTGAGTAGAGCTAAGATTTGGCTCATTTGACAAACCAATTTGAAAGTGACAATGCGGCAAAGTCACTCTTAAGAGTTAAGAGACTGTGCCACAGTTGTTCTAATTTCATTTCTGTGATTAGAATGATTAATATGACGCTTAAGTTTAGCTGACGGGTTTTGATTGAAATAAATAATCGGATAATCTGATTATTAGGTGCCATTTTTTGTGTCGGTAAATATTTTGTAATCTAACTTAATTTCAAATTGAACTAGAACACATAATTGAGATTATGACTTTCTAAAATAATATATCAAATCTTGATAGCAAAATAGATGAAAAAATCAGTGTGACCGATAGATGACATTTGTAATGTTTAAAAACCATTTAAATCAATCATGAAATTTGAATTTTGTACTTTGCCATGAGTTTTGTCGCTAACTACCCAAACTTTGCCTATCGGCATCTGCAAGCATTTCAAATGCAAGAGTGAACTTGAACCAACTCATTCATGCATTCGCCTGAAGATGCCGAAAGGCGAAACCTGGGTCGTTAGCGACAAAACTCTCGATCAATTACAACGATTCAAAATTCATATTGAAATTCCATCAAGCACCTTCAGTAAAAATTCTAAATAAAATCCAATCAAGTTCCTCTTAAATATTTTTTTAAAATTTTTCATTTTATTTTCAAGTACAGAGTAAAAAGACATTTATCTATTTAAATTGGATGAAAGTCTGATAAACAGAGCTGCGATTCGAAACGAATTAATTTTCACAAAGTTTACGCATATGCATAACAATTTCTATGGTTATATTTGAGTAAAAATATGCACCAATTAAACTTCTGATAAAATGGCATATGGTAATACTATGAACCTTCAAATCTTCGGTTCATTAAACATTTTCTTTCATCGAAAGGGATTCTATCAATATTCGAAATATGTAGTCTATTCAACGGCTAAACTTTATAAAGTATATATCTCAAAATTATAGATAATGGATACCATTAAAAGTTTTTAGTTGTTTTAGTTTGTAATTTATGCGTAACTTTGAACCATTTTTAATATGAAAAACTGTAATTTGACACACGGATTTCGCAAGTATGACTTACATCCGTTATTCTGGTTTACCTTGAAAATATATAACTTAATTCCTTTTGTGTTTTATGTGCGATTGTCTTATCATTAGAACGCATTAATACATTCGTCTATTGTTTCATAACGAAATTGGACCAATTAAAGATTGAGTGTAATACAAACTCACGTTTTTCAAGTGGGTGTCCCGTGCTTCATAAACGTTTACTGCCGCTTGGAAGCCATGTTTAGTCCATAAATTATACTATACTATTAACGGTCGTTGTAAGTAAGAAATGGTTTTATGGTTCATTATAAAAGCTATCGTAAAAATTTAGGCTAATTCAATACATCGTAGTTTCCATTGTATTTATGTCAGGATCATTGCCAACATGATTATTATACTTTGCATTTTTGTATTTGGTCCTTTGTATCAAATTACCACGACTGTAATATTGAAGTGCCTTTTAATGAATAGAATATTTGTAGATTCGCTTTTACAGTAGTCAGTTTACAGTCAATTTTCCAGCTTAGCGAAGTCTAAAAGGAATGTTGAGTTAGGACGTAAAGTGAAGTTTAACCGTTCTAAAGCTAATGACCCACCGGTGTGTCGCATAAGAAAAAACTCTGTTACAGATAAGAACTCACCAGTGGGCAACTATGTTTAAGGCGTCAAAAAATAATATTTCTAAAATTATCACATCGAATATGAATCCGACATCTCTTAATGCTCACAAAATAAATATAAAGTTTTCGTTTTAATAGATTTCTTAAAAGATATTCAACAAAAAGTGTATAGAGATCATCAAGGCTGTCAAAAAATCTTGATAAAACATTCACAATATTTACGGAAATTTTATTTTGCATGTATAATATATATGTTTCAAAACAATTCAGTAAATACAAATTATTCATAAAATCATAAGAAAAATTCAACAAAAAATCATTTTATGATAGCCAATCGGAGTGCAAAGTTGACATAATATTATAAGCTGTGGAAGACAACCCTAAAATTCATGTGGTATGGTTATTAACATGTGATTGCTTTCATACGTGATCAAAGACATCTTAGCCCTTAAATAACGTAAGTAATTTTACGGTATTGTAAAATTTTTGTAAAGTAAAAAAATTTTGAAAAAGTTGTAGCGTACATGGCAAAAAGTGGGGAATTCTTATAGCTGGTAACAGGTTAATCAGTTGATCGCTTTATCAAATTGTGACTTATTTAAATTCAAAGTGTGTACGATAAAAGTGTGAAAAGCATCAATGTTTTTGGATACCAAGCCATATAAGCCCGTGCAACCGAACGGATGAAGCTCAAGAGCAGCTACCTAGTCGGCAACAGGGCCGGAAATTTCGTCCCAAAAAATCGACTCCAGTTATGTGATTGAAACAAGTACGTCCGTTAGTTACATGTATGAATGTATTTTTGACATATCACTAACAATTCACTACACACAAACAAAACCACTTATAACATTAACTGTCCTTTTACTAAGATTTGTAGGTAAAATACTCATGAATTCTAACTATTTAAATATCTCTAAAAATGTAAGAAATTCTGTGCTAAGATTTTTGGTATTTCTCCTTAGTAAACTTTTATATAGAATAAAATAGTAAAAGTGATAATAATAACCACTCTCACCAATACAACCAAGCGCGTGCAAATATGTTATACATATATGCATTTTCTAGCAGTACGCTTGATTACATACGAATTTCGAAGCGGTATAAAGAGAAGCTCATTCGCATGACGCGTCGTGAACATGACAGGTGCACACTCACTAAATGACTTGTGATATACACAGCTTAGAAACTCACAAGCCTTCGTTTGAGTTGGATTATTCGTTGTTTTCTGGAAATTAAGCTGCAATTATACTACACTTTAAGTTGAATTGGTAATAGCCACTTCTATTAAATTTATATATACAATCAGTTCTTGACTTACGACCACCCAACTTACGACCATTCAGACTTACGACGGAGACCAAAATTTGACCCAAAAATTTTGGTCTCGTGGACTTTTCAAATCTGACGAATAAGAGAAGGAGATTAAGCCACTAATTACAAAATACCGAATAATTTTTCCAGTACAGATTCACCTTGATTGTGGTCATTTTTATTATATTATAAATATATTATGTGTTTATTACTTAATGTACATACATGAACATAAATATTCTGAAATAAATACCATTAACGTACCTCGCACTTTTTATCATTTCATTATTTTTTTGTATGAAATCATATTTATATGATGTTTGATGACGCATAACCGGAGCAGACTTTTTTTAGCACCGTAAGGGAAAGGTTAAAACAAAAATAAGTTCGCCACATAGTTTTTACCAGTAACTCCTATATCTTAGATAATAATTGAAGTTATTACTCGTAGGAGAGGAAATGGAGTACAATTAAAAAATGTAATAAACATTTTTAATTATTTTACACAGTGTATGTATACCATGTTTATGTGATTTGGACGTACGATACATAAAGTCCCGTGATTGCTATATTTTTTTATTGCTATTGGTCTAAAATATTGGTAATCATTATTTTTTACCCGTGTTTTTATGGCATGTCTATTCAATAAATCACTAAAAATCACAGCTTATTATCGAACCCCTTACAAATAAAATTTGAACTCATATCCTATTCGATAAATGATTAAAATTCGGCCTTGAAAATATTTCTCTTATAACGACCTATGTTTGCTTTATATGCAAATATGATTTATTTTAACTAATTATTGCAAATTAAAAAAGTGTTTAATTGAATAAGCTTAGTTTCCAATGAAATGAAGACAAATATGATCTTATAATCGTTTTTAAACGACCTCGGTAGTTTGAAGTAAAACTTGACCGATTTTATTATTTAAATATTGAAAAATGAGACAAAAATGATAAAATATATTTGACTACTCAGTATTGAAGGGAATGTTACAAAAATAAAAAAAAACACTTTTATTCATAAAAAGTTTCAAAGCTTAGATACTATGACTATTGAACCACAGCGTGTCGAAAATTCGAAATTCTACCCGGCCTGAGCCTGAAATATGCGATCCGGCCCGCCCCGATCCCGCTGTTCATTTTCAAACATCTTACCCGATCTCGTCCCGAACCCGAAATAATCTGAACAACTTCCGAAATTTTATTTTTGTTGAAACATTTAATATGTATGGAATTTAGATTTTTATAACGGTGTGTACATCCGAAAATAGCCTGACTTATGTTAGAATTTTTGATTACTCAGCCCGTGCCCGAACCCGAAACCTTGTTACCTGGCCCGCAGGCTTTACCCGAGCCCGTGCAGACCTCTATTCACTATTGTACCATATGTCAACAAATAGTGGCATACAAATAAATTTGACAACATTTTATTCTTTGTTACAAGCAGTGACGTGTTTTATTTCTTTGAAAAGCATCTTCTGACTGATTATAATAATCTTGGATAAAAGCTGAGCACTTCAAAAGATTTTTTTAATTAAAACGAAATACATATTTTTTTCCGTCGCAAAAAAAAATAAGTTGGTCTGCGGATTTCTGAATAAGTAATATTCGTGTTTATTTATTTATAATCTCAGAATTCGCGAATTTCATAGATTGCGTAATTTTATACCTTATAATTATAAATTTTGAAGCGTAAAATATTCTTTTCCGTCATTGATGTATTGCCTCTCATAAGGAGCGACTATGTAATAAACAAAGGTTAACTATCGCATGTTTATCTATACCTGTTTAAATTGAAAAGTTGACAGTAAAAAGTTTTCAAAGTAACACGTTTCCACATATTTTTTTAAAGTGATATGTCTTACAATATTAACACATTTATTGATCGGTTATCTTAAAATGCGTAAGAACTAACATATTTATAATGGAACAAATATTTAAACACTAAAAACCACTCTATCAAAAATCCAGTTCATTAGATAATATCAGGGCTCCAACTCCGACTAAAAAAAGTTTAATTTCGTCAAGTTCTTTTTCTACCTATCATATTGATTTGTATTCAATTAAATATCAACCAACCAATCCTGCCAATAGCCAAATTTGACATATTATATGTAAAAATAAAAAGTTCAATCTTTTCAATATTTCCGACTCCGACCAAAACCTCGCGACGACCCTTACTCCGACTCCACAGCCCTGGAAAATACATAATATTTTGTGAAATAAAACAATACAAATATTGTGTCATTATTCGGCAAACAAAAGCAATTAAATATTTTGTTATAAATCAATTACATTGAAGTGTACCATTAAAACGATGAAAATTAGTATGATGACCCAGTTATTGTTAATTAATAAATGAAAAAAAAATGTTTCAATCTTATATTGCGCTAATAATACATTGTGTAGGTTGACATTGTAAAAAGCGATCAAATAAATTGATTTTCGTGCTTGAGATGTATGTCAAACAAAGAAACATTTAATTTATTGAGTTAGGATATAGCATTATCCTACGATATTGCAAGATTGATGTGAACGTAATAAAAACTTTCTTTAAAGCGCCGCGCCACCTACGAGAAGTATTTTCTTAAATTGAGTGTTATATGATTATAGAGCAATATTTTCTTTTTTCATGAAAACTAAATGAAATAAAATCTTCTTATATTCATATGTGATTCACAGTTTCACATCAATTGTTTATAAGAAATTTATTTATTAATTTAAAAACATTACCAATTTACGATAATTCTTTACGAGTATTTATAGATATTTATTACATCTTTTGTGATTTCAATTTTATTGATTAATCATTCAGAATAAGTGAAATGGTTCAAATTTCGACACGTCGATGTCAATTGATGAGAATATATTGAATATATAAATAAATCAAAGGCCACTAAGTAAGAACGCCGCAGCCGCCTTTACCATTAACTTAACCGCCCTACCTTAACCGTTTAGACCAGGGCTATGGAGTCGGTAAAAAAAAGTCCGACTCCGACTAAAAAAAGGTTAAATCGTCACCTTTTTTCCCTAATTTTCCTATTTATGTGTATTCAATTAAATATCAACCCCATCAATCCGGCCAAAAGTCAAATTTGACATATTAAATGCAAAAATAAAAAGTTTAAACTTTTCAAAATTTCCGACTCCGAGTACGACTCCGGTCAAAACGCCGCGCCGACTTCCGACTCTGGCCAAAAAAGCTCCAACTCCACGACTCCGACTCAGACTCCACTACCCTGGTTTAGACTCCACCGGTTTCCGCCGTCGACTGATCTATGAAGATCCCATGTAAACTACCCGAAAAATTATTTTACACTCACCTTATTATGGCTTTTTATAGAAATGTGAAAAATAGCCGAGATTAAAAAGACGTTTTCACAGCTGCCACAAAAAGATATAATTTATGATTTTTTCGCCCACTATTTCAAAATCGTTCATAAACGTGTTTTTAAATACCGTGTAAAAAAATGAGTGTTATTGTTATCTAAGATTAAGTTGCGAATGTAAGTTCACCAAAAGAAATATTTAATTGATTATGACTGTTCAATTATGTATTAATCTTTTCAGATATAGCTACACATCCTAACATGTATTCTTCGTTGCTGATACATATTTGGTTTTATAATAATCTAAAATTTGAACATATAAAAATAATGAAGTGTATTTTTCGAACATGCTAACTACTGGGTAGCTAATCAATCATAACGCCAAAAACTTGTTTAGGAAGATGCAAAAAAAGTTTTTACTTTCAAAATACTCGTTGTTATGACTGTTAAGTGATAAGCCAAATGGATTATTTATGGTCAGCCAAACTAACGAGTATCTAAGGTATACGGACGTTCAATCATTATTACGTAAAGTAAAAAATATATATTTCCGATGACGGAGCACAATGATTCGCAGAAAAATTCTAGAATTTTATTCACATGAGCTTTAAAAAATTCGACCTACGCGTCAATCAAAGTGATCGATAGTTACAGGTTAAACGCCAAGACCTTGCTTCCGTTGCAATACATAATGCGCCACTAATTATTGCTAGCAAAAGTGATTAACATGAAACTCATTTTAGCTTAACAACCTGCTACCGCAAAATTTTGGTTTCCACCGCATAAATTAACCATTATGATTTAAAATAGTCTTGGAAATAAAAAAACAATGTCTCACAAGTCATTTTTAAAGAATTGCCATTCATTAGAATACTGCAGTGACAACTGTCCATTTATGGAGGTCTTTTTTATAGGAATGAAAATGTAATAGACTTCCATAGGTTTTACCACCTATGAACGTTTTACCTTCCGAAATTTTAAAGCTTTCAGTACACATATGCCGTCGAACTGAAACATACATTTTCTTTAGGTCATTCGAAAAGAAAATTATTTAAAAGTTGATATATAAACATTATATTTAAAAAAATCAATCTTTGTTATATCCCATTTTTGAGATTAGCTTGTATGGACGGAATCTTTAAATATGATTAATTTAGTCAGAATAGTGTATGTTATATTAATTTAGGATTTCGACTGAATTTGTTGGAATTTCAAAAGAAAATTTGAATCGTTTGGATCACGTACTGAGTTTTGTCACTAACGACTCCAAGTTTCGCCTTTCTTGACGATTAATATCCTTCGTGCAGATGCCGATTTAATATGAACCTTGTTACGATCAAGGGATGCAATGCTCAACTCGATATTTAAATAAGTGAATCTAGAAGTTAAATAAGGGAAAAAGTACGGCAGTATTTTAGAACTTTTGTCATATAAATCTGCATTTGGCTAAATAGAAAATTTTATAATTCACACATGTTATATGTATGTAAGTGGTCCAGTGAAGGCAGTCACAGTTTAAGATTTAACTTTTCTGATTTACGTTATTCAGGTACACAAAAGTAGTCGAGACATTGCACTGTTTTATTGTAGCAAAAGTTGTGTCTACATAAAAACACATGTCAACGTATTGTGACCAAAGAACGTGTGTGCCAATCTATAATATTTATTGTTTTGTTACGAAATAAGTTGTGGTCGACCTTCGGTGGACGGGGGATTAAAATCGAGATAATATTTTTTTCGTGCTTTTATTATTTTAATGGAGTGATTGAGCCTTATCGGGAGATTGGTTTCAGCCACCGTTTTTATTCGCGTGATACTTTCGCTAATAATCAATATGATATACTATATTACAATAAGTTAGCAACGAATAAAGTATTATTATCTATTGCATTTGATAACGACATGATTTTTTTCAACACCTTTGTCTGTGATATTACATTATGAAGTTTGTGTTATATTTACTTTAAGGAAACGGTAATTTACAATATAATGATATTTATTTGCATTATTATCTTCTGAAATCGAGATAGAGAGAAAATCAACGATAAAATATGTTATTTGTAAGAAATTAAACTATCCAACGACTTATAACGACGTATAACTTAATGTTTAGTTATTGAAATCTGTTTTTCCTCACATTTATAGCTTAAATAGGGTTAATTTGGTGATTCTCAAAGATGATTTTTTCTCTAAATTTTATGCAAATGGTTAGCTTCCCATTAGAAATGATAGTAGACGGTTTAAGAGTGTTTTGCTGATTTTGATTTGTTTTAAATCAATGTTTTAATTTAGAATTTCGACTGACAGTGCTTGATGGAATCTCAATATCAGATTTGATTCGATTGAATTTCAACTGTTTTTATTACTTTCAAATTACTACTCACTCACCTTACTCCCTGATTACATAGAAAAGGTGCCAATCTACAATTATTTTGCTGACTATTTTGCTGCTGAGTTTTAAATACACTGCAAAATTATTTGCAGTGTATTTAAAACTATTCTTAAATTAAAAACAGTGAATTTAAGATAAAATGACAAGAAACGTCTACTTCTGTTAATACTTTTACATTTAATAACCAAAGTCAGGAATCATTTAAATTGAAGTGACGATTAATGAATGGCTATTTTAAAAAAAGAGCCTCGCTTCACAAATATAATTATGAAGAGCTATAACTTCTTAGTCATTAAAAATTGAAATATCTTTTTGCATTTTTATGTAAATGCATGTACACATTGTTCAAAAAAAATATCTACTGTGAATAAATGTAATCTCAATATAAAATTCAAAATAACTTTGATTATTCCAAGTATTGCGTAACTAATTGTGACACGTGTTTCGCCTCTTTCAGAGGCATCTTTGGACTTTTACTTTCACAAAGTTTGCTTATTTTTCATAAATCTTTACAAAAATTCTGTCCCGTGACTATATATCCATAACTTACCAAAATTTTAGAGACACCGGGATAGACTATCTTCACTCTGATATTTAAGAGACTAGTGTTGAATTTTTTTAAAGCGCATTGGTTTATGAAATATATAAATTATGCATTCTATTATTTCTTAACCTGTTATAGGAAAAAAAATAATCGCAACCGTTGTTGTGAACGTGGCAGGTATTGCATTAAGTTGTTGGTGGCAATTTTTTAACCATGTAATAATAATTGTCGCTCCAAGGCGTTGTTTTGTGCTGGTGTCACGGAAAATGGAATTAGAAGGCGACAATCGGCGAGACTGGAGCGAGCGGTTTGGGTCGGCCCGGTCACGAACTTGACAGTTTGCTTGACGCAACGAAAAGTGATACTGACGTAAAAGTTATTTTCACACAGCCAGGTTACACAGCGAATTTAAATTTGAAGCCAAACAAATTTTATTGTCTTATATGTAGGTCAAACTGTGGAGTCGTTATGACTTCGAATCCAGCACTGACCAAAAACACAACTCCGACTTCCGACTCCAGCTTTGACCACTAACACGACTACGACTCCAAATGAAAAAAAGTTTAATTTAACCATGTTTTTTCCTCAAAAAACTGTGAAGACTCTGACTCCGGCTAAAAAACCGCAACTCTGTTACTCCGACTCCAAATATGGATATGCAAAGACCAACCGAAAGAAAAAATAAAGCAATAATTTTGATTTTAGAACTTCTTCTGAAGTCTTCAATTGTACTGTTCTATAAAATTATAGCCAACCCTCCTACAGCACCGAGATAGAGATTTTTTGACTTACTTTATCAAAGTAATGGGACGTACCTATGCATAGCTATTGACAATTTGAGAGCAAACTTACATTCAATAATCACATTAAGACTACTTGTAATAAAGCATTGAAAATGTTGGGCTTTATCCTCCGTACTACCAAGGACTTTCCAGGAGTAAAAATTTTGATACTAATGTATAATTCTTTAGTTCGAAGCCGGCTTGAGAGTGGATCGATTGTTTGGGCCCCAAGAGGTGCGAAATATGTTCTTATGGTGGAGAGGGTTCAGAAGAAGTTTTCGAGAATTCTCTATTTGAGGACATACGGATACTACCCATGGCTTTATCCAACCGATTTTCTTTTAGGCATGCTCACGTTCAATAGTTTGAATACTCGAAGAGAAATGTACCTGGCCACATATTTCTTTCGACTTATCCGAGGCCAAAATGAGAATTCCACCATTCTTGAGAATGTTAAATTGAATGTCCCTGATAATTTTTTGAGGAATCGTGAACATGAGTTGTTTGTTCTTCCAAGGGGTAGAACCAGTCTGCCAATGGGAATGTCACTGGGAAGAGCTTTAACAATTTTAAACGGCATTGCTTCGGATGTCGACATATTTCATATTGACGTGAGTGAGTTCAGACGAATACTATATTTTATGAATAAAAGTTGATTTTGTCAGAACTCATTCGGTTGACTGCCTTGAAAATTTCTAATGTGATATTAATAATATTTTTTCCTCTCTGTTTTTTATATGACTATTGTAATTTTCATCTTATTTTTAATTTTTAATTAATTTGTGATTTTTATTATATATTTACATGTATGTATGTATATATATATAAATGCATGTATTTATATTTGTCAAATCCATGGCGCATTGGCGTCAGCTGTAATGCCATGATTTGCTTTTTTTCTTAAATAAATAAATAAATAAATATTCTTCGAATGCACGTATATAAAAGTTCGCACAGATTTAAAATGGATTTCTAGATTAATAATAATCATAATAATTTATAAACATATCATTTATACATGACATGCCAACAAAAGCACAAACGTACATACGTATATAATCATGAATTTTTATTTTTGCAATACGAGATTTTTTCATATGTACTTGAAAAATAGTGTCCGATTAACAGATTGATAAAAAACAAGGTCTATACAGCTTTTTTCATCGTCGGATAGACTATTTTTTCGATGTTTTTGACAGTAAGAACTTATACATTGCATTTTATTTAACGAGTTTTTTGCTCATAATAAAGTTGTATAATTTGAACCTATTATACTGTATGAACGGTAAGATAAGACAGGAAAATATGTCGCTAGTAACAGAGTTTTGCAATGTTTTATAATAGCCACGATCCTTTAACATGAAAAAATAAGAAAAATGAGAATTAATTATTTGAGCTCGCTATGTATAATTTCTTCCAAATGTTATAATTGCAGTCACATTGAAGCGTCATAAACTTAAGCGGAATTACATTTCAGAGTATTTAAAGTTGAATCAGTTTGACCTAGGGATAACATACCAGGCTCAGTCGTGATTCAAAAATAGGTAGGTCATTCATTACGATAATACAATAGTTGCGCAACTGATATATCCGCCAATCAGGATATCACCATAAAAAGAATTGTGATACATAATTAAGTGTTGCCATATATGTTCATTCCGACGCAGTTTGCTATTACAAATACACAGGGTAAGTTAATTAAATTCAGGTCAAGATTATTGTTTTCTTTATTTTAAGCGACTTTCAAAAGTCAAAAGGTCGTTCGTGGGTGTATCGTAAAATTGACTGATAAGTTTGTAATATTGATGATATTATACATTCTAAATTTGATATTACATGTTCCTATGAGAAGCATGTCATCCCCGTTCTGGCCATGTAACAAAACACTTTAATAATCCAGAAAATCAAAATATTTATTTTATCAATCAACATTGTCGTCTCTTGTTCATCCACTGATCAAAGTGAGTTTTTTTTAACCACGTCAACTCCCAAATTGGAGCATATGGACTCCTGACGGAGTTTATCTCAACATGATTTTTCTTTCACAATTTGCTATTTATAAATGGGAATCGTTTCTTAGAATTTATAGGATACTAGTATTGCTAGCCGGCGTCGCTCGGACTAAGCAACCAATAATTATTTAATGTTATATCATTCCCAAAGAATTACAGACCCACAGACATACATACATACATACATACGCCCTTTCGGTATTTCTAGTATTGCTAGCCGGCTTCGCTCGGACTAAGCGACCAATAATTATTTAATATTATATCATTCGACATAATTATGTCACAAAATCTAACATCCAAAATAAAGTTAAAATAAAATCACAAACTTTATTTAATTTGATGACAGCTCCATTCTCGCCCATTAAAATGTCCAAATTCAAGGAAAAAATCTAATTTGCTGTCAAAGAAATGTCAAATAATACATACACGTAAATAATAAACATTATTATATTAATAAAAGCCGGGAAAAGTTCAGTAGAAGACTAATTTATTATATTTTGACTAAATGTCTTCGCCGATAAAAATTCAAACATATTTTCTTTCATATTCGTTTTTATGGCAACTTAATGACCAACAATGCAAAAGGGAATTACAGACCCACAGACATACGCCGTTTCGGTTTTATATATAAGATAGAAATTATCCATTGAACATATTATTTAAAATGGTTACTATCTACAGCAGCATTTACAAAGCCATGGTTTGCGGGTCAAGCGGTAGCCCAGGCAATGAGTTAAATCAGCAGTGGGAACAATTTCATTTCTTGCCTAATTGATTGCAAAAGAAAGTATTTTTAGTTAAATCGGCTTTGTTTTCAATAAATCTAATTGCAATTAATTAATGAAAAACGAATTCATTTATAATATATGAAAGAATGACAGTTAATATGTCGCAATGGAAACATGAAATAAGATAACTTTGCCCATCACATATAGAAGAATGAGGGTTTTGTAAGGCCAGTACTGTAGTAGTGAATTAATTACACACTCTTAATAGATTCGGTGGTAAATTTGTGGAAGTTAATTTAGGTTTTTTTGTAACGACAAAAGCATCATTAGACCTAGGAGACATGAAGGTTTGTTAATGCTTATGTTATAAAAAATATGCGCATATAACAACGTATTAACGGTGGATGAAAGATATTTTAAATTTTATATCAATAAAATACTCTTTGAAATTCGTATTATTCAATCGTCAGGCCAAGTAAAAAAAGCTTATGTTGATAATAAAATACATATTAATTTCTACAGTGCAAGTGGAATGGGATCAAAAGCATCTAGCCAAGCTAATAATGGTAAATTTAAGCTTATTCTTCTCATCAGATTGATTCAAAAAGCTGAATATTGGAGATAAAAGCTTATTGATTTGGTGGGTTTTGCTCCATCCAGCACAACGGCTGCGAAATCGTTATGAATGCGACATGTTCAGCCAACTCAATTCCCATATGTCATCAATCAATTTTTGTATGAAGAAGAAAGTCGAATGATTAAATACAAAATCAGTCCGCCTTTTCGCCCACCAAATGATTTCAGTTAGGCATCCCTGGTCTAAATAAAGATTTAAATAAAGGGTAAACGATATTGCACAAAGAATCAGCTACCGTTTACCCTGTGCAAAGTTAGTGACTACAGTACTGATTATTAGTTTCACTATAAGGCCTTGTGCACGAAGTACGTAAGTCAAGAAGACAATCTCTTGGAGAGAGTACATATTATTGAAAATACAGCGTTGCGATTTTGGAGAAAACCTAAGAATACAATGATTTACGTTTGTTAAAGGTATACATATATATGAAAAAGAAGTTAAACATTTGTTAATTAAATGAATAGATAAGCCCAACCAAAAGATATTTTTTTATTATAATTGTGAGCATGAGTTGTTTGTTTTCCAAGGAGTAGAACCAGCCTGTCAATGGAGGGATGCCACTGGGAAGAACTTTAGTGATTTTTACGGAAATTTTCGAATTTCGACATATTTCACATGGACGTGAGTGAGTTCTATTTTTTATATTTGTATTATAGTTGAGTTTGTCGGAACTCACTCGGTTGACTTCTTTGCCAATTTCTAATGTAACTTTTTTCACTCTTAAATGTATACATATGTAAACTATGTATTTTTTCTAGTTTTAATCACTCGCTAAAACATGCGTTTAAAGACTTTGATCATTTCAGGAAGCAGACTTATTGGCCGGTGTTCTCAACTGTAGCGATCGCGCCCTCCTGGCTCCTGTCGGAAGCGATGGGAAGAGAATGTCAACAAATAAAATTCAAGAGTTAAAACATTTAGAAACGAAGGAGACTGGAAGAACTTTGGCGCTAACACGCCTTAAAACTTTATGTTCCGTCAAAACTGTATCAAAAAAAAAAAAAATGTATTTTTTTCTTCCGGTATTTTCATCTTTTTTCACATTCCAAAAGCAATTAACTTATAATTTGTAATTTTTGCAATGTAAAAATACATATATAATAAATAAATTATTATAACAATAAATAATATGTGTTATTGACAGAACAAAACAGTTTACAAAATTTGCTATAAATTTCTTTTAATAACACCTCATTAAAAATACATTACGAAGTGATTTCGATTATCTTTAATAATATTTGTATTGCATACCATGTAACCCCCTATCATTATTGGTTGCTAAAAAAAAACGGTATTGCCCACACCATACAAAAAATGTATTAATTGTTGCCAGTGGACTGTAATCAGCTACCGATAGGCAATCTGTGAAAATTATCACAACCAGCTGGTCCGATTTGCCTAGTTATGCAATGGAAATATTTTTTTCATATCAATTCCCAAGTCATTTACATACAACTGGAGTCGTTGATACTGATATTATATGTTTAATGCCTTATTCGTGAAACATGAAATTTCTTGCGAAACAGAAATTGTTGAAGGTGTTTGCAATTATTCATTTGGATCACGAAGAATATTTTTTTAGCTTATATTGATTTGACAGACACTGAAAAAAAAGTTGTCGGATTAATATTTAAATTTACATGAAATGCTTTAAAAATATGTACTTTAATATTGTAATGTGACCAAAAGATTTATTTTGTGTCATGTTTATTTGATTAACCTAGCCATCCCGAACACTATAGATTTTGTCCCAACAGCTACTTTACCTTAAATATCTATCTTAATAGTAGTGCTGCGATGTCTAAACTTTTGGTATTCTTAAATCATAGTTTTTTTACACTTTTTGCAGAAAAAAAATATGATATTTAATGGCTAGTTGCGCCGTAATCGATTAAAAAAGAGAAGAAGTCGGAATTTTTCAGTTTAATAAGCGATAAGAGAACGTGAACATAGTGAGTCATAGATAACATGGACGGAGTTTTTTATATGTGGCAACAATAAAAGGCGATAAGCGATAGGATAAGAGATAAGGTAATGTGACTTCGAGCGCGGTTATTGGCTTGTTAGTCTGCCATAGCCGTTGGATGGAAACGTCGTCGTTTTCATGCGCGACTTAAATATGAAAAATTATAGGAAAAATAGGAATTTTTATATGATTTTTTTTTCCATAAAGATGTATAAATATACGCCAAAGCATAATCAATCATTTTTTTATTGCAGTCTATGCCAATAAGGCCAAAACACTGGGGATTTTTTTAACCCCCCTTCGGCCTGAGAGTCATTTTTCAAGGATAGTCCTACGAAGGTTAAAAGAATTTGATAATGATTTTGGTATTCTATTAATATCATCATCATCATCATCATCATCTAAAATTCAATATTTTTTTATCTCCGACTAGATATAAGATAATGTAAAGATATCAGTTGAATTTAACCTAATAAATTTCGATACAAATGCTTTGAATACTTTTAAGGTGTTCACTGTCGACAATTGATATTGCTCGCCAAGAGCGAAACCGGTCCTGATACCTGAATAACAGAAAAAGAAATATGAAAGTTACCAATGAAATGGAGATATATATAAAATGAAAGTTTTTATTGCAAACTGTTTTTTTATTGTATATCTTTTTAGATTATCCTTTAATGTATTCATTTTTTTTTAATCAAGAAAAGTCCGATATAACAAACTTGGTGATTTGATCAGGGTTTTGGAGTCGGAGTCGTGGAGTCAGGGCTTTTTGGCCGGAGTCGGAGTCGTCGCGGCGATTTGGCCGGAGTCGTACTCAGAGTCGAAAATTTTGAAAAGTTCGAACTTTTTATTTTTGCATATAATATTTCAAATTTGGCTATTGGCCGGGTTGGTAGGGTTGATATTTAATTGAATACACATCAATAGGAAAATTAGGCAATATGACGATATTCAACTTTTTTAGTCGGAGTCGGAGTCGTGTTTTTGGTCAATGTCGGAGTCGGAGTCGAACTTTTTTTTACCGACTCCACAGCCCTGGATTTGATACAATATTTTAAATACATGATTATGAAAGGCGTCAAATAAAAAAAGCTTATGTTATAAAATTTTATAATAAAATTTCATCAAATAAAACTAAACCAGTCAATAAGTTTATATATCGTGAAAAAAAATAATCAAACATATGTTGTTGATTCAATAATTTTAATAAGAAGTAAATCGTTGGAATTATACGATGTTATCATGATGGATGGATTATTCAATGCATATTATATAAAATGACATTTCGTTTTTACTGTTAATTCTTTTCACTTTTTCACAAATACACATTCAACAATAAATCAAAGTTCTTTTCTGGGTAAATTATCATTACAAATCTCTTATTAATATTTGTATATAAATTATTTTGTGATATCGTTAAGATTAACATGATGTTATTAAAATTTATCAGAACTTAACAAACCTTCAACATATTATTAAGATAGATAAATGGAATATTGATTGCTTTTTTCTGAGATTTGATTTTAATAAGAGGTTTAAAACCACTTTTGGTTTTACAATAATAATAAACGGTGTGATAATATACGAGTTTAGCATAAATAGGCTTAATGCTCCGATAGGTTAATAAATACGGTATGTCCGCATATGTAGCAAGTCAAGCATATCATTTTCCAGAATTTAAATTTTTCTCGATTGTGTATATTATGTTCATGGTTACATTTTATGAATTACTAGTATTTCTACCCGGCGTCGCTCGGACTAAGCGACCAATAATTATTTAATGTTATATCATTCGACATAATTATATCACAAAATCTAACATCCAAAATAGAGTTAAAATAAAATCACAAACTTTATTTAATTTGATGACAGCCCCATTCTCGCCCATTAAAATGTCCAAATTCAAGGGAAAAACATTAATAACATTATCATTTGATTTCATATAAAACGGTAATAAAAATAACAATGTATTTTAATTCTACATAAATTATTTAATATATTTGTTGATAGAACTAACTACGAGGGCGTAAGCCGAAATAGCCATTCACAAATATACAAAATAATTTATGTAGAATTAAAATACATTGTTATTTTTTCTTCCGTATTATAATGAAGTTCTACCAAGTAAATGCCAACTCAATCAATGATTTCATATAACCCAAGTTTCCTACGATAGCGACAAAAATTATTAATACTTTCAGATATTGCTGTATTTAAAAGTCTGATATATAATACTTCTCCCCCAACCACGGTTGTGGAGTCGTTAAAAAACTCCTTCTACCCTTCTTATTTATGTGCATTAAATTAAATATACAAATACCAACAGACCAATCCGGCCAGCAGTCAAATTTTACATGTTAAATGCATAAATAAAAAGTTCAAATGGTTTCAAGACTCCGACTCAACAGCCCTGATTCAAAAAAAAAGTCGGACCCTGTAGTCTAGTGGCAAGAGCATTGTCCTAGCGAGCAAGTTCAGATTTTTTCAATTGAAAAAAGAGATCTTGGGCTGGTTGCATGTTATTTATCGTTAAGTTGTTCACGACTGATTCATTATCTCATTGATCTCGTATGAATTTCACTATTAAAAATACATATTTGGCGCATTGGCAGTAGCTGTAATGCTAAATATTTTTTTTTCTCAGAAAAAGTTTATAACAAAAAATAAATATAAAAAGGTGAAGAGAACTAAAATAAGAAAACTAACCAGGGAAAACTTCATCCTAATTTTTACCATGAAGTAATGTTATAATTATAGACCTTCCGTCGATATGTTATTCTTAGTTGAAAAGGCTGTTTTTTTATTTGCAGCTTTTAAATAGACAAACTCAGCGATTCAATAACTACATTAATTTGTAATGTTTTGAATGAAAAACGAACAATTTTACGTTTCGCTATCGGCAGTGATAATCGTGTCAATAAAACGTTGTGAGCAATTTTGTCTGTTTTCTGTCTTTCATAATGCTTGTCACATATTATACAATGTTTCATATGTACAGAATATATTATGTAATTGTTTCGTAGAAGAATAATAAGAAAACCTATCTTTATTTATTGATTGATTTATACAATTTACAGAAAATGTAACCTTTTATTTGTTGTTTTTTTTACACGATATCATATTACTTATAAATAAAAAAATACTTCATCTATCAACTGTAAATGTCAGCGCAATTAAATTATCTTCATTTCTTAGTTTATGAGAATAATCACATTTATTTAATAATAAATCTAACCTATTCGATGTGGAAAACTGTATTTCGTAATATTTATGTCTATAAATATCTTGAGCTCAATCGAATACTTCTAGGCGATATTCGTTACGTAGATTTTTAATGAAAATTGTCGCATAACCACTTGAGACCGGCCCTTCAAGAAACAGCCTGTAAAGAATTAACTGAGTCGTTCGTCTGACTACCCTAGTTACAGTTCTGATAACAAGATTTTATGCAATAACAGGTTATTGTGTTATGCGAAGTGACCACGGCAAATAATGTATGTATTAAATAATAGCAAAGATAATTTACGCAGTTATTATCTATGGTCTATTTATAACATGATTAAGTCTTCGGCTTATTATGCCGTCTCAAAATGTAATCATATTTTATATTGTCATATGAATGAAAACAGACGACAAAAAATATTCTTCCAGTACTGTTTTGTTGCCGACTGTTATCTTATGTTTGATTGTTGATAATCACAAAATAAAATAAATGGGATTGCAGCTGAATAGAGCGAGTGAAATGCTGTACACAAATAAGTAATGTTCCATATATTTAGGCCACGGCCTGAATGACGTTTTTTATAGCATAGCGTGCAGCGCAGCGGACAAACACGTGCCACGCAAATGCAAGTAACCTCATTGGCTGTAAGGAAGGCAAGGCTCGTCAATTAGCCAATGAGACCATTTGAATTTGTGTAGCACGTGTTTGTAGGCTGCGCTGTACGGTACGCTGTCACTCAGGCCGTACACTTAGTATTGTTTTGATCATTCTGACAGCTCTTGTAATTATTATCTCATAAGCCCGAGGATAAGATCAATTAAAAAATTATCGAAATGGATCGAAAATAATTTAAGTAGACGGAAGCACTATATCAAATTAATTTATTCATTGAATTGTTTCAATTGACCTACCCCCGTGTGTACCCATCATAAGCCGTGGTGTATAATTCTGATTTTTACTAACGATGACCTAAGTCAGTATAATCATAATATTTATCTTCATCGTAAAGATACAAACAGCGTTGTAAAGAATTTATAATCAACACTGCAATAATTTTTATTTGGATCTAGAAACAAAATAATTTCGTTTACCACAGGTAAATGAAAATTATTAAAATTTCACATGACTATACTGCCATCTGCAAAAATGTTGATTTACTAAAGTTGAATGCCACTTTAGTTTACATTTGTTAAAAGCTTTTGGAATATGGCAACAGATGTCAAAACTTTTCCAGCGTCACAACCTTTCGCCGAATATTTAAGAGCTGACATAGCACTTATGATATTTGCTTTATTTTGTGATTGATAATAAATAATGTGCCCTTAATGCGAACCTTATTTCATGATTTTTTTTTACCGCAAACGTTGATATTAAAAATTCTAAAGCTTTCTGTAGTGCTCAATATATAAAATAGCATGCAACTTGTTGTAGAAGATGGGATTTATAAAAATATTGGTAGTGTAGCTAAAAAGAGTATGCGAGAACAATGAAAAATTGATATTATAAAGCAAATAGATGCATTTATAGGTTGTTTTTTCAAACGAAGCTGGAGAGCAGAGCAAACACATAATTTTAAAGTTCCACCAAGTGGGTCAGCCGTAGATCTTAGTTAGCTATGAGTACAAATACTGTTTGGGAATCCTAGTTCTTTCTAGCTCGAAGTTATTAATGCAATTCCGATGAAATGGATATTTCTAGAATAGAAAATTGTATGTTACTAGTTACGTTTAAAAGCATTAAAACTGTAGGTAAATGCCAAGAATGTTTGCGAGATTCGGTTATTAACACTCACAACACGGGTGATCATACATTGTTTTATTAGGAAATGCTATAAATATATAGGGGACAGCTTAATAAATTGTGAAGTATATACAACCAACAAATGTTCCTAATTTATCATGGTTTTATATTGTTATGTAAAAATCATTAATTTTCATAGATTATAAATTAAAAAAATTGAAAAAAAACAATTCTTTAATAATACGTAGGATCGCAGCTCTTAAATTAGTAGGCATTTCCATGCTATGAGCTAGTAATTAAATCTTATTAATATCACATTTAAAAAAACGGAATATGTAATTTACCCATGCAATTGCTCACTGAACTTTATTAACATAAAACAAATCGCTAATTCTACAACATTACTATACAAACAATTGAACTCGGTGACTTTGTACTCTTATAAATAATCAATACAAAAAAATATTTACGAAGCGTCACTCATGCACTTGAAATGCTCGAAAATGTCGAAAAGTGAAACCCGAGTCATTTATTACTGACAAACTCAAAGAAAAGAAAAAAAATCAAACGATTCAAGCACGATTTCGTTTTATTTTAAGCTTCTCATTTTGCTAAGTTTATTGTTAAGAGAAAATTAATGATAAATGATTCCCAATTTAATTTAACATTATTTTAAGGAAATCTTATATTGTTCATTAAAGTTCTCATTATTCTATAAATTCAAAATCCCTTTCTACCTATTACAAAGTTCCTTTTAAATATGATCCATTTTGAATCTAAAAAAAGTTATTGTTTATGGTGGATTAAGCTCATTGAGAAACGTATTGATTACTTCACAAACTTTTATTAAATGATAGATCGGGTATAAAATATATTTTAAAATTACTCCATTCTTTTAAAAATAATCAAAAAACTGGATCTTTTCAATGTTTAAAAAATAAAAAACAAAATCAATATGAGGGCAAGTGTCTTGAATCTGTGAACGAAAAAGTAAGTCTGATATCATTTCTCTTCAAGACGAAACAATGCCAGTACATAAATATTTGCAAATTTTGCGAACAATCAAATATTATATGTTATTAAAGAGTTATTTTGAATCGATTTGTAATTCATTATTTTTAGTCAACATGATTTCACCAAAAAAATATTGGAAACCATTCAATTATTTGACTGGTTTTTCATTAAGTAAAAAAAATATGTTTTCTACAGCCATGTTTATACGAACTATTTGCTTTCTTTTGTATTGCGTACATTACTCGTATCTACATTAAGCTATGTACAAGAAAACAAAAATCTTTCGACCATATTATATTTTATCTTTTTAAGGATCAGATATTGATTTTTTCCAACTATGTATTGTATGAGAGATACAGATAATCACTGTGTTTTTTTTCTGCAGATTCAACACACATTTTATACTAGAAATTCCATTATTTTTGTCAAAAACACTTGCCACAGTATAACTGTGCCTAAATGGGTCGTGAAAGTGCCTGAATTAGGTCAGAATCTTTTTTATATGCAATCCATTTCTCGGTTCCTAGAGGTTTCCCCTAGTTGTTTAACATAGGGTAACATCGTATGTTTTTTTTAAATTTTACGTGCCACTATTTGAAATGTTATAATTTACTATCTGTAAAGGTTCTTTAAGTTTTGTACACTCCTTCAGTTGAAGGAATACTTTTAATTTAATGCTGCGTACAATTTTATTGCTAGTAATCCGACTTACTATAATAGCAAAGGGATGTTTAAAAATCTTTCTATGTAGATCCATTTGTTATTGATGGCATGAGATTAAGTTTAAAAAAATGGCAAAATGTATCACGAATCTTACGCTTTAGCCTAAAAGGTTATACAGCCAGAATAAAGAGTTTTGATGTGAATTTTGATATACATACATATAGTGTGGGTGCAAATGATGGTTATTTAAAATGGAAATAAAGTTGAATTTTTTTGTTTTTTTCATTATTTGTTACGTCTTTATTTCAATTGTCACAAGAAATAATAAGCAACGATATTACATAATATGAAGTAAATAGCCGATTTTAGTCTTTATCCCATCTTTGATTAGAGACTAGAGACACAACTCCTAGTCTTAATTGTGATGAATGTTTTACAACTAAAACTCTTAACAAAAAAGTAGTATTATTAAATAATATTCTTAATAGGATATTATTTCCAATTAATAGGATAATCACTAGCCTATCTGATTGATCGCAGCTCATTAGTTTAAAAGTTTGTAATTTTAATGTCATTAGTATAATAATTATTTGTTTGCTTTCTTTCGATTCTATAACCCCCTCCTTGCATCCCGTAAAAAAAAAAACTCCCAAACTCCATTTTGTAATTTTATCATTTTAAAATGTTAAAGTTAATCTTGCTTAATATAAAATTTAAAATAACTTTGATTATTCCACGTATTGTGTAACTAACTGTGACACGTGTCTTTACTTAAGCAAACTTTGCGATAGTAAGTCTGAAGATGCCTCTGAAAGAGGCGAAACACGTGTCACAGTTAGTTACACAATACGTGGAATAATCAAAGTTTTACTTAAGCAAACTTTGCGATAGTAAGTCTGAAGATGCCTCTGAAAGAGGCGAAACACGTGTCACAATTAGTTACACAATACGTGGAATAATCAAAGTTATTTAAAATTTTATATTAAAGTTATTTTAAATTTTATATTAAAATGAACTTCCACAAAGTTACCGCCGAAACCATCGAAAATATTAATCTTGCTTCATTACTTAAGCAAATTTTGCGATAGTAAGACCGAAGATGTCTCTGGAAGAGGCGAAACACGTGTCACAGTTAGTACCACAATACGTGGAATAATCACAATTATTTTAAATTTTATATGTAAGCTCAGTATTTTCACACATATTGTTCTGATGATTAAAACATAATGGTCGGAATACTCTTTCCTGTTTGAAATATCAGAATTGAAAAGATTTATTTTTCAACAAAATTAATATAATCATGTTAAAATATATGTTTGAAAAATACAGCGTTCGAGTGTCAAAAGGATTTGAAGACTTTTTAAGTCGTATTAAGCTGGTGAAACCCGAGGCATGAACTTTTACATTTATTTCTTGGCCCAAGAAGGAAATTGGAGCTGCAGAAAAATGAGAAGTGAATGAATTTTCGAGCAGAACATTTGCAAGAGACCGCACGTACAAAAAGAGGGTCGCATGTTTTGAATACTCTCAGAGGGTTTTGAAGTATCACAAGGAAAATATTTACTACTCTCTACTAAGAAATATTATCATCTGAAATGGCCAATCTTTTCGTTCTATACGCCAAAGCTCAAAGCGAATATTGTACACTACAACTTGTGCAAGAGCTGCATTAAAAAAATGATACAACAGTATCATATGTTTGGCAATAACGAACTGTATTTTACAATGTTTTTAAAATAATAATTTTTAGTAAGTTTATGTATTTTGGAATATACATTTTTAAAAATAAGAAATTGGATTCATATGAGCCCCTGAGAAGTAAAGTGAGCCAAGTGGCATGTTTGTAAAAAAATGTAGATGCAGTATCATATTCTTCGAGTGTTGAAGTATCCTAAAAGTGAAATGAGATTATTATTAACGCCCTGAAATAGTGTTGTTTTACAAAATAAAATAGTCACTTTAAGGTGTTCACTGAAATTACTCGTTGGAATGGCATTATAATAAAATGAATCACACATTTTTAGTACTTATTCCACATTAAGTTTACTGACCGGTTTCGCTCATCGCGAGCACGTTCAACTTATGATGAAACCGGTCCTGATCTGTATAAATTCAAAGTTCTAAAAATGTGTTATAATTGTTTTATCCTAAAACTTACGTTTTGTTCTTACATATCCCTTTTCGATTATTTAAATAATTTTTGATTGATGCAGAAACCCATATTAGATAAGACGTAAGAGTAAAGTTACTAGGAACGTTTAATTATTTTTCAGGTTGTTTTATAAAACAGTTTAAGATTAACTGGTTTATTGATATAAAAACTGTGATTGTGAAAAAAAAACAGACACAGTAGGTAATACAGATAAATACGTTTTAAGTTTACTTACAATAAAGAAGCTTACATTCAAAAGGAAAGACATTTCAACCTTAACTAAAAAAAATAATGTGATTCTCAAAACATACAGCGGTGACCTGAGGTCAATACAGCGACGAAAAAATGAGGACAGAGATAAAAAGCAAGCGTTTTTCATGATATCTATAATTTGGGATACTTTTACAAGAGCATTCGATAGAAAGCGAGAAGAGAGTTGGGTCATTGGTGCGTACGTATTTTTATTACGACTCGGTGTGGCTTTTTATGGCATATCTAAAAGCGTATCATAAAATTGGGCACATTCAACTGTCGCGAAGGTTTACGACTTTTGTCCACTTGATGGCCGCTTGCTTATTTTTATTAATGCCAAATAAGACTTGGGCCCATCAAATAAAGCAACAGTGGTTTAAATAATCGCATACACAGTTGCTAACTCGAAGAATATTATCTGGATTTCGCATTCAAATTTATAAAAAGTAAAATAAGAACGCGAAGACAGAGTTTGTATACTTGTGAAAAAAACTGGAATAAATATGAAAGATTCTAGACTAGACATAACTCGACATTACAGTTACTAGACATCACTCGAAATAACCCATTATAATAGGCTAACAATAATATCTCCTTTAAATTATTTTATCAAGAAATTTTAGAAATAAATAGGGCTCTGTTTACCAATTTTAACTTACAATTGTAAAACCCTTTTACATAGATATCATTAATAATAAACTGAAACCCTTGAAATCAATCAATTCAATAATAATAGGTCGGATAAAACACACGAATTATTTATCGAGGTTTCCATGCTATTAACTGGTAAATATTTTGTAAGATACCAAATTTAAAATACCTGATAATTGTTATCAATTACTTACTATGTTAATTTTCGTTAATTTATTCAGATTGTAATAATAGCCATTAAACTATGTAGCCTACTTTTATTCTTATATTATATATAAGCGAACCAAGTCCAAGTTCACACGTGCACTTGAAATGTCTGATGATGCAGAGCGGCGGAAACCACGTCGTTAGCGACAAAACACATGAAAAAGTACAAAATTCTAAAGATTCAAATTTGATGTTTATGTTCCATGAAGCACTTTCAGTAGAAATTATTAATTGCTACATAATATATTCATACTAAGGATTCAAAATGATCTTCCTCTTTATGCTCAGATTTAGACTGTGAACTACGTGGTGAAATAAGTGAATTGATATTGATTTGTTTTTATCACCAAAAATACAAAGAATATTATATGAGAACAACTTCGGAAAGATGTGGGCTCCATTCGTATACAAATTCCCGCAGGGCTGGGATCGACAGTGTGTCAAAAGGTTAAAAAAATAGTCATTTCTCATCTTGCGATGGGGACTTTTTTTAGATCGGTTTTATTATCACGCTTATAAATAAACGTCACTTATTCCCTGATTGCTAATTTGCAAAATATGTTTTATCTAATTTAGTTTAAAATGAGATTGCGGATATCAAACAAATTATGAAAGCTCTGCTATGACATTAATCTAGGATTTAAATTAATATAATTGTTGTTTATTCTAAAGTTTCTTAAATAATTGTACAAGTACAATATAGCCCTTGAATTATTGAGGTTAAACTTGAATGAAAATTAAATTAATTTTTAATTTTTTTTCTTATTTATGGATCAATAATTAATTGCTGTACTTAGTTTAGTATTTGCATTTTGGGGAGCAATATGTAATAAGTAGGATTCGTTTCTTTATTTCACATAAACTTTATTTAATACACCATTGTAGAAACGCTTGTCTAACACAAAAAAATAAGAATCATATTTTGTTGAGTATTTTTCCTGAATATATCAAATCTCTCAGTGATTTTGAATATTATTTTGTCAGCGGGAAACGAAAATATCTACATTACATATTTAGTTATTATTCTGATTGTTGAATTTTCCCTAATTTAAATTTTAATGCGGGTAATTTGCCAATTATATTTAATCCACCGCCCAAATATTAGTATTGTGGATTAAATATTATTGGCAGCTAGTGCTGGCAAAGTTTTGTAAATTGGCATCCATTATATTATTGTCGCAACATAACTAGCTGATGTTGACTATTATCACAACCAGCTAAGTAAACAAATGTATTTTAATAGAGAAATTACTACTGCTATTGGTTGAACATCGTTTTGCATAGATAAACACAAAAATTGATTCAAAAAGCGAAGTATGGAATTCATGAAGTGCATTTTTTCAGTATTGATATATCCCTGTTTTATATAGACGGAATGGTACATAGAAAACTTCTCCGCATCAGCCAGCAAGTGAAATTTATTGGTTTCCAAAAATGTAAGTATAAATGTTAAACACCGGCATCTGGTTATAAAAAAACAGCGATTATCTGTCATCTAATTAAAGCCCGATATTAAACTACAGTAAACTCTCGATTATCCGGGCTAATGCTGGGGAGGATGGTCACTGATAATTGAAAAACACGGATAGTCAGAATCATCATTTTTTTATTATATTTTAGAATATAATATCATATACACAATAAAAAATTTTAACACACTATTTATATATTTATCAAGAAAACACAAACAAATAAGTAAAAATATAATATTTTATCATTAATAAGAACATAAAAAAGTATAGTTTTATGTGTATACAAATTTGAAATATCTGTTATTTTCATCTGTTTTCGAGATTTTTTTAACGAATTTCTTATTTCACTTCAAAATATTCTTAAAGCTTATACATTATTATATTCAGTTCCACTTTGTTCAGCGTAATCTAGCAATGTTTCAATACAATTCAATGCCGTTTCATGACTAACGTAACCACTGTAATCTTCTTCGCTTGTAGTACTACTGTCATTATCTTCTTCTTGGGTAACAAGAGAAACAATATCAGAACGGTCCATGCGTTCAAAGCCCGGATCATTTAAATCATGGTTGAGCCACTCCTCTATATTTTCCTTATCCACGTCTTCAAAAAAATTTAGATCTTCCAATAATTCACACATTTCAGGTACAAAATTTTCTTCATTCTCTTCCGAATCCATTAAATCTGTTTCAATGTCAGGATGAATCTTTCTCCATGATCGAACGAGTGTTACTTTTGACCAAGATTGTGCTACCCCATTTATAGCATACAATACTGTCATTTTTTTTTCCAAAAATTGATCAGAATATTATCTTCCTCAACAAGAGTTTTCAGAAGATGTAAATAGAAACACATGTGGAGTACAAAGGATTTCAATTCTTGACACATTCTAGTCCCATAAATTCTGATGTTTATTGCGGTATATGCGAACATTGATACATTCAAAAGATAAAAGTGTTTAAAAAAAATCAGGGTTAGTTACGTAAACACAAACACATCGCGTAATTCATCCTTTTTTCAAATAACGCGCATATTCAAGATCGCAATTCATTAATACGTCCTATAATCTTAATAGAAAAAAATCAATCAAATTAAATTTGAATTAAAGAATAGTTATTTCAGGCATGAATAATCCGCAAACCGGATAATCCATACACGGATAATCGGTAGTGTACTGTATTAACAAAAAAGACAACAGCGCGTTTGAACAATGTAAATTGTACTTGTGACCGGTCAGAAAGGTGAATCTTCAGCAATTGCAAATCTTCGTTTTAGTGCTAAGAAGATCATACCTAAGCTTGCTCTATCATTTATAAAACTATCTGGACTCAGTCACTGCATTAGTCTGAAAGATCAAAACTATCCTATATATGTGAGGTAGTAGAGCCGCAAAAAAAAAAATAGTTCTGCAGTATATGAGGGATGTCCACCACAACTGTGGCGACAAAAACACGAACTTTTGGTCTAGATATCAGCTTCAAGTTCCGATATTTGATTTCTATCATTTTTTAACATCTATGAGCGGGTGGTAAAAAATGTTGATTCAATAACGGACCAGTAATTTTTTTTATCTCCAGCTAGTACCTATTATAATTATCATATAGTTGACATTGAAACTTTGTAACAACTTCTTCTTAGTGAATTGAGTTTTGCTTATATTTCGACTGAGCTGACTGACCAATGTTCTTGAGTTTTGATTATGTCGTACTACTGCAGATGATGGATGGTTTTTTTAAAATAGTTTTTTCAGAATCCTGTTTATTTGATCGTCTCAGAAATAGTCCTTGAACGATTCTATCTTTCTATCGTTACGCTTTCTAAAAACAGAGATTAATTGACTTAGAACCAGTTTCTCGGTAAAAACTTTCATCGAGATTATCATTAAGTAAATAATACGAAGAAAATTTGAAGCAGCAGTGGTTTTAAAAGGGATGGATTACGGATTCTGAATGTAGGGAAATTATTATATCACACTTATCCTTCCAGCATATTTGGATAATAACGTAACATGAAGCATATTGTTATTACGAATCACATAATGTATTCTTGAGTCGTTACACACGGAATACAGAAAAAAAGATTAAGTACGAGAAAACTGAGCGAGCGGATGTATAATATTTTCTCCTTATTTGATATTTATGGTCGGTCCCTTCGCGAGATGGCGTTTAGCGTCCGTTACTTATTTGCATTTTTTACCCTTGTAAATCATTCATAATCTATGGTCCGCTCTCGTGAGCCTGTGTTTGTACGAAATGTAAATATTTGCATTGGGGCATACAATATGTACGCACGGTCGGAAGTATCCGTAGAAAAAGATACGTCTTTATGAAAATGATGAAGATAGGAAGCTCGCAGGTTATGGAAAGTTAAAAAGATATAATATTGACGCATACCGAAACCTTTTTTCTTTACTTTTGGATTGAATTGCAGTCTTTTAAGATTATAACAATGAGTAAGCATGGATCAAAAGATATCGCATACATGTATCAAAATGTAGAATAGATTCTTTCAATTCGTTAGAACCAACGTGTATATTTTTTATTTCAGAATACGAGATCATATTAGGATGATGATTAACATGATGTATGACACGATAAATTTGAATTTGTTACATTTCATAATATAAAATTTAAAATAACCTTGATTATTACACGTATTTCGCAACCTTTGTGATAGTTCTAAGATACTTCTGAAAGAGGCGAAACACGTGTCACAATCGGTACAATACGCGGAATAATACAAATTATTTAAAATTTTATCGAAAGTATACTTCAATTTCATTTTACTTAATAACAAACAAAACGCAAATTATGCAATCAGTTTTCGGAAAATAAACGATTTGATAAATAGGTTTTATAGCAGCTTTAATAAATAAAACGGAAAGAAAAATAACAATGTATTTTAATTCTACATAAATTATTTTATATATTTGTTGATAGCTATTTCGGCTAACGCCGTCGTCAGAACTACGATGAAGGCGTAAGCCGAAATAGCTATCAACAAATATATAAAATAATTTATGTAGAATTAAAATACATTGTTATTTTTCTTTCCGTATTATAATGGTGTTCTACCAAGTAAATGCCTACTCAATCAATTAATAAATAAACACTGACATTTGAAGCCGTTTGAATTATTAATGAAAAAAAATCAGTATCTAGAAAAGTGGTTCTTTATTAACACTAGAATCAAGTTTGTAGCGGAATATTGGTGAAAAACGGAACTTCCTGCTTCAAATTATAATAAGAATTTTTTGCACACAGCAATGTTATTTAAATATTATTAGTAATAACCAGGACTGCGGAGTTGGAGTCGGAGTCGTGGAATCGGAGCTTTTTGGCCAGAGTCGGAGACGTCGCGCGGTTTGGTCGGACTCGTACTCGGATTTTTTTTAGTAAGTTTGATTGTTTTAGTTTTGCATATATATCAAATTTGGCTATTGGCCGGATTGGTCGGTTGATATATAGATGAATACACATAAATAGGAGAGGTAGGAAAAAAAGGGAAGAATTTTTTTTTTTAGTCGTTTTTTTTACTAACGACTCCACAGCCCTGGTAATTACAAACCTAAATGAAATTACTTGAAGCAATTATTTATTTACATGAGTATTTAGTAGTCTATCGATTCATTAAGAATTTTCTGATGAAATAATGTGATACATTACAAAGAAGCCTCAATTCACGCAACACCACAATAATTTAATTTAAACTCTACGTTAAATAAGCAATTTTCAAAGTCTTTGTTTGCTGTTAATATTAAATTGCTACAATATTGATGTATTTCAATAAAATGTGATTGCAAACATACTGTTAGAATAAATTACATTAAATTACGTTGGTAATACTGTTCCACATGAATTAATATATTTTCGAAGAATGCTTATGATTTTAATATGGTTCAGCGGTTGCCTTCTGAAAACTTTTGGTTTCTGTAAAATGCTGTGTTCAGCATATTTTATACAAATTCAATCCATCAAAGGACTTTTAAACTTTCTAGACAAAATTATCTTAGCGAATTCGACATGATAAATTGTCCTCTTTGTGTTGTATCAAAAACAAATTGACAATCAATATAAAGGTTTTTTTATGTGATTTGCATACTCATACTTACTTGTGAAAAACTGATTAAAAAGCATAACAAGAACATTGTGTTAATCAACTGAACAATTTTCTTATAACATAGCTTCTGAAAATGCCTAAGCCGAAATAGCTATCAACTATATTTTATATCAAATTTGAATTGTTTGAATTTTGTACTTTTCCATGATTCGATGACTTGAACTGAGTCAGTTCAAGTACATCCGTGCACTTGGAATGCCTGAAGATGCCGGAAGGCGAAACCCGGGTCGTTAGCGACAAAACTCATGGAAAAGTTCAAAATTCAAACAATTCAAATTTGATATTGAAATTCCATGAAGCACCCTCAGTCGAAATACTTAATTATATCTAATATATTTTTTAGAACCAATTACATAGCTATTTTTTCATCGTATCAAAAAAAAATTAACTAGGTTGCCCCTAAAAAGATCTGTACGACGCCCAAAGTTATTTCAAATTTTAGAAAGAAAAAAAAAATACTTTCCTTATCATGCAACATAATATATTTCACACACCATAAGAAATACAATTCCATTTTCAACAGTAAAATAAAAATCGTTTAATCGATGAAAGTATTATTTTTATACAAGTACTTACATATATGTAATGTATAATTATAAATTGATTGTCACATTCAAATATAATACGAAAATTGAATATAGGTATTTAGATAGAATATGTTATCATCAAACGGAAAATTCAAACACAAATATCCGATCCCGCCTTTTTCCCGGTGATGTTTTATAATGACCGCTGTGCAAAAACAGCCATGGAAAAAGGTACAATAAACAAACAAAAATGAGAGGTGCATTCCTTTGATTTAAATCAACTGTATTTTAGCATATAGAAATATCTTTATTTGTATTTTAGAAAAGGAAATTTTTTAAAGTTACATACTTGCATATAATTAAAATAAAGCATTATATAAGCTAAATATTTTTTATAACTTTGTTGACATAAAACAAGAAGAGTTAAAAATCTGTTAATATATATAAGGAAAATAATCAGACATACTAAAATTGTATACACGCAGTTAAGGACACATATATACATGGTGTTCTCATGGATTATGTTTTCTCTTGAAGCAGCTCCATCACCAATATCTATTTGTTATGAGAAGACTTATCCAAATTTTGTAGCGAAAGATACGGTAAGAATGTTATAATTTAAAAGCACTTTTCAAGCGATTTAGCGAATGGACACACTTTGCGTCCAGCTTTATCGAAGACACATAACAAATAGTCAAAGTAAAACTGCAAAATATACTGCACCTAATATCGAAATTTGTAAAATACTTATTTTGATATTCGGAAATTATGTAAAGATGACGAGAGATGTGTGGAGTATTTGGTTCGGAACAAAATTTCAAATCTATTCAGTATTATTTTGATGGTATTGTCAGTGAATTGATTATGTATTATATTTTGAGCTTGAATCTCTATTTTTTCAAAATGTTGCAAACATATAGTTTGCAAAGAGCCAATTGTGATTAACCTCACTGACCACTCAAAAACTAGAGGGGGAGAAGCAGTTCCGGCCAAAAAGAATCTGGCTTAGGGATAGGAAGGGTAGTAATGTAGAGGGTTATCTATGAAATCACGTTGGTTTATTATTTAACACCACTTTAGACAGAGCGTGCTTGTTTATTCTTCTTGAAAGTTGTTTACATCCTTTTAATTAGCGGGGATTTATAACAGGTACAAGTACTCAGTAGTACAGGTAATCAGCAAAAATAGAAAATCAGCAATATAGGTAAGCTCGTACGCAACCAGTCTTTATGCGGGACATTCAATCATCGTACATTCTTTGGTACAGTCCCAAGACTAGTACAATCTTCTTTTCCAAGATTCACGAGCAATGGAAGAAATTCCCGGATTGTTTCTTCTCTCGACAGCGCGCCTCTCTTAGAAATACATTAAATTAAATTCAAAAGATTGCGATAGTGCTGACTGACACTTTTTACCAAACTTATAGTCAGTATACTTTATAATTGTTAGTAAAAAAAAATGAAGGTTATATTTTCGAAACAGTTTTCATTTAAACATACACGTAGATTTATTATCAACTTCTAAATAAAATAAATCAAGAGTGAGTAACAAACAGTCTGCCGTCCAATTTGAAAGAAACTTTATTCGTTCTCTGGCGTTAGTTTTTCTCCATTATTCATTTCTGTTGGGTAGCATAAACAATAGGTTGATTCTGTTTTCAGGCGAGGTAAGTCGTCAGCCGCTCCAATGAAACGGAATAAGTAAACTGCGATAAAACTTTGTTTTGGATAAATGCCCCCCGCTGGGCAATAATGTTAAAGCAGTTGATCCGGTGCGATACAATAAGTAACAGATTCAGATTCGATGCAACGAACTGTAAAATATCTGAAAAATAATAACATACAACACAATATATGACTGAAATGAGACTGCTAAAATAGTAATGGTAAAACTAAAGCTGTAAAGACATATTTTATTTCTTGATTGAATTGGAATTAACTCCATTAAAACACGATGAAAAAAATAAGAATATATTTTAGTTCTACAGAAATTATTTTATATATTTGTTGATAGCTATTTCGGCTTACTCTACAATGTTTAAACATGCTTATCTCGTTTTTTTACGTTTTTCCATACTTAATGAGAACACAGATTAGCCTTCAATTCGAGAAGGACAAAAAATCAATGTGTCACATTTAATATCTTATTACTACCATATAAAATGAGGATGGTAGAACAGAAAAGAATATGTATTGTGTACCCATTCTACAACAATGTATCATATATAGATTGGTAAATGCATGTTCAAGCATAGTTCTGACGAAGTCGAAATAGCTATCAACAAATACATAACATAATTTCTGTAGAACTAAAATGCATTATTATTGTTTTCACGGTGACATATTTTATTCTCATTAAAGCAAATAAATATATCATTCAATCAGATTGTTACTCAACGGCTAATTTTTAGAAATTATTAATTGCTTTTCTATAAAATGACAAATGTATTTGGCTGGGACAGCGATATGTTTAAAGCAAAATGAAACGAAATGATAAATAGGTCGGCTGATAAGTTTTCAATGAAAACTTCATATGAATTACATCGGCTATCTAATCCACAAAATTGGGGCACCCTTCTTGTGATGGATAAGGGTATGAATCAATCGCTTCACTTATTCGAGCCGCGAGAACAGAAGGAAGATGTTGTGAGAAATATTTTTCAAACAACCAATTCAAATTAGTGCGTACAGAATATTTTTTGAATTGTTCGCTCTCATTGAATAAAAAGGAAAATATGTCATCTTTCGGATACCATCGGAAATAATTTTTGGTTATTGACAGTTGCCAAGCGGATCTGATCACTAGAGCTAGTATCCACTTTTAATGTGTTAACTGTCACTCCTTGGGGAAAACGTATCATTTTAAATAAATAAAACATATAAAGATCAGGAAAGGTTTTTACTCATTGCAAGCAATATTAAATGAAGAATGACTTAAGAACTAGAGAACTGCTTAAAATACTTAATTAACAGAGAATCGTCCATGCGAAGATTGTTCTTGCAATGCAATACATATAACTAATTTATAATTTCGACTGAGGTGCTTGATGGAATTTCAATATCAAATTTGAATCATTTGAATTTTTTACTTTTCCATGATTTATGTTGCTAACGACCCAGGTTTCCCTTTTCTGCATCTTCAGACATTGCAAGTGCACGAATTCAAGTTCATTACTATAATAGATTTTTTTTTTCACCGTTTTATAATGGAGTTCTACCAATAGTAAATGCCAATTCAATCAATAAACCGATAATATTATTGTTTTTTTAATGTTGATACAATAATACGAGGAAAGCTTAAGACTTGTTATTGACTTAAGGCAGTATTCTGGTCTAGTGGCTGAAATTTTAGGTGTTTTTGCAAGTGCTATAGAAAAAAAATTTAAAACAATTTAACCGTCCATTTTTTTACCAGATATTTATTAATATTTTAAAAATATACCAAAAAATATTCATACCAAAAAACTAATAACCTAAAAAGTTACATGCTGGTAAAGTAGGGGGTCTCAAAAAAATGGGGCGCCTTAGTTGCCACGATTCCAACTTTTATAGTCACCTAAAATATAATTAAAAAATATACCCTTAATTGGTAAAGATGTCATTTTCGCGCATATCAGAGAAATGTAAAAATATTTATTTTTCGCACAATGGCAGAGGTTTGAAAAAAAAAATCGTTTTTTTCCTGTTTTTTTGAGACTTCCGAATTTTTTTAAAAATAGTAAAAATTGTTTTTTTTATATAATCTTAATATGCGCTAAAACTGGATGTATTAAAAAGGTTCACACCAAATTTCATGTAAATCAGTTTTGTAAAACTTGAGATATCATGGCAACTATTTTGAAAAAAGTAGTTTCGAGATAAACGTGTTTAAAGTTTTGGGCGAAGTTTCAAACAGTCTAAGTCTTATAATGGTACTTTACGCTTACATTAAATTAATCCGCAATTTTTGCTCAATACAATGGGCCTTCCTCTTCTTCAAAATAATCATTTTCAGATGTTCTTTCTATGTTCATCGGTTTTTAAATAAATATTAAGAATAAATATTTTTTTACAAGGGAACCCGAGTTCAGGTAGTCGAAAAATTTCAGACGTAGTATCGTTAAATACTACGTCACTAAACTAGCTGTATCTCTAAAAAATACTCGGAATTTCGAAAAGTCCTTGAAAGGGCATATAATTAAAGGTTTGAACTTTGATAATATGCAAAAAAAAAATGATTTCTCCAAAATCCTAGACCAGAATACTGCCTTAAGTGTGTTTAAGGAGCCTTGATATCATATCATTCTCTATCGGAATAATAAACAGAAAGGTTATAACATTTTTAGCTTTAAAACAAACAATACATACATTCAGTAACGCATAAAATAAACGTCTGAGAGCGTGAACGCTAGCTAGCTCACGAGTTAGACTACATAAAAGTAATTCTCATTTGTTTGATGGGATATAAGGCAAACAGCTTTGTTTGCTCTCCTCTAAATAATTTGATTGCTGCTGGAGCAGACACATATCTACTTTGTAAACAGATGGAAAGCGATGCAACGAGATTTAAAAAAATGGGACAAGCCATTTCGGTGAAACTCTTTTAGTATACACAAGAGTAACATTTCGTTTGTTGTCATCAGCGAACTCGCGACTAGGGATTCCAATTCGGATATTCGAATAATTGATATCCGGATATATTCGCTCTTTTTTAAACTATTCGATATTCGGATATTTGAGAAAATATCCGAATATCTAATAAAAATTAAATAATAATTATGAATATCTCAGGTTGTGTTTTTTTTTGCCTTCACCCAACTCGGTTTCTATCAATATCTTATCATAATACTTTATTTTAACGAAACCGGCTAGGACTCGGGTCAAAAAAAAACTTTTTTGCCGTAATTTCATTTATTATGCAGCTGCAAATTTTAAATATTGTAATACAATGGAACGGTATTGAAATGTATATATATTGTACATACGTATATGTTTTGTCTCTATCAAAGATTTTACAAATTATTATAAATGTATCAAATTTGATTTGTTTGAATTTTGTACTTTTCCATGAGTTTTGTAGCTAACGACCCGGGTTTCGCCTTTCAGCATCTTCAGGCATTTCAAGTGCACGGATATACTTGAACTGATCGAAAGGCGAAACCCGGTTCGTTAGCGACAAAACTTATAGAAAAGTACAAAATTTAAACAATTCAAATTTGATATTGAAATTTTATCAAGCACCCTCAGTCAAAATCCTTAATTATATAAAATGTATGTAAGTGAGCAAGAAAGCATTGATCGTGCAGCATCTCTATTTGCGTGCGATTTATACGATTATTTATAAAAAACTTAGAAATCGAGACCACAGTCGGCTTGCAAAAGCAACTGGCAATTTATTTTTTATTAAAATATGTATTTGAAATCATAATTTTAATACTATTCGATATCCGAATAGTTTATTTTGACGAATAGTTGTAATCCCTACTCCTTGATATCATATCATTCTCTATCGGAATAATAAACAGAAAGGTTATAACATTTTTAGCTTTAAAACAAACAATACATACATTCAGTAACGCATAAAATAAACGTCTGAGAGCGTGAACGCTAGCTAGCTCACGAGTTAGACTACATAAAAGTAATTCTCATTTGTTTGATGGGATATAAGGCAAACAGCTTTGTTTGCTCTCCTCTAAATAATTTGATTGCTGCTGGAGCAGACACATATCTACTTTGTAAACAGATGGAAAGCGATGCAACGAGATTTAAAAAAATGGGACAAGCCATTTCGGTGAAACTCTTTTAGTATACACAAGAGTAACATTTCGTTTGTTGTCATCAGCGAACTCGCGACTAGGGATTCCAATTCGGATATTCGAATAATTGATATCCGGATATATTCGCTCTTTTTTAAACTATTCGATATTCGGATATTTGAGAAAATATCCGAATATCTAATAAAAATTAAATAATAATTATGAATATCTCAGGTTGTGTTTTTTTGCCTTCACCCAACTCGGTTTCTATCAATATCTTATCATAATACTTTATTTTAACGAAACCGGCTAGGACTCGGGTCAAAAAAAAACTTTTTTGCCGTAATTTCATTTATTATGCAGCTGCAAATTTTAAATATTGTAATACAATGGAACGGTATTGAAATGTATATATATTGTACATACGTATATGTTTTGTCTCTATCAAAGATTTTACAAATTATTATAAATGTATCAAATTTGATTTGTTTGAATTTTGTACTTTTCCATGAGTTTTGTAGCTAACGACCCGGGTTTCGCCTTTCAGCATCTTCAGGCATTTCAAGTGCACGGATATACTTGAACTGATCGAAAGGCGAAACCCGGTTCGTTAGCGACAAAACTTATAGAAAAGTACAAAATTTAAACAATTCAAATTTGATATTGAAATTTTATCAAGCACCCTCAGTCAAAATCCTTAATTATATAAAATGTATGTAAGTGAGCAAGAAAGCATTGATCGTGCAGCATCTCTATTTGCGTGCGATTTATACGATTATTTATAAAAAACTTAGAAATCGAGACCACAGTCGGCTTGCAAAAGCAACTGGCAATTTATTTTTTATTAAAATATGTATTTGAAATCATAATTTTAATACTATTCGATATCCGAATAGTTTATTTTGACGAATAGTTGTAATCCCTACTCGCGAATAAGTAGCTATCATGTATTCTCAGTTGAAAAATATTCATATTCATTTATGTTCACAGCACATATTTTTAATGCGATAAAAACCTCATTAAACTGTTCTTTTGAATTTTAAGACATGTTTCTATTCTTCTAACGATATCTAGTTAAAAAAATAATCAAAAGAACTCTCGTTTTATTCAGTAAAGATAAATATGTCGTTAAAAAAACATTCAATAAACCTTTGAAATGAGACGTTTTTTATACAACATAATTGGCAGCAATAAGTAATTGTGTGCCGATACAACTAAGTGAATTATTTCCGGGAATCTGAATAAAATTTTGTTTCGGCTTCAATACCAAACCTTACATATTATAAATCGGTGAAAAAAAAACAATGTATTTTAATTATACAAAAAATATTTTATACGTTTGTTGGTAGCTATTGCGGCTTGCGCCATCGTCAGAACTATGTTTAAGCGTGAATTTACTTTTCTTTATATACCGTTGTAAAAAGGGTACACAATATATCTTCTTCTCTGTTCTACCATCCTAATTTTACATGGTAATAATAAGTTATTCAATGTGACACATTGGTTTGATGTATTTCTCAATTCATTGATTTGATGTACATATATTATACAGTAGAGAAAATTAATGCACAGTTTTAATGGAAAGAAAAATCAAACACTTGTTTTTGAAAGAGAAAAATTGATATTTTGGAGGAGGTTGAATTAATAACTTCAATCGTGATTATGAATGTGATCGAGCCTGGTCGTTCAAATTCTTTGATCAGCTTATGATTTTATTTAACTCTTTCGGAAAAATCACAAAGTAAACTAACAACTGAATTTTAAAAAAAACCTTTATGTATTGCGAAATTCTAACTAAGAAATAAAACCGTTGTATTGATAGAACCGATTGTAGTTCAACTGTTTATTTTTTTTGGACTTATAAATTGAATACGGCAAGCATTTTTTGCCAATCTCTTTAGAAAGTCTTTTCCAGCTTTTTTTCATTTGAGCTCGTAAGATCTAGGCTGCCAATACTCCGCAGCTTATTCCAAAAAGCTTCAACATCTAGGTACTTGACAAACTTTTAGCAAACTTAATATATTCCAAAGCGTTAACTTAGTGAGAATTTATTATGAAGAAAAGTTTTCAAGCAAAATAAAAAACAACGATCCTCACTAATTATTTGTTTCTTAAACTACAAAAACAACAAATCTTACAATAATTACAAACTTGATTTTGCATTTTTTCACCCAAAAAATACAATGGTCTTTTTATTTGGTTAGCAATAATTATTAGTATTTTAACAATTATAGCTTTGCGGAATTGCTGAGATCTCGGAATTTTGGAATTCCGAATATCGACATTGCAACCGACCGTGTGTTCTTGATTGACATGCGTTCAGTTTTAATTACAAAATTTGCGTATAAACTATTACATTTAGAAACTTGTTTCATTATACACACTTACAAATAATTGACAGCACAGGATATAATTTATTTACATGATTAAAAAAAACACGTACAAAAATACGTACTGAAATTTGTTTTTTTATCTTATTATGCTTATTACTTTATTGCCATTCAAAAGAAGAAAGGAAGTTATGAATGCCATTTGCTAAATATTTTGGAATGATAAATATAGTGCTCACTTTTATAGCAGTGTAATAACTTAAATTATCGAAAAACCTTTTGTGAAAAAATGGAATCCGCTAAACGTATAAGAATTTCTTAGCAAAAAAGAAGCAAATCTTGTTTTCTAAGCAAATACATAAACAGTCAATGCAAATATTTTCTGCTTGTAACAAAGAAATAAGTTCATTTTCGCATCAACCGCTTTTTATAAATTCTAAATATTAAAACTTAAAAAACCTAATTATGTGTTATTTTTTTATCAAAAGTTTGTCAGTGTCTCTTGATGCTTTCTTGCTTGGAACGCCAGTATAGTAATCTGACAATAGTAGCTCTGAATAGGCTTTTCAAAGAGGCGAAAGATATTTTATTACTTGTTACACAATACGTGGAGTAACAAAGTTTTAATAATATAATATCAAATTAATTTACAATAACATAAAAATATTGGAAACTTATTGAAGGTACACTCGAAGGTATACTGATGAAAGACGCAAAAAGAAAAAATATTTATATTTTTTAAAGTAAACTATTTCTTTTTTACTGAATGGAGTTGACTTTCTTTTATATTTGTTCAATGTTTCATCCAGCCTTTGTTTGCGCCGACAAATCACGTATCCATTTATTTCATTTGTAGGCAAACATTGTGATGTTCAATTTTTGAGTTGAATATCCCCATTAATATGATTTTACGTTTATTATTTTAATGTACGTGATGTTGTTTCCCGTGCCATTTAAATGAAAATCTGCCGTTTGAATTTCGAATCCGTGACAGGTGCGGGAATCGAGGCGAATTATTTTGCAGTCGGAAAAATTTCCCTAACAGGTGTTGATTTTTTGGTTTTATTTATAGTCTAGAATAAATTAATATCGCATGAAAGGGATAATTGAATTCTCCGCGTTTTCATAAAGCGGAAGCGGCAGGATTGTGTTAATATTGTATTTCGTCAACCGTTGTTTAGAGAGGAATTAAGGCTAATAATAATTGTATGAATGCTTGACTTATTGTACGAAATGTTTAAGTTATTAATTAAAAATTATAGCCTCATGATGGCTTAACAAAACAATATTTGACTATTGATTTCCGTTTTAATATAGTAAAAATCCCTATTTCTATAAAATTTAAGCAGATTTGAATTATAATGATTCAATAAAATGTATTAACACAATGAATTGAGATTCGCAAATTGAAGTTAATGAGACAAAAAATCATATGGACCCTTTTAACAAATCATAAAGTTTGTGGTGTTTGGACAAAAAGTGTGTTTAAAATATTGTTATATAATGTTGTCTTGCTTAATATAGGACATGTATATTATAATAATAGCAAAATTCTTAAGTTTAAACATTACTAGTAATTTTTGGTAAGATTTTAAACTTTTTTAATGATTCCAAGACAATCATTTTTGTCAGGGGTGTGTCAAAGAGTTTTCCCCACTCAAAACTTAGCTAGATTACACGAGAGAAAAGGAAACCAAGACTAAGTCTTTACCCAATTTAGTAAGAAACATAGCCAGGAAACAAGGAGCCCGCTCCCACGGACTGCACACGTAGTTTCAATAGGAGAGTAATGAAAAAAAGGCTTTCGCTATTTTGAAGTCCTCTTTAGAATTAAGAAAAAAATGAAGAATGACAACAAAAAATAGGTTTTATTTACAATATTTCAAACACAATGCTCTCACAACAAAATTGGCAGTTCAATCCATTAAAGTTCTCCCCTTAAAATAACAGATTCATGTTGATGAAACTAATTTATCATCGTTGTATTAAGAGACCCTTCATTTTTTTTTTGTATACCTCATAAGTATTTCAAATGATCATTATTGAAAGTACAGTTTATGAATATTTATAATACAAAAGATAACGCTATTTAAACATACGGCTATGATATAAGTAAATGATGAAAAATGAGTAACTATCTACTCTAATAAATCAGCGTCCATTTCACTTGAGAAAAGCGTGACATCTTAAGATTGTTTAGTTGCATATTATTCGAGTTGTTAATCAATACACAGATTCAAATACAAGGGCAAGCAAACTTGTAAAGCTCTCAACTTTTACACGCCATTTAAACCACATTAACATATCAAACACGGGAAGTAAAGCGAACGTTTAATAACCAGTGTTTGTAAATATTAGCAGTGAGATACGGCATACTATGTTATATTCTGGTTAAAGTTCCCCAGAATTTCACCAAAAATTTTGAAGTAAATTGTAATGAAATATTGTTGAGTGAATGTTTTCACTAATAAAAACACAATTATTTAAAACAAAACATGCAGACATTCTAATTCTGCGTCTCATTATTAAATAAATTTTCTTTAGTCAGTCTTGGTGCTTTATTTTTTTACATGGTCTGCCAGCTGTCTATTGAATTGAAATGTTTCTGCAATCTATTAAATGCAATTAAATTTGTAGATGCTTGACAGAATGACACTGAAAGTATTTTTAAATTAAAACATTACCATGACAGTATTTAAATATTAATTCAAAAATAATTATTAAATATACCTAATTAATATTGTAATATAATAAACGGTTGACAAAAAATTGTTGAAAACTACTATCCGAGTCCAAAATGACCTAGAAAAGGATTATATAATATTTTAAAAGCAAGAAAAAAAAAAGTTATAAGTATATTAAGATGAACCGCATAGAATAAAAACAGGTAAGTATAAGACTAAAGATTACCGTGATCTGACTTAAAATCTTTAAGCCTGCTTATTCATAACTGGACATGTCTGTGTGACATGTACAGTTATGACATCCATGATTTTTCATCTTGGCTAGTTAAATAGTACATCAGATTGTACATGAGTACATATACTATATGATACCGATTATAATCAATTTTATTGAAGCTTTCAATATATTTTTTCCAATTATAATCATTATTTTATTCTGCAAATATGAATGTCTTATTAATGTGTTTTAAATTATGTTTTCTGAAACACTTCTTTTAAGGGGTTATATACAGTTAGAATTTTCAAAAAATCGATTTTTTTTTTATTTTATTTTCTTAATGTACATATATTTAAGAATACACACAGAAAATTTCATATCGTTCCGGTGAATATTGTCAAAGTTACAAGCAAATTTGAAAAGGCGTTTCAGAGTTTTTTTATCCCATGTAAAATGCATTCCAAACTTTAAACGCGTTTTTCTCAAAATGGTGTTTTCAAAGTCGGTGACCAACATTACTCAAAAACGGCTAAACCGATTAGTCTCAAATTTTAGCACGACCTTCTTAAATATATTTTTTAGTAATTAATCGAAGATTTTTTCTCCGATAAATATTTTTTTTTTATAAACAATTTAAGGTCGAAATTTCGGTGAAGAATCGATTTTTTTTTAAAAAACCGCCATTTTGCCAAAAAATATTTTGCTTATTCCTTCGATTAATTACTAGATTTAACATTATTTTAACGAAATCTGTTTGGTTTTTAATTTCAGATGATTCAGTCTTAAGATATAGTGGTCACCGCAAAACGTCTTTTTTGAGAGGAGCTCCTGGAGATCAGCTGTCTTTTTTCAAATAAATATTTTTACTAGTACTAAGTCTTAAAATACAGTTAAAAGATACCATAATATTTGTATAAATTTTTGGATCAATAAATTTAAAAGTTTTCTCAGAAAAAATTCTAGAAAATTCACTTTTTTTCGGCCGTCTAACTGTATATAACCCCTTAAAGCTCAAATCACTCAACATTGTCGCGTAGCGCAGCTGATGTTGTCAGATATAAAGTTGGGTAAAATAGATACATAAAGATTTAGTGGATCCTTAAATATCACTATGGTTGATTTTCTACTATCAAAAGAATTTTAATGTTCAAGGCAATGACTTCAACACTCTGACATGTCATTTGAGACATCGACACATTACTTTGAGAAGGTTCTCACGGCTCTTGACTCTGTTTTGAGATATAAGCGTTTGAAGTTTGGATTGATCACACTAATTCATTCAAAAGATAAAATACACTTGTTACAATGAGCAAATAAAAATGTTTCAAATTAATTATTTTAAGCATATTTTTATGCAACGCAAACCATTATATTAAGAAATAATGATATAAAGGATCTTATGATGATAATAAGTTACCGTGTGCAGATGATCTTCGAAATTCTGCTAACTCTGTTAATTATAGATGTTAACCATAGATAATTCTTAATTTCATATATATGATAAAAGTATCAGATCAAAGTAAGGTGACGACATGTAATTTACTTTTTTACTCTTTCAGTAATCGAGTGGAGCTACGTTGCAATGGATTTTACAGCACGACGAGAAAACTAATCATATATAACGAATTAATTTAGCGCGCATATACACAATGAAATATTGTATAAATTATCTTATTTCAGAGTTATAGATAACGCAATATTTGTTCGATGTGAACGAAAAAATATACCTTGAGATATTTTCTAAACTTTATTTCATCTAAGCCGAGTGTTAGATAAAGCTTGCTCACAGGTAGTACGTAGAAACGAAAATCTAACATCTGCGATCGGTGTTCATACAGTAGTTTTAATGGTTTGTAGGATAACGGGAAAACCTAATGGCCAGCAGTCAATAAAGATCTATGTAGGTATTAGTACCAAACGCTCGTAAGGCACATATGCTCGTATAGAAAGAAAATCGGTAGAAAATAATTCTGTGTTCAATGCTAGGGTAAGAATTTATTTGGAATTATATTTTACTTCAGGGCGTGAATAAGCTTTCTTTAACGTTAATATCAATCTATTTCAACATATATTAAGCAGGAATTGTAGCCTTAATTTAAAAAGTCTAATCGCATACACACCACCATAGTGGCTGAGTGGTTACAGTTTATGTACACGTTCTTCATTTGCATGTCTTCAATTTTACAACTGGAATATTTTAAATGGAATTTTACAATGTTGGCTTTTATGATATGTTTAATTTCGTCCCCGTCATAAACTAAAGCTTTCAACCATCACCTACTTCTCCAAATAACACTACTTATTAAAATAAGTGGAGTAATTTTGTCCTTATCATTGTTAGTAAAAAGAAAAATCTTCTACTGAAAGGATACTTTACTTAATGAAATTTTAATAAAATTTTATTGCCTAATTCGCTTCATGGTGTCATCGTTAACTTAATCAAAACAAAAATTATTATAATATTTTAAAACTGAGAAATAATATTCTATGCCTGATAAGCAAGGGTGGCCATTAGGGACTCCAATTACTCGTATTATCTCAAATTTTAATTTGGTTCGAAGTTTTGCTTTTTTACTCCCGCAGTAGAAAAAACTCTCTCTGTTGTTGTGGACATCGATTTAAAAGTTTACAATCAATTAAATAGTGCTAACTAGTGTTTTTATGTCGGCTGCTTAAAACAAAATAATATTTGGAAATAAACCTTCATTTATAAATTACGAGTATTACTCGAGTATTTTTCAAATTACACGAGTATCGAGTACTTGAAAAATGGACGAGTATCTCGAGTATCGGGTACTCGAAACTCGAATTGGAGTCTCTAGTGGCCATATTGCGTTATAAATAAATATTAACAAAAATACATTTTCTCAGCCACTTATAAACAGTACTGAAATTTCTATCCTATTCCTTCATTAGCTGCTGTTAGAATAATCTGATGTTAAATGTTTTCACTAAAGCACGTAACAATATAGTTAACGTTCAATAATGTGTAATGACGTACATACATAAAAAATATTCTAATACCGACCATGAAATAGAAATACAAATTGAAATGATGGAAAACATTCGAAATTGATAAGGTATAGTAAAAAAAATCTTCAAAAAACAAGCTTCAGGAGGTTATTGATTAACCCCCGAAGCATTGATTTACCAAGAATATGAAATAAACCAGATAATGATAATAATAAAATATTCTTGCCAAAAGAACCTCGAATAATAATAAAAAGTTTGACTTTCGTTAGCAAAAATCACAAGTCATGAGGGATTGTCGGATAAAAATACGCTATTTCAATAATCGTGAAAAAATAAAACACACGAAAAAATTCTGTTGATTTATTTTCCTGTAATCTGCTACCGAGAATATTCTTTCATAATCAAGCATTTCAATGGTTTTTACTTTGGCTAGTTATTGGACATCTACAAATAATATCGGATCGGAAGATTATGTAATAATTTATCAAGTCTAGCTTATAGGTTTTTGACACCATTCAAACCAGAAAAGCATCGCATAATATATAACATAATATCCTCCGATAAAAATATTTCAGATATGAAAACCATCGGTAAGTGATTTGAATCAGGCCTTAAAAATAAAAATGTCTAAAAATTTTATTTAAAAAATATTTATACTGTTTTAGAATTGTAAAATAAGCAATTAATTTTATAGTTATGTAATCAACATTTATTTTTTAGACTATTAAATGAAGCTATGAATATTTTATGGAATGTAACGAAATAGTTATATCCAAGATTAGAATCAAAAAATAAATTAATGCCATTTGATATCAAACACAAACCAAACGAAAATATATCAGAAATACAACCCAAAGTACCTAATACATGCAAGATATTTTTATTGTTATTCATGCAGTATTTATGTGTTATCCAATCACTTATGAATTAAAGAGTTTATTTATTCAACGAATAAGTGATAGAATATATTATTATAAACAGTTGTTGTAATCTTTTTAGAAGTATTAGTAAAAAAATTGTCTACAGAAATAATATGAAAACTTTTATCGAATAAATAAAAACATGATGACAATAAAAGATAATGTTATATTATTATTTTCGAAATAATCCATCGGGCAAGTTATGATGTCGATGAAATATAAATACTGTAATAAAAATTACCCGATGACTTAACTAATGTTATTATTAAACTTTATTTGAGTCCATGTAGTAAGTAAGGCCCATAAAAATATCTGACACAAAAACAGTATTCGTAGTTGCGGGGACGTCGCGACATGAATATAGCTATGAGAGCAGACAAAGCAATAGGCACATCCTGTTTGAAAAACTTTTGGCTGGAAAGCTTATTTGAATCCAGCCGCCGATTGGCGCCAATGTGCCGTATATTTGGAGGCACCAGGGCCGCAGAAGATCGATTCGGTTGGACTCAGACCACAGTGGAATAGAAGCTGTGGGGTTGTACGCTAGCCTCGTTCTGCGTTCCTGATAGCTCTTGCCCTGTTCAGTCTATTTACCCCACCACGCATCCCTTGTTTCAGTGGTTCTCAGGCGAGCGCATATAAATTTGAATGGGACATAAGATCCGCTGCCTACCCGCAGAATCACAAAATATCGACGGGCGTCGGACCGAAGAGGGTGGGTGAAAAAATAAACATTGATTAAAAAAAAACTAAAATTATATAAGCAAGATAAACGCTCTATAGATTTCAAATAACTTACGCTGAAACTATTTTGATGAAAAAAATCGTTAAATAAGATATAATAATTTTACAAATATCAAAGGGATGTTTTTAAGTGCACTAAATAATATTTAAAATATTACTTTCAAGTCATTCTGTTTGAGAATTTACTTGAATATTACAATTTCAATTTGTCTGGCCTATGTATTCGGCCGGACAGTTTTGTTGTGAAATTGTATAAATTCACACAGAATTGTTTACACCTCTTCGTTTTTCTACATATTTAGGTGTTTTAAAACAACATTTTCGATCACATAGAATTTTAAGCACAGATAACGTTAAGGGATTGGCTATTGCTATAAGAAAACTAGAATCATTAAAATTATTGTTCATCAAATATATTTTCATGATATTAAATATATTTTAGCATTTTTGTCTACTTGGAATTTAAAGAAAAAACAAATTTTTACCATTGAGAAATACTATAGCTGTAAAAATGGGTTTATTTTATTCTTGTTCTATTAGAATTCCATAAATTGTGAATGTGTTTCTTTATAGAAGTAATATTTACTATGAGACAAATGGTGTTTTACAAAATGATGAAAAAGAGTAAAATAGTTATGATTGTATACGTAAAAATATATAAAGAATATTCCGTTTTTTTAAGTGGTGTTTTGATTATATCAATATGATAAATGATAATAAGCTTTCCTGTAAAAAAAAAAAAAATGCCCGAACAGTTGTCTATTTTATTGAATAGCCAACTCAATAAACTATAGTTTATTAAAATAATAGAATAAATGTTTGTAGTTATTTAATGTAACATAACTAAATGGAGAAATATATAATATTGTGTATCTTAAGGTGACACTCACTGAATTAATTATATTTCCATTAAAAAGCTGAATTATAGGCAGGATCCTCAAATCCTTGAAAGCATCTCATCTCGAGCCTCTCCTTGAGGTTCATCGCATTTTATCTTCGCGCACTTATCCATCCCCCAGTCGCGGTCGACGCTTGCGCAATCCACCCGCCGATTCTCTCGTTCCCAGGGTTTGTCGGTCATTCGTCGCGAGTCTGTGCTACGGGCAGCATCGCCGTGGATCATACGCCGGGGCTGCAACCCTATACCACGGCACACCCCCAATAAACCGACCCCGAAGGACACCCCCCCGCCGCGGTGCGCGCGTATGCGAGTGTCTAGTACCCGACTTGGCGCGAATCTCTCTGCGTCCGATATGGCAGAGGAAACTTTTGTGATCGTCGCGCGGTGAACTTTGGGAAGAGTTGTGACAATGGTCGTGTTTGGGGAAAGTTTGTGATATTCCGTGTTAACAGGGGTGGATTGGCGGACAACGCTTGAGTGGCACACCGGATAAGGTACGCCCCCTTCAGATAACGGTCCCAGTATGGATAAGTTCAAAGATCATTTCAAGAACAATAATCGTACACTTAACCACTTCTTTTTAAAAAAACAAGCAAATAATAAACACGGAGTAACCTTATTGTAGTTTTTTTTAAATTATTTACTAGAAATAACAGATTATTTCAATGAATTGAAAATCAAAATAGTTTGAAATATACTGAAGTAAATAAATTTGCATAAAAGAAGATAACAACATTGTTAAAATTAACAAAACAAACTTACCTTAGTATTTGAAAAGGGTAGCGTAACCAATTTCAAGCGTGACTTATTTAGTCCTAGTTAATTTCAGGCCTTAAAGTTTTAAAAACTTTGATGTCACATATCTCCAGGTCACATGAAAGGATGAACATTTTTGTTTTTTCTGAGTAAACCATTTGCGGAAAGCTTGCAAGCGTAAAAGAGACAAAAGAATCCCTTTTGAAAAGTTCTCCACACATTGTTCTGACCTCAAAAGCTCCGCTACGCTAAAATGTGCTTACATAACGCGTCACCCGCAGAGCCTTAGCCGCGACACCTCCTTTTATCTCCGCGACGACTCTATTCATGCTATATGTTTTTTTTTCAATGAAAACCACTCGTATGGATAATATGTTGAATTATGTGAACGTTTTGCACAAGACTTATTCATATTTAAACGCTCCAAAATGAAAAGTTGTTAAATTTGGATTAAAAATAAAAAAAGTTTGCAGTTTGACTCATATAATTGAAATCTAAGAAAATGCGATAGTAACGAATTTTATAACTTGATATTGCTGTGAATTAAATATTCATATAACATTTGAAAAAATAAATTTTATACTTGAAAATTAATCTAGAGATACTTGGTGTTATTAAAGAAATATCAATGAAAAACGATGGTTAAAAAAATGAAAAATAGGTTCAATGTGGATCATACCGTAATTGTATTTTTTACTGGCGCGTTTAATGGTTTCAATAAATAATGGTATTTACAATTCATTTTTAGAAGAAGAAATTAATTTCGTATATATTTTCTTCAAATAAAGGATTAAAACATGAAATACTATTCATATTCATCGTTACTTATCTACACAGTCAGTGACGAAGATGAATCCGCGGAATTATATATACTCATATTCTATGATGCCTTGTTATTCATTGAGATTTATGCAAAATAATGTTTTACAATGAAAAAATAACAGATGCTCAATTTTCATATGATAAAAATTTGGCCTTGAGTGCAAAGCCTCGAAAAATATACCCTTTGAAAATAGCTTAAAAACGAGTTCGTTGAAAAAAATATATTAGTCAATTTTAGGCAATTTTATCATATAAACCAAATATCACAGTTATATTCATAAATAACTTTTATCAAAAATATGAGAAAATGGATTGAGCTTAATGCTGCTAAGCCATTGGTTTCGTTGCTATATCAGTATGGAAAACTCTAGCTGGACATAAAATAAAACTACAACCTTAAAATGCTTTTTAGAAATTAATTCTTGACCTTTATGCAAAACAAAACTTTGACATAAAATAACTGAATTAATTTAATGTTTTATTTATTTTAACATTGAAGTGAAAAAACCTTAAAAATCAACAATCAATCAATTAGTAAAAAATCGTCCATTACTCCAAAGTTTTGTTATAATCGAATCTGAGTTTTTTGATTAAAAAAATTCAGTCATGTTGGAAAAAACAATTTCATTCCAAAAAAAAATATTTTTTTTACAAAAATACATTGAAAATCTGCCCGTGAAAAGATAAGGGGATAACAAACACAGTTTTATATTTATGCAACAAGGAAATAAATAATTTACCAATCGGTTATTAGAGGCAAATAAATTTTGTTACTGAAAACATTTTCAGAAACACACATACATATTTACTTCACACTATTTTATCCATATTGATAAAATAAACGCGATACTGATTGATGATCAGTAATATTATAGCTTGAATTTTAACCAATCAAAATATTGTTGAATATATTAATCCAATGGTTATTTCATAAATGTAATATCAAAGTTATTGATTTATATTTTATTGCGGGGTTAATTTAGACTAGTATAGAGAACAAAAATTCCACTACAGCTAGATGCTACAGATTTTTTGAGGAATCACAATCATTCAATGTACCAATAATGTGTAATATCTGGAGGTTATTGAAGAGAAATATTGAAACCCATTACAAATCAATCCATAACCATGAATCTGTTGATAAATGCTAACATTAAGCAATACCACTGTTTGCTTTCACGTAGCAATTAAGCCATATTTAATGGCTTCTGAGACACTCTTTCTATTCATTTAAATGAGTTTAACGGTGTTGATTTACAGGATACTCTCAATAAAACGCTTTGTAAACCCCCAATGACTAGTGGCAGATAGTATATTAAATACCACTGGGTGATACATATCCAACTGTCATATTAGCTAAACAGAAGATATTGTATAGTTTATCTATTATACATTTTATTAATCAAGACAAGCAGGGATTCAAATAGTTTCTATATAATGCTAAGTTAGAAGGTAGCCTCACAGGCGTTACATTATTGGTCGCAGATAAGTAAACCAATTTAACTTATTTGATGTCTGAAACTTTACCTAATCTACTCAAGGCTTATCGATACTGTTTATGTTAGATTCATCACGGCTTAAATTATTATATTAGAATATTGTAAATTTAATTATCTATTTCACTGTTTTGATATTTTCTGTAAAAAAACATTTTCCAACTATTTACACCTGCCCTTTTTTCGAAATACCTGATATTTATGAGTTTTTAACTTGGTTTAATTTCTTTTTTAATGAATAAACTATCTAAAGAAAGATATTATTAATATTTTCGATGGTTTCGGCGGTAACTTTGTGGAAGTTCATTTTAATATAAAATTTAAAATAACTTTGATTATTCCACGTATTGTGTAACTAACTGTGACACGTGTTTCGCCTCTCTCAGAGGCATCTTCAGAAGTTCGAAGATGCCTCTGAAAGAGGCGAAACACGTGTCACAGTTAGTTACACAATACGTGGAATAATCAAAGTTATTTTAAATTTTATATTAAAGATATTATTAGTGGAAATATATCTATTTCAATAAATTTTCCGGGAATCATGAACGATTTAAATGAAATATCAAATCTTTGTCAGAATGATGACAATATAATAAATCATTAATTTAGCGTAAATTTTAAATGTTCCTTCCAATAATGTCAATAAATAATCTGAAACTCTGACTATCTATTAGAAAACTTTTGTTTCTTGCTAGAAACCCAACAATGTTTTTTGATGCTATATAAAAAACGACTTGGTATCAGTAAGTCACCCAAACCCTCTTTTTTGTAAAAAAAAACCTGACAGGGATTATTATCTTTGGTTAAAAATTCATAAATCCATTGATATATTGTATTCAAATAAGTGATAACAATCTTATACATAAAATAAATGTATGGTAGAGCCTAAGATTAAATGACTAAGTCAGTGTTATCACTTGTAAAAATATTAACTATTCCTATTTTTTCAAAGTCGTCCACTTTTTTACAAATCTATTATCTTAATTAAATAAAAGAAGTATACAATGGTAATTCAAATTGATGCAATGCGTAGATAATATCTTTATTTGAATAAGAAGATTTGGTGACCAGAAATATAACTCTTAGCGTTTGAAAAATAGGTATAATTCACGAAGGTTTTTCTGAAAAGATTTCGACACTTTTCTATGAACATGCGTCCCTTTATTGAGCATAGGTACTTTAAATGGACAAAAGCTATTGGAAATAATACAAAGAGACCTTTGTATGCGAAAATCACCGGCAGTTCTTATTCAAAAACTTCCCTGGATTTATTTTAGTATTATTTTTAAGATCCGAATTCGAATTCGAATAACTGCCTATTAACTGCTTTACCTATATGTAATGATTACTTCGCCTGTATTTATTTCAATAGATACTTAATCATTTCTTAGAATTTAGACGTGTGGTAAGATATAATTTACTGAACTGATACTTAAATCACTTAAATGGTGTAGCTGTCAAATCTAAATGGAAAACGATGAGTAAAACCAGCCTATTGTGGAAAGTCATTTTCAATACGAAATTAAAACAGACACATTTCGTTCAAGCAATTAATAATGCCAGTCGAGGTTCCTTTTTTAATTTCTATAACTTCAAATTATTCAGAGAATATGATAAATGAGATATCGATACATATAAATATATACGGAATACGGCGAATACATACCATTGGACGAAAAGTAAAATGCTGATCTGTGAATTTTGAAAATTATTTTCTTTTTTGAATCCACGATACTGTAAGATACAATGCGGAAATATGTCAAAAGATATAAATATGGATAAACGATATCGCACAAAAGAGTACTTTACCGTATACCCTCTGTAAAGTTTACGATTACAGCACTGGTTTAAAGATGCTTGCTGACGCCGAGTTTCTCACGTAGTTACATAACAAAGTTATCAATTTTTAGTGTATGTATGTTACATGTAATTTTTCATAAAAAAAGTATGTCACTTCTTGAATAATTCATTCAGAAAGTTGACCTGCTATTTTTTTAGTATGATTCTAAAAGTTCAATATGACTATCAAAGTGATAAATATCGTGAAATTTAAATAATTGGCGTCCTTTTTTAATGTACTTCGTAAGATGACACATCGTTTGTGTAATCGTAACAAATTGCTAAAACACTTTAAGTATAGAGTCATAAATCATAAGGCACACGTGTTTTTTTATATTTTTACAATTCTACATTAAAATATGTTGAATAAAAATTTCACATTAGTGAAAATAAAGTATGAAGGTCGCTGTTTATTAAAAATTGATAACTTTAAAGAAAAGTACATTTTTGCATTAAGACAAACAACAGATTCACTTTTGTCTAATGCATTGTATATTAAATGGACTGTGTTACTGATTACTTACTTTATAAGTTAAATAAACTGATATTAAAGGTGAATATAGACTCATTTAATGTTAAGTATGGTTCGTTAATATGCGCTATTAAGGATAGTAATAAAAGAATCCATTAAGTAAGTTTGTGGTGATGCAAAATGTGGGAAAGTGATGATATAAAATTTCTAATATATTAATGGAATGATTTTTTTTATGCTTTTTGCAGGTTAACCTTCTTATACAACAATAAGGTGCCAATAATTTCACGATTAATAGATGCAAAAGTAGTAAGCAATTATGATAGTTATTTTAAATAATAAGCTTTGATATTTTTAAGCATTATTTCAAAACTGAATCAATTGAATGCTGTACGCAGATAAATATTCGCGCACCCAATTTGTGATCAGTCTACCGGCCTGATTTAAAACTCGATACCGCCATTACGATTATGATAAAATTTATTCAAATCGTAGCTTAGCGAGCAGTATAAATTACACAAACGACTGAGTAATGCCCATTTTGCAGTTGGCATACGCGAACGGGAGAGAGCTATCTGAATAAATTCTCACACTCTCTAAATTTTCATCGCCGTACCAACTTCAACAGCACTCTTCACTTTAGCCATTCCCCGCTCCATAAAGTCCCCCTTCTGTCTACATCTTCGGAGATCTCCTCAATTTCCTCACAATGTGACCCAGTGGGTGGATGATTGATCACGGCGTGTATGGCACTTAAACGTATGCGGGAATCTCCCGGCAGCTGCAGATTTAGTAGGCTGGTTTACAAACTGCTAACATTCGTTTAATTAGAGTGAAACATAGCCTGAAACCATTTATTTTATAGACGATTATAAATGATGTTTTTATAAGCTTTAACTGGGAAAGTTTAATATTTAACTACCTACATTTAACTGGTAATTTAGTGAAACTATTTAACGCAGTATTTATCAAAATTAAACAAAGTATTTTTATCTAATGATTTCACAATTTTATTTATATATTTATTTATTGGCAATAAATAATATAAAATACATGACATTACAGAAGAATTTTATTTGAAAAATTAAATAAAAATTACATAACATATTACACAAAAATTTTAAAAATAAGAAACAGAACAGAAACATTATTTACATAAGAAGAAAAAAAAATCAAACAGAGCTTCAAGTTCGCTGCCGAAGTTGTCAACATCAACAGGCAGCGCATTTATCAACCGAATAGCCCTTGCAACTGGAGATTCAAAAGACCTACGTGACAAACAAGTTTTGACAATGAAAATTGATTTGTCATGGATTTCAAGGATGTCAGGGTTATCAACTCAATTATGTTATAAAAAAGACTGGTTTCGATAGCCGAGAGCATTTTAACCTCATAAGAACTTTCGCAATAGGCGAAAACGGTCCTTATTATAACATAAAATTGTGAAATTCGTACAAATAAAAGTGAGTTTTTTGTTTCTCTCACATCACGCTTTCAATTAACGGTCTTAGGCTACGTTTGATATTCTAGCCACCCCTGTTAAAAGATACTCTCTTTATTTCCCCTCTTTTTATTCATTTCTTATATTGATTTGTATCTTAATTAAATAACCACTAAGCCATAAAAATTGAACATTTATTTATTTTTACATTGGCGTCGGCTACATTATCACATGCATAGTATTTATCTCCAATAAATAAATGTCACGTCTAACATAAAAAAAATGACTTCACAATACTTTTTAAAGAGATTGTTTTTTGAGGAGTCTTGTATAGTGAAACGCAAATCAAATCAAATCAGACATCAAAAGTTTTTGTCAAAACGGAAACGTTGCGTGACGGACTTAACATAGCCTTTTAGAATATGTAATAAAGTTTTACCATCCGACTACTCAAATGTTTCTACGTAAATATTTAAATTTATTAATAACAATCTCAATTTTCAAGCTAATAAAGTTGTTACTAATCAAAAAAATTCCCTACTCATTCATTAATTAATTAATTTAACCACTTTTAAGGTGTTCACTGTCATTACTTGGTGGAAAGGCATTATAATAAAAATAATAAAACATTTTTAGTACTTTTTCCACATGAGATTTATTTCATCAGGACCGTTTTCGCTCATGGCGAGCATTATCAACTGATAAGGAATACAATAAAACAGTGGTATATATGCAAAAGTTAAGTATGAAAACAAGGTATGACAAAAAATTGGTAAATCAACTAAGCAAATAAATTAAAGCAAATTACAAGAAAAATAGACTAAAAATAAAATGTTCAAGACCTCTTAGCAATGCAAAACTAACACTAAACTAACTTAAAGTGTTTTTTTCTTGTAATTTGCTTTAATTTATTTGCTTAGTTGATTTATCAATTTTTTGTCATACCTTGTTTTCATACTTAACTTTTGCATAAATACCACTGTTTTATTGTATTCCTTATCAGTTGATAATGCTCGCCATGAGCGAAACCGGTCCTGATGAAATAAATCTCATGTGGAAAAAGTACTAAAAATGTTCTATTATTTTTATTATAATTAATTTAAGTCAGGAATGATTTTTCAATTGATAAGAATATAATCAATGCAGAGTTATTTTTACAAAATTAAGCAAGGCCAATAGAAGCTACTGAATTTGTAAAAGGTCTGATTTTTTTAAAGTTAATTCTATTAACTGTCAATTATGCATATTGGTTTCGTTTTCTATAAAATATTTGCATATTTCTGTTAGCAATTGTTAGTTATACCCTTATAATATATATATTTATTAAACGTAGAATAGGTACGAGCTTAAAGTTTTTCCACCTATTATTGACAGTGAAAACCTTAGAAGTGTTAAATGGCAACCATATTTTAATTTAAAAAACATCTTTCGCAAATAGGGAAAGCTCCATTTATATAATAGTTTTATACAGATATGTATATAATAAAAAAAACTTCTTTGTTTTTCAAAGTATAAGTTATTCTAATTTTTTAAGATTACATGTTATAAACAGTAGTATGACAGTCGAAAGCTTGTTTAAGTGAATAAAAATGTGCATGACATTGTTTTTATACCTTAAAATTAAAGAGGTATTTCATTCAGATATCTAGAGATTCTACTCTTATTTCATCAAAACATCAAACAAAATCAAATATGGAAAATGGAACTCATTAAACTTATAATTGGAATACAACCTAATTTTTAACATTTTTCCATAGTGAATTAAATGTAAACGATATGTTTCAATATTTCAATAAATATTCACTGAAGTCTCTAGATATTAAAAAAAAAAGAATGTTAACAATGATAAAGCGAATATGTTCCTGAAAATAATTAAATAAAATTATTAGTTACATCGAGACTTTTCTAATTCATTACAGATACCGCTAGATGGCACTCTGTCAGAACCTTTTTATTTCCCCCTTCCACAGTAGAAAAAAACGCTCGTTTCTCTAAGACCCCTGCCCTCTCGTTACTCTGGAGGAAGGGAAATGACAGATTTATGTTTGAAAAGGGATGAGGCAATGCGGACGGAAAAATCGTAAAGAAAAACCTAACACGTCACGGATCCGGATATAAGGACGCATCGACGGAAAAGTTTTTCAAATCTAAAAACGTGATAAGTTCATTTATCAGCCCTCTCGTGGTTCTTTTACGCTGTCGAAAAATAAAAAAAATCTCCCCCCCGCTGGATGGTGTGTTGTGATATGTATTTATGATAGGTAACCAGACAATGTGGTAATACGGTATTGCCGTCGCCGAGATTTAATGAAAAATCAATAGTTATATCATATCCGAGTTCGTGGTGGAGTTGCCACGTCTTTAGCATCCATGAGATCTCGGATTCAAGACCCATTACGAGCAACATTTTTATCAGACCATTTATCGATTCTTTTTGAAAGTTTGGATGCTTATGCTGCCTAAAAATTCTTTCCCAACTATCCGATCCTGTAAGCTGGGCATAGCAAATGCGATAAACTGACCAGAAGTTCTGTCCTAGCCTTATCCATTATATCTCGAATCTCATTGATTTTAAAGTGTGATTGAGCGACTGAATAACGAGGAATTTTGGCCGAAAAATATTTATCCATTAATAAGCTATGTGTACTACATTGGGAGGGCTTATGAATGTAAAGAAACCTTTGGTTCAAAAATCGCTATTTTGTATTGTTTTCTGTAAGTCTGAAAAGATGACTCAAATAAAATATTTAAGAATTCACTTCAATCGTTGTAGATATACGTAAAGACCGTGAAAGAGGTCGAGCATTTTGTTGTCTTGATTGATAACCGAAGAAATGTGAGAAAATGAAAATTTTGAACCTTTTTGTTATATGATTACTGCCTGGTAATTTTTTGTCTAGCCTTACTATGGAAAAGGAAACAATTGGAAATTGATAAAATTTGCTAAAATATTCAAATTCAAGCGAAAGGTAATAGAAAACTTCATTAACCTTTAGACTTTTCTCATACTCGAAGAAATAATAGTTCATATTGTTTTTCATGAAACTACAAGCTTGCCGGCTGAATTTCTCAATTTTATATCTCTCTTTCTAGGTGTAGACTTTTTAATCAATTAGTTGACATGCTTATATTATGGATACATAAAAATCAATGTTTGTTTGTTAGTATTTTCTGCGGTGCCATACCGTTTATCCGATTGCGATTAAACTTTGCCAACTTATTGCTTGCACTTGCGAAAAGGTTATAGGAATAGTAAAATTAGCATACAGTAGGTCTTTATATAAAAAACATTGTTTTTTCATATTTTATTCGCTGCCATACCGTTCATTTCGACAACGTATTGTTGCACAAAGTTAAAGGCATAGTAAAATTAACTTTCAGTAGGTGGCGCGTGTGTCGTACCATAGACAATCAGCAAACGTCAAATGTCAAATGTCATTGATACCGATCAATGTTAATGAAATTATATCGAAATTATTTATCTAAAATATTGTGCACCCGAAAGCACTTCAATAAACACAAACACTTTCTTTCTTTGAATGGCATCTATAAAATAAACTGAAATTTAAATTGTTGAACCGATTTTTCTTATGTTTATGATAACAATAGATAATTTATTATAGAGCTATTGGCATTAGAGAGTTATACGAAAGTATTTCGTGGAGCAGTTAAGTTTGCTAAATAGGTTTATCGATGCTTACCATAAAGTTTACTGCCGAAGATCCGAGTTTATTCTTTTAGAATCCCAACGAATTCACAAAAAGCTTATTTGTCGTTAATACTTTATTTCGTGCGTATATAAAACCCTTAAATAAAAAAAAGAATTTGGTTCAATAAACGTATGTATATTGAGCGATGATACAAACAAGAATTCTTATGAGATTTCTGCATAATGAAAAAAATGGCGATAGAGTTTATTATTAATTTCAGTAGTTAGATTGAAAATGTATTGATTTCTCAATTTGGTATCCCAAAATTATTCGAATGAATTGGTTGTCATTTCTCACAAATTTATTCTGTCGTTTGACTGAAGAAACAAAGGGTTAAACTAAAACTGAGTTTATGTTTTATTTAAATTAAACATTACACATTATGTACAGTTTGTTCGTTGGTACAAAAGCTATTTTGCTTATCCCCTTTTTTCATCTTTGTATTTAATAGACGAAGAAATTGTCAAGTTGGCTAACAGTTTTATGTAATTTTAGAGTAAACGTTTCTTTTTGGGCGCGTTTATTAAATTATTAACCTAAGCTCTACGGTCCCGTATGTGACCACTGATTATGGTGCACTTCGATATCGGATGACACTGATTTATGATAATAATTTTCAACATATGAATATTAGATTTCAAAAATAATGTCTTTGAGATACCGATCCATAATTTTATTTTCGGTTTTGTTAAATATTTTTGTCATAATGAGGAATATAAACATCTGCGTTACATGGTTGACTCTTGGGATATACATTGTGTTATATTCGGTGGACCGTTATAAATCAGCTTTCTACACACCATACAATATAAATTTATCCTTTGGGGTGACCGATTATTTTTTCATAGCTGTAGCTAAAATGGATTCGTTTATTTGTTTACCTATAGAATTAGAAAGCGTACAAATTGCGGTGAAAATATTCCCATAGGCTGACTTGTTTTAGAGATATAATTATTTTTATAAGAGCTACGGGTCGCGCGGATATTTCACAAAAAATGCTCGGGCGTTTAAAGGTAATAAAACTATTACCATATTCAAAATAAGGCCTATGCTGTGGTTGCACTACATAATGACACATATTGAACTATTACTAGTAATAATAAACTATGCTTCTTTGAGGATTATATTTACTACGAATAAAAGCATCAATGCTATGGGATGAAACGACTAATACTTTTCCTGAAATAATTCTATTTTTTATCACCTAGCTTTGAATACGACACAAAGAGCACACCCCAGGAGCTTTCACACAAACGTGTTTGAAGTGTAAAACAGAATTTGTTTACAATACTTACTGCGCAGGTGTTTCTGACTTTGAAATCCTTAAAAGAGCATCTTTTGAGTGATTCGGATAAATCGCGACGAAGAATATGTAAATTTTGATAGAAAACCAGAAAGTTTGATTGTTTTGTTTCCTCGTAAAACTGCTCTGCATTATTTTGAAAATATTTTAACTATTTATTCAGCGTTAACTATATGAACGTAACGTTGCTGATAATTTATTCAATCTAGTTTTCATTTCAAAGTCTAGCGGGCGTGGCCCAAGTCGAATTGCATGACCTATCAAAAAGCTCGTATTAAAATTGGCATTAAAATGAAAAGTAATAGTTTGCTATGAATATTTGGCGGAAATCATTAACTGTTTGATTCGATTTGATCGAACAGGTAACGCGCAACTCATGTCGATAACAGTTCGACATTGTTCAAGTTAGAAGGAGTTTTTATTTTTTTTATTTTAAATTATCCTTATTTCAAAAACCGCATATATTGTATTGTGTGCTTTAGTTTAAGTTTGTAGCACGTCACAACAATGTGGTATATTTTTCGTTATTTCGTTTTACCATGCTAATAAATACGCAGACCCTGTGATATCAATAAATTTATCAAACCTCTTAAGAATTTGCTGGATTGAAAAAAATAATATGTTAAGGAGTGCAAAGAGTTAACTTTATATTAACAATTACACAATTATTTACAATTTATATGAAGAATAAAGGATGTTGCCTTCTTAAAATAAATATAAGGATAATTATTCAAATGCGCAACCTTTTGAAAAAAGGAAATTTAAACATATTTTTATTTGCATGCCTCGACGTAAATGATCGTTACGCTAAGCTCTTCTCAAATATGGTAAACATTTGGAAACTTAATTTTAGCGCGTATCCAAGATGTTGTGATCAAACAACTAAATTTAAACTCAACGAAATCAGCTTCTCCGAAAAAGCTCTGAGAAGCCTTCGGGGGGACAATTAAGTTGTTAAGCGTACATTTATTCAGGATTATCAAGTGAAATGTAAATGGTATTAAAGAATAATTTATATTTTCAATCAAAAACATCGTGTTGTATTTTATACGTAGAAAAATATTTATAAACGAACTATGTTACCGAAAAAAAGAAAACGAAACTTTGAATACAGGTTTTTTAACATTTATACGGTTAATGGAATGGTCAAAATGGTTGGATTTGGTATCAGTGTCCACGAACTCATATCCCAGTATGGACAGTTTCATAAATTGATTTTCTGTTTAGTGAATGTTTATTCTAGCCCGTTTCGAACGTGAAGCATTTAGACCACGGGCGTCCAACCCATGGGTCGCCAATTTATACAGTCGATTAAAAAAAAATCACTTCAATGCATTTTCGTTGTTTTTTTAATTGACTTATTAAAAATGATTTTTTCAATTGCCTTGGAGGTCGCGGGTCAAATGGCTTTTATAAGAAAGGGTCGCCAGCCGAAAAGGTTGGGAACATATGATATAGATTCATAATAGAGCTAATCTTAACATAAGCTTTTCTATAAGAACTGCTTGGTACTCTGTTCCTCAACAACACTTTTTTCTAGAGGAGTGAGGATGCAGGCATATGGAAAAGAAAATAATTGTGGTTATTTTATCGCTTTCGATAAGCCTCAATTATGAATTAAAAGGGGTCGAGGTAATTTAAGACGTCACAGACATCCTGAAAGCCATCAATTTATGAAATTGCCACACTTAAAACTAAAGGCGTTGATTTGACCTGAATTTATTTATTTCAGAAATTTTGAAGTTGAAAAAACACAATTTACTTAGCTGGAATAATTACCTGGTAGCTCCACGAGCTCATATTGTCTATACCAGGGGTGGCCAAAGCGTCGATCGCGATTCCTAGTCGTCTATTTGATCTGTACAAATCTCTGGTGCCCGTCCCAAGATACGTGCGAGACAATTCGTGTGACAGGGACAGCACGCTTAAATCTCTAAGTTAGCTCATTATCGACGAAAATCTTTTTCTTAAGCCCGGTTCAAACAAGGGTTGGCAATTAGATTAATTTGGGCTTTAAATTACTACTTTTAATGTTGGTCGATCGCCACCAATAATTTCAAACGAAAGTTGATCGTGGAAAAAAAGTCCCGGTCTATACAGTATAGTGAGTGGAAACTTCGAAAGTTGATCTGCGAATTATGGTACACGCATTGTATTAACTGAGATCGCAGAAACGCTCGTTGGCACCGACATTAAAGGCGATCGTTGAAATATCTACACGAAACTACTTTTCTTTTCTGGGAATAAAAATGCGCCAAATAATTATTAATGTTTTCTGGATATTATAATGGTTTTGACTTGCATTAATGGCTTTTTCGATGTTAATTTAAACAATTATGATAACTTTCAGTAAAATTTTCGATGATTTATTATATTAAGCTCGATAAGAGCGTATCAAGATTTAGAGATCTATTTTAAGAGAGGATACCTACGGATGAAAACTACGGTTTTTGTGTTTAGGACAGTGATTTTGTTGAAATACCTACTATAATCAACTATTATATATTTTAACATATTTGATATGATAAAATAACAGTAAGAGATTGCAATTTTCTTTTTATATTTATATCTTAGAAAAAAAATATATTGCTATTCATCTAAAAATAATTGAAATTCAATCGTAATATTTTCCAGAATTAAAACAAAACATTCAGTTATTATTTGATGGAATAAAAATATGAATTAAAAAAACTTTGATTGTTTAATGTATGTATTGTGTTGCTGATAGTGATAAGTGTTTCGCATGTCAGGCATAGGCATCTTCAGACTGGGAAGAACTGAAACGCATGCCACTATTAGAAACACAATACGTGGAATAATCAAAGTTATTTTTAATTTAATTTTTAATTGAACTACCAAAAAGTTACCGCCGAATCCATCGAGACTAGTATACTATTCTCTATAGAAACAAGCGTAGTGAAGTGTTAAAAATGGTTTGAAGAATAATTGTTGAACCAATAAATACCAATATTTTTTAAACCACTAAAGAATCAATCAAATACCAGTCAATAACCTTGCAATTTTTCTTCCGCTTTCTTTGCATATTTAGAAGTAAAAGATATTGTGAAAGGTATTGAGTATTGAATGATAGACCTTAAATAGCAACAAAATTAAAGACTGTTGTGAAATAACACCAGAAGTTGTAACCAGGGCTGTGGGGTTGGTAAAAAAGTTCGTCTCCGACTCCAGCATTTACCAAAGCCACGACTCCGACTCCAACTAAACAAGGTTAAATATCGTCATTTTTTTTCCTGATTTTCCTATTTATGTGTATTCAATTAAATATCAACCCTACCAATCCGGCCAATAACCAAATTTTACATATTAAATGCAAAAATATTTTTTTTTCAAAATTTCCGACTCCGGATAAAACACCGCGACGACTCCGACTCCACAGCCCTGGTTGTAACATATTTGAATTAGTAGTAATGAAATAATGAATTTATAATGATGATATTGCTGAATATGTAGATGCGCCGTTATTCGGTTCCAACTAATCATGCAGGGCGCATAAATTATTGGTGTAATTAATCTAGCTACAGAGGCTGACAAACGTGTACATTAAATCTACATCTACATGAGGCGGTGGTAGACGGCGGCTGTGTCATTGTGGTTGCTGTGTGAACAGATTTCTCTTGATTGTTGACACAAACGAATCCAATTTGATGTCACGCGGAACCTTAAGATTCGGAAGCAATTAACGAAACATTTGATCAAATGGAAGGGATTGTAAATTTAATTAGAATCTTCAACGCTTTGTGTACAGCTGAATTATGATAACGTGTTATTTCCCGAAGCGCATGAAAACTTTCTATCATCATTTCAAAATCAAATCTGAATTGAATATATAATATTTGTTTTAGGTACAATGTTATTCTAAAAACACAGAAAGCTTAATGAATGCATACTTATGAAAAAAAAAGATTCTCTGTTTTGATTTTCAGATAAATATCGAAAAATACACATTTTTACAATTAATGTACTCTAACTGAACGTTTGTATAGTAATTTTTGTATATGATGCATATCTAATTGTTAATTTGAATTAAAAATAAATATATTCAACTCTGATTATAGGCTGAACTCAAAGATACTAATCAAACTTAGAAAATTAAATGGAAAATTTTCTTTCTCTAGAAAATGGGCGTTATTTCCCGGAAACTTAGGCGTCCGAAGAAAGCTAGATAAAAGTTTTGAAGGGATCCGCAGCGACATCCCTTATCATTTTCTGGGATGTTTTTCCAACTTGGATAGGGGTTATTTTGGTGGGTGATTTGTGGTCATATATCAAATGTCAGACGGCACGACAGCCTTAATCCGCTACCTTAGCCCACGCACCCCTCAATCTCTGAATAAGTTTTAAGAACGCTGAAATCCATAGATTAAAGTTGTTCAGTTTTGCGGTTGGGACTCACGCAATGGCGTTAGACATTCCTGCATTACACAAAATCGTCACACAGTTTTTATAATGTTCTTGAAAAACTAGGTGGAATGAAATCGGCCATCGATCGAAATGATAGCTGTAAAAATATTACACGAAACAACAAAAATATTAAATTGAAGAATTATTTTCTGTACAAAAGCTTTTTTGCTATAATGTGTATATTTTAATCGTTATATTTGCACACATTAGATATGATTGTATAAAGCTTTTATTTAATTATTGGAATATTTATATATGTATGATGAGTATTCACAGTTAAATAAATACATTTTTTATAAATATGAGATCCTTTTGTTGTATTCTTTATTGAGCAGCATTAAAGTAGTTCTAATGGATGGTATATTTTATTAATTTGTCTGCACGCCTAGTATCTTCGGTTTTTGATAAGAAAGATCTGTGCTCAAGTTCAGAAAATAATATTACATTTAATATAAGCTCTTAGACGATAAAAATTGAGTATTCTTTTCATCTCAAGTTCATTTCTAAAAACAGTCAGATTTACCGTAGTTTAAACTCACGTAAAATATATAACGGACAAGTATTATCGTATTATTAGCGATTCCCAAATTAAACCAAAGTAATATCATTTTTTGAAATCAAGCTTGAATCTTGAAAAACTTCTGTGCTTACAATGAAGACATGTACGCGAGAGATTTTCTCAGTATATAAACTTTTATACATAAAACATACTATGTTATACATTTATGATTCTTGTTTTCCCTCTTTCAAACGCAAATCTCAGAATTCAAAGTCCTAGGAAGTAGCATACCTTAAATTTACAAGGGTATATTTGCAATGCACTCGATGCATGCGAGATGCACTACGATCGACCTTAATAGTAGCGAGTGTGGGAATACTTGAATGGGAACCATTTCTTTCTTTCACCGATGCGCAAGTAACTTTTGAAAGATACTTCCTTTGAGACTGAAAAGAAATCTGAAATTCAAATATTTGACTAACAGCTGCTGTTTCTCATACTTCACAAAAGGTTGATTCCACGAATAGATACTGAATTTTCAGCCAATTTTCGGTTTTATATTTTTTCAAACGAATTTTGGCAATACATTTATCCTTTGTTATCCTAGCCAATCCTGAAAATATGGTGCATGTTGCCACGAACGATTTGACTAGCGATATTCTAGTTTTTTTTAAAATTATTTGTACCATTTTATTACGATCAATTTTACTTAATAGTCTTAAATTAACTTTCAATACATTTGCAAATACGATTTTCAAGAGATGTTGGATTTTTTATGAACGTTAAGCGAATTATATATATGTGTAGATAGAGGAAAAAATATAATCATTAAGGTGCGCATGAAACTGGGGTATTTTTAAGTTTCGTTACGGCGTAACTTTTAAGCTACCCGAGCCATTTTTTCCCTTCTGAAAGTTTTATCATACATCACCAAATACAATGTTCTTTATTTAGTTGTTTGAGTTCATTAAATGTATGAAGATTAAAATTAAACTATCATATCTGAGATACTATTACATGTGAACTTTTTTTAGAAAAGCTTTGTTTTTCAAAATGTTTTCACCTTTTTTTTTGGGTTAAGCTGTAGGTATTACATTTTATTTATAAATTAATTTGTTAATATTTAGAATTTTTATTATAGTATTAGTATATTTGTAAATATAAATAAATTGAGAAAAGAAATGTTTATTTGTATGGCATAGAATAATTCTGTTTGACTTCCATTAGTTGTGGCTCTTTTAATAACCCATTTGAGCCTTAAATATCCAGTTACAATTCGGCTAATTAAGTAATTTGCTATAGCTTTATTATGACCGTATACAAGTTTGTCCTTACAAGTCACTCGTAGCACGTTAATAAACGTGGGCGCGGTCCAAATGTTGTGTAAATATTTGCTCATTTGTTTAGAGTAGCCCGCCCTTCAGAGCCTAGTCATGTCCTGGCACCCTTTGCAGTGACGGTCAAAGGGGTTTTTTTAAACATTCAAAACAAAATACCAAAAACTGCTCCCGCACGAGTTTCATTCCTTTCCTTCTCTTCATTTTAAAGATTAAGTGTTATTAGAAAAATAAAGCCCGTTGAAAAACCTAAAAGCTTTACATACGAACTAGAGACTCCAATTACTTGACATCTCAACTACTCGAGTAACGAGTAGTAACATTTAAAATACTCGAGTAGTTTTACATGTACCAAAATATGTATTATTAATTCAAATTTGTGTATATAATTATATGATAAATGAGCATATTTAATTTCATTAATATTTAAAGAGAATTAAACGTCTCAAATTTTAAATTGGTTGAAAGTCTTGTGTATTTCTTGTATACTCGAGTACTGAGAGCTTGAAAAATGAGCTAGTATTCTAATTGAGTATTCGATACTTGAATTGAAGTCGCTAATACGAACCTATGTTGCATAAAAGCACAACTTTATTTTAAGCAGAATATAAATTTATTTTTAGCATAAACTTTAATTTTTGTCACTTTAAATTAAAAAAACCACCATTTATGTGAATACTATCAAAAATATATGACGTACATATAAATAAATTGATAACATACCCATCGTAGATTGTATATCATAATTATTTAATCGGAAATAACAGTCTCAAGTCAATTGACGTTGAATAAATAATGCTCAATTCCATACAGTTAACTGGCAGGTATTTATTATTCCAAGTAGTTTCAAGAACCACTTACCACTCAAAAATACTTAGCAGCGTGAAATTGTAACGCAAGCTTTGTTTTTGTTTATCTTTGATATGATGGATAATATTAAGATAATTTTAATATGATAGGAATCGGGTATATTGAAAACCTAACCGATTGAAAATTGCTACGCTTTTAGTTATTGACATACAATTTTCTCAAATAATCAATGTTTGTTTCAACATTTTTCAATATCAACATAATGGTTGGCGAATGTTTAAATGTTCATTTTTTATTGACATACTGGTTAATGTTCTGTTATTATAATATTTATTGAATGATTCACATTATATGAAATTTGCTTTAACTTTTTCTTTAAATATCTGGCTTTTTCAAGCCAATTTCATGGTTATAATGAAGTTGCTACAATACTACACTTTTTTTGCGAGCTTTTTTCCAAATATGTAACCTTATAAGCACTCAGTTTTATAGCTTGAATTACCTTTAGTGCTAAAATAAAAATAAAAAAACATTTTTAGTACCTACTTATTCCTTAATAAATTTATTAGATCAGGACCGGTTCCGCTCATCGCGGAATTATCAATTGATTTTATTTAAAAATATTTTATTTTATTTCCATTCCATCATGTATTGACAGTAAACACATAAAAAGTGACCTTAATTATTATTGGAGTTTTTTCCCTCATATTTTTAACATCATTGACATTCATGTATTGGCCAATCAAATAGTTGATAATATGTGTATATGTACATATAAAAAAAATAAAGTACATAGTACACTGTGAACTGCTTAAAAAAATATTAAAACAAGAGAACGAATATTTTTTCCTTGAGATCTGGATACATTCAATCTCTCTGTCAGCTGACGAATTCTACAAATTCATTATTGCAATCATACTTTTATTTTTATATAAAAATGGTCTATTTTACGGCTCTGAATATTTTTAAAACACCACTACTGCGTGCCTCTGACATGAGTAACTTGGCCAGTACATTGTTGGCTATGACTCTTTTACAATGTGGTTAAAATATCTGCCACTGGATTGTATAAACAGGCCACACTCCTTCCACCCCAAATCATCCCAGTAGTCACTTCAAACAATGTCCCTCACTACATAAACATTTACACAAATATTGTCTTCCACTCACTTTAATCGATTCCGTATAGAGCAAACGATATTGTGGGGATTAAATTACAAATATTATTAAGATCGTCTTGGAAGTTTGTCAGAGTTATGAAGATATAGAAAGCATTACGGGAAAAGATTGTAATTTATGATACACTGTCACATAAAACGTAAGCAATAGGTTTTACATGTATATAACGACAACGGAACTGGTATAATAAATATACAATATTGTGAACAAAAACTGAATGTATTGTATTCATAAATATGGTATATCATTACTGTCTTAAAATCAATAGACGCTAATCGGAAAAAAAATAAACAAAAGGAACTTATAAATACTGTGTATTTGTTTTTAAAGTTATTTTTCCACTCAAGTTTATTAAAAAACATTTTATTTTCTTAGAATATTTGTTTCCGTATTATGACTAATTTTTTGCCTAATTATTTCAAAAACACAAAAGACTATTTGTTTGTTTAGGACAAATATTTATAATTTTTACTTTATATATATGTATATATTTTTAACAGATTTAAAGTTGAGTTAAATTCAGAAATTAAACCGAATAAAAAAAACAGTAATCGTTTTGTCTTTAGTGTATCATTATGACGATAAAAATACATAGTCATGATATAAAATGATTTTTAATTAATATTTCAAGCACTATTTTGGTGAAATTTTGTTCGCTTTCTCTAACTTTGTACAGATAATAGTCATAATGAAATCTCTTCTCCTATATATTTAATTTAAAATGAATAAGCAGGCATTTTGTTACATTGCCTTACTTACTTCTATATTTTGCGTAAGATTAATTTCAAAAAAGAGCTCCACGCCTTAAAGCCATATTTCAAGATAGATTTACTAACTTAATAATACTATTTTTTTGTCTCCTGTGTGTGATGGGGTGGAGCTACTGAAACGGCGGTGCGCGCTTTCACAAAAATATTTATGTTCCTGAAAAAAGGTTCACTCGAAGTATTTAAATTGTAAGGTTTCACCTGATAAATTGAAGCAAAAGGGTGATGTTTATTAAGTAAGTGTGTTCTTAACAGAGCTAGATTAGATTTTTTATGGATAAAAAATTATCTTATTTTCATTATAAAATTTTCACTTTATAACCAATACCATAGCGACAGTATATCAGTATCAGCATAAAGGATGGTTTAAGACTTTAAAAGACTAATTGCATTAAATATGTCTTCTTTGAAATTTGATTAATTTTATTTAAAAATTGAACCAAAAATATTTGATTATGGAACACTTCTTCAAATGACAGATCTAAAATAGTATTGTGTAAACAAGTTTCATTTTCATTTCTACGCTTAATTGATAACTTAATATTTTTTAAATAAGCCGTTTTTATAATCAACAATTTCGACTGAATGTGCTTGATGGAATTTCATTATCAAATTTGAATCGTTTGAATTACGTTTTACTATTAAATTTTCGATGAGCTTTGTCGCCAACGACACCGGGTTTCGCTTTTTGGCATCTTCAGGCATTTTAAGAGTACAAATATACTTTTCTTCATAATCTTCTTTTCTTAATCTGTAATTAACTAAATAAATGATACACAGTTGAAGAAAAAAACAAAACGGACTTATATATCTTCAAATAAAATGGTTATTAAATAAAAAAACATGTGACTACGAACCCAGAAGCATATTCAGAAGACTCTTTCCACTCTACCAATCATTAATTTTAGGTCTTTTTTAACGATTGCGATTGGGAACAAAATGTGAATAAAATTCTAAAATTACAATTAATTACTACCATAAAATTGTCATTTTATTACCAAAAGTTTTAATGCAACCCATAGAAATGTTAAGTTTTACTATAAATAATACAGCATGAAGAAAAGTTTTTTATTAGCATTTTTATGGTATTATTTGAAATGTAGATTTACGGAGAGATCGCACAATTTTTGTTGATTGTAAAGTGCATCCAATATACTTAATTTATTGTAATCTAATTCCATATTGAATTGATCATCCTTAAAGTCCGGCTAACAATATATTTAATTACATATCAAATACTTAAAACAACCTGCTTTGAATTAAATTACTAAACATATTTTAATATAGTGTTAAATCGAAGTAATTGTTACTTCAAAAATAAAAATAGTATTGTATTTTATAGAAGTCCAAATTTCCTTGTTTTCCTAGCTTGAATTTTCACAAAGAAAACGTGTGTTAACTTGTACTTGTATAAATTGTGATGCTCCTTGATATTTTCTAAGCGAAATGTTTCTGCTTCAAGAAACATTGCGTGAATAAGAAAATAAACGGCCGGGGAATCTTTTGTTTTGTTTAAGGCAACTGGAGCAAAAGGTTAAACGCTTAAACATATTTTCCGTCAAAATTATAATATAACATTTTGGTGTGATCGATAAATATATGAAACAAAAGCAAAGCTAAACTAGTGAACGCAAAATTTAAGAATTCAAATGCTGTATTTCGTTGATTAAAAAAATAATGATATTTTTGATCCACAGATAAATTTCATCGAAAGCAAATAATTATTTATATCAACACACATACATATATGTCAAGTGTGGTTAAAAAAAAATTATGCCAATCAACTCAATAATGAAATTAAAGTCTTTGTTGATTTAACAATGTTCTACACTCGATTCAACAACTGATTCAGCAGATAATGCTCGCCATGAGCGAGACCGGTCCTGATTTTTACTATAGTGCCATTCCACCCAAGTATTAACAATGAACACCTTAAAATAAACCACGGGTTCCCAACCCATGGGTCGCCAGTTTAAATAGTCAAAAATATTCACTATAAATTGCATGGGGGTCGCGGGTCATATGGCTTTTATAAAAAGAGGTCGCCACCCGAAAAGGTTGGGGAACCTATGCTCTTTACAATGATTTGACTTACCGATTTTTATGTGCCACTTTGATTTATGAATAAAAAACTTTTTAAAAAGCATCAAGGCCGTTGTCATGAAATATTGTGAATATGTAAGAATTTATTAAATATCTTACAATAACACCCCTTACCCTATCTGATGGCATCCCTTCAAACGTGTCTCATGACTTATTCAAAAGGATTGCGTTCGCAAAGTCCAATATCATTAATATTTCAAGATTTACTGACCCGAAAGGTTTTCCTTTTACTCAACACATCCGATAGAAAGAAAATTATTTATCAATATGTCGACAACTTGGATTTATTTTTATTCTTAACGCCAGTAAAATTCTTCTTGATTAAGTTGTTGGGTTATTTATTATTAATACGGAATTAAATATTCACATTAAAATGTATTTTTTTAAATGAGATTTGTTATTTTATTTGAATGCCTTGAAATGATTCTAGTAAACGATCAATATTTTGATTTATTTTGTACATTTTAAACAAGTCAAGCCTAACAAAAAAATATTATTTGCGTGACATCGACCATTATTCTGGTAAGATATTTTACCAGAAAAAAAAGGATTCTGTTAATACAGCCCTTTAAGAGTTAACCCTACTTGTTTTTATATTATATCATTTGTTAATGCTCGCGATGAACAAAACCAGTCCTGATTATTATAACAAATGTATAGAAGTAGTACAAAAAGTTGTCTATGTTGTAATCTTGTAATGATACACTTAAAGTCAATACAACTTTTTACTTGGAACAATAAAAACATCTATATTTTCATAGACTTACTATTTACAGAAAACATTGAGAAAGCCTTCATGATCGAAGAGAAAATGTGAAAAGTTAAATAAGTTTTTATAAATGTTTAATTGATATTGATGATAAATTTAAAGACATTGATAAGCTGCTATATTAATTAAATAAAAAAAGTGATTGCCGCGGTGAAAAGAGAACTATAAGCTTTTTATACAGTAGAACTTCGATTATCCGGACTAATTGGGGATGAAGATAGTCCGGATAAAGACAAATCTGGATAATCGAAAAAATCATAATTGACAGGAAAAGACAAGTATATTCAGTTTTAATCATTTTTATTTCTGTATATTAATTTAAAGCTTTGAAAATCAATTATTTTTTATTGAAAAAATCAATTATCGATTTATCCCTAAAGCTAGATTTTCTTTTCGATTCTGCCAAATCACGAATACTTTTAACACTTTGACACCCGACACAAATCAGGTGAAACTATCCCGTATGGTTTATTTTTTGAAGTATTGATTTTTTCTCAGAAGTCAATCGGCATGAAATTGTTTGAAAGATTGAATTAATTATATTTTGAATGATATGATGATAGTCACTATCGCTAGTTTTCAGTTTTATGAAAAGCAATATATCAATGTTTACACGTGTTCCAAGTATTACACAGTGTTTTTGCTTGTTTCATATCGTACAAGTTTTACAGGGCTTGTTTAATTTCTGTTGCTGATATTGGTTATTAAATAATTGTATCGATTTTTTTTCTGCCATCAAGCGTGGTCGATAATGCAAGCTTGTTTTTGATGACCACACCATTATTGGTATTCAGAAGAGCTAGAAAACACATCATACGTGTTAAGATAGAAATAGAACAAAACGTGAATACACGTTTCCGGGATTCAACGCATAGTTGGTTTGCCACGTGAAACCACGGTTCCGGGATTCAAATTATCACGATCAAATCATTGCACATAAGTTGTCTTGAATAGCACTCTTCTTGACTCTCAAGCCACTTCATGGTGACATCTAGACCAGTGGTTCTCGCGTAAAATTGTGGTGTAGCCGCATTGTAAATATAAACGGTCGTACAGGAATGTCTGGTGGCCGCACCAAGTTTTTGTTTCACAATTTACCTCTGGTATTCATTGCAAAGAATACTTTTCTGAGTGTGAATTCCACATTTTCCATAAATTTAATAAAAGTTTGATGGACACTTCTTGGTGCACATTACAATACATACAAAATAATTCATGATCAGAGTCGTTTCTTGTTAAATTAAATTTAAATAACACATTTTTTTTTAATATCGATATTTTCTCTGAAGCTGTTGGTGGCCGCACTTGACAGTGGCGGTCTTGATCTTGTTCCTCTGAGGTTGATATTTCTTTAATTATTTCGTCATCATTCAAAATTTGGAATCCAGTATCGTTTGTAACGCAATATCAGCAAAATTTTAATATTTTGGCCAATCCGGATAATCGAAAATCCGGATAATCTAGGTCCGGATAATCGAAATTCTACTGTATTAGATGTCCGATCAAATATTTTTGCCATCTTAATACGTAAAAGTATTTAGAAAAAGCTGCTTGTTGTTGTCAATTAACATTAAATATGAACTGGAAAAAAATCTTTATTTACTGGCCAAGCTTAAGGGTATGAAATAATAAAATCACATAAACTTTATTATTTCCTAGATTCTTTCAGTCGGAAAAGCAGCACTGGGACTTTTTAATCTAGCATCTCGTTTAAAGGATGTCCCGAGGGTAGCTGTCACCCGAGTGCAAGGGTTAAAAAGCTGATGTTTAAAATAAAACCATTTTTTATAATAGGAAAATGTATAAGGGAAAACAAAGGAAAACACAAACAATTGCTTTTGAAATAATACTGCAGTATTCATTTTTTTAATCGAGAGGGAAAAATGCTTTTCAGTATTTGAAATAAACAAAATGTTTAAAAGAATACACTTTGAAAGCTCAGTAAAATGAACTCAAATATATATCATTCAGACTACTTGTTATACTGATTTAATTCGAAATAAGAAAACAGGGATTATACCAATATATATTAATTGTAACAGGATTTTCTTTTGACAAACTATACTTCTACTAAAGTATCGTTTACCAAAGAGGTGTTTTGGAATTAAAGTGAATATTTTATATGTAGATAGTGAAGATGTGATTTCCATTTTTGTTAACTGCAAATAAGTGTTTACAATTTTATGCGTTTACCCGACTGTTCAGTAGTAAAAACGCACGCCGTATTGCGTACCCTTCTATTTTAGATATTCAACTCAAACACTTTAATGTGAAAATTATGTGGCAGTAGGCAAAACAAATATACGTAGCGTAAATTTCACACCTAATTACTAATGCCATGTACAGTTTCGAAAAAGTTATTTAAATTCATAAAGACGTTTTGTTTTATGAATTTGACCACTAAAGCTTTATTTTAACGTTGTATCAAACGCCAATTCAACGTAAAAACATTATTTTACTAATAAATCTATGCTGACATTATAACTAAGCTATCCATTATAAAAAAAACAGTTATGTACGCTCAGTATAATTATTTAAATAGATATGGATTGAACACTGGTTTTACCCTGATTTATTTGCAATTTTTTTCAATATCCTCTCACTTTTCGGACCATATGGCGGTGACACGGCGCCTCCGAGATTCTCCGTCACTCGCCAATCTACTTGCTTCTTCTCAGGTCGTCCCGGCGTCACGTTATTTTACTGAGTACATCCTATGGATGGTCATCAGAGGCCTTCCGGGGCAACGGCATCAATCAAGTTGATAGTAGAGACAGGCAATATTCAAGCCCTTCTGCATCAGCAGCACTCTTCCAAGCCAGGTTCATCGTCGCCTTTTTATTTTGGACGTTAAAGGGGTAATAGCTGGTTTTTCCGCTCCGTGTTCCGTGTTCCTGACGTCAAACCACCGCCCTCCTAATATTCGCTGTTTAAGCATCTGTTTTCGAAGCACATTATACGGTTACACTTTGCTTTTGTAATATGCCGTGACTCACGACCATAAAGCAGCACAGTCCAGTATGCATGCGTTTAACAAGTGGCACTTGGTTCTGACTGAGTACAACTGTAAGTCCCAGACTTTCCGCATTGATTTGAAGGTTGCTCCAGCTATCCCTAATCGGATCGCGAGCTCTTTACGGGGGTTGTTATCTCCCGTGATGTGTACCCCAGGTACCTGAAACTTTTGGGCAAGAAATTTAGAGAGTCGACAGTTTCAATAAAAGGAAAGTTAGGGAAAATCAAGCACACTTTAGTGCAAGTCCTGGGTAACTGCTCCTGGACAATTCCAAAGCAAAAACTGTATAACGCCTTACGTTTTTCAGATCCAACCGTATGTAACTGTGTGTAAACCAGACGTATAGCCATGGCGGGTGGTGAATGGGCATAGAAGTTTCAATTTCAGATTTTCAATAGTACTCAAATATTATTACCTACAATTATTGAATTGTTTTTTGCATAAAATGTTTCTCTTATTCATGTTTGAGCGTTTGTTATACAAACCATAAACGTTTAAGTGTGCTGATATTCAGCAAATAAGCTGTTGAAAAAACGTGTGAATAGAATAAACAAATCACACAGTCTGAAATCGACAGGTTTATTTTGATGTGGAATTTTGAAGTGTAATACGTAAGCACGTTAGGAATATTTGATGAGATTTATTCACATTTAATGGAATTCGAAAGATCGCGGAAGAATTCTGTTAAATTATGTGTTACCAAGATTCAGCTTTCGTATTTTTGGGGAAAATGTATGAATTTATTTATCTGAATAGCTTACATATTCGTAATATGAGCGTTTATACTTTATACCACAAATATTTTTATTTACTCTTATATTTTTCGCTAATGCAGTAATGGTATGAAATAAGTTATATTTTATTACAATATTAGTTTCTTTACAGCTTCGTATGGACTTTCCAGATTAATGTTATAAGTATGATAATAAAATTAATAACACATGTTTTGTGATTTTTCTATTTTGAATTTATTAAGATCAGGACCGGTTTCAACATTTTAATTAAAGTCTATTTATATTTAGTTCGATTTATTTACATATTTGTAATACCAATTGTTTGTCATACATTTTAAGTTTTGTTTACTTCTGCTTAAATAACGTTGTATTTGTTATCAGTTGATAATGTTAACGATGAGCGAGACCGGTCCTGATCTCAATCAATTCAATGTGTAATAATTTCTAATAATGTGTTATTATTTCTATTATTATGCCACTCCGCCAAGTATTGAGAGTGAACACATTACAATTTATTTGCATGAGTTTTGGTAGAAATTTGAAAAAAAATGCAAATATGTGTTATTGATTAAATGGCTTAAAAAGCCTATTTTTAAATTTAGTGCATTTCGGCAAGCAAATTTAGTAATTTTCGAGTGACTGCTGTAATTTTTGAGAGTCCACTACACTACTACTTTATAGGTTTACCTTCAAACATTATTAGATTTTGATTATATATACGTATCGACATACTTCCGTTCTAATCAGGCCTGTGGAGTCGGAGTCGGAGTCGTGGAGTCAGAGCTTTTTGGCCGGAGTCGGAGTCGTCGCGGCGTTCTGGCCGGAGTCGTACTCGGCGTCGGAAATTTTGAAAAGTTTGAACTTTTTATTTTTGCATTTAATATGTCAAATTTGGCTTGTGGCCGTATTGATAGGGTTAATATTTAATTGAATACACATAAATAGGTAAATTATGGGATAAAAGTGACGATATTAACCTTTTTTTAGTCGGAGTCGGAGTCGGACTTTTTTTGAACGACTCCACAGCCCTGGTTCTAATTTATTAATTAGTCGAGCACATTGAAAAGCACTGTATTAGGTTTTCTAACTTTTTTTCTTAGTTATATGGATTAGTACATGGTCAACATATATTAAAAAAAACCTTTTGCTTAATGAAGCAAATCTTTCGAATGCGTATTAGCAGAAAAAATTAATTTATTGATTGAATTGCCAATAATTTGTTGAATTTCATTATAATATGGTGAAAAATAGCAGAGTATATCAATTCCACGAAAATTGCTTAACATGCATACTTATATGTAGTTGCCATCTATTTCGGCTTACGCCCTCTTTACAACTACGTTTAAACATAAATCAGCTTAAATATAAATATATTATAGGAGGAGAGGTACACTATACATATTTATATCTATTTTAACATCCTTGAAATATTTACAATGTTTAATCTTGAATTTTAATAATATAATCAATTGACAGGAGTTTTTTTCCCGTAAAACTCAAGACTTGTAACAAGAAGCTTCATTAATACACATAAAGAAATAATTTCATAGATTATATCCTGTTGATTTCCTCCATTTTTACACAGTATCCACATAATAATGAAAAAATAGCAGAAATGTTGCCCGGATATTTACGAGACAATTGATTGCGGCGACACCGGAAGTAAACCGCTCAACCGAGGAAACAAAATTACAGTCTACTGCTCAAATGACCGGAAGAAGCAATGTTGCACTTCTTTATTGGATACAATAAAATATATTGTTTTACTAGAGGTAAATTTATTTTACGAACGTATTCAACTTTGTATATATTCCTAAATTATAGTTATAAAATGTTATATTACATATGATCAATCCAAAAAATATGAAATAATCAAATTCTCAACAAACCAATTAAAATTCAGGGCGGATTTTATCAAAATAATGTAATATCAATTTCAATGTATACAAATCAATAATGTCTCAATAGAGCAGTATTGTAATTTATTAACAACTAGTATTGCTACCCGGCGTCGCTCGGACTAAGCGACCAATAATTATTTAATGTTATATCATTCGACATAATCATATCACAAAATCTAACATCCAAAATAGAGTTAAAATAAAATCACAAACTTTATTTAATTTGATGACAGCCCTATTCTCGCCCATTAAAATGTCCAAATTCAAGGATTGCTGTCAAAGAAATGTCAAATAATAAAAATTACATTATACCTTCACATAAATAATAAACATTATTATATTAATAAAAGCCGGGGAAAAGTTGGTAGAAGACTAATTTATTACATTTTGACTAAATGTCTTCGCTGATAAACATATTTTCTTTCATATTCGTTTTTATGGCAACTTGCAACAACAATGCAAAAGGGAATTACAGAAATACATACATACATACGCCGTTTCGGTTTTATATATAAGATTAGGCCAGTTGTCAACGCCACTGGCCTTGGCTGCGATATTCGCAGGTTCGATGCGAAAAGTTGTATACATACATGGATTTTTCAATCCATTTATGAATTTGTGTTTGAAGATACGAATCATTTCACCAACAGCCAACATACAATCTATTCGATCCAAAAAAACGGGGCTTAGCCACTAGTCAAGCCTGATACTTCGGAAAAATAAAGGTTGAGAAACTTCTGTTAAGAAATGCTTCAATAGTAGTCCGTATGTACATTAGGATCGGACGTAGTATTAAAAAAAGGTTAAAATATTTTTCGACAGTTTTCAGCATTACATAATATATTGTCATAGTAGGTCATATTTTTTACGCCAGGTGAATTATTGTATATTATTTTGGTGTCTTCCGTTCATTAAATAACTGATAATTCAAAAATACAGATATTCTATTTCTTAAAAAAAAAATTTCATTCCTTAATAATACTGATTTATGTATGATATCTGAGTTTTCAATGAATCAATAAAGCATCAGGTCATTCAATGAATATTTGTGGCACTGAAAACAACAATTCATATTAATCTTTATCGAATTCAAGTATTTTTGATGAATTCTTTGTTTCACAAAATTTAATTAAGTTAAAATTTTCCACTTGTCTTACTTGCGATGGCAGATAGTTAATCCAGAGAAATTCCCGATTCATTATTATTATCATCCGCTATTGGATGCAAGCCTCCTTGTTCGCCTTTTCGTTTAATCTTAACTTTCACTCAGCCTTATATTTCGGTAAATCTAAGTATCTCCACTCTTAAGAAGTATTTGGTGCTTGCCACCAAATGGTGAAATATAATAGAACCGAAACATAAATTATCTTAGTTTTTTTCAGAACCAACACCATCTCAACCGTACAATTTTGGCGTAAGAAAATCAGTAAAATATTTTTATATCACACATCAATGGTGATTTTTTTAGTCACCAAGTAATATGATGTGTAAATAAACGGAGTTTTAAGTGTTTAATCAAAAATATTATAATAATTTAGTCCTAATGAATATAAATAGACACGCTCTTTTAAATGTAAGCATTATTTAATGTACGAAAAAGATTATGGTGAAATAATTTGAAAAATGTCTGACGATAAAAATTGAATGATAAAACATTAAGCCGTTGAATAGCAGAAAGCTCAAAAATTGTGAGCATTGGTATTTGAATGAATTTCGAAGGCATTAAAGGATGAATGAAGGTTTCATGGCTTGTTTAATAACGATAAAGAGATATCGATGGAGACCAATTTAATAGTAGAATTAAAACGCTCTACATTATAGGCGCTTCAGAAATTATTTGTAAAAAAAAGCATAATTTGAGAATTTTTAATTGAATTGATTGGTAAACTCTTTAGCTAAGAGTTAATCGATTTTTTCGATGATCATGTCTGAGGAGGTTTGTAATGTTCTTTATTTTCGAATCAAATCATAACAAAATTCATCCACTTTTCACGAAATTTGTTTTTCGAAATATCTGTAGCTATAGAAAATAAAAAAAATAATGTTTTATAATTAATAAAATAAAACAAATTATTGTAAAATGCATATTTTATTATAATCGAAAATGTGTCTAGTTGTAACTTTTGTAGCTTGTGTAGCTTTTTATCATGATTTGCGCTGCACTATTTTCCGACGTAGTGGACAGTGTTCTTCAACTTTTTTACATGTGCAGACCGCTGAAATTGGAATAATATTGCGCGTACCAGCGTCTACCAAATGCACATATTTGCAATTTTCACGGACCGACAGTAAACTCTTGCGAACCTGTTCCGGTCTAAAGACCACTGGTTGAAGAACACATCCTTAAGACGACTGGTTGCCATTTGTATTGTTTTCCTTAAATTTAGAACGCATAGGTTTTAAAATTCAAAAATACTTATAAAGGTTAAGTTTTTTCTTATCTTATATATAAAACCGAAACGGCGTATGTATGTATGTGTGTCTGTAATTCCCATTTTGCATTGTTGTTGCAAGTTCAAACAAACGAATTGATTTCGCTCGCGAAAGTTTCGACGGTAAATTTGTTTCGTTATCAATGTGTGTGTAGAGACTCCAATTACTCGAGTATCGAGTAGTACATTTTACAAAATACTCGAGTAGTTTCATATGAACCAAAATATCTTATATATAAAACCGAAACGGCGTTTGTATGTCTGTGGGTCTGTAATTCCCTTTTGCATTGTTGGTCATTAAGTTGCCAGTTGTTTCAACTTGGCCCGTCTGAATTTACGCGCCGAGATGAACATAACCCCAAACTGGTCCGAGCGAAGCCGGGTTCGAATACTAGTAATATATATAGATTGGTTGATATTGACATGCCAAATAACATTATGAAAGGTTATCAATCTCTTTATTTCATACCGGTGGTCGTTAAGCTAATAATTCATGATAAGTTTGTCTTGTTTTTCGAGCAAAAAATTCGTGAATGATTGAGAAAACAAATTTATTTGAACAGTTTTGAGCGATATACTAATTTGATACCTATCTTAATTCACCAATAAATCTAGCTCTTCATAAAGTTTGTAAAAAAAAATATGTATTTTCAACAAAAAAAAATGAAGCATACGACTTATTATAGAGCTGATATAACGTGAAAAGTGTTATTTAAACTCTTTATCTGAACAAAACGAAAAAAAGTGCGCTGTTATTGAGCCATAAGTTATGAGATTTGATAATAATTTATCGCGAGAATAGGTTTTTTCTTTGTGCCAAACAATGGCTGAAATCAGAGATAAAAGAAGACGACCAAAATTTTGATAGGACATTTTCTTTACACGGAGCTGAATTATAGCGGGCAATAAATCTTAGAGCGATATTCTTTTATTTTTGGCAAATGTTCGGAATTCTCTTTGAATTGCTTGAGCATGAAAATTAAGATCGGACAAGTTCATTTTGTGTTTATAATATTATTCATTCATAATGTATTTTCATAAGTAAGATGTTGAAGTGCGCTTTTGCTTAATGCTTAGCAAAATCCGTTATAAAGATTATATCAACTAAAGATGAAGTCATATTTATAGTATAGCAGTGGTTCTCATGTGCGGCCACCAGACGACTTGGCTGCGGCCACTGTTTCATATAAAATATTGATATCAATAAAAATGTGGCTTTACAAGTTAATTTGTCAACGGAGACTCTACAAATTTAATATTTCGGACGTAATAAATACCAATAGTAAATTGACAGACACGTTTAGCTCCATTTAACATTCCTCAAACACAACAGACTCAAAACAAAAATTTATGCGGCCACCAGACATTTCCTAAGGACTGTTTATGTTTACGATGCGGCCACAGTGGAATTTTTCGTGAGAACCACTGGTATAGAATATGTAGCACTATTTTAAAATGACATATTTACATGGATAATTAGTATTATAGGTAACGTTAAAGGTGAACTGGTACCATTAATGTTTTAGCAGTCAGATTTTTCGAACTAGTTTCAGTTTTATATATCTGTGAATCATCAACCCTTGCTTTGCATTAAAGATTATTTTGGGAAGCCTTAAAATGTAGAAAGTAAATTCGTAGAAATAGCCGAGACAATAAGTACATATTTCTAAATATTTTCGTCAAAAAATGTTTATAACGTAACGAGGAAGAAGTTTTTATTTTTCATTAAAACAAAAAATACTTCAATCATTTCTTGTGGGCTGGCAATGAAAAAGAATACACAAATTTAGGTACAGAATTTACTTAAAAAGTAACCTGAAAAGGTTTTGTCCAATAATACGAGACGACAAAATACCTGCTTCAAAAATTTCCAACTCTCACCGTTTATTTTCAATTATTTCGTTGGCTTAGGGGTTTCAAAGGACTTGCCCTTATTCAAGCTTGACATGATAAAAATATACACACACAGCAGTAGGTCAACATTTATATTATAATGAAAATCAGAAGGAACAATTATGGAGGAAAATAATAAATTCAATTCCCAATAACAAAGGATATTTTTTTGCCTATTCACCATTGGGACTGCTTCACAAGTTCCTGTTGTGTTAAGAATAATACAACTCAGATGGATTTATAAAAAGATATGCTATATATCTGATACGTATTATTTATTATATGTTTGAATTTGATTTCCTATTAGCAAGGCTTTCTGTAAGAATTTGTTTCTTATATGATAGACGATATATTTTATATTGCAGCTATATTTGAAAAGTACAATCTTTTTTCATAGATACTGCGTCATTAAAATACAAAATCCACGATAGAGCACTTTCTAATAAGCTTTTTAAGTTTAATGTACATATTTTGCTCAGTACCGTAAATCAGCGGTAGAATAATAAACGAGAACAATAAGATATAATTTTAGCTGTCGATTGACTTTTTTTTCGTTTGTGGATCTCCATGGCTTAAAAAAAGTTTTGATGATGGCAAAATAGCATACATTTATTTTTCATAATTTTTGAGAAATTGATAAATTTGTGTCATTTTATAATTTGTATTTTTCGTATGTATATATATTTAAATTTTAAATAAACATTTACAGACCCAATGGTATATTTGAACTTAAACCCATTTAGTAATTAATATAAGAGTGATGCATGTAAAAACCGAACCTTTTCTATTTCCCTTATTGAAAAAAGTGGTGAAAATGGAGATATACTTTCCATTTTAGACGATAAGTTGTCAATTATTTACTAATGCAGTTAAAGGTTGTAATAAAATTGCTATATTGGTAGTTGAATTATCATAAAATGTTGAGAGGTTTTAAATTTATTTAAGTGCTATCATACCTCCTGCTATAATTGTAGTAAGCAGTAATATACGACATAATTTAGTTTAATATGATTGGCGTAGTTTGTGGAGTAAAAAGGAAGATTGGTATACCAATATTACACTTGTCAAACAACGCGAGAAATAATTTGACATCATTTTATATGTTTTACAGGATATTTTTAATGAAGAAGTATGAAGCTTAAAATTTTTTCAAAATCATATTGGTGAATTGCTTAAATATATTTCATTAAGATAAGTTATTATTAATGACTGAAAAATAATTGATCCATTACATATTTGTCAACCTCACGAATAATTTGGACAGTCCAATCCAATCTTTTTGTGTTTGAATGACCATTTTCGTTAAGAACTTTTTTATATTACCATCGCAGTTCTTTATTAAAAGACTCTGATTAATCTTTCTAAAAAACTTACCACTTCCAACTCGTACAAATAATTTAATAATATTCAATGGAAAAATCTTTAGTTTTGTTATTCTTAATAGCACAAATCAACCAGTGAAATAACAAAGTCGTAAATTTTTATTTAATAATAAAAATGAATTTTCACAAAGTTAACACCAAATACATCGCTAAGCCAGGAATTTGCTCGTTTAAATATTTGCTTGGCTCATCTGTATATATGTAATTAAAAATGAAATCACAATGATATTATCGTCTTAACTTTTTTTTTAAAAGAAACACGCAGTTAGAGACTCCAATTCGAGCATTGATTACTCGAGTCTCGAGAATATTCGTCCATTGTTCAATTACAAGATACTCGAGTATTTTTCAAAATACTCGAGTAATACTCGTAATTTATAAATGAAGATTTATTTCCAAATTATGTTTACATATTTAAAAAAAAATATGTTTATATTATATAATGTTAAACTGTTCCATTTTCAAGTCTCGCCGTTGACTATGCTATGCGAGTATTTTTTTGGTACTTTTGCTTTGGGTCCTGCTGAAATTTCTTATCAATGACAAGATTATGAAGACGATTGTCTATGATGACAAGAGACAAAACGAAATCTCTTGATTTGTCGACTAATAGACTGTGGTATAATAAATTCAAAAAAATTGACATGCCTTTCCTCGCATTTTTAGTGTTTCTTCTTCATTTATAACTGCCACGCATAAGGGGTGATCAGGTAGACAGGTAAATTTGAGACGTTTAATTCTCTATAATTTTATAATACATGATTTATTATTTGAAATAATTGTACTAATAAAATAAAGAGAGTTATTTATTTATTTATCATCTATTTATATGTATATGTTACAGTGAAACTGTATTCTCAGTGAAAATGTATCAAGTAATAGATTTGTATCACAGCATGATTTCACTGGTCACGATCATTGAAATCATTGGCCCAAGTTGATGATTTGCCAGCCTAAAATTTTGGTTTGCTTCAATGAAACAAAATCAGCAAGTAGTCCCTTACATAAAAAGAGAACCAAAGAAAAACACAGACAAACATTGGGGTGAAGATATGGCGGTCAAATTTTATTTCAATGACAGCTTGGAGAAGAATATATTTTCACTGAGAATACAGTTTCACTGTAACATATACACAAATTTCAATTAATAATATATATTTTGGAACATCTGAAACTACTCGAGTATTTTAAAAAAAATACTACTCGATATTCGAGTAGTTGAGATGTCGAGTAATTGGAGTCTGTACGGGCAGTGTAATTACTCCTGCAATGAACATTTTATTGGTGAATTATTTTCGAGAATAAATACTCCATTCACTTCTTGAGCAAAAGCACAAAGCTTGACACTCAAAAGTATTATTTCTGGACAAATGTAAACGCGTTTCCACTAAAACACTTCCGAAGTGCTGCCGATAAAAGCTTCGCTGCGAATGCTTTTGTTACGTTATAAAAACATTTACCTTTAAATATTACAAATTTTACGATACTGGGCCGGTCCCTCGCAGTTTTCATATAATAAAATTGGTGTTTTGTGATAACAACAATTTTTACTGCCCCAATTGATGCTCATCAGAAAAAAACGGGAACAAATTGCAAATACCTCCTTTGAAAGGGAGACAAATTATGGCTTTATTGATTGAAAGCTTCGTCAATTAAGCAATAAAAATGGAAATCAACTTTTTGTGCCTGTACTGAAGCTATTTTTAGAAACATTCTTTTTGATTCGAGTCGCGTTCAAAGATATATTTGCCATATTAGATCAGAAAAGCTATTAACAGTTAATAAATATTCAATACAATATAATAAATTGACATCATTTATCCATTGCATCATATTTTCATAATTTAATATTATTAGCAAAAGTAATATAAAATTTAGCGGTGATTCTTATTCAATGGCTAAAACTTTGTGATAAAATTTGATGTCGCTTAAATAGCAAAAGAATTTTTGAACTTTTGCTCTTTTTACTGGTACACTATAATATATCAATTGAACGATATGAAATTAATTTTAAGGTAATGTTCACAGTCATGGCATTATAATAAAACATTTTTAGTACTTATTACACATAAAATTTATTAAATCCGGACTGGTTTCGCTCATGGCAAGCATTATCAACTGATAATGCTTATGCTTTGTTTATAATTCTCGCCATGAGCGAAACCGGTCCTGATCCAATAAATTTTATGTGGAATAAGTACTAGAAATGTTTTATTATTTTTATGATATAATAACTTAAACACAAGACTTAAGCGCTGAAGCACTTTTACTCAAACACTGGCAAATGAATTTTTGGCTATACAATTAAATTGATTCATATTTAAAATATTTGTGGATAGAAACACAAAAAAATTGACAGCATTTATTCTCATTTTTATACTTTTACCAATAAATCTACTGAAATCAATAGTTGAAAGATGTCGCTTTAAGAAAAGGTTTACAAAAATATCTCTTCTGAAACGTTTTATAAATTATAAAGTTGAATGACATATTATTATATCATTCTAAAGTGAATCCATTAAGCGAGCGAACGTGAAATGTCAGATAATATAATATATTCCTGCTCACTCACTCAGCCTCCTACTTAAAATACCAGATGAGGATATAAATAAATTAGCCAACCAGGATTACTTCTACTAAATTTAACTAGGGTAAACCAAATAATTGTAGGTTCAACAGATAGCTTCACAATGTTTTATTCAACGTTTTAATATTATGTTTTACGGTAAAATGATTATTGATAGCCAATGATATCTCATAAGTAAATTACGAATATATTTTACATTCCCATGACTCTTTCGTATTTTTTTAAATACAATATAATATTATACAAAATGACGAAAACATGATATGATGTCAAATTTGAATCATTTGAATTTTCTTATTTACCATGAGTTTTATCGCTAACCATCCAGGTTTCGCCTTTCGGCGTCTTCATACATTTCAAGTGAACAAATGTACTCGAACTGAACTTGTCAGTTCAATTAAATTCTCATGAAAAAGTACAAAATTCAAACGATTTAAATTTGATATTGAGATTGCATCAAGCACTTTCAGTCGACATTATAAATTATGATATGATGTCACACTGTTTTTTTTTAAGCTTTTGGTTGTGAAAATACACGATTTAAATTAAATCACGGACTTAACAATGAATGGTTTTAAAAATCGCTTAGAAATATTACATTACTAATTTTTTAAAACGGATAATTGTCATTGCTGAAATCCTTATTTTTACTTTGATACAGTTTTTTTTATAAACGGAAAAATACTATACCGAAATAAAGTTTTAGAAAAGCTTTAGTTAAGCAATGAAAAAGTCATGCAGTTGTTAGGAAAACAGCTAAAGCTCACGTAGCAAAAAGAACAATACGAAGCGGTTTTTTTGTCTTGAACACAAATATTCCGGAGCTTCGACGTAATGATCGAAGCACTGGCAAGCTTTGCCGGCGGTACATGTCACCTCGGAGCTTTCTGTGGCACTACTTTCGTATTCAGACTCCAATCAACGAACGAAATCATAATGACATCATTTTGAGTAATAGTTGAAATTAGACAAAACGAATAAAACTTAGAGATGAATTGCTGCGACGTGAACGGAAAATTTACGATTGTTATGCAAATATTGTAAATATTTTTAACATTTCTCTCGAATAAAGTTTGTTTTGAAGAAAATCGCTGCGTTGGTTTACTATTATTTTTTTAGTATTTAGTCTTAATTTTAAAATCTTACTTCGTATTTTTCGTACTGTGAATGGGGAAAAGATATGAAAAATGAATTTAAGATAAAAAAAATGGTAAATGAAAATTGCAAACAAAAAGTCCCTGGTATTGAAATTAATGAATTTTGTAATACTGCTGAGATCAGTTTTTTCAATGTCACCATTTTTGAAATGTTTTTAGCTTGATTAACAAGTTAAAAAATTGTAATATTTATTTTAGATACGTGTTGTATTTCAATTGGTGTGTGCATAAAATTAAAAATATAATATGAAATACAAAAGTTGAAAGGATAAACTTTCATCAATTTGTCGAGATATTATATAATTTAATATTTTTTTTCAGTTTTATTCCAATTTCTTTTACATCAATTCATGATAGTTCATAATGTATTTTTAAATCCTCAGCTAATAAAATACAAGTTCTGTTAGTTTATTTAAATTAAAAAAAAATACATTTCCTTCAACATTGAGATTATCCATAAGAGATTTATTCCATAAAATAAGAGCATTAAATTCGTTAAAAAATATGATTCATAACATTATTAAAACATAATTTGACAAAATTAAAAATTTATGTGTATTAAATTAATCATCAACCAACCAATCCGGCCAGTAACCATTTTTTTCATATTATACGAATAAAAAAAAAGTTAAAACTTTTCACAAGTTTTTCGCGACTCCGACTCCACAGCCCTGCATTAAAGTATGAATAGTTGTTAGTAAGCCAATTATTACTCCTTTTTTACTAAAAAAAAAATTGTATTATAAACCTGTATCTATCAAATCAATGTCCAATTTGTAATGATAAAAATGCATTACTTGCATTACGAGTTTTTTTTTAGATTTTACCACAACATAGGGAGAAACCAAATAATTGAGACAGGAAAAAATGAAAAAATTAAAAGAAATTTACAAATTGCCGCCCAGGGAGGTCTTCCTCGGCAGGAATGAAAACATTTTGGGCTCGTTATTATTCAGAAGGTGCATCTTAACTTTACCCTCCGGAGAATCGTTAAAGTAAACCTCTGTCTGTGCACGAGGTCATGCCAAAACCACGAAGGGTTGGAATTTACGTTATTTCCGACTTTTGCACATACCTATCTGCTACATACTAACATATAAATGGAAAACCTGTGGGTAATAGACTGACCGTGAACCCAGCAGGCACCTTGAGGGTCCTATTAATAGGATTTTTAATCACTGTGTTAGAAACCGGAAAATTGATTTCAAAGGTACTCAGTTGTTTTTAAAATTTTAGCTGGAAAACTATTGGCTGAAAAAAAATCACTAAACAGTATCTATAATATATTATTATGCAAGCATTTAAATTGAATGTTTTTCTTGATAAAAGCATTGTTTTTTGATCGCATCTGCTCTGCAATGATATTTTGACTGAAGTTTATCAACTCTGTTACCATGAAAATGAGACATTCAATCGGTTGAATTAATTAGGTGTTGATTTGACACAAACTTTATTCCCGTGTGTGGGATTAATAGAAACGTATTACTTAGATTATTCGATATTTATTGTGCACTTTTTTCTAATATGATAGAATAAATGAGCAATAAGAAAACACTTTATAGTCGGGGCATATAAAATCACTTTTTTTTTGAATAATTGATGAATTTTTAGGTACTTTGTCCAATAGAAACAAAGCTCCAAAGAAACGGTTAGTTACGGTTAATTAGAGCGGTAAATATGTAATTTACACGTTATAGGTATTTATTAAAGTTGCACATATAATATTAAGTATGTAAAAAACAATACAACATTCAAAATCCATGTATGTGAAATTCCATTTAAAATATATGCAAATCTTCCTATAAAATAATAAATTAAGAGATTAATTAAATGTTTCACACGTGTCAAAAATAGGAACACATTTTTTTAAAATTGAAATATTCAATTGTTAATAAGCTGTTAATAACAATTTAATTATACCAAGTAGCAAAATGATAAAATAATTTCAGTATAATAATAACAGTTATACAGATTTAAAAATAATTTTCAATTTAATTCTTGAAGTATATACCCTTATTGAAAGTGACTCAAGGGAAGGGTAAGGTCCTCTAACCTCCCCCTAGGACTTGAAATTTCAGGTATTAAAATCAATTTTGTATATTCGCCACTGAAGGATTGAGCCAAGTTGCCTATAGGGAAAGCTAATATAGTACCTAATCTTATATATAAAACCGAAACGGCGTATGTATGTCTGTGGGTCTGTAATTCCCTTTTGCATTGTTGGTCATTAAGTTGCCATAAAAATAAATATGAAAGAAAATATGTTTGAATTTTTATCGGCGAAAACATTTAGTCAAAATTTAATGAATTAGTCTTCTACTGAACTTTTCCCGGCTTTTATTATTAATAATAATGTTTATTATTTACGTGAAGGTATTATTTGACATTTATTTGACAGAAAATTAGATTTTTTCTTTGAATTTGGACAATCAAATTAAATAAAGTTTATGATTTTATTTTAACTCTATTTTGGATGTTAGATTTTGTGATATAATTATGTCGAATGATATAACATTAAATAATTATTGGAAGCTTAGTCCGAGCGACGCCGGGTAGCAATACTAGTACTATATAAAATAGAGGCATGCAGTGTAATGTAATATTAATATTAAGGTACCTTTAAAATAGAGTATGGTGACCGTTTTAAAATAATGGCATATGTAAACATAGTTTAAATGACAAATGTCACCGCCATTGACCAATATATAAAATTATTGAATGAAAATTGTTGTGGCGCCAGTTGCGTGGTCTAGTCACTAGTGGCTTTGCACTTTTCAATCGATTTACTAATTTCGGTCCGGAGGCATGGATGTCTGTATTGCCTAAAAAATCCCTGTAACACCCACCCGATTCTAAAAACAGAAAATTGCGAGAGACGTTAGCTAATTGTTCGTACTGTCGTAGTACTAACATTTCAATCTCTACTCTGTCTTAAAACTTCTTTTGAGAGACCTTATCAGAAGTCCAAATCGACGTATTCATTGTAAAATTAGATATCTTCAAAATATGCGTTTTCGACTAATTTTTATTAATAACACTGCAAAGATCACCGTTACGCCGATTTCACATGCTTAAAAAAGTTATGGTTAAGGCAATACCTTTTAAGTACGCGTATTTTTTATTTTTGTTTCATAGTTTCATAGATTTGCAATTTTGCAATGGTTTTTTAATATGCTTCTCATTGGGGGTGGAAGTGGCTAAAAATATAAGAATCACATGTCCTTTATATCATAATCATTTTAAAAATGAATTTGAATCAACAAAATAGATAACTCTTTCGCTCATATAAATTAAACGAAAAGATTTTAAAGCGGTTTCGGTTGAAATTCAAATTTAAATTCAAGATAAAATATTAAGCAACCTAGTAAATGTAAATATTGAGACCGAAATTGCAAAATATTCATTTCCTTCCTTCCAATTTATTCTAGCTTTGACAAAAGCTATCCAAGACAGACAGCTACAAGTAGAACAAGGCACTGTAGGCCTCAAAAAAATGTTTTATTGAGGTAAATTTATTGAATAAAGTATGGTTAGTACAGACATGCTCAAACATTGGCCCGCGGGCCACATGTAGCCCTTTTTGAAGGTTTTTGGTAGTCCTTTGGAGGTTCTCAACTTTCTATACATCTTGCATTATGTAAAGGTCGATACTTTACCTCCAGATTTACAAATGAAGCTCGAAAACCGGCAATAAAATATTACAATCAAAGCCATGTCAGATGGAAATCTCTTATATATAAAACCGAAACGGCGTATGTATGTATGTCTGTAATTCCCTTTTGCATTATTGGTCATTAAGTTGCCATAAAAACGAATATGAAAGAAAATATGTTTGAATTTTTATCGGCGAAGACATTTAGTCAAAATTTAATAAATTAGTCTTCTACTGAAATTTTCCCGGCTTTTATTATTAATAATAATGTGTATTATTTACGTGAAGGTATTATTTGACATTTCTTTGACAGCAAATTAGATTTTTTCCTTGAATTTGGACATTTCAAATTAAATAAAGTTTGTGATTTTATTTCAACTCTATTTTGGATGTTAGATTTTGTGATATAATTATGTCGAATGATATAACATTAAATAATTATTGTTCGCTTAGTCCGAGCGACGCCGGGTAGCAATACTAGTAAAATATAAAACATTTATCAAAAAATATATCCTTGAAGATAAATTTCCAAAATTGACGCAATAAGCAATGTGCATTATTTATATATTTATTGGCAAAAAATAATATATAATACATGACAAATTAAATAAAAATAGCACATAACATATAACACAAAATATTTATAAAACAGAACTGAAACACATTACTTAAATAAAAAGAAAAAAATACAAATAAAGCATTAAGTTCACTGCCGAAGATGTCCACATCAACATGCAGTGCATTCATCATTATAGCTGCATATTTCTGCGAGCATTTTTTATCAATGTTAAAAATCATAAAATTTAAGATTCCAAGCAGGTTGACTGATGAAAATATCACAAATCTACTGCGATGTGCGTCGTGCGTACAAATAAATGTAAATAGATTTTTTTTTTAAAGTCAAATCAATTCAATTGTCATATTATTATTAAGGTTGTAATTATTAAGGTTTGGCCCATCAGAGACATGCATTCTTTTATTTGCCCCTTAAAATGATTTCAGTTGGGCATCCCTGGGCTAGTACTATGTCAGGAGGGAGCTCAAATAACAAACAACATTTTGACGCAAGGTGAACGTTGGCGCCAGTGCCGTGACGCACTCTTGAGCACTCAACGGAAAACTGTCAAGCTTCCGTGGCTTTTGGCTTTTGTTAATTGTCTGATAGTGAAAGAAAATTGACCTTTTTTTTATTTTAACTGAATCGAAAAGAGAACACTGCTTTTATGGCTTCAGGTAAATATTTTATGAATTTGTTATTGTAACTTGATTCTTAGCCTAAAATATTTTGCTATACAGATAGATAAATTACATGTTATAAATAATGGAATACGAAATAAGAAAAGCTCATGCCCAATACGAATAATTAGCTACACAATATTAGTTATTAGTTTTCAAGGAATTGATATTCTGATTGGTTTAGTTCCTATTTCATCCTTTTAAAAGATATCTTATCAATGGAATTTCAATATCGAATCAATTCTAGTTTAAAGGCAAAACCCGTGACTTCAGCGACAAAACTCACGGAAAAGTACAAAATTCAAACGTTTCAAATTAGATACATAATTATTTATCAACAAAAACTTTTGCTTTAAAAACTTCTAACAGCTTATTTTGATTTAAATCTATTCATAATAAATTTCACAAACTTTAACTATTATTGTTAAGATAGATTTGATGGTAATGTTGTAGAAAATAATTTTAATCTGAAATTGAAAATAGCTATGATAATTCCGCGTATTGTGTGCCTTTTTGCAGTAATTTTTTAATAGGTCTGTTGATGCTCCTGAAAGAGGCGAAACACGTGTCAATATTAGTCACACAACACGTGGAATAAACTAAGTGGCTTTAAATTCTTAACTATTATCTACCAAAAAGTACACCACTTCGTTCTTTGTAACTGGTGCTATCACGTTTAAAAAGTTGATCTAAGTGTTGTTTGTTCCACGGTTTTGCTGTTTATAGGCGCCACTAGTAAATATAAAAAATACCTTTATTGGTATAGCTTAGCCAATGTAATATATCGTCGAACTCGAATCATTTTTGATGGCGCTGCCATCCAATACCAGGCATAATTAAAGTGTTTCCAATCTCGATATATTATGTTGTTCAGCGAAAACAGATCCATCTCAAATAAGCCGTAGTACGGTATTGTCAAATGAGAGATTATGTTCATTTTTGTTCACTTTTGGTCGCTTCACCACTCCATGTTATTTTGCTATTCCAAATAGTAAGTAAGCATGAGAAACAATCATGCTCCTCCCAGATCTTTATTGATCTACACCTCATAAAGTATATGAATAAGTTAAGTCAAAATAATTATTATTGACTATTGTTGATTTTATACAGCTTAATGATGAATACAGTAGATGAATTGCTGTAAACCTTTCATACATTCATGGAATTTACAGAGAAGAAGTTAGATAAAATAGCGTTTTCATTTTTTAGTAAAAATAATTGAGTTACAATTAAAATTGTCGTTATAATTCAATAGTTTTGATTCTTTGTGAAGACGTTTCGTCAAAAATAGTATTATGGTTAACTAAACAGTATATTGTAAGCACTGCCTTGGGTATGGAATATATATATATATTAATCCATGTCCGCTCCCAATGTAGAACCTAATGCTTCTTATAGGAAGGTATTATTATATAAGAACTGCTTGTTACTCAGTCACTCAGCCTATCTTTAGTTTGATAAGAGTAGTATTATAAAGAATAAGACTTTAATATACCTAGTGGCTAGCTAGTCGCCTTTTGTTGCGTTCCTCTTATAGATTTTCGCACAGCCTTCCAACAGAATCGACTAAAAAAGACTGCTCGTAGTGGGACTAGAACCCTTTAGGTCCATCACGGAAACCAACAACGTTGATCATAGCACCACAAAATAGAAAGGATATATTTACAGCAAAAGAAATTACCTGACGTTAATCTTTTGATAATTGATCACAAACTACCTTTATAAATCATAGTTGGTACTTAGATAATAAATAATAAAACTAAAACCATTTACATTTCATACAAGCCCATCGGCTGGCAAATTGAGTGCAAAAAGGTCTTAACAGTAGAACATCCCCCGGTGCGCACACATATTGGATATCTTCCACATATTTTGGGCCGAAAGGACAAGGGGGTGGGTGTTATGGTAAGGGTGGCATCACTATGTGACGTCAGAGGCAGACTACTAGTGTTATCGTTCCCTAGTTTTTATACGAATTATCTTTATCGCAAATATTATTTGATCGTCAACTGTAGAAATTGGTTTTGTTATTTCAACGGACGCGTTCGAATAATAAATGTATGTTTTTATTGAAATAAATTGAATCAAATAAGTCTCACGATTTTCAGATACGTGAAGGTAAGCAAAAAGCCTACGACATGGAATTTTGAGGAAAACTTACAGATGAATATAAAAGGCGAATAGGCATTTTGTATGGGAGTCTAAAAGAAGTATTTATTTTTAGAACCAACTAGTAATTATTTCGAAAGTGAGAGTATATTAAAAAAAACTATAGTCAATTTATTACAGAAGAAAAATTGTAAATAAACATCTACATTAACGGGTCGTCTTAGGTGGGCGAAGCGATCCGGCGAGCTTTAAAAGCGGCAGAGTTTTAAAATATCAAACGGTCCTCGCCCATGGAAGTGTCATATGTGGGCGACGCGATCCGGTCAGGACGGCATATGTCGTAAGTCGCCTCAAGTGCCTGACTCATGGCGCGCGCGAATCGCTTGAAAATATCAAACGGTCCAAGCTCACTAGAGCGTTAATTGCGTCTGGCCGAGCGATGGCACATACGACCTTTAGTCCGCTACGTTTAAAATTAATTGGTTTTTACACGTCGCCGCAGCGCACCGCAGCGCTTCGTCTCGCCTACCTAAGACACGGGGTAAGACATTATCAATTTCGAAACATTTTTGCTTGAAAAATTATTCAGGTAGGTATTAAGATGTTTCTTTATAAAGAAATAAATGAAAATATAGTACCCTCGGTAAAATGAATACTAAAGCATTTCAATATGATTGTTAAATTGCGCGATTAAATTATTATTAATGTGAATCAAATATATTACTATATTAATTTAAGAATGCTTTTTAAAGTTTTAATTTTGAATATTTTTGGACAAACATTCTTTTTTGATTCTCATAAAGATAACACGTTCCGAAATATATTATTATATTTACATAATAAAAAGGGTTGAAAAAAATTTCGTATTTGAACTTTTTTCAACCAAATTTCATGTAGCACGACTTTCACAATAACTGGCTGTATGTCAATCGTATATTATTTTGCTTGATGACTTCGACTGAATGTGCTCGATGGAATTTCAGTTCAAATTTGAATTATTCAAGTTTCGTACATATCCATGACTCAAATTCATTACTGCATATGAAATGCACGAAGATGCCGAAAGCGACAAAACTTCAATTTTAAATTTTAGATATTTATTTACATATGTATTAAAGCACCTTAGTGCATGGTTAAAAGATCAGTCCCGTGAAACTTTGTCTCGGGCCAAGTAAGTGGGGAGTAAATTCGTTTCTTTTCTTGATCGTATAGCGTTTTGGAAGGCGGCTGTGAAAAACGGCTGCACACACATAACGGAAGGGTGGTGGGAGAACCAACTTGTTCGCACAAATATATATGTATATGTATATTGTATATGTACATTAAAAAACTCAAAAATTATAAGTTTATTGCTTTTGCAAAAAAAAAACATTTTAAGAAAAAAATATATCGTTTACAGATATAAGAGTCAAAAAATTACATTGGAAATTGGCAGTAAAGTCAACCGTGTGATTTCCGATAAAATCAACTATAATACATAAAATATAGTACTCGTCTGAACTCACTCATGCCAATGTGAAATACGTTGACATCCAAAGCAATAACGCTTAAAGTCGATATTGCTCTTCCTTGTGGCATCCTCATTGACAGACTGGTTGAAAAACGTTCCTTGGGAGAACGAACAACTCGTATTCACTATTCCTCAAAAAATTATCAGGAACATTCAATTTACCATTCTCAAGAATGGTCGGATTCTCATTTTACCATCGGATAAGCTGAAAGATCTATATACATATATCTTGAGTAGATTGATGTGGTTAAGGAAATATTATTATAAGTTACAGTTGTTGTTCTCTTTTGGACTTGTTTAAGCGTAACGGAAATGATAAAAACAAAGAAATGGAGACGAAATAAAAAAATGTATTTGCAAATTAAAGTTTGTACCAAAGAGAGAAAGCACCACTCGGATAAATTTAGTTTCAATAGAAAAAATATCGAAACCTTCATGATATTTTCACAAATGTAGCCAAACAAAGTTTTATTGGATTGTCGAACAAGGTTTCGATAAATAATTAATTAAATATGACATGTTTTCGTATAGAGTAGTATTGATAAAAAATTGTATTTGCCTCTAAACAATTTTTTTCATTCTGTTATCGCTTCTTCTCAAAAGAAATACATTTATATTCATTGTCTTAGTTATAACTTATAAATGATCGAAATCGTAGTGGTGTACAAGAAATTGTTTTTTTAGCATAAATTGACTATAATCAAGATATTTTTCTTATTTCAGATATTCTGTGTGGACTATACGAATCATGCGTGGCGAATAGACATAATGGGGACAGGAAGAGGAAATTTTTAAACAAAAACAAATTAAATAGATCTCAAAAAAAGTATTTAAATAAAGTGAAACAGAAGAGACGTCCAGTTTATTGAAAAAAAAATATTTTTCTGTGTTATATTAATGTAAATAGTAATCTTTATCATAAAAATAGTTGTATAATCAAATCAATTTTATTCCATCTAATAATATGTACACATGTAAAAAAAGTTAATGGAATTTTTAAATTTGTAAATACGATATTTTACCAATTAATTATATTATCATGCTAAATTAAACATTTAGAGTAAAAGTTATTAAAATATTAACATGACACCAATATGCATAAAATAGAGTGATCCGCCTTAATTTTTCGGTAATTATTTCGTATCAATTATGTATTTTTAAAAAAAGATAATTATTTTCATTGAATCTCAAAAATATCAAAGTTCTCTATTATAAAATAAAATAAGTAATGATAGTTTACTGTTTAAAATATGTAAGCCAAGCAATAATTTTCTACGTAAAGTTGAATCTTTCAAGAAATAGTATATTTTCATGTTATTTTAAAAACTAAGCGTATATTTTGATGGAACTCGCACAAAATGAAAGACATATTGATGAATTTAGAAGAACACCAGAGGATAATGAGATTCGTAAATCCGAAGCATTTGAAGCGTCTGGATACAAGCAAAGATATAAAACAGAATGAATGGGTAACACCCAAACTGATGTACATTTAACATGTAATCGTCTCAAATTGACATTTTTATTTCTCCACCTATCCCCGCTCAAAAGTCTCAGGTCCCTTTCGCCGCGTTATTATTGCCGTTCGATCCTCATCAAAAAATAAAAACAAATGATTAAAATGAATTTTCCTGATTCATCTCACAACACTTCGAGAATAATAAAAACTGTGTTTATTATTTTGAGCGTATCGCTTTGCACCCATAACAGCGTCGCCAATGTCGACCGTCCGAATTCGACTGACTTCGATTTTCGAATTCGGAACGCGAGTGGAAATCAAAATGGCGGTATTGTCAGAATGGCGCGGTCGAGTTATCTCGGCTCGGGGACGGGAAGAATTGGCAGTAGGTTGCTGCAAGATGGCGGCAGGTTAGATGTTTATTTTGGCATAGCTGTTCCGGCGAGTAACCAAGTCATTCTCAAGGCTTTCAACAAGACTCTGGCTAATGTATCGGCGGCCTTCACAGCGGGGGAGTTTGGACCCCTCTTCAAGAACATCACCCTGCTGCCCTTTTTTATCGAACTACCGGAAAATGAAAAGTGAGTAAAAATATTTTCAAAACGACTTATCATATTTGTTCTTGGAATTACTTTAAATAAAGCCGAATGGCATTCCAATCGTACATTCCTAATATATTCCTTATGTTTTCCGACATGACAACATTACGAAGCAATTAGATTTATTAATTTGAAAAAAAATACAGGTGTACCAAAACAACATAACTAACTGTAAATATTTAAGATGAATTCTCGAAATCTATTAAATTCAAGTGTCTAAAAATAGTTAAATAAATGGATATCCATTAAAAAAACGGGAGACTTTTTCGTAGCTAATTGCGTCATTTTATTCAAAGCGAGGGCTTTTCTTCAATGCCACAAGAATCAAAAAATAAAATGATATTTTGGGACATCACTAGAATTGTCTAAGACAATTTTTACGAGGTAATAAGACATATTCCAGTAATATTTTATAAGATATATCGTCCGTTTTAAGATAACAATTGTAACATAAACACAAATTATTATTATAACAAAACTTAGACATCATTTATTTAGCAAACTATAATTTATTCTCAACTCGAACAACTACTCTGAAACAGGGCAATTACCGTTGCCTCGAAATATAGTTCAACTCCAATCTTAAATTATATTTTACGTAATATATATGGAAATGATTTCAATCTTATAAAGTTCCAGACGCGCCTAATGACTTCATTAATGATTCAATTTATGAACCTGCTTTGTTGTCATTAGTGATGGTGACGCGAGGATACATTTTTAATAACTCTGAAAGAATTGTGTACCGATAAGAAATTATCCATTTTTAGGACTAATAAAGTCCGAAAGTCTAAAAGGTTCAAAATCTTCCCGGTCCGTTGTGCAGTGGTCAACGCCGTAAAATTCCATCATATACCGACCGAAATCAAGTTCCGGTACGAGTAGATTTTTAAAAATCGATTCTTTTCGAAGGCAATGGGTGTTTGTGTTGTTAAAAGACCCTTCCCATCTTTCAGATCCCAAAAAAAACCGACGCGTAGTTAAGCAATTTGTTAACCAGTTGTCATATCCGAGTCATCGTATGCATTCAATCCCAACTCTCTTTAAAAAAACTGAGGTTGAACCACTGAGTAACAAGCAGTTCTCATAGAAAAAAAACATGTTGACGTAATTCCCATGTCCAGATGCTCCAAGATGGGTCCACTCCATGCTAAAAAAAAGTTCAACATTTTATTTCCAACAACAATTAATGATTCATTGCGTTGCTACAACGGTTTAATAAAGATCCAAAACAAATTATAAATGAAATGAAAATAAACCATTCCCTTTGAAAATCAATGTGGAATGGCTTTATATGTTTCCAATAACTTTAATCCCTATACTGAGCTGAATTTATTTTCGAAAACTTCGATTGATTATCAAAAATAAAAGAAAGCTTTCGCCGATTACAAGGATATACAATTTTTTTTCATTGTCAATCAACACGATCAAAAAAAAAACAATTTATTAAAGTAATGACAGTTTAATAATTATGTTTAAATTATAATTACAAGCATAATTTCAATTATATATAAAAAAAATATTCTTAGTGGCATTTGCGAATGAAAAACAAGTTAACTATTAGCTTGGGAAAAGGCAATTCGACTCTTAGCAATGTAACTTTTTCTGTTCCAAATATTTAGGTTATTATTAAATTGTTCGCAAGAAGCTTTGGCTACGATAAATATATTCATCCTTTCATGAAAACGAATGCTTAAACATTTTACCTTATATCAGCGTTATAATATTAGTGTTTATATTATAAAAGTCTGACACCTTTATTTCATTTGAAGAAATTGAATATTTAATTGATAGTGTTTTACCGTTTTTTTAATGCAACGCAAATATGTATAATTAAGTATTTCGACTGAGGGTGCTTGATGGAATTTCAATATCAAATTTGAATTTTTTGAATTTTGTACTTTTCCATGAGTTTTGTCGCTAACGACAAACGGCTAACGGGCGTTAGCGACAAAACTCAAAAAATTCAAATTTGCAAATATTTATGTTTTTAATGGTCAGATCTAAGACAGAAATTTATAGTACCTATAATAATATATGGAATATAAATTGAATTGAATCCAATATATAAACGACAAAATTGTTAGCAATTAGGAATACTACAGATTGTTTACTCCATTCATTTTTCTGTACATATTACTAAAAATAAAACAATTACGGTCCGCTTCCTGTACCACTTTATTTCATCAATTGTATCCTATAATTTATACGGAATGGGATTGACTTTGCATAATTTTGTCAAATTTACATTAAGTCATTCACGTATTCTTCCTCGATAAATTGTTAATATATTATAGCTGAAAAAATGTAATCCAGTTTATATTTATATTTTTCGCCTTCGTCATTATAATTTTGTGTATTTTAGTAAACGTTTAAGTCTTTAAATATTAATTTGAATCTAATTTATAAATAAAATTTGAACTATCCAACAATTCTGCATGATTGAGATAACATACTTAAAAGCTTACACTATTTTACGGAGAAATCTTACTTTTATAAAAATTTAAATTTAAAGTATTATGCTTACACTTATACTTGTTGATAGAGTTGGCATTCAGTCTATTTACAATTAAACGCCATTTACATAAGGTGAAAAAAGAACCCGTTTTCAATTCAGTATTTAGAAAAAGGTGTCGACCGTTTTTCATAATTTATTATTGTCGAACAAAAATTGTCACTACAGTGTTTATTTCACACATTATGAATAACTTAAGCACGGGAACTCAATAATTTTGAGATTTAGTTTACACATTTTTTTATTAGGATAACTTCAAAATATTCAATAGATTTTTGACATTTGAATATTATGTATCTACTCATAAATTAATGAAGTGTGTTAGATAGATCATTACTATACTTTTTTTCATCACCATAAATAGTGAGTACAGAGCCCAAAAAAACTATTTTTAAATTGTGATTGCTAATTTCACAATATTTACATTAAAAAAGCTGAAACAAAATTATAATATAAGAATCAGGTCCATTTTCTGTCATCGCCAGCATTTTCTGAGGATCTACAACTGAAACCGGCTTTGATCTTTACATAATATATGTGACAAACAAAATGTGTTTTACTTCTATATATGTGAGTAAAACACTATCTTTAACTCTTCATAGATAAAAATTTTGAAGATAAAGAAAAAATACATAAACGCATTCTACGTTTTCATGAAGTACGAGTTACGATAGTTTAAATGTAAAAGAGTAAAGGAGAAGCAACTTTGGACCATAAAGTGCCATGATTAAAAAAGAACCGCGGGGTATGCGATCATTTGTAAATGATATGACGTTAAAATTTTATCGTATCCTTTGCTTACAGACTTGAATACCAATTTTTCCGACACTCAGCGAAATTTCATTTCTTTTTTGTTTAAGTGCTACACTTAAACGTGCATTTGATATTTCACAGAAATTACTTTCGGAAAATCTTTTCCTAATTCTGAAGACATAAAGATTAATATTTTTCGGTTTTCGTTTGTGAAATGAGAAAAAAGTCTGTGGAAGCGAATGGAAGGTCAGAGAATATTGTAAGAAAATATTAATTGCGTTCGTTAATTCTTTTATTTCAAATTGTAAAATATTAGCTGCCTCTTAAAAACTTCTTTGCCGTAATGAATAATTTATTTAGGTTTCAAATTCAGTCAAAATGATTCATTATAATTGGACTCACATACAGCTTAGAAACCTCCTGCTGATGAATTACAAAAAAAAAATATATATTTTATCAATATTTTTTTTACCATGTCCGCTCCCAACTTGGAGCATATGGACTCCTTACGGAGTTTATCTCAACATTTGTTTTTCTACCAGAACTGCTTGTTACTCAGTTGCTCAACCTCTCTTTTTTGAAGAGAGTAGGGATGGAAAGGATACGAGGACTAGTGATTAGCTATAATCACTATGCGTCGCTCTTTGGGATCGGAAAGGTGGGAAGGGATTTTGAACAACACAAACACCCATGCCTTTGAACAGATTTATCGACTGAAAAAATCCGCTCATACCGGGAATCGAGCCCGGACGGTCCAGCACGCAAGTCAAAGCCGTTACCACTGCGCCACGGACCGGACAATTAATACACATAGATTATGTTTAGAATAAGAGAGATTGAGAAAAATACAGCTAAAACCATAAAAGAATGTCAAGCTCTCTAAGGGTTTTCATATGCCTGTTGTAAACGACTTTTATATGGGAGTTTAAGCAAAAAGTAGACGCCTTATCCTAGCACAGAAGAAAGATAATATGCATTCCCTAGACGCCTAGACGGCTCAACACACTAATAGATATAACCTCAAGGAACTGCTTACTCGGGATCATTGTTTAGTAGTAAACATATATAAAAGTTATAATACTATGCCATTTTATCAAAATAAATAATTAAAATTGAAAGGAAGAGAAGATTCACAAAAATAATAATTTGACAATAATCTTACCTAACTATTGTTAGTAAATTAACCAAACGATAGTCTGAAGATACTTCTTAAAGAGGCGAAACACGTGTCACTAATTGGTATCAAATTTTATGTTATATTAAAATGAACTTCCATAAAATAACCGTTGAATCTATTGAAAGTATTAATACAATTCTGTTACGCGTAATGGTTTAATAAATGAAATAAATTTTAAACTTTTAACAGTAATTCTAACGTATATATAATATTACTATTTTTGTTTCGATTGTTTTAAAAGATTTAGAATATTTAAATGTGTTCTTAAGTTAAACGTATTTTCTTCAACGTTTCTTTGACCCTTTTTACACGATTGAGACATTTAAATTAAACGACAGAAAAAGAAGGAACCAAAATACATTGGTTTTATATATTAATATTCTAGTTGAACCCTAACTACTGATATAACCACCTAAAGCATGTTATTATAATAAAAAATCTTCCTCAACAACTTATTATTGCATTTTAAGTGTCAGTAGGATTATATTCCACATGCCTATAACACTACAAACACATTTCTGCGTATGAAAATCTCTTGAAAATTGCTGCAGCAGTTTAAAGGTGTATCGGCTAGTAATTCAACGAGCGCTTAGTCACATTCAATCTAAATATCATGCATTCTTCATTTTCTCAAATAACTATATTTTTATAAAGGGTATTTCAATAGGGACGCTCAAAATATGTTACTTTGTCCTGCTGAGTAGATTATTCATTGTTTAGTGGCCAAATTTGAGTCAACCAGTTTGGTAAATAATCAGCCAACACCTACCTGTACGTCATCAAAATACAATATCTGGTGAAAACATTGCTGCTGTGTGTGAAAGTGTACAGGAAAACCCAAGGCAGCTTATTTCTCGTTGTTCACAAGAACTTGGCTTTTCTGCGACTTCAACTTGGCGAATTTCGAATCGAGCCTTATGTCTGCACCCGTATAAAAACCAACTAACCAAGGAACTTCAGGTAAACGACCACAGACAACGCCTGATTGGGTTCTGGAGCAGTTGGAAGTTTACCCAAATTTGTCAAAAAAGTCAACTTTAGCGACATGGCCCATTTTATAATGAATGGATATTGGCAGACATTTGATGGTATATTCCATATTTAATGCCGTAACATATACTTACAAATGAAATTAAAATTTAGTCGAAATCTCACAAACAACTTGTTTTATTTACATTTCAAAACTAAGCGTCCTTGTAAAAAGACCCTTTATAAGGGAAAATAACAAGCCCTGTAGAGAAATGTATTAATTATTGTTTTTCCCTCGATAAAACGTTAATTTTATTAAGTAAAGAAATTTCGTAGTTAACAGTTATGTATGTAAGTTAAACACCCTTCATCCATATAAGTCCGATTCATCGATATTTTACTGTAATTTAAAAAAATCTGAAAACTCATTACATGTTTTGTAATAATGTACGACAGCGTTAAACATATCCTTTCATCTGTTCACAAAAAACCAATTCCGTAAAGCCTAACATAATATTAAATCTGAAAAAATTAAATTATTTATTCGGGTGCCTTTCGGCAGGGTTGTTTGTTTTCTTCCATTGTTAACGGGGGATTTTGTGTTTTGTATGATTATTATTATTTGTAGCCGCGGGCGATCATATGAGGACCATGGACCCCATGCCGTTTTAGTATTATGGGTTTGCACTAACCTCTACAAGGGAAACCTAACGATAAATTATTCATGTACATTTATCTGCTAAATTAAATTTGCAGAAGTAACTTGTGTATTATAGTAAAATTTGTTATGGCCAAAAAGTTTCATGAATACATAATTCTTTTTTATAAGGATTCAATTGAATACCCATAAAAAGGTTTCAACAGAAGGAAAGGTTCCTATTTATTATTGTTTTGAAAAATATAAAATATATGTACTCTTTACAGTCTCAATGTTTATATTAAAAAAACCTTGCTTAGGTATCATTTTAGCTTTAGAATATGTTTTATCTGTTGTTAAATTAATATAATAATACAATAATTAATAAATGAACTATTATTACATTAATTTAAAATTTTTGCTCATTTCTGTTCTGTACAGATGTTGAAAATCTTTTTACTTAAATGGTAGTAATGCCATAAAGATACACCCAGTTATACACAATGAAATCATCGAGAACGGTCACTTAATTCAATCATGGATTTTATATTGTTTGACGCCTTTATACCAGTTTGACTAATATTATAAAAAACAATGTATAAACAATGTATACATAGATGCAAGGCTTTGGAATATTGTTGAAATATTTGTTTCTGTTAATTGTATTTGATTCAATAATATATCGCGTACATTAATCAAAAGTTTATTTGTATAATTAATTGTTGTAGAAATTACTTACGGATGAACTAATTAGTTAGCTAAACTACTGTTTCAAGGAAAAAGTGAGTGCGACAACACTTAAAGCTATTCATTTAACTTTAAAGAGGATCTAATTTGTTTGTTTATTGTTTGTATTCTTCATTAAAATACAGAAGTATGTTTGGCTTAAAAGTTTTTGATACGTATGTATTAGTAATGATAATGGTTTTGCTTAAGTATTTAAACCTCGTGAAAGAAGCTTATTTATAATAAGTTGATAATATTACTCAATTTAAAATAATTGTGACGTTTTTAAACTTCGATCAATTCTTTCTCATGAAGCATGCTTTCATGTGTATTATATCGGATTATGCGAGGCCACAAGAATAGTGATTTTATTCTTCATGTTTCTAATGATTAAACGAGGAATAATTTCTTATTCACAAGAACATTAATAGCATGTCAATTTTAAAACAACTTGGAATAACTAGAATGATATGGACATATCCCGCGTGAACGTGAGTAAGTTCAGAAAATATCGTATCATATACTAGTATTGCTACCCGGCGTCGCTCGGACTAAGCGACTAGTAATTATTTAATGTTATATCATTCGAAATAATTATATCACTAAATCTAATATCCGAAATGGAGTTAAAATAAAATCACAAACTTTATTTAATTTGATGACAGCCCCATTCTCGCCCATTAAAATGTCCAAATTCAAGGAAAATCTAATTTTCTGTCAAAGAAATGTCAAATAATACCTTCACGTAAATAATTAAAATTATTATACTAATAAAAGCCGGGAAAAGTTCAGTAGAAGACTAATTTATTAAATTTTGACTAAATGTCTTCGCCGATAAAAATTCAAACATATTTTCTTTCATATTCGTTTTTATGGCAACTTGCAACAACAATGCAAAAAAGAATTACAGACCCACATACATACATGCGCCGTTTCCGTTTATATATAAGATTCTCTAAAGAAACATCTAAAATCTAACATCTAAAAAAAACAAATCATACATATACATTGAAAAAAACAAATACATATGAGGCAATCATTTTAAGATCATCATTTTATTGATACCGAAATTAGGACAGTGAAATGTTCTGTTTTGGGAACAATTAAAGCACTAAAAGCGCACAAAGCAATAGCTAAATATGCATTTATGTAATTTTTAATTGCAGATGTTCACTAACATGTGAGTTTGTTAAAAAATTCCAATTTTATTACTCAGCAATAATTATAAGTCATTAGTGAAAAAAACACGCTTTCTAGATTCTTTTTTCCAATCGGATAGGAGCTGCCCTTGTCGATTGGAAATAATTCCAGATATTGAGGGTCGCGTTGCTAGCGGTTTTTGCTTCAGAAATCCAATTACGCGTGGCTCGAAAAACGCTCAAAGCTCAACCAACTTTGGACGCTCGCCTTCAAGAATAACGGGCGGGAGCTTTTTTGCGCTCAACGCGAACTTTCGAGCTAGCGGGGCGGCAAGTCGTAAGCGACAAATTGCTTCAGAGAGAATGGCGATAGCCAACCGCTTAAATTATAATGTTTAGCATAAATTGCGTGAAACTTGATCTTTGTCATATTATAAGCAAAGCAAGTACTTAGACGGTCTTTGAAGTTTTTCCAATAATTTAAAATGAGTAACTAATATAAGTTTAAACTTAAAAAAAAAGTTTATTGATATTTATCCGTTTTTATTTGAATAACAATAATTTATTCTTCAAATCGGTTTGAAACATCACATTAAGCTTAGTTTGAGGAGCAAGCTTATTTTTTATTTATAATATACATATGTATATACAATAACAATAAAAAAAATGACAAATAAAAAGATTATTGCTTTTGCAGTGTAAAATGGATTTAGACATTGTAAAAAAAATACATTGGAAATTAGCAATGAAGGCAACCGAGTGAATACCGACAAAATCATTCTTAACATATTTTAATTTATTTATTCACATTATTTGTTACTCAGGCCTTCAACCTCTCTTCAGTTCGATGAGAGTAGGCTTATAAAAGATAAGGCTACGACAGGACTAGCTATTAGCTAGTCTTCGCTCTGGCTATGTTCTACATATATGATTGAATGAGTGGGAAGGAAAATTTTGACAGCACAAAAACCCATCCCAGCTTTTAATCAAAATCGATAAAATAACTAAAAAAATCTGCTCGTCCTGGATTCGAGCCCATGAAGTCCGTCACGGATGCCAAAGACGTTAATCATTGCAACACGGACCCGACAATCAAATGAATAGTGTTGTTCTAAGCTCACTCATGTCCACGTGGAATATGACACGACACGATAGCGTTAGATGATAACAACTAGGGAAAATTCAATGTTATATTATTGAAGGCATCTGTAGCATACTAGAATTATTATGGTATATAAAGCCATTTTGATTCCTATTGTTATTGAAAACAAAGATCTCAGTTATGCTTACAATATTTATTTTTATTGTTCATGTGTATGATGTCTTTTCATCTCGTCTTGATCTACAGCAGAGGTTTTTAACTGCGGGTGTGAATACTCGCAGAGGTGTGGAAAAAGTATTTCCGGGGTGCGTGACAAGCTTCTAGCAGTTTAAAAAGAATTAGACAATGTATTTAAAAATGAAATCAAAACACATTTTTCGATGGCATGCCGAGACCTATTGAATTGGACCAGGTTCAAATGAGTGCGTCTTACGTCTAGCGCAATCTGATGTCATGGATTTTTTTTCTTTATTTTAATTAAGATCACAGTTAGTGAATTGAAGAAAAAAAAGTCTACGAATTATTACTTTCGATGGATTCGGCGGTAAATTTGTGGAAGTTCCTTTTAATATAAAATTTAAAATAATTTTGATTGTTGCTCACCACTGCTTACATTATTTCCATTGTCGTGTTTACCCATTCCTGATTAATTGCATCGTATTAGTTAATATGTTGTAATTGCTAAATTCATTAGTTGTATAATTATTTTTTTGCTTTGATTCGATTCCTTGACCCCCTCCTTGCTTCCCGTAAAAAGGAAAAATCTCAAACACCTTTTTGTAATTTTATCATTAAAAAATATTTGAATGAACTTGCTTTATTACTGAAGCAAACTTTGCGATAGATGCATCTGAAAGAAGCGAAACACGTGTCACAATTAGTAACAAAATACGTGGAATAATCAAAGTTATTTTAAATTTTATAATGTCTACAAATTACGTTACATCATGTCGACAAATGATGTGTACTTGAAGTGTTTTGTAACACTTTACATTGTATAAATCACATAAATAGCTATAATTTTTCGTAGTGTAAATGTGTTGACATGAGATATGATTGAAAAAATTAGGGCAAACTGTGAGAAATTTGTCAAGCAAAACAAAAGAATGTAACTCTATAATAGTGTCGTTTTTCGTCCTCTTGAGGCACGTTACACACAGCTGCCCAGGAGAGTTTTTATCGTGGAAATCTCAGTGGGGAAGGAATCCGACAAAGTTACACGACACTCACACCCCTGAAAAACTAGGGTGAACAAAGAAATGCTGATAAATAAGGAGCAAAGAAGGGATGGTTATTTTTCTTCCCATTTCACAGTTGTATTTTTATCGTGTACGGATGCTGTGTATCTACTTTCAACCGTGGAAACTGAGAACGTATTAAGAATCAAATGGATAACTGGAAGTATTATATTCGTATCAAAGGCAGAAAATGATTCGACATATTTGGAGCATCAAATAACATATATTAGGTATGAAAGGCCAACTCTAACTTCTATGATCCTAGTGAATATGTTTTGAAGTATAGGAAATAAATTTATACATTTAACTATACTACATACAAACGTTTATTGAGAAAACTTTTAATTCAGAATCATCCACCAAGTATTGACAGAGAATACCTTAAAAGTGATCAGAATCATTCGACAAAAATGCTGCCTACGTGTTCTGTTTACTTTCAAATTAACTTCACAAGAATATCCTCACATCTGAAGAAGGCGTGTTTAGTATAAAGCAGTCATACAATTTTTTTTTCCACATTAATGTTTCAAGTAAGAGCTTATATTCTAAGTCTTAAAAATTTAAGATACCACTGAATGACTGCCCTTGCCTAGCAATATTCCGTTGTTCGAGGTATATGTTATTACCTATGCCAACGAATTCTCTTAGAGGCAATGATCACATAAAAGTTTTCCTTAAATAATAGTTAATTAAAAAAAATTCTGCGTAATGCTCAAATCAACGTGTATATGAGCTTTCTTTATAACTTTAAGCACGTATTTGTTAAATTTATTTTACTTAGACATTATGTAACGTTGAAAAAATGAGTATCACTATGGTAAAATGAAAATACATAGACAAGAAATAAAACATTTAATCATATTGTGTTCAATATAGTACAATAATACATTCATTGAATATGTGTCACCAATCTCATTCATTACTTTATATTATGATATAACCAAGGACATCAATTTGCACACTTCAAACTTCTCTCGCATCTTGAAGCCTACACCTTCTTCAATTTGTGTATAGGGTACGCAGGCGTCTGTCAAAAAACCAACCCTTTCTGCGACTTTTTGCGAAGCAGGGACTGAGAATATGTTGCTCGTTAGCTTTATTCCAAAAGCTTTACAAAGAGGGATTCTGAAAAAAAATGATTGTAATACACATTATTACAATATGTATAATTGTTAAGACTATGTGGAAAGATATTATATATAAACAGTAAAACACATTTTTTTGTAAAAATAATAAAACATTTTTAGTACTTTTTCCACATACAATTTATTGGATCAGGACCGGTTCGCTCATGGCGACCATTTTTATTTTAATGCCATTCCACCAAGTATTGACAGTGAAAACCTTAAAAGTGTCATTTTTTGTATTAATTTAACAAATAGTATGTAAATATCAGAAAGATTTCTCTCACAGCTAGCATTTTACTGAAAATGGCGATAGAGATATTGAAAATAAACAACCATTTAAGATACAATTGTCTTGTTTAGTTTTTTTTGTTGTTTTGAATATACGGTGAACTTTTTTAAAGTGTCTTGTAAATTGTGAAGCAATTTTACTTGTCTTCGCTTACGTGAAAAATTAAGTATTGATATTCAATAAAATTATTGAAAATCAATGCGTAATTGAATTACTCCATTTTGATGTTTGTGATTTCATTGATAAACTATGAAACAATTTTACACTCATTCGTTCCAAAATAAAAATGATAATATGATGTATGGCTTTTGCAATTAAGCCTTGATAAGTGCATCATTTGCTTGGAATGACATGAACCTGGTACAATAAAACTTTTTCTACGGTTTAAAACCACAAAAAGTGGAGTCTATGAAATTAGCTAATTATTTGAGCCAATAACTATTTTTTTGTCTAAAATATATCTTCGTAGCACAAATACGACGGTGTTCTAAGCCGTGTAAAAAAACAATAACTATTAATGAAGCATTTAAAACAGATAAATAAAATTTAAATTTGATTAATGGCATCTTTCATACTTTTAAATATGTGACGTCAATAAACTAAAAATTGCTTTCGTTAACGGTTAATTTCCATTTGTATCGAATAAATATCAACATTTCATTTCATATTACTATTTTGAATAATGTTGTTAAAAATCGTTGTTTGTAGAATACAAAGAAACCTCAATTAGTTTGATTTGTCTCTATTATTCAAAATAGTAATACGTTCGTATGTAATGTGAAGTATAGAATTATAGCGAGTTCTCAGTCTCGAGGTACGAGGCAAATTATCTCGAGAGCACCTCTCCCGTTCAGTTTGACGAGGGATCCGTTGGATAAACGCTATACGACCGAGACTGGTCCCAAGGCACAAGTAGCCTTGTTCGGCCCTTCAAAAGGATCCGGCCTTAAATTTTGTTCCCTGGAATAAATACGATTAGATTTTACGGTCTCCCATCGTTCTCGGCTCGTTTTACATTCTCCGTGTATCTATCTCAAAAGCTTCGAGGGAATTCTCTCTCTATATTATGTTATTTATATGTTTTCAATATGCAGCATACTGACCGAATTAGTTTGTTTATGCTACACAAATAACGTTCCAAGTAAATATCTATAAAAACATTTGCCAAATGGAACGGGGAAGTTAAATTCACCTGATATATCCTTAACATGGAACCATTTACTACAGTAGAATATTAATAATTTTTTCCAGCGATCATAATAATGTAACCCTTAAAATAATACGACGTAGAAAAATAACGAACCATTTATCAATAAAGTATTTCAATGCTGTGACTATTAAAATGAGTTTTTAATAATGAACAAATCTAATTGAAAAAATCAAGAGAAATTGTGAATGTTTACGTGATTACTTACTCAATTGATTGAATGTTCACAGCCAATGAAACTAGTTTTGATATTTATCAGAATACATGTGAAAATATTACTAGTAATATAATGTGTTTTTATTTATTTAATAAAATACCAGTTTATACCTGAAAAGTAAAGTATAAGCTATGTTAAATACCTGGCTGCTAAAATTTCCTTAGATATACTGTAACCCCTATAATCGGGATGCACACATAAACCAATTGATGCCATATATATATCGACATTGTATTTTTCGTAAGCATCAGGACAATTCTTCACCATTTCCATGTATAATGCCATTAATTTCTCAGCTGATTTAGTCGTTATCTACGAATAAAAAGATACACACTAAACGATTTAAAATATTAACAAGAATAAAACATTATAAAATTTAACCCTTTAACAAGAATATAACATCATCTGAATAATCATAACACATGTTATTTGAATTTACAAGGATTTGAAAAGCTTTTTATTATCGATTCGGTGAAAAAATTGTGCAAGGTCATTTCAATATAAAATCAAAAGAAAACTGGATTTATTCTAATATATAATTCATATTCCAAGTAACCTTGCGTTAGTTAGTATGATGATTTTTCTTAAAGAGGCTTGTTACACAATACGTGGAATAAACAAAGTTATCGATTAATAATATATTTTTAGATGCATTCTAAGTTATTTATCTTGAAGAAGATTAACGATATATAAAACCCTTTATATAAAGCCCTTATGTTTTACATGCGTCGCAAAATGATGAAGTTTGTTACCCTCAAATGTATGAATTAAAGTTATCTCGAAATATTCCGCATATTTAAAGCATTACTGTCCAAATTAAACTTAACAACCATGTATCATTTATGCTATAAATTTAATTGTAATTCAACGAATGGTAGAATGATGGACGTTTATAACTGTATGAAAAACTTACCATTGAAGAGAAGTCTTTTTCTATACTTTTTTCGGAAATACCAGTTAGATTACATCCAACCAATATGGTCGTATCACCGCTATATAGGAGACAAATAGTACTCGCCTTTTGGGGGTATAACATTTTTTTTATGTAGTTATTAAAGACTTTGTGAAACTCCGGGTCAGTGTCGCAACCTGCGCCATTAAAAAATATAAATAATTATTTCATTTATATAAAGATGCATATACGGCCAGTTGAATAAACGATCATATCGTTTCTTTCATATACGTACAGTAGAAAATCAGTATCTTAGTAAGATATGTTTTTGTCAACAATTTAAAAGTTTAATTTGTAGCCGATTAAAAGAAAAATGCTGTCCCACCACCTCCGCACTGCATGTGCATGCGGCCGCATTCCATCACGCTATTCGATCAAGAAAATAAACGAGTTTATCATTCATTTACCTGACCCAAATACAGAGCTGCACTTGACTGATTATTATAAAAATAATTTAAAATCTTATATATAAAACCGAAACGGCGTATGTATGTCTGCGGGTCTGTAATTCCCTTTTGCATTGTTGGTCATTAAGTTGCCATAAAAACGAATATCAAAGAAAATATGTTTGAATTTTTATCGGCGAAGACATTTAGTTAAAATGTAATAAATTAGTCTTCTACTAAACTTTTACCGGCTTTTATTATTAATAATAATGTTTATTATTTACGTGAAGGTATTATTTGACATTTCTTTGACAGAAAATTAGATTTTTTCCTTGAATTTGGACCCACTAAAATTAGTGGGCGAGAATGGGGCTGTCATCAAATTAAATAAAGTTTGTGATTTTATTTTAACTCTATTTTGGATGTTAGATTTTGTGATATAATTATGTCGAATGATATAAAATTAAATAATTATTAGTCGCTTAGTCCGAGCGACGCTGGGTAGCAATACTAGTAATTTTATATAAACAACACCATTCCAACCGAATTAATACAAGCATTCAACAAATAAATCTTAAAGCTACGAAATAATAATTGTTTGTTCTAAAGATAAAACAACTTATCTTTGTGTATAAAATAATGAAATTGGTTGAAACTGCTGAAAAGTATTTTATACAGATGTGTCATAATTGTTATTAATTTTGTTTTAAAAGTCAGCTCAGCCTTTTATTATTTCTGTGCATGTATTTGTTTTAAACGCTTATCTTGCATCAATCGGAAAGATAAACAAAATTCCGTGTGACAGTTTTCTTATTTTATTTAAGCACACATCGTATCATATGATTCATTACAGAGATAAAACCATGTAGGTGCAAAAATTACAGACAAGCATCAAAGATAATGTAAAAAATGTGAACAAATTTTCAACCATTATTATTACTGAACTTACACAATAAATGGTTGCCATAAGGGAAAAGTTTTACTTGAACAGAAAATACACGGCAACTAAAGCTATTGCACGTTTTTTTTCTTCTTTCCACATGCATTATAATATAAAGTTGATAGCTATTAAAAACTTAGAGGGGATGTGTTTTTAAATTTTGAAATAACATATAATCTTTATTACTCAAACGTCTTTTAATGTTTTTGCTTAATTTATCTGTGTGATACATTTTGTTAAAGTGGATTTAAGTATTTAAAAATATCGTACAAGAACAATTGACTGAAATCTATTGAGCTTGTACAGATTCTGCTATTTGAAAGATTTTAAAATTGGGTTACGATGTGATGATACTGGTAATACATCAAGACTACTAATTATTTGGTCAGTTTCTAATTCGATAAACGGTCAGTTAAAAATATTAAATGGTCAGTTAAAATAAAAAGAACATGTCATAAATTTACCTATTACGACCATATTTGATAAAATTCACAATCTGTCAAACTAAAACTTATCATTTTTTCAAAATAGCTGACTATTTAATTTAAATACTAACCATTTTTAATAAATAACTAACCATTAACATATATTACTGACCGTTTTATTTAATAACTGACCACATTCACACTGATACAATGACAACTGACCGTTTATAATATTAACTGACCATTTTGATTTTTAACTGACCATAACTTGAATTAGTTACTGACCCATTAAATACATGCCATACATCAACTTTGACTTGATACAAAGTCAGCTATTCTCGTGTATCTCTAATTGGAGCACGGAATCTAATTGTAGTATTTTGTGGCAAAAATGTTGAAACTTGTCTAGACTGTAATTTTCAATGTATAAATTTCATTTATTATTGTGAAGTTAACCTAAGCAATGAATTGCAGAATTTACATTGAAATATATAGACGCCTTTTTTATTATCACATTATAGATTTCTCCGCCAAATAAAATGCCAATTCTATCAATAAAATCCTACTAATTTAAGATTAAAGATTTCTATTTTAATACGGTAAGAAAAATATTAATGTATTTTAATTCTACGGAAATTATTTTATATATTTGTTGATAGCTATTTCGGCGTTAGAACGAGGGCTAAGCCGAAATAGCTATCAACAAATATATAAAATAATTTCTGTAGAATTAAAATACATTGTTATTTTTCTTACCGTATTATCATGGAGTTCTACCACATAAATGCCTCCTCAATCAATAGATTTCCATTTTATTTTCATAATTTACTATTATAAATAAAAAGACCAGTTTCACTCATTGCGAGCATTTTCAACTAATGAAAATCTCCTATGTTGAACATGCTCACGATGAGCGAAACCTGTCCTGATTTTGATACAATTATATGTGCAAGTAGTTAAAAAACGATGTGTTTTTTTTAATTCAAAATCAACATATTAAAAGCTTGTAGCAAGCTTTTTAATTGAAGTTAATTTTTTCTCACAGCAATCAATATCAACTGATGAAATATACAAATAAACAAGGGTATTAAAAACAATATATGATAAACAATTGGCTGAAGAAATTTAGCGTAGACTCATACAAATACCGTTAGAAAGTCGAATTGAATAAAATAAATTTAATAACCATATTGGATGATAAGATATTTACCTGTAGTTGAATTCCATAACTCTCCCGATAGATAGTATTTGGTCATGAATTCAACCGTCTCATCTTGCCATTCTTCTGTAATATCTTGAATTTTAAATTTTAATGTCTTGCCATCTTTAGATGTCTTCTCAAAAGTACACCACGTTTGCGGAAAAGGTACTTCTGCTGGGCGACGCCATTTTGGGGAGAACATTTTTCTATGCACCAATAAATAATTATTATTTTATTAAAATTAGGTAAGAAATACATAATATGAGTAACAATCGTGCATTTCCACAATGTTTATAATATAAAATATCGTTTTTAAATTTTTAAATCTATAGATATTGAAGACTGCTGATGAAATCATTGTCATTAGCTTAAGGGGAACGTTTAAAATTGAATGATTCAAAGATGAAATATTGAGCGGTTTTCATGTTTGTCTAGTTGTTTTTATTATCTATTAAATTAATTCAAATTATTCATACGCATTTTGTAGAGCAAATAAATGTAGTTAATCATTCGATTTACACCTATCTAATGTGTTTGAATGGCTAGAATATATATTTTGATAATATTATATAACATATAAAACTAATAAATTATATTAAAAAATCGCACTGTTTTTGTCATAGCGTGTATAACACGTTAAATAACACGATACAAACCATTGCAACATCTGAACGTTTCTTATCATGAAAAGTTCGATTTAAATGGCCCGGAATTCACATTTTACCGCTAAAAGTGCAATTCCTGCTGTCCTGTGTCATTTTAGTCATATTGATTCCTGTTATTTGCATTTGCAATATTTAAAATGCAAGTTAAATGGAGGATGTGAAATCAATTTATTGAATGAAGAGTGAAATATACACAACCCAAAAATAGTCCAAAACATTTTTTTAAATTATGTTTCCAATCGAAGTTTCGCACATTATTAAAGTAAATCGTGGGTTTCCCTGCAATTTGATTTGTGTGAACAAAAAATATATCGGTTAGATTTTGTTTTTTAACTCGATCACTGTGGCGTACGCGTCTGGCGTGTTCACTACTAAAATAGTCACAATTTGAATATATCCCGATAGTCGTGGTATCTCATCCATATGAATTTATGTTTCATTTCATAGTTGAGCATTGATTCCTCGCGTCTTCAGCCCTCTTAAAAAAAACTTCACCATTTCGGTCTCTAGATAATATGTGAACTTCAGAGCAACATAAATTAATACCTAAATTATTCCGCAATTAAATGTTTTTAATACTCACAGTAGATTAGATAAATAATTATAAATAATACGGTGTTATCTCTGTTCTCAGGAATGTTACTCGGTAGCTAGTATTCCAAGACACTGTATCCGACACTGATAACTGGTAACGACCGACTGTATAAGAAGTTTATATATTTAGTTAATTGTTTTTATCCTTGAGCTTCTTAAATTGTCGGAAAAACTGCCATCTTTCTTTTTCATAATGAAACTATCTATTGGTGCGGTACAGACTAAGTCTAATTTTCCATTTCGCGCATGTGAGATAAGCTATATCATAACGTTCTGAAAGATTATTTTAGTTGAAGGTTTTATAAAAAAACAGTAGTGAAAAACCCCTTACGAAAATGCACATTTTTATAAATTTTGCAACCTATTTGGTAAAAATGATCTGACATCAAAATTATTTGAAAAATTGAAATTTATTCGACGTTTCATGGCTTTATTATATTTATAGCTTAATTTAATAAAATACATTAACATTACATTCGTGGTGAATATAGAAAATAATGTACCCATAAAATTTTAAATAACTTTGATTTTTACACGAATTGATTTATTATTTAATACATGGAATAAAGTTATTTTTCATATTATATTAAACGAAATTCTACAAAGTTACTGCCGAATCCATCGAAGGAAATATAAAACCTTTTGAAAAATATACATGTTTTTAAATTAACAATCAAATATTTTTCAGTAAATAAAATGCATGAATGATTTCTAATAAAGATTATCCGTCAAACTTACTTATTCTCACTTACAAAACTTCACAATTAGAGAGATTTTTTTTGCTATTATATTAAATATAAACTATAAAATAAATAATTATCTATTGGATATACACTAATTTCTCTAGTGATTGAATATAAGAAACGGGCTTGATTTAAAATCAGGTGTTTAAATAATATTTTTGGTCAAATGATAAAAAAAACATCACGAATGTGATATCACGAAAAACATGTGATATCACGAAACTGCTTATTAAATATATGTTTCTATGTTTATGCATGGATGTATAATTAATTATCTGCGCAAAAACATTTTGATCATCAATCATCGATAGCAAATTATTTATGGATTATTTGCACTGTTTTCAGTGGGATTATTTTGTATGAATTTACTAGATTGATGAGCTCAAACAACGAGTGGTTTGAAAATTTGTTCAAATGAAAGAAAAAAATATTGGTTGATAGCGATTTTTTTTCATTAACAGTTCCTTTGGTTAGATGTGTAGTTAATACCCATTGCTTTAAATAATTAAAATATCAATATAAAAATTCTGGGCTTAGATTTTAGGTGTTAATACCTTGTCAATTTACAGATAGGAAATTGTAAAGGTAATAATAATAACTACTCATCGGGCACAGTGCAGAGATTTTATAATCAAAGCAAGTGTATAATATATGCATTGTGAGTGGTTGTAGGAAATAGACGTTTATTTTTTTTAGCCATACGTTTGATCACATGCGAATGTCAACGTGGTAGAAAGAGAGGCTCATTTGCTTGTCGCGTCATGGCAATGACAAGCGCACACTCATTCGATAAAGTGTGATGTACGCAATTCAGAAACTCACGGGCTTTCATTCGGTCATTTTCTGACGTTTTTCATGTTTTCAGGAAATTTAACTGCAAGTGTGTCATATCAATTATTCATCTTTTCTAATAAAAGATACACGACAGGTGCCGAGCTAGACCATGGGCTCTGAACAGAATCGCTATTTCTCAAATGCCCAAAATAGTACGTGTTCGAATAACGCGGAAAATATCATGTTATTGAGCGTGTACGCTAGGTTTATTTATGAATAGCTGGAACTATTACAAGTGGCTTAGGGGCATTATTGGTCGAAAATCTTTTGAAGCATGAAACTCGAATTGCTTGCCTATAAAAATTGCCACTATATTTAAATTGAAGATAATTTCTTAAGATTCATCATACGTAAGATATTTTTTAAGTTCGCATTTCCAAAAATTGGTGTTTTAAAAAAGCGCGGGTAGTCACTGGCTTTTCTTATTTTTTCAACGCTATTTTTTTACTGATCGATTTGAAGAAAAGATAAATAATGGTAGGAAAAATGTGTGTTTTCTTTTCTAACAAAATAAAGCTAAAATACTTCTATGTACCAAAATTCCTTAAATAGCGTGGTTCATCATTTTTTTTTTGTACAGGTTCACGTTTTAAAAGCTTTATTTCAGTATAAAATAGCCATTTCCTGTAGTCTTTTAGAAAAGACACGTATAATATGAGAAATTCCCATGCGTGTAGTTTCTTCTAAATGAAACTCATTTTTCTTATCTCAAATGTTTTAGTCAGAGATCAAAAAACTCTGTTCTGTGGGATATGTGAATAGTTACTTTATTTGGATTATTTTTTCTTTTTTCTATTTTTTTTTATTGGAATCTAAAAAAATATTGAAAGAGTAAGTTGATTTTTTGTGTATTTTTTATATTTCACCATTAAGTTCCCAGTATTTCTAAAAAACGAGAATGTCAACGAAATTTATTTATTGTTAGAAAAATAATTCTTGAGTTTTAACAAACATATCTGTACAACACTCGATACGTTTAAATTGCTTCGAATTGGACGACAGTGAGAGAAATAATAAAAACCAAAAACTTTTTTTTACAAATATATCAAACATATCACTTTTCAGGTATCATTGTCAATAATTTGTAGATTGGCATTACATTAAAAATTCCACAATAGATTTAGTACATTCAGGACCAGTTTCGCTCATAGCGTTCATCGTAAAACGAAACCGGTGCTTATCCTCGAAAAAGTTCGGAGAAGCTTGCAAGACGATGTCGTGGGACACTGTACAGTAAACTCCCCTCTAGCGTTTCCGAAATCCTCCATTTTGTGCCCCCTCCCGATAGCGTAGTTTTTTTTTACAAAACGCAAAATTTTCAGTCATATTAGAATTTTCTTTAATATATTATATTGTAAATACATGTATGGAAAAAATATTGTTGTCCGTAGCTGTTTGCCGGCTTGACAGCATCATATATAATATATCATTTTATATATGAAAAGGTAAAAATGTTTGATTTGCTGATTACGGACAATTCACAAAATAAAATTGAAAAAACCTAACCTCAAATTTTGTATGGGCGCCTAGTCACCTATAACGTAGTATTGCTATAGCGTAGCGTTCCTAAAACGCCATAGGAGGGTCGAATGTACTTATAAAACACAACTATTGTTCCAATAAATCATATAAGTAGGTACCCTAATAGGTAATCTACATACAATGTTTACCATTAAATCATTACTTATTATATTTTCCTTTATGACTAGGACTTACCCTCAGTATATTATTAAAAAAAACAATAAACTGCAGAACTTCTCATTTATTGAGTATGATAAAATAAAAATAAATTAGATTAATGTACCTATAATAGCTGTCATAGTGTGCTACATTAATACGTAGCTCAATCGATAAAATCGATAACTGCGGAATCTTGCGATATGATAAACCATAAAGTAGCTTATTCTTTTTTGGTTTGAGTACAGGTTACGAACTTCCGATATATCGAATAGATGTCGCTAAATATTAATAAAATAAAAATATCATGCATTTTATTTGAATTTTTCTTGAATTATGAGCTTTTATAGCGGTGACTTTTGAGTGAGTTGTTTTGTTGAACAAGCTTAAAAAAATCAACTTGAATATAAACTTGAAGATATAACAATATACAATACAATCAATAATCACATTAAAAATGTTGGGCTTTACCCTTCGTACTACCAGGGGCTTTCCAGGAGTAAAAATTTTGATGCTAATGTATAATTCTTTAGTTCTAAGCCGGCTTGAGAGTAGATCGATTATTTGGGTCCCGAAAGGTGCGAAATATGTTCTTAAGGTAGAGAGGGTTCAATAAATATAAACATGTAGTTTGAATTAAATATACTCATGTAGATAACATTGTCAAAAATAATTATTTTAAATGTAGTTTCTCAAACTGGAAATACATCACTGGATTTTTTTCTTTATGATGGGATATACGAATTTATTAGTTTTTTAAGGGTAAGGTGCGACGGAATGTAGATGTTAACGGGCTTGTCGTTAAATTTCATATTAAATTATATGCTCTTTTTTTATTTGACTCATAATATTTTACTATGCTGTTTTGATAATTATATTGCGGGCAAGTAGATAATGTAAAATATGGCAACACAATATTATTTTTTTTTTTAAATTAAGAATGCTAATCTAAAAAACAGAATTTACCATTTCAATATTTTATAATTTTTGATCACAATTTTTAAGCAGAGTCATGGAAATTTCTCTACCTTTCTAGATCTTAGGGTTGAATTAAAGGGGTCAGATTTTGACACTGTGCTATCTTTTTGGGAAAACTGTAAATTGATTTTTGTATGGAAATTCGTGTAATAGATAACATCTAGATGTGTTCTTCAACCTTTTTACATGCACGGACCAGTGGAAATAGGAAAAATAATTCACGGATCAGGATCTACCAAATACACATTTTTGCTGAAAATAGTCTGAAAAACACTAATCTAGATGACTTGAATTAAGAAAAAAGAAATCAGATTTTTGGAAATATTTATTATATTATTCCAATCACTATAATTCATTGTTTTGGGCGATAAATTAATAAATATCAACCAAAACACACTACTAAGTATTGGAATATATAATAAATACTTGACATAAGTCGATTGATATCAATGAACATTTTTCAAAATTTGACAACGCTCCAATTAACGATTTTTGTTTATATTCTTTATAAGCTCGGAATATCTTATGCTATAATGAATGGGTTTAGCTTTTCGGCATCTTCAGGCATGTCAACTACATGAATGAACTATAACTGTCACGGAAAACGGTTCAAATTTCATCAACCACTTTCAGTTGAAGACCTATAATAGTTTTAATTACAGTCTAAATTTGGGATGAGCATGGAATATTTCCTACAATAATAGTTAAAATGAGTGCAGTGCTCTTGTCGGAAATCATTGTTTTTTTTTCAAATTGGAAATAGCTTCTTTTACTCGTAATTGTATTTCTACTTAAAGACAAAATGTATAGGCCAAATGACTTACTTGGCATACGTATCTATTTCTTTAAGGGTACACTATGGTCCATTATTTATGACTACTAATTATTTGGTCAGTTTATAATTCGATAAATGGTCAGTTATAAATACTTAAAACGGTCAGTTAAAAATAATAAATGGTCAGTTAAAAATTATAAATGGTCAGTTCATAATAAATTTTGGTCAGTGTTTTATTATAAACTGGTCAAAATAACCGTTTTTAATAAATACCTATCCATTAAAATATATTACTGACCGTTTTATTTAATAACTGACCACATTCACACTGATACAATGACAACTGACCGTTTATAATATTAACTGACCATTTTGATTTTTAACTGACCATTTATTTATTTAACTGACCAAAACTTGAATAATTTACTGACCCATTAAATATACGCCATTATTTATTTTCTCTCTATTTTCCCTACTCAACCTGAATGAAGGGTGTAGAACGATTAGCTATGAGCCAGAAGTAGTATTCATCCCTCCATCCTATATTTTATAAAATGTGAAGTTGAGCAATTCCCTGAAAACTCGATTAAGAAACAAATATTCTTTATGTCATTCTGGGAGTGAATGTGCTGAAAACATCACGATTTTGGCAGTTTTCAAGGATGGTCTATAGAATATTTTATGCTTAAAGTTTTCAATAAGTTTTAAGTAAATAGGTTAAGCCTGAAGCCATACAAACTTGCTTTGATCTATGTTTGTGAGAATCTGTTGTGATTAAACATTCGATTCAACATCAAATCCGTTACAAGCAACTATTGTAATGTCTGTCAATGTTGTACAATAAAAAATTACCCTTTGTACAGTACAATATCAATTGTAATTAGCATCCCATTGTATGCTATAGTTATGTCAAAACAATTAAGACTTTATGTTAATAAAAATAATTCAATCAATAGGTATATCGAATATTATTTTTTAGTGATATTTTTTTTTCTTTACTAAAACATCTTTTTTTACCCTGTCCGTGGTGCAGTTGTCAACGTCGTTGGTTTCCATGACGGACCGCCCGGGTTCGATTCCCGGTACGATAAATCGATTCTTTTCGAAGGCAATGGGTGTTTGTGTTGTTTAAAATCCCTTCCTACCTTTCTGATCCCAAAAACCAATGCATAGCTAGAGCGATTAGTTATTCACTAGTTTTATTTTGGTCTTCGTATCCTTTGTATCCGTAATCTCTGGTAATCTAAAGAGATTGAGCAAGTGAGTATAAAGCAGTCTTACAGAAAAACATAGTTTCAGATAAATTCTGTGAAGAGTCTATATGCTCCAAGTTGGGAGCGAACACGGCCAAAAAAAATACATGTATATTTTATAATAAAAATCAAATAAATAATTAAGAAATCGTTTGATTGAATCGGCATCCTATTGATCAAACTTAACCTTCATTTTTTTTCAAGAATGTTGAACTATTGAATGTATTGTTATTTGTTTGATTACTTATTATAATGATTTTTATTAATATGGTAACTGACAGTTGAAGATCTCACTTATTAGAATCTAATGCAATGCTACTTCTCCAGTAAACCACGCATATTTTTGGGTCCCTTACGCATTAATCACGTCTTTAACCATTCCTTTACGGTCCCAAAAAACACATCCGATCCAATGATGTATAGTCACTACGCTTCAAGCAAAGATGATGTTTTTATAATGATTCATTGCATATACGATATTTGGAATAAAGCACCATAAAAAATTCATCTTTGCATTAAGCGTAGTGCCCACACATCACCGAATGGGATGTTTTTTGGGACCGTAAAGGAAAGGTTTTAAGGTGTTAACTGTCACATCTTGGTGGAAAGGGATTAATATACAAATATTGTTTTTGGTATATTTCTACACATTTTTATTTAAGGAAGGTTTCAATTTATATATAAAAAAATATCATTAGTACGTATAAATTATCGTAGGAAACATTTATTATAGAAACAAAAAAAAATACGACATCAAAATATGTAGTAAGCCTCTATTTCAATAAAATTTGCGCATATTTTTCATAATGTTTAAAATAACTCAATATATACTAATTTGTTTTTAATCCATACAATACAGTTTTATTTATACAAACACATATACTTTTAAGGTAATCTTGATTTATCCTCAAAAATAATTTAGCAGGTATTAATTTAGCACAGGATAATACAATTAAGAAATGAAAAACATAGTTAGAAAGTATTAGGAACACAGAGATTAAAATCGTCATTTTACAATATATGACATTATTTTCAAGCTAGGTGAGTCTGTTTTAAAGTCAAAATTAGTTTTCTTTTCAAAGTCAGCATACGATATTTCATAAAAAGTTTGGTATCCACATTTCTCCGCCGATCTCTGCGACGCCGATGACGTGAATGTGGCACATATTATTTCCAGCCCGATGGCTTTACAAAGGTCTACCCTGAAAAAAAATAGAGGCACAAAGTTCAAATATTATTTGTTTGTGTATGCTAAAAAGCTCTTAAGGTTTTTATTATATCTTGTAAACACCTTATTAGAAACGGTTAAGCGAAGTTACCTGGCATGGAGAAACTCATATCCGATTCCTAATCCTCTATAATCCGGATGCACTGATAGCCCAGCGTCACCGACAACTTCAGTCACGTTATAACGATCAAATACGTCGTTACAGTCGTATGTTGCATCAAATAGTTCAAATAGCCGTGTTATTGCTTTCGATGTAAACTGAAAAAGAAATAAAACTGCACATGTCATGTTTAACTCGGTGACTGAATTATTTTTATAGATTTTTTCAAATCTTTTTGATGGAGCTTCAAATTCTAAGGCGCTTTGGCGTCAAAATTATCCCAGTCTCCTTCGTATCCAAGTTAAGTGTTCTTTTTGCATTCCCTTCCCATCGCTGCTGACAGGAAGGCGCGATCGCTATCGTTCAAGAAGTTACCATATTTTTTCGTCTCTACCTATGGAGGGTCAGCGAGAAGAATGGATCTCGGTCTATTTCGATTCTCTGATGCCTCCTCGTCACAATTCCGAAGACAAGAGATCGTTGGGTTACAGTGAAGACCCACTGCCTTATGAAACTTTATAAATGTTTCGCGAACGAGCTCGCGAATAGTGGGTGAAATTAATTCTTTGTGAAACAGCGATCAACGCACGAGCCATGGTGCATCACATATTTGCCGCAATGGCTTATTCTGAACAATCGATGTTTTTGGTGAGTAATTACCCACACTGGTGTGGCATAAACTATAATTGCACAAGTTATTACTGTACTTCGGAGAAGTTTACTCTTAAGGGAAAGTTTGCTCCACCATAAAGTACAATTTTGCTTTGGTAGCATTAGCTTGGCGCTTTTTAATCGTAGTTTGTTCGTTAAGCTTCAGTATCCTATCTAAGGTCCAAGACACTTGACTGTGTAAGACCATTTAACCTTAACAATTTAATATATTTAATACAACAGAGAGTGATTTTTTACGGGCTAAAAATCTTCGTGTAAAAATAAATGAAAATCTTTTGTTACTAATTATTGGCTATTTTCGCAATGGAGAAATACACAATACAACGTGAATAGAAAAGAAAAAGAATATTCTGGAAATATGTCGACGCTCACGATCCATACTCAATTTCCTATAATTTTAAGACAAATACTTTGTTGTAGCTAATGTTTGAGCTCAAAAAGTATTGCCACTGTAATACAATGTCAATAGAATCAACACCCGTAACGTAGGGGGAAAAGTTTCCTGTCAGCAATCTGAAACGACAGTCTTTTCTTCCTCAGAATTCTTTATAAAAATGAGCATTTCTGGAGATATTTATAGATATCTGTGTTCCTTGAATTAATATCCTGATAGATCTTTATTATTCTTTAGTTTATTTTATTAAAAAACATTAGTAAATGAAGGAAAACATAACACTAATTACAAACATGTCAACTAAATGAACGCTTTTCAGCAGTATAATGAACACGAAAAAACCACTATGTTATTTTTGAGCAAAGACAATAAATAACCAAATTCTTTTATCCAATTACTTTCGTGAATAGTTCTTCTATATATTTAGGCCTGCCTAGATGATGAAATAGGGCCGAAGGGTAAAATAAACGTTGATAAATGTGTAAATAAAATTTAATCGAACTATGTACATATGTAAATATATTGTAATCGGGCGAAATGTAAAGTCGTGTGTGTGATGCTATCTGAATATACGCTTTGTAAAGTAACATTTTGGCATAACTAACATAAATATCAATAGTGATAGGCATCTGGATAATCTAAATTAAAAAAAGATTCATTGAAAATTCATAGAAACTGAGTATGATAAAGTAATCACTATTATGCGGACGAGTATAGTAGTTCAATTATATGCAATATATATTTTTATACAATGTAAACTGTTTCAATTTTCATAAAATCATTACAATAAAAAATAGAACTATTTAATTAAGAAGCGAAAGATAATACCGGTTTTGTAGCAAAATACATGAAATATATATTTTGACAATCAGTTAGTTGCATATTCAATTAATTGAAGTGCTGTTAGTTTGCCGGATAAATAAAGGATTTTCCGACCAATTTTAAATGCGCATGTATTTATTTTATTTAAATTACAATATTTTTAACTGACTCAATGTTGAAAAATGCTTTACCCTTTGCACTGTTCAATATAGTTATTTCTTCCAACAACTCCTGAATAGATTTGAGAAATTGATTAATATCATAATGTTTGCGTATTTATTAGAATGGTAAAACGAAATACCGAAGAATAAGCCATATAATGACATAATTATCACAAACTTTAATTAAGGCACACAATCCAAGAAATATAGTTTTTAACGATAATTGAAAATTAATGAAAAATATTTTTCCAACCAAGTTTTAAAATGTCGAGGTAGAATATAGGAGCTGTAGGAATTAAGGATTTAAATATTTTCTGTAATCGATAAGCCAAAAATTATGATTGTAGTAAATGAATGCCTGACCGTTTCTCAGTATCTAAGTATTAATATTCCATCTGGATATTAAAGTTTTTGATATAATACTGGTCAAAAAACGAGATGAATAACGTCATAAATAACGGCACTTCTTGAAAGCGTTTGTAATTCAAAGATAGAATTTTTTTAAATTCATACTTATATACGTGCAAAGGAATAGTGCTTTACATGTGTTTGTCTATATAGACATATCTTCAAAGGACTGAAGATGTTTAAAGAAACAGAAGCACATGGCGTTTCAAAATGAACGTTCTGTTACGAATATAGTACGATAACCATTTGATCTATCGCAAAGGCCTAATCCCGGCAAATATGACATATTGACGAGGGTTGCCACACTGTTTATGACTGATGTATGATGTGTAATTCATGTGATGTTTTCATACAGTTAATCGAAAATTAAGACAACATTAAACAGATAAATTATATACCTACACCATAATCGATATGTGGATCGTTCTTTCTTGAAATAGTCATTAAATTAAATCCTAAAATGTTGGGCTTATTGTTTTTCATGTCATATTGTTTTTCGTCGTCAATTAGACATATCTGGACCAGCTTTTCTTTTAAATAAGATGACTGGAAAATGCAGAATTCTTTTATGGCCAATTCTTCAAATTCGATTCCTGGAACAATAAAATACAGCGTTAAAAAGGAGTTAGGTATGTGGATATCATACATTTAATGTAACGATTAAGAAATAAATTTTAATTGTTTGTTGTGAATGAAACTATTAAATGGCATTGCGACATGCATTCCACAAAATTAATATGAGACAAAACATAATAGTTGTTAATTTTCTGTCAAAGAAACGCATAATGGCTAACTATTGTGTGAAATATCAATAAAATAATGTGTAATAATACGATGTCTCCTAAGTGAAAAAATATCCTCTTAACTCTAAATGTTTAAATGAATCAACAATGATCGCATACATTTATTTGCGTAAAGTTTTTTCATCTAAAAGATTAAAAAGATGATTTTAGGGTATTTAAAAATTATTGGATTATACCCCAACTGTAGGATTGTAGGCAGTATCCGATTTAATTAAAAAAATATGCCAGTAAGATTAGAGGCTTAAAATTACGAAATATCTATTTAAACCATTTTAAAGTGTGGTTTATTTAAATTGATTACATTTACAGTACATTACATATATGTCGCTGAAAATGCATTCATTTAAATAGATCTAATCAGCATAATACAATTGTTAATAAATTTTCTATGACCGATTTTAAGAAAAAACAATCATTTTAAATGTGAGTCAATCATGAATGTTATGTTTGTGTTTACGTGATTAATAATATGTACATAAATATATCAAAGCAAGAATTACACTTCGTAAATTTCAATGAATTTCGTTTGCGCTTAGACATATTACTGCATTGTATCCGGGTATCGTTAAAGAAATATTATTCGAATAGCCGCACGTTATTGATTTGATATTTTCCACAGTTTACTGCCGACCATTATTAAATATAGATAGTCAGATAGCAGAAGGGACCATCTGAGAATTCCAAGACAGTTGCGGAGAGCAAATGAGATTTCAGTTCAGTCTAATAAACAAATGTTTGAGTGTTTTACTCTTTACTTAAGCATTGTTTAGCCTTTTTAGTGTTATTAATTTTGAATGAGAAAAATAACTTGACATTTTCGGCTTCACTGAGGCGTTTCATATTTTATTATGAATGACATTTTTTTGCCATTTAATTTTTTTCCACTTGGTTTAAATGTCTTATTTTGTCATGATCGGATTGGATGAAAAACAAAACCTACTGAATAGTCTTAATTAGTGCTCGCAAACCCTTCAAATACCACGGACTGCAAATGTTTTAATCTCGAACACAATGTTAAATGATTTTATATGAAATGGTATAAAAAGTAATTTTAACTATAGAAAATTAATTAGTTTCATAAATTAATTGTTCATTTACATTTCATCATCTTCAGATAGTTCTGTAGTGTATTACAAGTAGTGGCAGTGGGTGACAAGAATATAAGCGAGTGTGTTTAAAAGCTGAGTTGGAAAATAACTAATCCTCAATAAACGTTACTTTATATATTCGACAAGCTGAGCAAGTTGGTACATGCAGTTGGAAACGCTTGTCTCACAAAGATGTTTGAATCGTTCGAACAAACCTTCTCTTTACAAATTTTGCGTGCGGCGTGGTAAATACTGGCGTGAAGTAACGATATGTTTGTTATGCTTTTTTTGACTGTTTACATTACAGAATATACTCTTGAATGTATATGAATTTTGAATCAGGTAATTGGTAAATTTTTTTGATATTACTTATCATTTTAATAAAAATGGGTGATCAGTGCACTACTGCACCATAAAATAAACCGCCGCTGAATGGAATTTTTTTTTCATTGAAAATTCACGTATTTCAAAACCTCTGTAGAAGAAGCCTTGAAAACACAAAATATGCAGATGGTCCCTTTTGCCCACTACTGACTTAAGTACACATTATCTGTGACTGGTCAAATGTTCCGCTATAATCTTGCAGTGTCAATAGTAGTTACTTAGCATACCGCATAGCAGTGTCAACATAGAATGTCCTTCACGCCGATTTAGAATCAAACAAAAAAGTTCTAGAATATTTTTACACGACACCAGTAAGAGTCAAATGATTATAATTATACACTTTAACGTCAATGGGTAATTTTGAATTTTTCATAGGGATACTGCAATTTTAGCTGTAAGTGAAAAAAAGTGCTTAGTAAGTATTATATATTTTCTTTGTACACGTTTTTGAAATACAACGGTACAAAAAAAAAACGTATTTTTGAATGAATCATTTGTTATATCGCGATTACCAGAAACAATCATTTTAAACATCACGCGTTATTGCGTCTTGGTGTTTAATAAGTGGCATCAAATTGCGTACTGTATAGGAGCTTAATAGTTTAACCTATATTTGACAGCTAACTGGCCGTTCTCATTCTAATGAGAGTTGTAAAAAAAGAAAACAATTGTCATTCGATAGCCAAAACGCGAGCGCGTGAGATTTCTACCACCATCAATTGAACACTTTCGTAATAAACGGCAGGATAATATATTTAATAATATTTTGTCGAGTTTTTATTATTTTAGTTACACGATTTTCTATATCACGGATTTTTTAAATTAGTCTACCAATCAAATTTCAATGTCTTATATTACATTTTTTACACGGAATTTGATGGAACATATCCACCGTGTAAACAAAGAGTTGGGTTGGATAAACTATGCACGTTCATTACATTTTCCTCCCAACTTGGAGCATATGGACTCCTCACGGAGTTTATCTCAAATTATTTTTTTCTACGAGAACTGCTTGTTACTCAGTTGTTCAACCTCTCTTTTTCGAGGAGAGTAGGGATGGAAAGGATACGAGGACTAGGACAGGACTAGTGATTAACTAATCGCTGTCACTGTGCGTCGCTCTTTGGGAGAGGAAAGGTGGGAAGGGATTTCATTTCATGGCGCATATGAAAGATGTCATCAATAAATTTGATAGATAATTTGAAGGAATGAGTAAAAAAATTGATACACATTATTCTATGTCTTCTCTCCGACTTAATGTCGATATTGTTTATTTGAAATGAAATATGATACTAGCCACAATGGAAATTTTAGAAATAGTTGAATGATGTTGGACAAAGAACAAACAAAATTAAACATTAGTTCGAAGAGAAATAGGATGACAAACAAAAAGTGATCACGATGAAGTTTTCTCTGAGTTTCGATTTTGTTGGTGTTCCTATAGTTTATTCAAAAGAATTTTACCAACGCCGCATTAAAAATAAAACAATTAAGCGACACGTAATTTACAACGTGAATGGTTAAATTGGGATTTTTTAAAAATAGATTCAAGGAGTCAGTGCTTATTTTAAAATCGTCTGAAAAAAGTACAAATGAATCAAAATAATTTGAGTTGTTACATTAAAAAGATATTTTTACCGAGTATCAATTAAAAATATAACAGCAAAATAATCAAACGCTTGTTGAACAATCAAACAAATTACGAGTTAATTAATAACATCTCAAACAATACTGTGTTTAATAAAAACAGTGTCGCTTTTAAAAAGTTTTCCGCCATGTAAACAGCTTTTGTGTGCTTTATGAAGCATTCGCTACCTCCGATGGTTATGATGCTAATTTTATTTCTTCATTGTCATGAGTTTCAACAGAAATTTCTTTGGAATATTTTAAAAATACAGTTTATCACAACAAATTTAGAATTGTATAATTGGGATTATATTTAGAGTTGTAGAATTGTTTCATTGGATATTTATGGCTATTTTTGATTACATTATGCTCAAAAGTTTTCATATACGATTTTTTTAACAAAGCTTGTGACGAACTTCATAAATTCTTTGTTTTCTTTTCTTTAATAATATCACAGTGCTTGGATTATGTATCTAAAATTTGTAATCATCACTAAAAGAAGCGGGATTGAACATTTTATGTAATATTAATAATAAGATATTAGTTGGCCTCCGTGATCTATTGGAAAAAATAATTCAAATAGGTTATTTTAATGCAGTGATGCACAATCTTTTTGGGAGAAGGGCCAGATAATCAATTCTCAGATAGCTTGAGGGCCGCATGGGTAAAAATGATCAAATTATCGGAATTTTTAGTGTACATATATGAAATTGAAAATTTTATTATTTTATATTATTCTTCCATCGTCCGGAAAAAGTTCTGATGAAAAAAGGTGATTGATATTTGTAATTGCGGGCTACATGAAATGTCGCTGAGGGCCACAGCTAAAATTTATGCAATCAGTAAATATATGGTTGGTATACGGTACTGCACAAAGAGTGCGTTACCGTATGCATCTTGCTTTGCTTGCAACTACAGCACTGAATATCATATTATACGATAATTTTATAACTACGAAGTTTATTCCTTAGGTGTAGATGATCTTACGACTTGTAACGTATACAAAGTATTAAAGTGCAAAGTTTTGTAAAGATATGCAATAAACAAATGTATGGTAAGCAACTTTACAATCTGGCTTAAACTTTTCAATGATGTTGAATTCTCTTTTTAGCTGACAGAAAATTTTATCATTAAACTTTTTATTTTAGTACATTTATGTCACGTTTATTAACATTTCCGTCCCGTTGGGTAAGACAGTTTACCACCACTGCCACTTTATTTTAAATATCTATCTTAATATTAGTGATACAATGTGTAAGCTTTTGGTATTCTTAAATCATTGTGTTTTACACATTTTTCAGTAAAAAAACATGATTTTGATCGACTAGTTTCGTCGCGATTAATTAAAAAAGACCAAAACCATTTATATTGTTACTACCAATTGCCAGGATTCAAACTTCACTGCCTATACGCGATAAGATAACGTTATCTTATCTCAAACGCGCTTCGATAAAACGTACGTTTCAAATCAAATTGGTACTTTTTACATTAAAAACCATTGATAAACGCTTACACAAACAGTTTTGACTACGCCAGTCTGTCTTGAACATCAATACGATCTGGTTGTCCGTTCATGCACGACTTACAATATGAATAATTATAGGAAAAATATCGATTTTTATATTTTTTTAACGATGTATAATGATACGTTAAAGCATAATGTAACATTTTTTTAATGCAATCTATGCCAATAAAGGCATAAAACTGGGGTTTTTAAGTCTCCCCATTGGTAAACACTTTTTTCAGGGATTGTCTTTCCAAGGTTAAATCTTTATAAATAAGTAACGGTAATCAAAATTTCACTTTATATTATATAAACGTAATATGAATATCGGGTATGCTTATATTAAATTAACGGATTAGGATTTTACGAGCGGCTTATTACTGTAACAATGCCTTCACCGAGCCTCGTCGATTTCCTTTACCGACTATATTTGGGTAAAGTCATGAAAAGCTTCCAGCGAACATTTGCTTATCAACACTCCACAGATTAACATAAATAAGAAGATTTTTGCACTTGTATGCTTCGCTTACGTTACAACGATTCATTTTGCTATGTAAGCTTTGCGATATTAGAGGTCTGCACGGGCTCGGGTAAGCCCGCGGGCCCGAGCCTAGCCCGGCCCATGGACCGAGTCGGGATGGGTAACAAAGATTTGACTTCATACATACATATTATAATTTGATGATATTAAATTATTTGAAATGTAGATTGAAATTTTGTTGAAAAGTTGAAAAACCGTCGGACTCGGATTGGGTTCGGGTAAGGTATTCGGTAATGACCCTTGGGCTCGATTCGGGCCGGGTCGGAGATTTTCGGGCTGGGTAAAAGTTTAAAATTTCGGCCCGTGCAGACCTATAATAGATATGTATGTTATTAACTTAAGAAAGGCCTGACATTTGTATATAAGTGATCATTTGAATATAATATATGTCGTCTTATCATGTAAGGTAAGATAATCAGATTGTACATTATACATTTCTGACAATTTAGAAAGAGCTACTAATTAATAAATTACTAATCTTAGAACTAGCTCTGACGACGGCTTTAGCCAAAATAGCTATCAACAAATATATAGAATAATTTCTGTAGAATTCAAATACATTGTTATTTTACAAAAGTGAATGCACAATGATGAGAATTTTACAATTAAAAAATAACAACTTCTTTATTCAAGTGGTTTTAATATAGTAGAATGACAAAGATTGATTTTACATTTCAAATGAAATTCTGTAAAGTCGACATCGAACCTTATATACTACTAGTATTGCTACACGGCGTCGCTCGGACTAAGCGACCAATAATTATTTAATGTTATATCATTCGACATAATTATATCACAAAATCTAACATCCAAAATAGAGTTAAAATAAAATCACAAACTTTATTTAATTTGATGACAGCCCCATTCTCGCCCATTAAAATGTCCAAATTCAAGGAAAAAATCTAATTTGCTGTCAAAGAAATGTCAAATAAAACCTTCACGTGAATAATAAACATTATTATATCAATAAAAGCCGGGAAAAAGTTGGTAGAAGACTAATTTATTACATTTTGACTAAATGTCTTCGCCGATAAAAATTCAAACATATTTTCTTTCATATTCGTTTTTATGGCAACTTGCAACAATAATGCAAAAGGGAATTACAGACACACATACATACATACGCCGTTTCGGTTTTATATATAAGATTTGAAAATATGGACGCAATCCATTTGTATTATTAAAACATAATTAATTATTTCATAGGCTTACTTATGTGTTTGACACATATATTCATGATTGCTGTGTTTATTTAATACTGAACACATAGTGTGATTTGGATTAAAGATCACCGTTAATATCAGATTTATCTGTCATTATAATATACATATATACGATTCAAAAAAAAGCTATGAGTTAGTTCAATTTCACAGTTAGTGCAGTTGAAATATCTGAAGAAACCAAAAGGTTAAACCCGTTGTTAGTGTTCAAGGTCATGGAAGTTTAAATTTAGCAAACACCTTTAGTCGAAATCCTATATTAATTTATGTAGACTTAAGTAGCCCAGTAATTTGGAAATATTTGTTTTCGTCCCAGATCAGTCAATAGGTATTTGAGAAAAGTCAATCCTGATCTTTTTAAAAAGTGAAGTTATTAACAAAATGTGTTAAATATATAAATATCAATATTTATTTGAGTCATTTTGTGAACAAATTAAACGAGGCAGGCAGTTACGACTTTAACATGGTTTTTTACGTTAAAACTAGATTAGATTACCCACATGAGTCGCTCACCTTATCACAATGAAAGTAAACAGCATGATTAAATTTTAAATTGGTAAAAAATAACATATTATGAACTACGAACGATTTAAAATTAAAATTGTTTTTAATTACTCTCTTTACCTAGCGCTTTGTTCCAAGTCTCGTCTCTCATGAAGAACTCAACCATGAATTTCATAAGATCGTCAAACATTTCTTCGGGGCAATCTTGAATCTTAAACTTTAATACGGAACCATCTCGTTTTGTCTTTGAAAATCTTCTCCATACCGTCGGATACGGCAAATCCTTAGGCCTTTCACAAACCATTCTTTATATTTATTTTTAATACAAAACTGTTTTTGCTATATTTAAAATCAAAATAATCGTAAACACTGACCACTGTACAGCACCAAAATTTATAAACGAATGTTTTTTACACTCGACAAATTAGCTTTTTATGCCATTGTCCAGGAAGGAAAAAAAATCATGTCTCAAAGTAAATATTGCACTGTAAATAAACACATGTTTTGTTTCCGATACCGCGAGCTGCGTGAGGACAAGCTGAGAGCTGTGTGACGAAGATCTCAGTAGCGTTGTATTTTTAGTCGACGGCATCATCGGCTGTTCGACCATAGTAATAATTAAATTCCAATAACGACCGGTTGTCTTGTTATTGTACATGAGAACCAAAAGTGTATTACGCAATAAGTTTGAATGAAAAAAACACACACAATGCATGCAAATTGCCTCGCGTACGAGCTGTGTTTTTTCACAGACAGATCATCTTTTGTTATTGGGAAGGTCATGTACATCTGAAATGTTTTTATTATTGTATTTATTATGGAATGACATAAATACTGGTACCACCATAGAAATAAAACAATAAATCATGCTGTAAAAATAACGACGTATTTAAAGTCTTGTTTGACGGGTGTTTTAAAATATTAAAACCTTTGTGGAAATTATGACATTAATATTTTTATGAATAGCATATTTCGCGAAAGATGTCAACTAAAACAAGCCGCGATTGTTAGTAAAGCGTATTGGGTTATTTTTTACCTTTAACCCGCTAACTGCCAGTATATAGGCTGGCAGGTATACCTGATTGCGGTGGGTTGCAATTTAATATTCAAAAATAAGTTAACCGGTGTTAAAACTAGCAAGCGGATTTTAAAGATTTTTTTATTCAAATATGTATGAATTATTTGGTGTAATAAACTTCATGACTGTATTTTACTAAAACACCGGTGAATTAGTTTTTTAAATCTTAGTTCTTGGAATATTTGTAAAGAGGTGAATAATATATTTTACAAAATATATGACAGCAGCAATTTCTTTTCAGTTTGCTTATTTTATGACATTGGAATCGATTTTTGTGACTAGACTTTGTATTCTTGTATAATAGACACTATTCAAAAAAAGTGAAATCATCACAAAAAACTTAAGGCAGCTAAAAAAATATTAGAATAGTAAAGACAAGTGTGTCCATTAAAATCTTGTATTTTATTTTGTATGCTTAACACTTACACAACTTTCAAATAATGACATTCTTATGACGTTCTCAATTAAAATATTATACTTAAATAAAATCAAGACATATCGGGCGCGTTTGGGTATAGTACTAGTAAAAAAATATAGCAAAATGAGCAAATACGTCACACAACTTGTATCGCATTTTTGAATTATTCATTTCAATCCGACTCCGAATCAACAAGTCGTGTTTTATTCAGTTTATTATTTTTTACCATATTACGAGCCACCTTTTTAAAATTAGTTAAAATAGATTAATCAAAAAGCGATAGCCGATTAAAATGACTTCTTATCTTGAATGATTAACCATTATGACCGCATGGTAACAATCTGCCGAGGTCGTCTACTCGACAACAAACTGTACTTTTACAATGCACATGATAAAGTTGGTTAACGTGCAGTATTTAATATAATATAAAACGTCATAGCATAATGGCGGCAAAATAATGGCAATAGTATGCTCTCGGTGTTGTGGTACGATTAAATTTACTATGATACAAAACGTTGTACCCAACACTTCCGGTTATGGCTTTGTCAAACAATCCTAAATATTTGATAGGAATGTCTATAAAAAAATAAAAAATAAACATCATTTCCACTTGAGTGTAAAATGCGTTTATCATAAATTTGGGAGACACTGTCGTTAATCGAGATCTCTACACTCTGTATTTTACCAAATCTATATGCTGGCGCCGAATAATATATTTTATATGAATTTTAAGAAATTCGCTTTCAAATCGAAGTATAGTAGCGTTATATTGAAAAATAAGGTGATTAAAAACTTTTTTATAATTGCTGAATGATGATAAATAACAGCTATTCAATTATTCAATTTATTAAACAAGCTATATTATTATTTAAAAAATATTTAGTTTAAATGTTATCCATATTGAATATTATTTCTATTGAAATATAAGAAAGATTCCCATATAGTTATCAAGTTGGCCGCTTGGCTTGCATGCCAACGTTACCGTTTTTTACCTATACAAAAACCGGTCCTAGTTTGTACATATATAAAGCTGGTGCCCTAGGCACAGACAACTGGAATAAGATATGTGCGGCAGAATTGATATGAACCTTAACAACGTCGTCGTACTTTTCAAATAGAGCTTTGAGCCTTACAGCCCTGTTAAAACTTTTGTATAAGATACGAGATACCTCCCAGCTACTATCGATTCCTTTCTTCTAGAAAGCGGACACTTCATAAGATAAATATAGTATCTTATATATAAAACCGAAACGGCGTATGTATGTATGTGGTTCTGTAATTCCCTTTTGCATTGTTGTTGCAAGTTCAAACAAACGAATTGATTTCGCTCGCCAAATTTTCGACATAAATTTGTTTCGTTATCAATGTGTGTGTAGAGACTCCAATTACTCGAGTATCGAGTAGTACATTTTACAAAATACTCGAGTAGTTTCATATGAGCCAAAATATCTTATATATAAAACCGAAACGGCGTATGTATGTCTGTGGGTCTGTAATTCCCTTTTGCATTGTTGGTCATTAAGTTGCCAGTTGTTTCAACTTGGCCCGTCTGAATTTACGCGCCGAGGTGAACATAACCCCAAACTGGTCCGAGCGAAGCCGGGTTCGAATACTAGTTTTATATAAATTATAAAGACGGTCAAATAAATCTTGTAAGAAATGTAAACCCAAGCCCGTTTTCTACTTCTCTTTATATTAGACGTATCACTGCATCGTTGATATCGAAAACAATAACACAAATATCTTGAAATGAAAAAAATGTTTAAATATTCAAAAAAGTATTAATTATCTGTCCGTGTTCCTACGCAGAAACAGTATTCATTCTTTTAAGCCAAGGCTATTGAGTCTGTATGAATCTTGAAGGGTACAATTAAATGTGTTGTTTGTGGTTACATTATTGTCAACACATTAAAAAAATATTTTTGTTTGATGGTAGAAGTGGTAATTTTCCCAGGGACGGACGCCACTGTTGGTGGGAGCTCACTAAATATGTAACTCAGATGATGTGTGTACAGTTTATTATATTTGATTAATTTGATTAAGAGTTATTATTTCATTAGCAATTCAACCACGTTACTGATATATCCTGATTTTATCAATGTTACTTTTTCACATATACGAATTGAGACCTATTGCAATACCGGATGATTCGGTATTGCATATTGAATACCGGGTGGTAACAAATTTGTAATCCCGGCATGAAACATATATTATAATACGAAATAAATGAAAAAACGATCGAATGGGGGATTACATTTTTTTCATGTAAAATGGTCGACACAAACTAAATGTAATAAATAAATGATTGTCAGTTGTGCGGTCAAATATTCGAATTTTGAAATAAAATATTTATTCATTTATTTTTTAATCGATCTAGATGTACAAATCTCTTATTGTTTACCAAACCGATAACGATGACGTAGCTAAGAGAGACGTGCTAGATAAGTAATATTCCTATCCTTATTTCCTTGCCTCATTGGCAGAGAGAGATGGAGCGGCGGACATATGGGACAACCAGGTCCTGCTAAACAGGTTGAGATAGTCTATTGCGAGTTCATTCATCTTCCATACTGGTAGGTTTGATAGTAAAATAGATTTCATACTTCTAGTTACATATATAGATATGTTCACATATAGACACAATTTTTGGCACAAAAAAACACATTTTTTTTGATTTACTGCGAAGACAAGTATACTCCGTGAGTGTCCATATAATTTTATAATCAACGGGCTATATATTTATTCACATATTATCTCACGCATTAATGTTGCCAGAAGACCTTTGATATTGCTCTTCAAAGATGCCGTTTGTACCGAGAGACGTTCTCATCGAATTATTCTAAAGGTCACAATTATGTACACGAGAAAGCAATCACTACAAGTTTGGGATAATATAAACGTATCTTATTTTTTCCGGTTTTGAGTTACGAATGCCAGTAGGTACAAAATAATATGTCACGTTATGTGTCAAAAAGTCATATCAATAGAAAATGTGGATACGAAGATATTTCAATGCGTATTAAAATAACTTTCTTGTTCATAGCTTTACTAAACTTTAAAACGACACATTAGAATGAATTACAATTTTATTTTAAATAAATAAATCAGAATACCAAATTTTTCCTTTTTTGTATTTGTTTTAACCATGTCCGCTCCCAACTTGGAGCATATGGACTCCTCACGGAGTTTATCTCAACATATGTTTTCTACGCGAACTGCTTGTTACTCAGTTGCTCAACCTCTCTTGTTTTGAAGAGAGTAGGGATGGAAAGGATACGAGGACTAGGACAGGACTAGTGATTAGCTATAATCGCTGTCACTATGCGTCGCTCTTTGGGATCGGAAAGGTGGGAAGGGATTTTCAACAACACAAACACCCATGCCTTTGAACAGAGTTATCGACTGAAAAAATCCGCTCGTACCGGGAATTGAACCCGGACGGCCCGGCACGCAAGCCAAAAACGTTGACACTGCGCCACGGACCGGACATGTGATGTATTCAGACTAACAACCATAAAAAGTATATTCTAGCTCCGGGGGCTTTGTAATATTGTTTCGAAGAGAGTAGGGATGGAAAGGATACGAGGACTAGTGATTAGCTAATCGCTGTCACTATGCGTCGCTCTTTGGGATGGGAAAGGTAGGAAGGGATTTTCAACAACACGAACACCCATGCCTTTGAATAGGTTTTTCAGTTAAAAAAATCCGCTCGTACAGGGAATCGAACCCGGGCGGACGGCACGCAAGCCAACAACGGACTTTTGAATATTGGAATACAGGAATATTGCCTTTACAATTATGAAAATAAAATGTATTGATTTTTTTGTAAAACTGATGATACTAATGATACCTCGCAAAAGTTTTTTGGCCGAATGGCTGACAATTGAGTCTGATTTCTGTGCCGAAAGGCGGAATTTATATACGCATATGGGTGAAAATAAGACATGATGGTTGTAATGTATTAATTTTAAGAGAATATTGATGAGATGGATGTTTCCATACAAATAATTTTGGCGCTCAATCGTAATAAATATCGAGCTGCCATTAAAAGTTATCAGCCAGATTCTGTTGACTTATCCAAGTATCCTTGTAATAAAGTTATTAATACAATATTGTTTCAGATTCAGCGCAGATCTTCTTGTGGGCGCGTGCGCAGCTTTGCAAGGGCGGCGGGCGGCTGCGCTCGCAGTGGGCGGACGGAGCGCTGCTGCCGCGACAGCCGCCCTCGCCGCCGCCAGGGCTGGCCTGCCCGTGCTCAGAGTCGCCCCCACGGCAGCCGCCTTCAGAGATACCCTCGCGCAGGTAAATTATGATTCTAAATGTGTTCCCGTCATTATATCATACTTGCCGAGCAGGTCACACGTTGCCGATCTTGATTTTGTTATTTGCACAATTCAGATCTAAATAGTATGCGATCAGGCCATGCTGATGTTTTGCAGTGGAATAAACTGTTCCTGATAATATGAACACGGTAGATATTTAACTAGTGATCTACTAGCGTACCTTAAATAATTATATTTTCAAATGTAGATAAAGATAGAAGAAAATTTTGATAGCAGTTCCACAATAGAGTATTTGATTAATATAAAATTTAAAATAACTTAGATTATTCCACGTATTGGAATCAATCAATACCTGGAATAATCAAAGTTATTTTAAATTTTATATTTAAAGAACTCCCTCTTTTTTACCGCCGCTCCAGTTACCGCCGAATCCACCGAGAAGTATTTGATTCTTCGAAATAACGAATGCACAGCAACTTTATCCGACCAAGGATCCAGATTTATTAATATTAACAATAATTTATTTAAATAAAGAAAATTTCTAAAAAGGGAGCATAAGAGTAAGATTGATGAAGAAAATGCAATGAAATAATTACTTAAAAAATATATTGATTGAAGTCTTCGTCACTTCAACTGAATGTTAAATTTATTTGAATTCAAATTATATGCAATACTATTTTTCATACGGAATATAATAAACGTTTTTTCAAATATTCTGCAGCAGAGACATTATATGACAAATTTCCGAAATTAAAGTTAGGAAAGAAACGAGTGAGGGATAGCGTAAGAAACTGACGAGATTTATTATGGTCTTAACAAATACAGAATATTTGTTATTTACCACACTTATTAACAATACACTGTACGAGCTAAGCATGTATGCTTAATTAATTGAAATGTTGCGTTGACTTAACGCAAGGCGTGCGTTGAAATTACATTAAGGGTGTAATATTATTAATTTGACAAACTTTGAAAGCATTCTTAAATTCAAAGATCATTACAATAATAAAAAAATGCCTGAGGCTATTTATAAAAAATATCCATGCAATTTGAATTCAATATAATATTCCTTATACTTAATAATAAGTACTGCAAATTGTTGAGATAACATAAAATTATTCAAGTATTTTAAACGTTTATGCATATATTTTCAATCTATGAACCTATTAATAATTAATGGGTGGAGTAGTCAGTAAATACAAAAACCAGTTTATTAAAATGTAGTTGATGTCGTTTTCCATTTCAAACATGTTTTTATCTTTTATCAAATAAAATTTTAGGTTCGATGCTTTTAAATTATCATTTTATATTGAAATCAATATCATCGTGTTTATAAATTTGAAATTTATGGGCTATTAATTATTATTTAATAACATTGTAGCTCACCCACATGCTGAGAAACTACGAGTTATAAATCTCTTGTTTTGTTATGGGCGCCAACGTAAACAGGAAGAGAACTGTTTTTGTAATTTTGTATAAGCGAACCCTTTTGATAATGAAAAATGGTTTTTGGAGAAATGCGATATTATTCGATTTTCAAAAAGATTGTTTTTAGAAGATTCCGTACTATCTTTGGTGGCAAAGGATTTCATTCTTTATATTTAAATTAAGACACTGAACAATTTTGAATACGATGACTTTTTTTTTTAATTTGGAGTACGATGATGCTTCTTTCTCAGCCTTCTTCTCAGAGAAGGCAAGAGATGAAGGATGGAGCCAGGAAATACTAAGAATAAGATCGTGTTAGTAATCATTATACCAACCAATGCCGTTAAGCTGTCAATTAATGGAATATTCTTTCCTGACTTCGAGTTCATGATCATTGAAACTGATTAAAATAAAAGCTCAAGGACGTTGACCACTCATAAATAAAACTTGCGAATAAAAACCCTGAAAGTTGTATAGCAATTTTATTTTTTAACTAGACTAAACAATCATATTTGAATATGAAATAAAAGAAATCAAACTATGACAATATGCTTGATCTTGTGATATTATCTTATTAAATAATATACGTATTTTACGTGACACAATACTTTTTTTAGGTTGACTTATTTTTGTACAAACATAGTATAAATCAAGTAATTTGATTATGCTCTTTACACGTTGTTAATAAAATTCTTAATCATAATGAAATAATCACATTGTTATTGTTTTTACTATGTCCGCTCCTATCATAGATCATATGGACTCCTCACGGAGTTTATCTCAACATATGTTTTTCTACGAGAACTGCTAGTTGCGCAGTTGCTCAACTTTTCATTTTTCGAAGAGAGTAGGGACTGAAAGGATAGAAGGAATAGTGCAGGACCAGTGCTGTCACTATGCGTCGCTCTTTGGAAGCGGAAAGGCGTAAAGAAATTTTTTAACAACACAAAACACGCACTGCCTCTGAGTAGAATCGATTTATCGACCGAAAAAATCTGCTCGTACAGGGAATCGAGCCCGGGCGGTCCAAAGCGGTAGCCAACGACGTTGGTCACTGCATCACAGACCGGGCGACTTTTAAATTGCCTTATATTATAGCGACTACCATTTGATGAACTAAGATATAGCCGTACACTGAAGAAGAAGTCAGGAAAATAAATAAACTGTCTTTGGATACAATCATCCCTTTATCGGAGTTATTAACTGAGAAAAAGTATATCGATGGCTTAAAGAGTAACTTTATTTAACTCCAGCTTTTGAATGGAATTGACTTAATAATGCCATCTTGTTGTATCATGCAATGTGCATGTCCCGTAAAATTTTTATAACCAAAACTTATTTGAGTACATCATAAAAACGTTTTAGGAAGATTTGATAACTTCACTGTCGTACTAAAATCTACACTGCTAATTATCCAACAATACCATTTTCTATTGTCACATGTTATTCATTCGTTGTTTTTCAGCGGTGGTACAAGAAAATCGTTTGAAAGTCCTATTTGAAATTTTCCCGATCGGTTTGAAAATACCAAAATAATCAGTTTTTACACTCTCCTGCACAATTGACAAAAACGGAGATAGCAAATTTACTCTTTAAGCCATCGATATGTATATGAATAATTATTACTATAAATGTTGTAAAGTTTTAGGTACGCCTGTGTAAATTATAATATATTCCAATCATTTGGTTTATTTAGACATTTACTCGATGAAGTAATCCGAGACATGTGCGAAGCATCTTCACGGAAATTCAAATGTCTAGCAAGGTCGATAGCTTGTGAATACACTCACTTATTGGTAACTAGATATATGTTAATATTATTTTATAATATTTATACGCGTTAAGTTGAATACGAAAAACAAAACAAACATACATCAATATTGTTTTACAAAGATTGTAAACAAAACAGCATTTGTTTTTGTTTCATAATACGTAACAAGTTCTGTTTTTAAATTTGATTGCTTATTATTAAACTAATGATTTTAAACAAACAATTCATGAAATTCTCTTTTACCATAGAATTTTCATGAACACGATTATCAAGAGCAATTATTTTTATCGATTAATTTAGCTGGCTATAAACTAATCACTGGGCAATGCCACTTCGAATTAAGAGATATGCTTTAACCACCTGCATAACCATGCAGTAGACACAATTAGTTGAACCATTGCAATTACATGATAAAGTAAATGACAACACGATTACCATGAATATGTTTCCATGCATACTTATATTCATGATATTTATTTATTCGCTTTTTATGTCGACTTCAATGATGACAATTTAATGTGGTCGACTAAAGTCAACACGCGGTTTAGTACAATATTTAAAAAAAAAATGCACATTTTGGGTCAACAACTGAATCAGAAAAATATCAATTTGTATTATAATATTCTTCTAGATAATTCTTGTTTAATTATTGAGTAATTTGACTGTTATTTTTTTTTAAATAAAGAAGTCTTTGACATTCTAAAGATATTGTTTATGGACATTATGGATATTGTTATTGTCGGTCCCTGTGGTCTAGTGGCAAGAGCTTTGTCCTAGAGATCAGGGGACCCGGGTTTAATTCCCGGCAAGGTCAGATTTTTTCAATTGAAAAAAGATATCTTGGGCTGGATGTATGTTATTTATCATTGATTTTGTGCACAACTGATTCATTATTTATCACCGAGTTAATCTCGTATGACTTTCACAATTAAGAATATTTGGCGCATTGGCGTAAGCTGTAATGCCATTTTTTTTCTATTAAAAAAAATATAAAAAAATTATCTTCGTATTCAAAAAAGTTTTACAATAATTCTACTGTAAAATTGTTGAAGTCCTAAATTTCTTGCGTTCCATTTATATAGGAAGCAGTGTCAAGAAAAAGATGCAAACGTTGAAAAATACAAAAAAACTTTTCCGATATTCTTTTGGTGATATCGTTTCACATCTGGGCTAGAAAATTTTGATTTCCCCTGCGGTCCCAAGGTTAGTTGAAGGTACAGATTGTTCCAGTCCATATTGAACATTTTCAACACATAAAAATGATAAGACGAAATTTTTATTTTAGCATACTGTAGTCATATTTCACAAATATTGCTGAAACATTCATAAATCAAAACAAATAGACAATAGGGCGCTACCAATAAACACGCCATGGAAAAATCTTTGTGGCAGTCTTCAGTGTAAATTTACGATGAAATTTTAGTTTTGAAATATGTATTGTTTTTGATTATAATGGCTGTTTGTTTAATTTCATACAAACTCTTTTGCATATATTTTCCACTTGGTTCACTTTTGTTTAAAATGAAAAATGAAGAAGAGAAAGGGTTTCCGTTTAAAACATAAATACAATTTGCAATTCCAACTCGCTTATTTTTCAATTAATTGTGTTCTAAATTGGAATTGTTCAAATTTTGAGCACTTCCATAAGACACTAACGGCATCTTTAGTCAATACATTGAACTATTTAATTATATTCGATTAACTTCACTTTTAAATTAAACTAGCCAATAAAACTATGGAGAATGCAATTATTATTACTAAGGCTTATTATGTACATTATAAACATTTGATGGTTCAATCGTGAACTCATTCATACACATACGATGTGAATAATTGAATTCCTGAGCGGTTGTATGCTCGTTATCAATAGTGTGTATGAAAATTAAAATATATAACGGGGGTGAATAGTTGTTTACTAATCGTCATCGAAAAAAATAAGATAAAGTGGGATTGTAAAGAACATCGGTATTTTTTTTTATTAAATCGTCATTTAATTATTAGAACTCGAATAAAAAAAGTTGCTAGCCTCAAAAAATACCGGGATGTTGTCGACAGATGGTGCCACTTAGCCAGATGATCCTATAGTCAACCTGCTCCGTATCACCGAAAAGTGGGCGGTAAAGAATTCCGCAGAGGGCGTTTTTTGCTTTTACCTTATTTTTTTACACCCATATACTGGATTGAAATATGGTGATGCTGGTGAGCGTTAAGGAAAATAAGCAAAGACTGACGACCCCTTTTATACATAGTTGTTGTTGACAATAGATTAAACTAAGTATCCGAAATAAGTATCACATCTTTATTGTAATTATTTTGGGTCTAAATACTTTATTATACCATATAAAAATTCAACGTCAACGAGCTCTTATTCAAGTCACCCTATACTATGGATACATGGTGGTAGTTTATTTTTCAGAAACTCCTGTAGTATTGGAGGAGGAAACTTTTGACACAGAAAAAGTGTATGCTTATGAGAGAGTTGTAAAATTGAAAACAGATTTTTCCGAGGCTTCATTCGCGTTTCAATCGCGCTTTAAAAACCCATTTTATGGGTGGATAGTGATAAATTTTCAAAAGCAAATCCATTTGAAATAAACGCTTAATGCTTCGCACACACGCATTATTATACTGCCTCTTGTAGGATTTTCCCCCTTTATAGTCCTATATTTCTGAAAAAAAAGGGATTTCATTTATTTTGTACATAAATTGTGAAATATTTCCACACCTAGCCAGATTTATTTGCCTTTGTTCGAATATGCTCAATGCTAAACTGTTAAAAAATCCTTGAATTTTACAGCAGTATTAAAATAAAATTTTACGATATAAGACGAATGGAATTGATTATTTTGGAAAATCATGTTTGCTCCTGTTTTGAAGTAAATAGTGAATCCCTGAACCCTCCTTTTAACATTTAAACGCCCGAGGATTTTTTGTGAAATATCCGCGCGACCCATAGCTCTTATAAAAATAATTATATCTCTAAAACAAGTCAGCTTAGGTGGGTTAAATAAAAAGCATAAGCAAAATAAACAAAGAATCGGTCACCCCAAACTATAAATTTCTAGGTATGGAAAAAATGTATCCGCATTGAAATACATTTTATGATGTGAATAAAGCTGATTTATTACGGTCCGCCGGACATAACACAACGCATATCCCAAAAGTCAACCTTGTGAAGCAGATTTTTATATTCATTATTATGTCAAACATATTTGACGAAACCGAAAATAAAATTATGGATCGGTATCTCAAAGACATTATTTTTGAAATCTAATATTCATATGTTGAAAACTATTATCATAAATCAGTGTAATCCGTTAGCGAAGTGCACCATACTGTAAGCTTTAATGAAGGTAAGGAAAATGTTTTCAGTGTTGGAAGAAGGTGAAGAAAGAAGCACACATAATATAGATAGACAGTGTTGCCAGAGGAATAAAGATATTTTATCGTTTGATTTTTAAGAAAAATATATACGTCTTTGTATTAGCGCTCATTTACAAGTTTTCGTATATTTGTTTAAGAGATTTTTTTTATGAATTTTATGAATTTCCAGAAGAATTCATTTTGACATTAATGGTCCAAAATACAATTATTTTGCCAGAACGATATTATAAATGTTTGAGTGGTTTTTATTACGTTATATTATTTTGCGACCGAACGGTTTTCCATTGTTTAATCGTGAAGTTCTTTTCGCGTAGAAATTTACCTCCATCCACGTTTTTTCTTGAATAATCGATATCGTCATTCAATAGTTGACATTTTCGTAATGCGGCCTAAATATTAAGTTCGAATTCCCGTTTGAATAGTCACTTAAATTATGTGCTTCCACTGAAAACAGAAAACATCAAAGCCTGAAATCTTATAGTTAAATTATTCAAATCCAATTGCGAGATATGTTTTTAAGTATGTTTATGTTCGCCTAAGTCTTATTTCAATGTTTTAGGATCTGCTTGATTGCACTTACTTTAATTTTAACATTTCAAATTAAAACGAAAATCAGGAGTAAATAAAAACAATCTAGTACAGAAAACAGGTTATAACTATTCGCAGTTTCCGATCTTGAAGTCAAGAAGTGGCCCTGAAAAAGTGCTCGAAATTAGCCCAGTTACTTTTACAGTTACAGTATCTAGTTGTTAAAACTGATCGCAAAGTGAATGTTTGAATCGTTGAGTTTGGTGAACTAGTCAGTAAGATTTGAGCTAAGCGTAGAAAATTAGGAATAACAGCGAGCCATATTGCTTACACTAAGATTTGATTTGAGAAAATTCAACTACGTAAAACTGCAAGGGCTAATACCTAGTTCTGGTTGGTGGCATCTGAGTGAAGAAAAGAAGGCGCTGGTGCAGGTTGGCAAGACTTTATTTTGAAATTCTCAAAATCCTTTATAGGATGTTGAGTGTGGTGTTAATGCGGGCTAAGCCAGATGGAAAGAAGTGCTGGGAGAGGTCAAAGCTTTACTTGAACTGTAGTGCCTTCAAAAAAGGTTAATACAAGTTCTTAAAAATACGTAGTGCTTCGTACTCTTGTAGTACAGTTAGAGCAAATAAGCTTTTCATAATTTTGATTGGAAAACTATGAAGATAAAAAACAATTGCATTTCATTGGCATGGTAATGGATCATTACTTCCAAATTTATTTGTGTCGTTAGGTTAATTTATAAATAGGCATAATAGATATTTTATTCCACCCCTTTTTAAACAACAGCCGTCACCGTGTGAATTGAGAAGGGTTAATGCATTTACAAAACACATTTATCGAATGTCGGCCAATACGGCTCGTCCGTTTATTAATAGCGAACCTCTTTATTGGCACTTGCCCCCATTTCGGTAAGACCGCTCGAGCCCCACTCTTCTCTATAGCTACAGCTAATTGATCTTAAAGTTGCACCTCTTCATTTCTTTTGACTTGTCGAGATTTGAGACGTCGTTTCGAATTGCGGAATAAAATTTCAGTGTCATCACCTACGTAAAACAAAGGTCTCTCGAATATTGAAATTATAAAAAAAACCAACATTTACAAAGAATACACCAATAAAAACCATTCCGAGTGTTAGTAAATTAATACCTTTTTTGTGATATCATTCATTTGTCTAGTAAACTAATCCCCTTGAAATTTATTTAAATTAAGTAAGTCCAATTCCTTTATACCTATAATTTAGGCATGAAATATGATTTACGACTCAAGTATTTCGCATCTTATTTTCACAATGAAGCGAGTTTTAATAAAAAAACATTCCAGTTATATTAAAAGTTTTTAAATCTCATGACGAATTTTTCTTCTTTCTAAAGTACTACGACTTTTATAATATCGTTCGAAAAAGACAATACGAATGCAAAATACCGTTTGAAGACGAAATGGACAAAACTCTAAATGTATACCTAAAGCTTTTTGTATCATCGATAAAATAAAGCGTAGTTTTCTTCTTTAAAATATGATGTTTTTATTACGTTTACGATTTACAGACTACATGAAAATTTACATACATACTATAATATATAAGATTTACAAATATTTTTAGTATAAATAAAATTATGTTGACTATTCATAGGCTTTTTTTAGACCATTAAATGACGACGATCTTTTTTACCATCGACTTTCTAGGTTGCGAGATAATGGGAAATTTTAATATGTATATATTATCTTCAATTAACGATTGAATTTATGTGATGTTTTATTTGTTTTCCACCCATCTCATTTGAATATGAATATAACTTTACAGAGAAAGAAATTTTATCAATTAATTGACAACCATGCTCCGTGAATTGAAATTCATCATAAGAAGTGTGTTAACTTATTCTCAGTTGATTAAATGGGTACATTTTGTACCGTTTATCAATTTTAACATTTTGACTTTATTGATATATTAACCGCTTCAAAAATGTATTCATTAAATTATACCTATGCAAAACGTAGCTGCAAATATATGAGCCTATTATCATAATGTTTTCGTTTAATTTTGTGATATATTTCGCACAGTTGGTATTTTGATTTATTTTATTATTCGTAGACTCCACTGCTTTTGCCCCATTAGCATTTTGGATCTCCAGGAATGTTCTTACATTTGTATAATTGAGTTTGCGGTTTCGCAGCTTTATGCGAAAACGCCCCCATCTTCAGGAAAAGTTTTATTTAATAATGTCCTTTGTTTTAGTTCCACAATGATTTTAAAGTAGCGAAAGAAAGCCCCAGCTGAAATAGTCTCTTGGATTCGCGTGGAGTAGGATGGGGCAAAGGTGACAGTTGCCCGATACGACCACCATCAGAAACATTTCAACGCCACACTTTTCAACAATAAACATCTAACCGCTTTTTTATCTAGAACCATTCAACACATCATGGATTTTTTTAAATGTTATTTGCAGTCTGTTTGCACGATATTGTATTCCGAACACTTTTTATAGGACAACATAATATTTTCATAGTGTTCTTTTCCGTGCCATAGAATGAATAAAAAATGAAGGATTTTCGCTACTGAATACAATGATAAAAATAATAAAACATTTTAAGTACTTATTCCACATTGAATTTGTTTAGATCATGCCCGGTTTCGTTCATCACGAGCATTATCGACAGATAAGAAATATAAAAATACAGCGTTATTTATAGTTTAAACAACAGTTAAGCAATACTTAAAAGGTACAAACAACTGGTTATACAAATTTGCTTATAAATCAAAAAAAATAAAGTAAAATGGACTATAATTAAATTGTTGAAGACCTCTTAGGAATACAAGCTACTGCATTAATAACCAATTTAGTAAAAATTATCATTAACAATGTAAAAATCAACAGGTGTTTTGAGAATTTTATTCATAATGATGTGTCCGGCGCAAAGTGGAACAAAATACTATTCCAATTAAACGATTATGAGGATTTTGAAAATAAATTAACGAAACCATATCAATTTTTACAAACAAAGGAAACCAATAAGTTCAGTTCAAAAAATAAATGTATATGAAATAAAATCGTATGATATATTTAGTTTTTAAATAATCACAAAGAATTTGAAGTCGTATCGAAAGATACTCATTTTTTACCATACTAATAGTAATCGGGAAGACAAAGTAATAAAAAAAAAAGTTTTTGTTGAGAGAATATCGAAAAATTGAAATAAGCTTCATAAAATAAGAACGTTATAAAATATTAAAAATAGTCATAACATTTCTATAAACGTTTATACAACCCTTATCTGAAAAAAATAAATCCATGAATTCACGGTACAGACCGTAGTTCATCTGGCCTGATTCTTCAGCAAATTAATTTAGTATAATAAGTATTATTCTTATTTATTTCGATCGATGTGTGTCAATTTAAGATGGTAACTGAGTTCAATTGGTGGCCGATTTATCTTTATTAAGACATGAATCTTTATTAAGACATCTTTATTAAGCAAGTATTTGATAGGCACGCCATTCCCAATAATTCGTTGTACGCCTTGACAAGAATTAAGACAATCTATAAGAATAATAAATTATATGATGCATTTAGTATACTATTGATATCATCCGTATCTAAAAAAATATTACAAATGAAAATTATTTTAAGAGCAATAATATAAAATTTGAATTTTTAGAATTTTGTACTTTTCCATGAGTTTTGTCGCTAACGACCCGGGTTTCGCCTTTCGGTATCTTCAAGCATTCCAAGTGCACGGATGTACTTGAACTGTCAGTCTTTGTTTGGGATCGGGTAGGGGGGAGGGATTTTGAACAGAATCGAACAGAATCGATTTATCTACTGAAAAAATCTGCTCGTAGAACAATGGATAAAAACCCGGTTGGTCTGACACGCAAGCCAACGACGTTGACCACTGCACCGCGGACTGGGAAAATAATGATTATGTATTTTAGAAGACTATAATACTTTTATTTTGTCGCAAATATATAAAAAAGGTTGATTTATGTATGGGATGTTTTAATCTCATTAAAACCTCACATATAATATATATTCATTAAATGTGCCGTCGTGTCTTTAGCTTTCCCGTCAAAGGTCTTTTGTGCTAGGTCTAAACCCAGCTTTTGAATACATTATGAACGTGAATGCAACGTTTGTGAGTTGTTCCAATCCACACGTACAGCCTTTGAAAAAAAGTGCTTCGAGTGAATGCTCATGATATTTGATTAAGACGTGTTCGTAAAGTTGTAAATGTTTTAAATACATAAAAAATATTTTATAGCACTACTGTCACATATATTATGATAACAATCAAGAAATTCGATCCGTGAAAAAGAACATGTTAGATCTTTTAATAATAAAAAAACTGATTCGCAATATGCAAACCACCTCATAGAGGAGTCACATGACCTAAACTCAGTCCCGATTTGTTTAGATTCTTGTAATAAGGGTCTTAAGCTAAATGCATTGGAACAGCTAAGAATAAATAGGCTTAATCAATCCAATGATATTCTCAATGAACAGATCACAATTAACAAATCACCACTTCTTAAGCCATTAATAAACGCTAATGCAATTTAAAATAAATTCACTTGATGCATTACTAATTTTACGTTTATTCCCACTTAGTAAAAAAACCCAGATTAGCTTTCACTTCATGAATACACCAAATCAATAACTTATTTATTCCATATAAAACTCACAATCCAGTTTGATCCATGTTAACTGGGCCACCTTGAGTGCTTTAATCGCGGCTGGAGATCTGGACTTCGTTTTTAAATTAACATATTTTGGTACAATTTTGAGCCGTAGACACTCTCGATTGAACCCAATATGTTGGGAAGCTAAACAATGTTTTAATTTATATTTATTAAATAAGACAGTAAGTTTAGCCGTACTAGTATAAATATCACTGTTGTATTGTATTTCTTATCAGTTGACAATGCTCGCCATGAGCGAAACCGGTCCTGATCAAATAAATTTTATGTGGAAAAAGTACTAAAAAAGTATTATTATTTTACTAAGATGGTGGAACAGAGAAGAAGATGTATAGTGTACCCTGTCTAGCCTAGATATAAGCTTGTTCTAATGCATGTTTAAAACATAGTTCTGACGAGGGCGTAAGCCGAAATAGCTATCAACAAATATAATATATAAAATAATTTATGTAGAATTAAAACTCAAATCAAATCAAGAAGTACAACAAGTATGCTTTAATTATTTATATATGATGCTTTTCTACCTAATGACATTTCAAAAATTAGTTTATTGCTCTAACTCTCTATTCGAAGATAGTATACAGATACGAATACGAACTAAGGCATGACAAGTAGCTTACATAACGCTCTATTGTCCTAATCCTAAATAGTGGTAGATGGTGTGGAAGAACACAGCACTATTATGCATTATTAAATGCTTATAATATAATGTATTGAGAATACCTTGATTCGGCTCCCTCGTAAATCGAGAAGGAGCCTCCTATCCGACACTTAGGAAGAGGAATTTTGGGAACGGAGTAGGAGAAACATGGTGCTCTTATAAACAAAAGACGATCTCAAAGCGTTATGTGGGTGCGGTTAGCACCCATTATTTAATTAATTGTTACGAATTTTCACAGACTTTACACACGGATTTAACACAGATAGATTAACGATACACGTTACGTTCTACAATACATAACACACGACCATTATAATCGCAAAGGCGATATCAGGAATTTACTAGACTTTATCCTTAGGGAGAGGATTAGGCACGTGCATTCTCAATGCTGTCCAATATCTCACTGCCAACTGTATGAAAAAAGCGGTTCCATTAGGTAGCAACCGTTACGAAAATATCGTTAACACGTGCACCCGCGCGATAAGCCATTCTTTATGGCCCATCGAACTTTGCATGAAATACCATGTACTCTCATGAACTCAGGGCGTGAAAGAGTCAAGAGACATTTAGAGCGAGACATCCGCATAAATAGCTCTTACAAATTTGAAATAACTCTATATTGAATCGCTATAGAATACAATATAGAGTATTATTAGAATGAATTTATGTCCTGATATCGACTTAACCCTCCCCATACTGTGCTAAAAACTTCCGCGAGCTCCGGTGATATGTATTTACTACACCATATGAAAAAGTTATTTAAAAACCGGAAAAATGTGAATATTTCTAGACATTGCTTTGATTGACTATGGTTGAAGTTGAAATATAACAATTTTTGTAATCTAAGTGTCCGAAAAGAAGAAAAAACATCGCAATTAGTTGCCGCTCCGACGTCTTCACCCGTCGGCAGTCGAATTCGTAATGACGAAATGAATGGCTAGTTCGAAGTCGATCACTTCTACGCATGCGCTTTCGCGCCGGAGCTGAACACGTGCAAGAGTACGCTCGCACTCGCGCTACACACGCACCGTTTGTGTGTATGGGTGATTCTTTTGCCCGATTCTTCCACTAATTATTTATTTCCATCGCTGCAAATGAATAACCATACATAACTGTAATTTTATTTAATACGTAATAACATTACTGAGGAATAAAAAAATTCTCAGATCAGTATCTATTATATTTAATAGAAATATTCTCATTATTAGAGTCGAGTTGTAGTAAATACATATCACCGTGCAGCGAAGGTTAAGCTCTCAGACTGAGGTGAAAAATAGATCGTTCGAGAGAGTTCTGATGACCTACCACATAAGGCGGTGTCAGTATATAGACAGAACTTGTCCATGAAAATCTCAAAATAACAGACCATTTGACATTAACACCAAAAATATAAATCAAAACTACTTTTTTTTACCAAGCCCGCTCCCAACTTGGAGTTTATGGACTCCTCGCGGAATTTATCTCAACATATGCTTTTCCACCAGCACTGCTTGTTACTCAGTTGCACTACCTTCCTTTTTCGAAGAGAGTAGGGATGGAAAGGATATGAGGACTAGTGATTAGCTAACCACTGTCACTATGCGGCGCTCTTTGGGGTCGGAAAGGTGGGAAGGGATTTAACAACACATACACCAATTTCATCTGAGCAGAATCGATTTATCGACTGAAAATATCTGCGCGTACTGGGAATCGAACCGAGGCGGTCCGACACGGTATCCAAGGACGTTGGCCACTGCACTACGGACCGGACTACTTTCGCAGTTAGATTATTATATGCCATAACTTTTTCAATACAATCAATTTGTATGGCTTTAGAATACAGATTTATTCGTTGGTATTTAGTCTTTACTAAAGCACCATTTATCTCTGATTTAGATTTTACGCCTTATTACAAAAATAGTAAATTGTAAAACTTTTGACGGAGGTCGCTCTTAACCCAGTTAACGATGTCAACTTACACACGATAAATTCCCTCGGAATGTCACGGTAAACATGGGTAGATGTTTTGCATGGATATGATATACGGTATTCGTAATTAGTCACTTGTCTTAACCTGCGATATGCTTGTTGGTTTGAAAAGGGTTAAACGCGTAATCTATAAATGCCTATTATGTAATATCTTATGCACCGTTAACCCGCTTTACCACCTTGAGAGCCGGGAGACAACGTCTCCTATTATTAAACTGTATCGGTGTGAAGTGGATAATATTGTCCTAGGCATGCAGTAAGTAACTGTAATATATGAAAGTAACTGCCATTTTTTTATTCAATTATATCATTTGAAAGAATAAACAAATAGTTATCAAATATTCTTTATACTCCTTTATGAATTACACAAAAATATCAACAACTGCTTGTTAGGAATAAACACAAAACATGGCATAACAGATGACGCCAATGCGTCATGAATTTGAAAAATGACAGCAAATAAAAAACATAAAAATCATTCAATAGAGAATGGCATAAAAAACAAATTGGAGGAAAAAAATTGGAGGAAAAAAAAAATCAAAACTAAAGCGCTATGGTCACTGCTGAAAATCTCCACCTCTATGGCAGTGAATTGATCAGCCCAACAGCTCTTGTGACTGGCTTTGGTTACGACCACGTAGGGAAAAACTGGGAAGATGCAAGGATATAATCGTGAGTCTAATAATTTTATTACTTTTGAAATCATAAATAAATATAAACTATTTCGGCTTTACCTTATCACCCGTGATATATTAATATATAGTTTTGGAGATGTGGTGAAGCTAAAATTGCTTTTTATTAAATTCTATACTTCTTGTAAAATTTAAGACATTTATTGTAATATTGTTGCCATTTTATGTTGTACGTTTTACACCTGAAGATTTGCCATTGCTTAGTGTAACTGTCAAGAAATTTCATCCTTTTACAATAAATAATTGTTTATCTTCGAGTACAAAGATCAGAAGAGCTTATCAATCTTTAAAAACAGTTGCAAATTGATTTAAAATGGTCAGCAGTTTTGTTACTAAATACCAATGTCCCATTGAGATGGCTAAGTGCATTAATGTGAAATGCCCATTCAATCAAACCTCAATTCAGTAACGTATTAGGGCACGGTGTATGCGAATCTCTACTATGACCCAGTCGAGAAAATCTTTTGATGGCTAATTAGCTTTAACCTCAAACCGTGATGGTATTATACGTGTAATTTGGCTTCGTCCGTGTGGTAATATTGCAGGGTAAATTTCGGCCTTCGGTTAACAATCAACGTTGGGATGGTTGTAATCGCGGGACAGGACGCAATACACTTAAGACATTATTCATTAGAATTCCTAAAGCTCAATTAAAGCCAGTTTTGTTTTGGACATCACTTGATAACTGCAAAATATTGAAATTACAAAAGTAATATTCAAACAAAAAATAAACTATGAAGAAAAGTTCCATTAATCATCGAAAAAATAATGGTTTTAATTGTTCAAATATTAATAGTAAAATAATATCTTTTAGTAACTATCCACAAGACTTTTTTTCAAATATCAGTTATCAGGTTGCTCCTAAACAACACTGAAATGTAAGTACTGTCGCGGTCAGTGACGGCTGACGACGGGGTGTTGGGGGGTGCAAAGGAAGATTCAACCGTTTTTGCAAGAGTTCTTTCCTATTTATTGGATTTTAAAACACTTCTATAGCATGGACTTTCAATTCAGATGTTGGCAATACCAACTGATTCTCTTCCGTAGTACGGAAAAATAGTTGAATCTTCCTTTTGCACCCCCCAACACCCCGTCACCAGCCGTCACTGGTCGCGGTGATGTTACAACACAGAGTATGTTTATTTGTTATTTCACAAATAAATGCTTCATTTTTTGTTTTTTAAAGAAATTTTGAAAACTGTTTTTATACTGTATACAACTTAGCGAAAATATAGTAATTTTAATAAATTATACGATTCACGAAATATAAAATTAAACTTTTTATTTGATAGAGAATAAAGTTTTAATTATAAATTATTTCCAAAGTCATTTGTCGTTAAATGGCTCAAATAATTTATTTGCGGTTTTGTATACAAATATTCAAAAAATCAGAAAAGATAATTTTAATAAGTCAAAGTCGAACTTTCCACAAATAGCCTTATTTGCCATTATTTTATTTAATAATATAGTAGATAATGTCAATATTCCATGCGGGTTTTGTGAGACCGTTGGTATAATATCAAATATGAATATTGAGACGTGATTTTTCACATTGTAACTGCATCTGAGTTTTATTGACGTCATAGAGTGGTGAGCACAAATTCTGTCAAGCGGAAAAATGAATTTTATTGACATAGGTTTGTTTAAAGAATAAAGAAAAATGGTTATTTCAACCCGCTGAAGGAAAACTTTAAGTGTGCAATAAAGTATGTATCATGTTTTAATACAACTTTCATGCACATGCACTATCATTCTTCACTAGCTGAAGATTTACTAGTAATTCAATATTTTTGTTTATTTATTCGACTGTTATTATGAGTCTTAAGTGTATTTTTAATTTAATAAGTAAGGCCTCGTGATAAATTTTAATTTGAATGATGTTAAGGACAAAACAGTTCCATAATAGAGTAATATTAATAATAACAGTAAAATGTCAAAGTTTCGGATACATTTTTAATTTTGAAATCATTTGAAACAAGTTCATCTAGTATCAAACATTTACTATCTTTGATCACGATTTTAATAAAAGTAAAACACCATAACACGCCTCCAAGTCCTTATTTGAAAGTAAAATAAAAATTTCCAATTCATAATTGACATTGCTATGTCTTGGAATTGATGAGATATTATACAGATTCGTAACATTTAAAAAGAAATTCTCGTCTTAAAAAGTATAAATTTATCATCTGAAACTGTTATTCAAATGTGTTCTGTTTATTGTAGATCAGTTAACCTGATAAATAGTAAAGACTCAATAATAGTAAATTTGTTTAAAAAAAATCAATCAAAAGAACTCTTGAGTGATTAACAAAAACAAATAAAAATTCAGGTCAATGCAAATGCACATAAATTTACTATACAAACTTTTTTACTTTGTTGCTTTATTGTTTTTCGACCCACTAAATGTAAATTCATGCAATTGAATACATGCTTAAAGGCAAATATTTGGTCGCTTATATCAATCCTTCCAGAAAACTACTTTTATGAGTCATTGTGGGAAGTCATCGGTATTATTATTTTATCCTAAAATAATCAGGGATCCGAAATATAATTACTCTGACCACTCAAAATAATTAAAAACAACATTTTCAAATGTCTGCGTAACGCTAGCCAGGCCAAAATTAACAGGGTAAATTTTTAATTCACTAACGTAAGCTACTAACATTAATCACGAGAAGAAAAAACCCTGCACAGGCACTTAGCTCGAAATTTCTTCTTTGCACAGAAGAACATTAATTTATGTTGTGATCTCTCTTATTTTATTTCGCTATATCTTTGTAACGAGCCTGTGAAAGCTACAGTTTCCACCCTTCCCTGCAAGAGATCATCTTCTTCTCTTGTTAACTGGGAGATCTTTTGATCAAGATAAAAATTCACCTCACAGCTATCGCAGATAATTATTTTTCTCTTTGTGCGGTTGTCTAGGTAAAAATAAAAAAAAGATTTTATTATACATGTAGAAATATATATTTTAAGTGGTTTTAATAGAGAGTTCTACGATATACTATCTGTACGATATTACGTATTTTAATGTTATGAAAACTAAGTTTTTTTATGAATTAACAAAAAATTTACAAACTCCTAATATTTAATGAAGATTTATTTGAAAACAAATTCTGTTTTATTTTATGAAACATAATCTTCTTCACCAAGGATTGATACACCAGGGATGCCCAACTAAAATCACTCGTTGGGCCAAACAAAATAATGCATGTCTCTGATATTATAAACCATATTTTTTTTATTCATAATGAACAAAAAAAAATTATGAGATAGATTTTTACTATATGATTTTTTTTTATGTTGATCTGTGATTTGCACGTTGCGCATCGCTGTAGATTAGTTAACTTTTTATCAGGCAATTTGTTTCGACACATTTACGACTTTTAGCTTTGAAAATGGCAGCGATATTTGCTGCCAAATGTAGCTGTAAGCTATAATGCACATTGCTAATTGCCATAATTTCGAAAAAAAGTTCTCGAGGGGATAATTTTGAAAAAGATCTGGGTCTTTCAAATTATGGTGCTACATTTTTGGGGGTCTTTAGATAATGACATTACTTCATATAAATGTTTGGCGAACACCCAGGCAAAAATTCGTCACATATTTAGAAATACCTTTTACCAATAACAAAGTGCAAAATTATATAGTTGTAAACCTCGAAAAGGCCGCACAACACCTTTAATATTACCACATGTGGTCAGCGAGCCAAAGTTTGGACATGCCTGGTTTACAACTTAGAAGTTATTTGACCAGAATTGTTTGTACACACGATTCAAGTTGTAAATAAGCAATAAATATCTCGGGTCTGTACACTTCATGCACAAATCGTTTGATTAGAGTTTATTGATATATAAAAATATTATCACTACATAATTCATCTATTTTAATTTACAAAATATTGCTTTGACTACATTTGCTTCGTCTCAATAAAATGCGTTGATAACGTTGTAATATAATCGGTACGTATATTTTAAAGCATGATTTAGTATTGGTTATTAACTTCATAACTTGTCCACAATATACGTAGCTTAGATGCAGACATGGGTTGAACACGTTTTATCGTTTTTCTTTGTGAAGCGAATTTTATTACGAAATGTTTATCTACGTGATAGAATGACAATTTTAAATATTTGCCATTATATGTCTGTATATTTATTTAATATTGAGAGTACCTTGATTCGGCTAACTCGTAAATCGAGAAGGAGCCTCCTATCCGTCACTCAGTAAGAGGGATTTTGGGAACGGAGTAGGAGAAACATGGAACTCTTTAAAACAAAACACGATCTGGGTGCGGTTAGCACACATTATTTAATCGTTAAGAATTTACACAGACGTTATATTACACTAGTACATTGAATTTAAATACAAGACAAAACACAAATATTACGATAGCGAAGAAGATATCAGGAATTTGACTCGAATTTAATTCTTAGGGAGAGGGTTAGGAGCGTGCATTCTCAATGCCGTCCAATATCTCACTGATCGTATGAAAAAAAAGTGGTTCCTGTAGGTAGCCAAACCGTTGCAAAACGACCGTTAAACGTCACGCAAGATAAGCCATTATTTATGGCCCATCGAACTTTTTATGAAGTACCATGCACTCTCGTACACTCAGGGCGTGAAAGAGATAAGAGACATTTAGAGCGAGACGTCCGCATAAATGTCTCATTTACAAATTTGAAATTACTCTATATTTAATCGCTATAGATTTCAATATAGAGTATTATAAGAATGAATTTATTTCCTGATATCGACTTAAACTCATAGAATGAGGTGAAAAATAGATCGTTCGAGAGAGTTCTGATGACCTACCACATAAGGCAGTGTCAATATTAACTTATTTCTAATAACGCAAAAAACTTTACCTTAAATTGAATAAGATTGCAGTATTCCATGAAAATATATGATACTTTTGATGGATTTGGCGGTAAATTTGTGTATGTTCATTTAAAATTTTATACTAAGATATAAAATTATGTTTATACCTACTACAAGCTTTGCATGTATGTATTCTTCGGTTATTTTACGGGTTAAATGTTTTCCAATTCATCTTCGAATCTTCTGTTAATTCATAGAATTGCTAAATGATATGTGGTCAATTAAAAATAATTCTTTTTGTAGTCGGAAGATTTTATTTTATAAAAAACTCTACCAAACTTAATAAATCAAACTTTTACAACGTTTTTAAACAACTATATCTCTAAATGCTCTGACTGATAAAGAAATCTAAAGTGTTGAGCTTTTGTTCTGAAAGTGAATGAATCATCTTAAACTTTAGCGATGTCTTCTAGAAAAGAATAAATCAAAATTATGCGTAAGTTTTTTAATCCGCATTGAATGTTGAACGTTTTAAATTTATAAAAACGTTCACGGTAAAAAGGCGTGTAAAAAAGGAAAACCATGAAGCGTGTTCTTTCAGGTCGTTGGCAGAAGTGAGGCAGTTTGCACGACAGATTGGCGATGTCATCTTGTCTCACCAGATGTCGCATCTAGAGTTTTCCACTGGATATATCCCACTAAGCAAATTTCTACCTGAGAAAAAGGTGTCTCAAGAAACACGAGCTTACGGTCTCAGATTTTTCGTAGACGTTTGTTTATAACGTTTTGTATGGGATAAAACGTTTTATTTTCCCTGAGACAGTCGATGTCTGAAAAATAAATGGCAAAAGGCGTTTATTTTCAGATGGCGGTTAACACGCCGACCCGAATTTGAGAAGCAATAAAGCGAGATTCTTTCAAATAAAAACTTTTGAATGTCTTCGCGATATGATTGCTGATCGTATTTCTTCATTTTTATTCGCTAAAAACCGCACTGCTCAAAAAAACCCTTAGGATTACGTTCATAATACAGAAAACTTAACGTATTATACACAAAGAATTGCATGAAAGTTGAATACAAATTACGACTTTACTGAATGAAAATAATAATTTATTGACTATCAATATTGTGTATAAATTATTCTCTACTAAGAGACAGTTCATATAAATTTAAAATAAACATTTTTTTTTGTGTTACATACTATACTGTAATTAAGTTAAAATGTTAGTATGTGGAATCAATCATGTTTTTTTAGAATTGTATTTAAAAGATACCTTAAAGTGCATATTTGTAAATATTTTCACCGCCTTTTATACTGAACTATGATAGTGAAAATAAAATTTAATTTAACTCCAATAAATTAATTACCGTTCGAAGTTCGAATATAAAAACTTAATGATTTTAAAACACATCGTTTCATTGAACTTCAACTACTAAAACTAGAACAATTGAATAAGCTTTAAAAGTGAAAGAAAATTTGCACTTAGATATTTAATTAAAATTTTACATGTATAAGATTAAAAAATATGAGATGATGCTCACCTTTCCTTATAGTTTGATTTTATTTTTGATGAAAAGGATTTATCAGTTAATTTTAATATTGATTAATTTTTAGCTCATTTTCCCCGCACTTATTCATGATTATTGATATTATGAAATGAATCGTTTATATCAAGTTTATCTCTCATTTTACATTGCATGTAATAATTGTTCATTTATGGAGGATATTGATTGCTATTTTAGTTTGTGTAGTGAATTAAGTAATCGTGCAAATAAGATGGATTTGAGTCTATATAAACAGTCAGGGCTGTTTCAGTAATTAATTTACCAGGAACATCCAATTGATCTATTTACTGTTCAAGCAAATAGATTAACGATTGATATCACGAGTCAATGAATTTCACGGAATAAACGGGAAAAATCCCTGAGCATTGCAAACAAACTGGGCTTGTCGAGGTTCATTCTAATGGCTATTGAAAACAATAAACTGTGGATTTAGGCTGAATAGAAATAATTTATCGAAAAATAATAATTGGTGAGCGTCCATGGTCACCGTTGTCATTTAGTCCAATGTATAAGGAATATTGTGTGGTTTTTTTGTCAAGTTAAACCGAACTTAACTAAAGTACTGTGATAATTAATCGTTCCGAACTTTTTTAAAATATTTTACAAACAAAATTTTATTTGCTGATAATTATCATACCAAACAAAATTTAGTTCTTTCTTCCCTGTTTGAGAAAATAATTTTGACTATTGTTTACGAACTTTCAAAAAATAAAACAAATTGACTAAAAATTTATAAATTATTATTTCATTCGCGATGTCTGTGAACTCTGCATTTATTATTCTTATCCATTATGGAGTAAGTGCTACGCCAGCGTAGTCAAATGTCAGCCAGCTGTAAATATGTACAATGTCCTAATCTTGTGTTTTGGTTGGTAGTATGAAAATGCCCGAGAAAATCCCGTTGATTACTTTTAGGATTATTTGGGTGAACTGAAAATTCAATGACGCTTTTCTCGCAAAGCTTTTTTAATTGAAAAAGTGGAAAAATTGTAATTTAAACCCATTTACTTTATAAATAATCCATTAAAGAAACGCGATTTTAAGTGGTGCGACAACTTTAAGTCGTCGATTAAAATATAACAGTATGAAGATAGTAAAAATTTACGTTTTTTATAAAAACTTGTTATTTTTTTTCGCTTATAATATTATCAGACTTAATTTTATTTTTCGAAGCATGAAATAATTATAAATTTTAATCCGTTCATTGTTTTAAAGAATTTGAAAAACTTTAATTTCTTGAATTACATACACAAACATTTGCCAAAGATTTACTCACTTCATAAAAGTGGGTAAAAAAAAGTAAAACTATATTGCACATGCAGACAAGCTTCTAATAACTCACATATTATGTTCACTAAAGTCATAGGCGGATCCACTGGGGGGGGCATGGGGCCATGCCCCCCCGAGGAGAATTTATTCCATTCAAAATATTATAACATTCATTTTCAAATGATTTTTATTTAAATAAATTTGTTGTAGTTCTCTTTTTTTCACAACCCTTTAGTTTAAAAACTACTGTTGCGGCAATAGAAATCCGCGCACCCTTCACAATTTTATTCATTTGCAAATATTTCCTCAAAATCTTTACCGATTTCTAATTAAATAATTGAAGTAAAAGAATCGATGATAATAGTCAGAGTCAACAATTATATCGCATGATTTTGTTCGGGTCATCTTTTATTCCGTAAAAAAAAATCGTGTAACAAAAGGAGCGGTGCCGTTCAAAAAATCGCGTTAAAAGGGGACTGGGTTTACATATATGATGTTTATTTTCAAAATTGCCACCCCCTGGGGCAATTCCTGGATCCACCAGTGACTACAGTAAAAGATTTTTGTATGGTAAATAACATTCAACTTAATAAACATTAAAATAATTTGTCAAAGATGCATATTAATCTAGTGGCAAATATTTACTAATAAACTATACTGTACATGCAGTTGCAGACAAGCAAGCTTCTAATAACCTATATGTTATGTGTATACGAGATTTTTTTATTGAATACATACATTGCAGACAGCATACATATTTTTAATATAATTTTAAAAAGTTTTTTTTTATTGATTCACTATCACATAATATAATTTGCTTAGCGCTTAAAATCATATTAAATAATGTTTGTAGCTTTGAGTGTATATATTGCACTTTAGTATCGTATCTTAAAAAAGATCTTGATTTTTTCTTATCGGTGTATGAAACCATTTTTCCCTCGCTACGATTGCAATGTAATCCAAATTTATTGCCGGGGCTTATGAGGTCTGAGCTGGGAAAAAGGACGCATCCTTTCGATATGTCGCTTCGAGACTTAAAAAAGCTATCACATATAAACGAATGAGTAAACTTTTTCTATAACAAAAATGCAGACTGACTTTAAGTAATGGATATTGGAAAATTATTTAATAGGACACTGGAGGACAAACATATTTTTGGATACTGACATTATACTAGCTTCATTTAAATTTAAATATTATCACTCAATATGTCTTTACGGCCTACAATGTAAAATTGAAATTATTCTTAAACTACATGAGGAATTTATTTATAAACATTAAAATTTTAACATAAGTATATTAATTCCGGTCCGTGGCGCAGTGTCAATAGCGTTGGCTTGCGTGCCGGATCGCCCGTGCTTGATTCCCGGTACGAGCGGATTTTTTCAGTCGATAAATCTGTTCAAAGGCATGGGTGTTTGTGTTGTTGAAAATCCCTTCCCACCTTTCCGATCCCAAAGAGCGACGCATAGTGACAGCCATTAACTAATCACTAGTCCTGTCCTAGTCCTCGTATCCTTTCCATCCCCTACTCTCTTCGAAAAATAGATGTTGAACAGCTGAGTAACAAGCTGTTCTCGTAGAAAAAACAAATGTTGAGATAAACTCCGTGAGGAGTCCATATGCTCCAAGTTGGGAGCGGACATCGTTAAAAAAAAAACTTTTTAAAACGAAACTTTATTTCAATAGAAACAAACAGATATGGATCAATTTGATTTAAGAACAATCCAAAAATGAATTCATAACATATTAAAAACACGAAAATTAAATAATTTATGTAACATATTAAAACACGTAATTTCAGTAATTTATGAAAAATATTTATGGTATTTTCGATGGTTTCGGCGGTAACTTGGTGGAAGTTCATTTTAATATAAAATTTTATATTAATATTTATGGTGTTCACTTTTAACACACTAACGAAGCGTGTAAAATAAATACCCTGACCTTAACACCAATTAAAGCTTGACACTTTTTTTCATTACAAGACAATAGGAAATAAATCAAAACCATAAAAGTGCTGACATTCCTATTGATCAGATTCATTGCAAGGTCGACTAAAGACGAATCATAAAATCTTTCTGTTCCACCATTACTCGGATAATATTTTTTCTTCAGTCGAACACGACATATTATTATTCACCAGTGACGATGGCCATTGTGGGTGATACCACCCTTTTATGATTAAGCCCAGCTTTCGGACAAAGCCTCCACGGAGCTTTTCACTCAGCCGTGACGTTATCGAGTCGTCCGGCTTTGTGTTCGATGATCGTCGACCCCCTGACTGTCACGGCCAGTCTGTTTGCCTCGAATTGGGTTTTGAGTTATGACCATGTTTTTGGGATTTTTTGTCGTTTATTTATGACGGACGATTTACTTTTCTCGGTGTTATCTAAGGGTTTGGGCGCTCGTTTCATATGTAGATTGCAGTATTTGAATAAGGATGTACGCCATGTATACTCTTATGGTGTCCGTGCTGTTGATTTATGGTTTTTAAATTATAAATTATATCAGTATCATTGTTTTCCTCGTATAAGTTTAACATTTGCCGTAATATGTACAGTTATTGAATTATTAAGAGAGACATTAAAAAACATACAAATTGGGGACTTTGCCCTGGAATAATGATTTGACATCACAATATAACACAAAAACACAAAAATTCCAAATTAAAAACGAAAAACTGTAAAGAATAGTACAAACAAAAATTTCCTTTTTTTACAGGGAGTACAGTAAGCTTAAAATATGATTAAATTCATGTCAATTCCAGATGATTCTTTGACGGTGTTTTTGAATATACAGAAAGACCTCGACTTTCGCACCTAATTCGTTCCTGAACTTTGTGCGAAAGCCAAGGTAAGTAAAAAAAACACCAAAAATTGGACTTAAAATTTTTTATTTATTAAAAATTACTAAGTACATACTAAATAAAAATTACATTCCACGAATGAACTTGTCAAGAGTTAGTTGTATTTTACTACTTTTTTTTTCTTAGAGAGTTCTGTAACATGCCGTACTATTATGGATCGCCCTACGCTCTTGAGATATGCGTTCTCCATTAGGATCACATTCTTCCATAATATTCAAAAATGTCTCGAGATGCGTAAAAGCGTCGTTCATGGTTTTTATTGTTAAGGTCTTGATGATTTCCTCTGGTTCTTCTTCCTCACTTTAAATTTGTATACTATTTCCGTTCTCTTGTCGGTCCATTAGAAATTCATTATTCAAGGGAATCAGGGAACTCAGAATGAGATTCAATCATTTCGTTAATATCTTCACTGTTAACATCTAGGTTTAGTTCGTTCATTAGGTGAATTATTTCAAGTGTGATGGTTTCTGGAGTTTCATCAAAATTTATGAAATCCCTCATCATTTGTGGACATGGTTGCTTCCATGAACCTTTCATTGCTGACTCTTTTATTTCAGCCCATGCGTCTCCAATATTGTTTATTGCGTTCCATATGTTATAATTCTTCCAGAAATCTTTCAATGTCCGCCCACCTTCCATGTCAGTTGCCTTGATAGCCTGATTTATTATCGACCGCATATAATATCGTTTAAACGTAGCTATTACCGTTTGGTCCATGAGTTGTATGAGACACGTAGTATTGGGGGGAAGAAAGACAACATTGATTTCTGGGTATAAATTTTGTAGAGATTTTGGGTGTCCTTGAGCATTATCTAAGATTTATAATATTTTAAATGGTAAATTATTAATTTCACAATAATGTTTTACTGCTCGTATGTTAATGCATATGAACGAACAGGACGTAACACTTTTCACAGATCGGACTTGGCTCATATGCGTTTCATTGTACGACAGGGAAATAACTACACGGAAACAAAACATTTTTGCATTTAAAAAAAAAAAAAGATTTTTCAGAATGTGCGAAATAGCAAATTGTGCGAAAGTCAAATGTGCGAAAGATGAGGTCCGCCTGTACTACATATAATTGAAAAAAATGATTAACGGTGATTGGTCTACAATGACCATGAATCATGACGTATTAGAGCAAGTGGAATAAAAATGTTATCATTTTAATTTAATCATCAAAATCAAAATAAACTTCCACAAAGTACCTTCCACCGAATCCGTTGGAAGTATTAAGAATTTTCATTAGTTTCTCTCTTTTCTCAATAGTACGTGTAGAAAGATAGTCAACTTGTTCTTATTTCAAAACAAAACTTTTACATGCTTTTAATAATAAAAGAACTTGAGGGCTTTTATAAATATTCGATTTGTTAAATAAAGGTTTGAATGAAAAGCGCTTATATATTTGAGTAAGTAATAAGAATGAAATTGACAGAAATGGAACTCAAAAAAGTTGTGTAGCAGTAATACTGAAATCGTAAAAAGTTTAAGCTAAGAAAATGTATGGCACAACAATTGGTTCTTACATCCTAGTCTCTTTACCATGTTTCGAAATATAATTTGATAAACGTATTCAATGGTTAACTTGTTATAGTGATAAACCAGTGTCAGCTTACTAAGCGGAGCATAGTTCAACTGAAGTTACGGAACCCGGATAAAAAGATAGAGCTTAGGGCTTGAACGTTAAGTTAGCACTCCCTCTAGGCTTTGATTTTAGGATCGGAAGGTTCGGGTTGGATTTTTATGCATCAAAGACAACAATGCCTTAAAACATTAACCAATTTTTGAAACTGCCTCTCCTGGGATTTGAACTAATGAAATGCACAACCGAAGCCAATGACGTTGACATTTGACCCAGTAAGATTGTTCAAAGTGTATTTTTAATGAAGAAGTTTCTTTTTTGATTATACAAATAAGAATAAAAATGTTATCAAGGATACAATTAACCTATTTTAATATTATATGTATGTTGGTTGAAATTGATGAATTTTCAAGTAATTGCGTAACGGAACTGGTAAGGAGTTTTGACTGTATCAATTTAATATACGGTAATCATTAAATCAGCAATTATTCAGATAGCCTTAAACCTTAGACAGATGCAACTGTGACCCGTTTTATGACTATGAACCCACATTTATTTTCAATTAATTATGGATGGGTACGTCATTTGTCAATGTTCCCTAAATTTAAATTAAATGTTCTGTAACTTCAGAAAACGTGCTTGGAAATAAAATGGCTGTTTTAGAATAAGAGAGATGTTAGTATCACCTGAAATTAAGTGAATTAACTGTTGAAAAACAGAACTTCACATTGGCTTAATAAGTTAATTTTTTGTTTGAAGATTTACAAACTATTGAAATTTACACTAAACGCCATGTCTAAGTTTAAACATCCCATATTTAACCGGCCTTAATAATTCTTCCGAGTTTGATAAACTTACCACGCTTTTTAATGGGAAATATATGTTATATTTCACTTGATTACCAAACAAAAAAAACAGATGTCAAAACAAATAGAATAATAAAGTCAACGATTTAAATAGGTCACAGCTGAATAGCTTAGAAGATTTAAATGAGAAACATAATCTTTCTAATTCACTGTTGACATTAATCTTTCAAATAAAAATACTAACTATAAATTGAATATAAAAACAATGTGAATATATTAATTCTTTAAAAGTACGTCAGATAAAACCAGCCTATAAAATCAGCTTGTATTTTTTTTTACGATACCACATTTAAAATACCTGATAGTTATAATTTAAGTCTACAAAACTTATTGAAACTCATTAAAATCCAGATAACGATATCAACAATTAAACTTAGTGATCTCCTTTAATTCTTATATCTTAGACAACATCAAAAAAAAACTGGACTGACTGTCGGTAACCGCTCTAAGATGCTATGTCATGTTGTGGCTAAAATTGAAAATTTATCAAACTGAAACATGAAATTTACAATTTTTTTATTTTATATGTAGTCGACTGATTGAGTTCATTCTGCAAATACATCTTATATATAAAACCGAAACGGCGTATGTATGTATGTGGGTCTGTAATTCCCTTTTGCATTGTTGGTCATTAAGTTGCCATAAAAACGAATATGAAAGAAAATATGTTTGAATTTTTATCGGCGAAGACATTTAGTCAAAATGTAATAAATTGGTCTTCTAATGAACTTTTCCCGGCTTTTATTATTAATAATAATGTTTATAATTTACGTGAAGGTATTATTTGACATTTCTTTGACAGCAAATTAGATTTTTTTTTTGAATTTGGACATTTTAATAAGAGAGAATGGGGCTGTCATCAAATTAAATAAAGTTTGTGATTTTATTTGAACTCTATTTTGGATGTTAGATTTAGTGATATAATTATGTAGAATGATATAACATTAAATAATTATTGGTCGCTTAGTCCGAGCGACGCCGGGTAGCAATACTAGTATTATATAAACGATACAAACTATTAACTACGCGTCACTTCAAGTCCACTCGTACATTTGAAATGCATGATGATCACGAGGAAAACCCGGGTCATTAGCGATAAAGCTCATAGAAAAGTACCAAATTCAAACTATTCAAATTAGAATTTATTTTTTACTAATTACCATCAAATCGAGTGAAAACGATGTTATCATTTAAATTTTCGGAAAAAATACTGTATAAATCATGTTTTGGTTATTAATAATATATATTATGATTATATTAGCTAACCCAAATATAACAAAAACATCTAGGTTAATTAACTGGCTTAATTTCACAAACTTTCATCAATGGTATTATAAAATGACGCATTTAAAAAAATAATCTTTGTTCATGGAAAGTTAATTTTTTTTTGAGCCGTCACAGATGTGCATCTTTCCCACGAAGTATTCTTGTTATCTTCTCTTTTTCGTGACTTTTCCCTTTCAGCGTTCTCACTAATTGGGTCAACAGTTTTCTATTACGACAAAACCAGAACGACACCAAGTATGTTGTGAATACTAAAACAGAGTCAGCCAAAAGATCATCGTTTAGTTTAATAACTGTTTCAGATGGCACACTCTCAATTACTTAATTCTCTTTGAGAATTATACTTTATGCTATTTGCAGTACATTTTGAAGCCGAATGTAAAGGCATTATGAAACAATTAAGCTTCCGTGACAAAAATTGTATAACTGTTTACAAATAATATTTTATAACGGTTGTAATAAAATACCATTTTACTTTGATGCGGATAATTTTGTTTAAACATAATCTGGTGTTTTAAATTGAAATATATTTTTCTTCCTCTTCTTAATATGGAATATTCGAGTTTGTCAACAGAAATTCATCAGTAAAAATGTCTGAATGAAATGAATAAAACACATCTTTTAGCACTATTAACTGGTCAACAGATTTATCAGTTGATAACTCTAGCGGCGAGCAAAACTGGTCCTAATCTTTTTAGAATGATATCAGAAAGTTGTACTTAACAATGTGTTTCATTTATTAAACATAATGGCTTTCCATCAAGAAGTGATACCTTAAAAGTGATTATTTTATAAAATAAACATTTTCAAAAAGTACTCAAAACTATACAGTGTAATAGATTATCGTATAGTTTATAATTCAATCAAAAAAGGCATATAAAAAATGAGCTTAAAGGTATTGCATGTTCAAATAATATTTTACAAACATTGACTTTGAAACATTGACAACCATTGAAATCGTCTGAGGTAAACTCGTAAAATATATAATATTATGCCAGTAATTATTCCACTGTTTATGGAAATAATATTAACGGAAAACAAACAGTATACAACCACAACAGAAACAAATCATTATGTACACACCAATATTCATAGATCATACAAGTGACATAATTAATATTGTGTTTGCGGTATACTTTTATGGCGTCCTGTAGCTTATACGAGAGGTTGTAACAATAGCCGAAAATATTAATGAAATGAAGCGCTCAGAATGTGCCGTGCCTTTACGGAGTTATGTTCAAAGGATGTCTTATCCACAGATTTTGGATGATGTCACTTGTCAGCCTCAGAAAGTTCAATGAAGTCACATGAAGTTAACGTTAACTTAACTTTGAACATATGGCGTTGAATATTTTTGCACTCTAAATTAGTGTTCCTCGTGAATGCAACCTGCAATGGTTCATAATTTTGTCGAAATGAATTTTTACCCGCTGTCTAATTTTTAACGTTTTCACGATCTCTTTTAATGATAAAAATCATAGCACATTGGCTACGGAGATCGTGGAATATGTGTTGTTTCTCCATATGCTTAGATTTTCCCGTAGTCAATGTGTCAATTGTACAAAATAGAATTGATTGTATTGCTATGCTGCTATTCAATGCGTTGTTTTCCAAGATCAAAATGAAAATATAATATATATGTGAGTAAAAATAATAATACATTTTTAGTACTTTTTCCACATAAAATTTATTTGATCAGGACCGGTTTCGCTCATGGCGACAGGTTGATGGTTGAAGGAATACAATAAAACAGTGATATTTATACAAAAGTTAAGTATGAAAAACAAGGTATGACAAACAATTGGTAAACAATTGGTAAAGGCGTATGCCGAAATAGCTATCAACAAATATATAAAATAATTTATGTAGAACTAAAATACATTGTTATTTTTCTTACCGTATTATAAATAAAATGTTTAAGACCTCTTAGCAATGCAAACTAATACATCAAAAATCAATTAAATATGAATTATCATTAACAAAGTAAAAGCCCAAAAATGAGTGCATTTAATAAAAATAAATAAATCTGCATGTCTGTCAACCATCAACCTGTCGCCATGAGCGAAACCGGTACTGATCAAATAAATTGTATGTGGGAAAAAGTACTAAAAATTTATTATTATTTGTATTATAATGCCTTTCCACCAAGTATTGGCAGTGAACACCTTAAAAGTGATATATTTATAAGAGTGATTTATATCATTCACGCATCGTCATTTTCAAATTGATTTGTAGAAAACGAATAATCACACCCTGATAAACGGAAGAAATTTGTTCTGTAAAGAATCATACTAAAATTTTTTCGATATACATAGGCCAATTTCATCAAAATTAATACTGTAGTAATCAATCCTACAGCTACTGCATCATATATTATTAATCACTCTTAAGGTGTTCACTGTCAATATTTTTGGTTGGATGGCATGATAATAAAACTATTACACATTTTTAATATGTATTAATTCCTACTAGACATTGAACCTACACCTGCACTACCAACATTGATTAGGACCGGCTTCGCTTATCACTTATCTCAATAAATGTGCTATTATTTATATTATATATTATGTATGTACAAATGACAATGTTAGCATAATTGGATTATAATAGGGGTGGTTTGACATATTTATTGGGTTTTTACGGATCCAATTTGAATTAAGAATAAATAAAGTCTGCAAATGCTTGCTGTGTATCAATTAATAATATTTTTACACACCAGAAAATATTTTATTTTTTCACAAACGATAAAAGCAATTCTTTTTTGTGTAGAATGCTTGCGGAATTGCATTTTCAGTCACACGAGAACTGACGATAAAAGCTAAATCAACCACTGGAAAGAAATATATCAAATAAACTCTTCGGATTTTCTTTTCCTCTTGAAATTCTTTCGAAAGAATAGTTTGAAAGGGAAAATTGCTCAGATAGTGGAGAAACTTTCTCTACATTCCAAACTACATCTGACACTATTTTGCAAGAACCTATAATAATATGATTAAATATACTATATGTTAGCTTATTTACAAACGAATTTCAGATTTTTATGAATAGGATAAGAGTTATATCTGGCAAAATCTTTACCGACACCCTTTTATTAAATGAGTTACACTTTAATATAATATTAAAAATAATTTTGATTATTCCACGTATTGTGTTACTAATTGTGACACGTGTTTCGCCTCTTCATACATCTTCGGACTTACTTTCGCAAAGTTTATTTTAGTAATAATGCAAGATTGATTATAATATTTTCAAATGATAAAATTACCAAATGAATTTATTGATTGAGTAGGCATTTACTTGGTAGAACTCCGTTATAATAAGGTAAAAAATAACAATGTATTTTAGTTCTACATACATTTTATATATTTGTTGATAGCTATTTCGGCTTACGCCTTCGTCAGAACTATGTTTGAAACGTGTATTAGAGATAGCTTATATACCTTTGCTAGACAGTGTGCCCCGTACATCCTCTCTTTCTTTTCAAGCCATACCACCCATGGAAGAATTAAAATAAGTTTAATTTATTGGTCTAACACTAACGTAATGGTGTGAATTATAATCTAATAATGTAATCTGGTTGTTAAGAATGCTTAACAACCAGATTAGCAATAAACTAAAAACAATTTAAAAATTAAAATAGAAGCACCTAAGACTTAGCAGATTTTAATTGGTTTCACACGATAAAAATAACCCAAAATTAACCAGATTATAATTCACACCATTACGTTAGAGTAAGACCAATAAATTAAACTTATTTTAATTCTTCCATGGGTGGTATGGTTTGAAAAGAAAGAGAGGATGTACGGGGCACCCTGTCTTCCATATGTAGGTATATAAGCTATCTCTAATACACGTTTCAAACACAGTTCTGACGAAGGCGTAAGCCGAAATAGCTATCATCAAATATATAAAATTTATGTTGAACTAAAATACATTGTTATTTTTTACCTTATTACCATATGAAGTTTGTGTTTTTTCCTTTTTACGGGAAGCAAGGCGAAGAGGGGGTTATATAATTAAAACAAAGAAATCAAAAAACTAGACTATGCATAATATAATAACTATGCTTACAAATAACTATATGACGTATTGGTACAAAACATTAGCTGATGAGATGCAATCAATCAGGAAGGGTTAAACCCATCATTAGAAATAATGTAAGCAGTGGCGAGACTTTATTTATCAATGCTCAAGACTCAATGCTTGGAGTGTGCATTTCATTAAAGTATTAAAATAAGATAAAACATGCACAAGCGTTTTTTTCTAAATACGAATAAACAGTCGAAGAAATTTTTTTAATTGAATTATCTAGAGATATTATATAATTATATGGGAAATATCCATATTACAGAACAGGAACTCTGGTCAGGAGTCAGTTCATTTAATTGAGTTGCGTTAATATTTAAAATAAATATTCTCGATATCGTAATACGTAAAAGAGGTAAAATAAAAACTTCTAAAATCATAAACAATATAATAAGATGACCCTTTTATAAAGGAAATTGTACGATGAAATTTCCCGTAGAATAACTCAAAAGAGTCGATAGTGATCGTGTTTTCGCCTTTGAAGGTTGCATTTCTCGTCAAGTGCTTGCTAACAAGGGGATATTTCCTCATCCGCTTATCTAAAATATCCAACAGATGCAACATGTATAGCATCTCACATCACGTGAATGCGATGAACTTAATCAAATGTGAATGCTATCGGAAACGGTATATTTGATTTCATATTACGTATCTACTAAATAGCAGCTGCGTTCGATGATCCAATAAATAGAAATTTCTATTCGCTTTCCTAACAATATATATACGTTAGAGGTCTGCACGGGCCGTAATTAAAAAATTATATCCGGCCCGAACCCGAAAATCTCCTACCCGGCCCGACCCAAGTCCGGGGATCATAACCGAACATCTTACCCGAACCCGACCCGAGCCTGACAGTTTTTTCAACTTTTCAACAAAATTTCAATCAACATTGAAATAATTTAATAAAACTCATCAAATTATAACATTCTTATAATTTAGATACATAAATTTGGGTGAACAAGTTAGTTCTCCCACCACCCTTCCGTTATGTGTGTGCAGCCGTTTTTCACAGCCGCCTTCCATAACGCTATACGATCAAGAAAAGAAACGAATTTACTCCTCACTTACTTGGCCCGAGACAGAGCTGCACGGTACTGATCTTTTAACCATGCACTAAGGTGCTTTAGATATACAATCATGGCGTATACATCCGGAATAATCGGATTTATGTTTTATGTTTTGTCCACCCATGGACCGGGTCGGGCCGGGCTCGGGTCGATGGTCTTACCCGAGCCCGTGCAGACCTCTAATATACATGTATATTTGCATAGTTATTATTAATTCTTATAAACGCAATAAAGATTTATAGACTGTTAAAACTAATAAAAATAGTCTTAAACATTGTTTTAGAATAATATATCTTATATATAAAACCGAAATGGCGTATTTCTGTGGGTCTGTAATTCCCTTTTGCATTGTTGGTCATTAAGTTGCCATAAAAACGAATATGAAAGAAAATATGTTTGAATTTTTATCGGCGAAGACATTTAGTCTAAATGTAATAAATTTGTCTTCTACTGAACTTTTCCCGGCATTTATTATTAATAATAATGTTTATTATTTACGTGAAGGTATTATTTGACATTTCTTTGACAGCAAATTAGATTTTTTCCTGGAATTTGGACATTTTAATGGGTGAAAATAGGGCTGTCATCAAATTAAATAAAGTTTTAAAGAAAATCGTGAAAATATAGTTAACTTTGAATCATATACTGTAAAAAATCACGAAAATAGTGATGTAATTTCAAATATTGAGTTGTGTGATTGTGACTTTTTGAATAAAAATGTAGAAAATGTTAGCAGCTGTGACTTTGACAACATAGCTGATTGGCCCAAAAATTTACAGAATTATCAAATAGAAAAAATAGTTTTTAAAGGACCAATCAAAGTCAAAATTAATAATTATCCGAATGACATAAAGGGGCGATCACTTGGCAATAATTTCAATTGAAAATGAAATTGCCCAATCACTTGATTTGGATATTTTACGAATGGATTTCGCTTAAATTAAAGCCAGGCGAATTTCTGTTGAAAACTTAAAATTATTTTACAAACCTAAAAAAAAATATTATTATTTTTTCATGTTTGTATTTAAATAAATACAAATTATTTGCTCCTTGAGTTTTGGTTTTTTGAGGTGCCGAAGGCGCCTCGCACACAGGCGCAAAAATCCACAGGCCGGCCCTGGCTGGAAATATTTGTTGAGCAAAAAGTTTCCGAGGAAAAATCCATGAAATTTTCAGCATATACCAGTTAAAGATAATAATACACTCACTTGAAGTTGACATGTGACACCCCTCGCGGTTCCACGATGAAATATTACAGCTTTATTAAGTTATTTGCAATAAAGGGGCCAACATAACATTTTCCCTTCTTGGGATCCCGCGTTTATTAATGATAAACACGCGTTGAAGGTTTTCGACATGTCCTCATCATAAAATATTTACATTTTACCTCCGGAAATATTAAAGACCACATTAAACGTAATATATTGTGTGCCATTTGAGAAAATAGCCGTTTGTTTTATATATTTATTAATCTACGAATATATGAATATCAGAATTATGATAGATTTTAAAGCAAATGTCATATGGCAAAAGCTATCTACCAAACAAACAATTTGGACAAAAAGCCCCAAAACTATTTTAATGTAGTTCTAGTTCAATGCAGAAGTACGACTAAATCCGTAATCTGTATTATAAAAACCATTTTCTACACTATATAAAATATGTAAAATATATTACCAATATCGACACTGCAACAGTTCTTTTGAATTTTTTAAGAATGCTGTTTTTGCGGCTAAACAATTTGGTCCAAAAAGTTAGCTGTCAAATAAACTGAGCGGCCATTTTGTTCTTATTTCAAAATTTGCTCCAAAGTTTGCGTTCCAAATAATGTTTTACCACGGAGAATATTATCTGTTCTATATTTCTGCATTCATAGGATATTTTTAAATTTTCACAAGATTGATTGACCTTGGCTTTTACGGCGATTCAATTTTATTGATATATTTACAAAAAATATGTGCGGCAAATACAGATGATTGTTAATATACTTTGGACAATGTTCTTTCAGATGAGTTCTACAGGAATAGTACAGCAAATATAACGGAAATTAATGGCAGGAAAGTGTGTGCGGTGTATTGAATTACAAACATAACATAGGCCATTTTTTACGACAGCTTGCTCGAAGTGTTTCCCTAATAAAACCGAGGCAGAGATATCCATTACTGATTCGTGAGTCCCATTAGTCGTAAACAGGTCCATTGCGGTCGCCATATAACACCTCGTGACGTGAGTCATGGCGTCGCTTTCCTGTTGTGAATGTACAAATCCTTAAACCCAAATTAAAATTTTTGCTTTATAATGAATTTAAAAAATATAATAACAGTTAAATAAAAGATTGCTATACTGGACTAACATATCAATACCGTTATTTCGGTATTTAATATCTATTATCAGTATTAGAATTTTCCATATTAATAATGAAATCGCAATAATCGAATACATAACAAAATAAACTGTTCAATATACGATATGGATCACAACTAAATATAATAAAGAAAAAAAATATTTGTCCTGAATTCAATAATATTTGTAAATTTTGCATTGACCAACGCATGACTGAAAAAAAAATGCTTAGCAAGTTTAAGTGATCACGATAAATAAAAACAATAATGACGCTAAAATTGCGATTTCACTTAGTTTTTTTTACTTGAATTTTGGTTGTTTTTCAATATCTTTATTTCAGTATTAAAAAGATACATAGTCATAGATGACTCTAGCTTATTCGCGTGTTCAGTCGATACAAAGCAACCTTCTTATATTTATTATGCCATTCACATGTAAACACTCGCTTGTGAATAATCATTCCTTCGACCTCGCGAGGCAGTCTTGAGATGCGCAATTAGGAATTATTTATTCTCTTTTGAAGTATTATGACGGAGATTTTCTACCAATTGTAAGTGTTTGAGCGAGGTAAATACCGATCGATTTGATAATTGAAAATTTGCTCCAGTCTTTTTAATTAATCATGAATGCAAAATTTAATTTTATAACATTGTTATTTCGCTGCCTGTGTTGCGAAATAGAAAAAGATTTAACATGTGAGCCTTCATAACATGTAATTATCTAGTAATTAGCATTTCCGATACTGCATTCAAAAATTCCGATAATTATAAAAAAACCCACTTAATTCATTGAAACTCGTTTACTAATTTTTGCTAATTTACATTTTGAGAGCAATTTAACTTAGTGATCTACTTCTATTTTTGGATATAAACGATACATTCTGTTTACTGCGCGTCAGTTCAAGTACATCCGTGCACTTGAAATACCTAAAGATGCCGAAAGGCGAAACTCGGGTCGTAAGCGACACAACTTATGGAAAAGTACAAAATTCAAACAATTGAAATTTGATATTGAAATTTCATCAAGCACCCTCAGTCAAAATTCTTAATTATATCTAACCTTGCCGGAACTTGATCCCAGACCCACCTGATCGCTAGGACAACGCTCTTGTTAATAGACCTCAGAGACTAATGTTATTTTATTTTAACTAAGACCAGTTTTAGTATTTTTTTTCATTTATATGTTATTGCTTTAAAATGTCAAACAGCGTCTACATATGTATAAATAACAATATAAAGATGGAGCAAGTGTAAAGATTTTTCTCAGTGAATTAAAACACGTGTAACAGCTAGTGGAGTATCAAAAATAATCATTTTTATTTGAAGTGAAAAATAAATATACACCAATTTAAAACTGTATAATTATATTGAAAAAATATACTTCTTAGTTTATAATGGTTGAAAGTCGTGTGTTAGGATCACAGTCTTTATTGTACTTTCTCCAGATAATAAAAGTATGTAGTCTTGAATAAAAATATTTATAAGAATGCGACTTCATATAAGTTTGCATTGCAAAAATTTTACGCTTCAAGTTTTCACCACGACGAAAAAACAAACTGTAGAATAAAAAATCATAAAAGATAAAAACCGTACTCACCAGTTTTGTGTAGATTTGATGAAATAAGTTTGTGAGTAAAAACTTAACAACCTTTCAGATACAGAATGTGATATAAAAATATGCTAACAATATTTTGACAGATTTTACGGGTAATTTAATATGAAACAGTACTCGGGAAAAAAGTATGAACATGAGAATCAATATGGAATTCTACCCACAAATTTAAACTTTGTATAATAATTTGTAATTTATCAAGTTAATGATTTGTTCCATAAACAAGTAAAGAATCCGATAAGAAATCTATAACAAATCGTGTCAATCATAGCTTATCGTTTTATTTTATATAGAAGGCACAACAGAAATTCATGATGTATTTTTTATTATTCAGGCTAATATTCGTTTTAAAATAACTATTTGTTTTAAGATATTAAGCGCGTCCATCCACAAGACTCGAAAATTCATCATAAAAAGTCTTTCATTTTTCATTCTATCTAATGATAAAATACAGCATTTTTTGTAATGATACTTGATACAAGAATATCATTTTCTTATTAAAACGCTGTCTGAAATATACATCATATCAAAAGTAATCATTATTAATAAGAAACGTCAGGAATGTCTACTTAAGGAACGTTATTTTAAAAAGTGGAATAAATCTTAGTTTTTTTCCGATTACAAAAAAGAAGGAAAAATCTTTTTACGTGTCATTTTCATTCATTTGCATCAATGGGTAGATGGATAAATGTTTGCACAAATCTATGGGTCTTAATTTATATACCATACTAGTATTGCTACCCGGCGTCGCTCGGACCAAGCGACCAATAATTATTTAATGTTATATCATTCGACATAATTATATCACAAAATCTAACATCCAAAATAGAGTTAAAATAAAATCACAAACTTTATTTAATTTGATGACAGCCCCATTCTCGCCCATTAAAATGTCCAAATTCAATGAAAAAATCTAATTAGCTGTCAAAGAAATGTCAAATAATACCTTCACGTAAATAATAAACATTATTTTATTGATAAAAGCCGGGAAAAAGTTGGTAGAAGACTAATTTATTACATTTTGACTAAATGTCTTCGTCGATAAAAATTCAAACATATTTTCTTTCATATTCGTTTTGGCAACTTGCAACAACAATGCAAAAGGGAATTACAGACACACATACATACATACGCCGTTTCGGTTTTATATAGGATTTGGAATCTTTTGCCGTGTAATTCAATATGAATTACTTTGTTTCATCGTAACTATCTGTCATGTCATGGCAATTAAAAAGTAAACTGAGAGATAAAACAAAAGAAAATAGATATTCTTTGTCGATAAAAAAGATACAATACCTATAGATACGTTTCGTTCATTTGGCTTATAAAAATAATTATATAAGTTACGAAATAAAAACCATTGTGCTATCTAAAATTATAACACAAGTTAAATGGCCAATTACGAGCTAAAACGATATTTTGACACATAACGGAAGGATACTTTTTTAATAAGCCATCTAATTTTACGTTATGGGCCATTCGTATGACAAATTATAATATCAATAAAAACTCAATCATTACATAACATATCGATGAGCTATCATATGAAAAATATAAAAATGAATATAATTTAATAGTAAAATGAATAAAAAAATACTTTCAAAATAATGAATAAGGGAACTACTTTACCCTACTACTATTAAAACAATTCTTTTAAAGGCAGAAGCAGTGCATGTGGGGAATCATTTTTTAATTTCAAGTCTTGTCGAATAAAAAAGCCAAAGATAAGTTGGTAAAAAAACGTCAACAAATAAAGACTAAAATAACTTAATAAACTTGGTTTATCTGCCTCGTGCAAAATAGGACATACCTAGTATTGCATAAAAATGTCAAACAAATTATGTTTTTTATTACACCATATACGCTTGAAGTGTGAAGCATATGGTCTCCTTCTGGAGCTTATCCCAACCGGAGCTATTATATGATATCAGATACTTTTTCAGTTGCTTGATATTTCTTTTTTGGGATTGTGTACAACTATATTATGTTAATTGTCGGGTTTTTTAGCGGTGCACTCGGGCTTGATTTCCAGTCCAGGCAGTTTTATTTTTCAATCAAATTATTGAATCTGTGCGGATACATCATTGTCTGTGTTGTCTAACAAAATTCCATCCCACTCTTATCCGATCTTAATAACGGTTCGTAGCGAATGTCTCTTAGCTTAAAACGAGTCCTTTTTATCCTCACTATCTTCGAAAAAGAGAGGTCGAACAATTCACGCAGTTCTCAAAGAAATACTTCTGTTCAAAAATGCTAATCGCAATCGGTACGCACCATGTTTATATAGTTAATTGTTATTTTACCAACCAATCATCGTTTTAATTTGCTATTTTATTATTTATTTACTGAAGTTCTACCTAGTAGATATATTATTTCAACAATAACTACGATGAGTTATGACAAATTATATATAACAATTAGCCATTATGTGTAATTTAACAGTTAGATTCGATCACTGTGATTTTGAGAACAAATTCGATGCGATTAAATACGGGGGTTGTGACAAAGTTATCGCTTAGCCTAAGCCCGGATTATGAGAGAACCGGTTGCAAGCTCTTCCCATATTTGATAGCAATTTGTAGCAAGAGTTGGTGGCTGATTGCTTTTGGGACATCAAATAACCTTTTGTGTCGAAGCTGAGGCGGAATCCACCACGTTTTTTATATTCTAGTTGGTTGGCATATTATTGCGAGTTCCGCTAAAAATTTTGAATATTTATAGCTAGAGTTTTACAGAGAGTATTGAAAATTTGCACAGTGCTTTTTTTAGTGCAAGTATGATATATCTACATTGATATGAACACTTGAAATTTAATGTGGTAACATATTATTCAAAAAAGTAATTTAAGAATTATTGTATATTCTATAAAGCAGAACCATAAAATAAAATACTTGAATTAAATGTATAAATCATTTTTTAGGTTTTTGCTGGAAAGGTATTATACATATATAAAAAGCTCTAATTTCACAAATATAATAAAAACAGTATAAACTAGTCTTGATGAACCCTTCAATAACCTCAATCACTTTCCCTAAATCGTCTTAAAAATAGAGTTAAAATAACCAAATAATTATAAAAACATTTAACGATTTGATATATTTAAAACGATGAGAAGTTGTTTGTTTATTCATAAAAAACAGCTTTGCAAAAAAAATATTTACCTTCCTAGTATAAAATTATTGTGAAAGGTTTTGTGCAATATATTTTATTAATAAAAATCTTAAATGACAATAAGAGTAAAATAAAATTTCTTGTTTACATTGCTACATTGCACATATTAGATCCCAATTAAAAGCTTTCTTTGTATTTGAAAGTATTTGTAAAATATTTAGATTATTTTTGAAATATACTTTACATAGCAAATATCAAAGACAAGCTACGCAGTGCTAATCCTTTAATACATAGTATTGTATTAACACATAAATGGTGAATTAAATAAATATTGAAATATTGAGTATAATAACTGGGAATTACAAAATAGACTTAACTTATAGGTATTTTATTCAATTTAATAAAATGTGTATAAATTCCATAACTAGTCCAGGTCTTTTTTAAATAGCATTTGTGGAGCATAAAAAGTTCTTCTATTAACAAAGAACATTTAATTAATTGAAATTTTGGTGAATATATATTATTTCAACTTAAGTTTAAATAATGTACGATGTTCGTAAACATTGTAATAATTCAAAGGAAATTATTGTTCTCTCAAGAAAACGTGACAGAACTGTTATTTTTTCCTCTTTTGGGAGAATGATAAATGTTTCCTCTTATCTCGTACAAAATTAATAGTTCGCCAACTTTAATTTTTCATAAAAATGAAAGCGTATTTAAGTAACATTATATCATGTAAGCACCTGACTTCTGTTTGCAACAAGTCTAAGCGTTTATTTTAAGTGGTTTAAACTTATACATCGACATATGTAATTGTTCTATGTATATACAAACTGCGATTAAGCTACAAAATTAAATAAGAGCATATTTTCAAAAAGAGATCTAAAATATGACATGTTCTGTCAGCTCAAATTCAAGTAAATTCAATGATATTTGACAAAGTTTAACGTTTATTGATTATCTCAAAACATTATTGTATTTATGTATTTACACTTAGTCAAATGATTAATTTCATTTTGCTATCATAAATTATTGGTTTATTACTTGTATCGTATTATACCAGCTTTAAATCATAATAAATAGCTGCAAATTGTAAATAGGTAATATTCACATATCTCTGGTAGCTTCCCATATATATAGGGTCTTTCTATAAGGACGCTTAGTTTTGAAATGTAAATAAAACAAGTTGTTTGTGAGATTTCGACTAAATTTTAATTTCATTTGTAAGTATATTTTACGGCATTAAATATGGAATATAGCATCAAATGTCTGCCAATATCCATTCATTATAAAATTGGCCATGTCGCTAAAGTTGACTTTTTTGACAAATTTGGGTAAACTTCCAACTGATCCAGAACCCAATCAGGCGTTGTCTGCGGTCGTTTACCTGAAGTTCCTTGGTTAGTTGGATTTTATACGGGTGCAGACATAAGGTTCGATTCAAAATTCGCCAAGTTGAAGTCGCAGAAAAGCCAAGTTCTTGTGAACGACGAGAAATAAGCTGCCTTGGGTTTTCCTGTACACTTTCACACACAGCAGCAATGTTTTCACCAGATATTGTACTTTGATGACGTACAGGTAGGTGTTGGCCGATTATTTACCAAACTGGTTGACTCAAATTTGGCCACTAAACAATGAATAATCTACTCAGCAGGACAAAGTAACATATTTTGAGCGTCCCTATTGAAATACCCTTTATATTTGACCACGATATGCACGGGCTTGTTATATTCTTGATATGAAATCGTTTATGGTTGTAATTTTTTACCGATAGAAACATTTGAAAAAACAAAATTTAATATCCTGAAGTTCACCATATTAAAAGAAAAGTTGACAATATATCCGAATTCTATGGTGGAACGCTAATCATATCAATAGACTTGTTTTTTATAAAACTTTTATGAGCAATACAATTTGGAAATTCGATTTTATATTAGCATAAACAACTGCAATAATATTATTTGTTCGCACAAGGATATCCTGAAACAATTGTTCAAATCTGATAACCACCCTTCTAAATCATTTTGGATTGTGTAAATTTTAGACTGTAGGTAATATGAAGCGACATCGAAAACAAGGGGGATTTAATCCGATTTGCAGCGTAAAAAGATAAGAGCGGGATGAGATAAAATTAATCAGTAGATTAAAATTATTTATCTAAGCCCTAAAGTGGTTGGTGTTGTTAAGTGTGAAAGTGGAGCTTTGTGCTATGAATATAGGAATATAATACTTTGTACACTATATACACTTAACAGAGAGTTTTTAATTTAATTTTCTTGATCACGTGGATAAACGATATACAATTTATTTTCAAATTAGCAATATCATGTACAATAGATTGAATACTTTTGTAATATACAGAAGTTTTTCTGTGTGTTTTTTAATAAAAAAGAATTTTTTTGTTGAAAGTAAAATTTTCAATAAAAACAGCATTTTTGTGTGAATTTATCGTAGGCAACAAATTATTTGGTCAGAATCTAATTCGGTAAACGGTCAGTAAATATGAAAGAAATGGTTAGTGAGAAATACTTAGAACGGTCAGTAAATAATTAATTTTGTTCAGTATATTGTTGGGAAAAGGTCAGTCATTTTTTGAGAAAGTGTACCTATAAACGGTCTGTAATTAGTGGTGGGTGAAAGATTTGGTGAGGTTAGGTTATTTCAAACATTTCATTAAAAATTTTAAGCCTTAGACTATAGCTGTCAAACTAAAACTAGCCATTTACTAAGACGACCGACCATTTAATTCAAATAATAGCCTCTTAAGATAAATTACTGGCCGTTTCATTTAATAACTGACCACATTCATACTGAGCGATTACAATATTTACTGACTATTTATTTAATTTACCGACCAAAACTCAAATTAGATATATGTCTTTATTATACTTGACTGGCTAGATTTCGGTATCATAAATTCATCATAATTACTGTAAATGTAAATTTAATCAGGCTTTCGTGGCAGAGCTACCTTATACCGAGCGGATCTTTTTGATTGACAAGTAGAATATGTCATTTTATAAATAATAAAGGATGAAGCTTTAGTGGCTTTGGGGTTGAATCATATTAATTCTATGGTATTATTAATTGATATAATATAAGTAAAAATGACACTTATAAAATAAATTATTGGCTATATAAAAATTTTACCCAGTACTCTCATAGAAAATCATTTAATAATTGGTTATGACTTTCATACTCGATTTGATCAAACGATTATTGATTTTTATTTTGTTGAATATCTGGTTACTTCAACTGAATAAAAAAAAATCTCACACGCATTACATTATCTTATTTTCTGTTTATACAAATGTATAAAGAAAAACCCTCTATTTCTTTAGTTTAATGTGACCAGAAGCGTAAAAAGCTCACGCGCTTTGCGAGAAATAAACACAGATTCACGGTAAACAGTCACGTATTTACTATGGACCCCGATGTGATGTTAACGTTACACGGTATACTAGCAATTCACCCTATCTCATACATTCAGTTTTCATTAAGATGATTGGATATAATTATGAATGAGATTATAGAAGTATTTGACATTACAGCCAATGAAAGCCAAAGCGTCAGATAATTTGAAACAGAAATATTTGATTAAAATATATAACTTGATATTGATCTTGTAAAGTCTTTCTCTAGAACCCAGACTAATTTATTTGATAAAGCTGGGCTATTCAAACATTTTTGATTAGCAGAGCCGTAGATATTGTACAGTGTTACCCAAGTAAGGGTATCATTTTGTTCGTAAAAACTTTATATATTAATGTTATTAAATATATTGGCTTTGTCTGTACCTGTGGTCTAGTGGAAAGAGCTTTGCCTTAGCGATGAGGTGGTCCCGGTTTCAAGTCCCGGCAAGATCAGATTTTTTCAATTGAAAAAGAGATCTTGGTCATGGGTGTATATCATTTTTCGTTTAGTTTTTCTCTACTGGTTCATAACAGTTTATCTCATACGACGTTCACAATTCAAAATATTTGGCGCATTGGCATTAGCTGTAATGCAGGTTTTTTTTTGTTTTGTTATTAAAAACGAAATAATACGGTGAACCCAATAGCAATGTATTTTAGTAAACATGAAACGTTTGGTTGATAGCTATTTCGGCTTACGCCATCGTCAGAACTATTGGAATATTTGAGAAGTATTTAATATAACTATTTCAGTTTTGACGATCGCGTAAGCCGAAATAAACCATGTGTTTTATTATTTTTGTATTGAGGTTTACGACAGAAGGTGCTTACTGGAATTTCAATATCAAATTTGAAACTTGAATCGACAAAAGAGATTTGCCTCCACAGATTCAATTGTCATGATTATTCACAGTTTTTTTATTATTCATTCAAAAAACTATCAGCTATAAATCCACAACATACACACGTTGTTTTATAGTTTTACTGTTAATAATATTATGTTTGAAATCTAGCGATATTCAAATTATTTAAATAAAAACTGTTCATATATAAAATATTTTTTCCTTGTTAATTAAAAAATGACGGACAAAAAAAATGGTTGCGAATTGTACGTTTTATGTTGAATAGAGGCAGGAACTCAATGTTTATACTCGCATTTGGCCACACGACCGTAACCCAGTCTAACGGCGTTCAGGTCGACACTAACTTTTGACCTAAATTATAATGAAACCCGACAAAAGTTTTCCCCGAAGGAGTATTCTTCTGTGACGTAGATTGATGAAAGACAAGCCTATTGATTACGTGAAAAAACACGCCGGGCTAGGAAAATATAAACGAGATAACGTAGATTGCTCATTATTTAAGACTGCACACTTCAATAGCTTTCAATTAAATGCTTTTGTTACTTTTTGTTAGTTCAATCATTTTTTTTATAATAAAAATAATAAAATATTTTTAGTAATCAGGACCGTTTTCGCTCATGGCGAGCATTGTCAACTGATAAGAAATACAACGAAACAGTGATATTTATACAAAGCTTCAGTAAGAATTACAATTTATTGATTGAGTAGGCATTTACTTGGTAGAACTCCATTATAATACGGTAAGAAAAATAACAATGTATTTTAATTCTATATAAATTATTTTATATATTTGTTGATAGCTATTTCGGCTTACGCCCTCGCCAGAACTATGTTTTAAACGTGCATTAGAACAAGCTTATATACCTCGGCTAGACAGGGTACACTATACATCTTCTTCTCTGTTCCACCATCTTAATTGTATATGGAAAAAATAAGTTATTGATTTGGTGTAGAATCACAAGGTATGATAAACAATTGGTATTACAACTAAGCAAATAAATTGAAGCAAAATGCAATAAAAATAGATCATAATTAAAATGTTGTAGACCTCTTAGCAATGCTAGCTATTACATCAAAAATCAATTAAGTATGAATAATCATTAGCAAAGTAAAAACCAAAATAAGTGCATTTAATAAATAAATCTTAATGTCTGTAATGCGACGTGGGAATTCCAGGGAATGCTCAGCCAACGAAAAAGTTTTTTTTATAGTCAAATATTGAGTTATAAGTATAGAAAACTTCCGGATGATGTCGAATATTACAGAATGTTTATTTGCTAAAAGCATTGTTTTTTTTGTTGTTCCTACCTTTACTTTCCTACTGAAACTATATGTGGAGTCCACGAAGCGAATTATTTAATTTAAATAAAGAAAAATCAATAGTATCAAACTTCTTACATTCGTCTCATAAATGTATCATAGGATTTGAAATTAATTGTTTGTAAGTTTCACTTAACACACCTATATTTTAAACACTTTTATAGTTTTTCTTCCATGTGTATTTTGATTATGATCAGGACCAGTTTCGATTATCGGAAGCATTTAGATTGATGGAATTAATTTGATACAGTGAAATATGGTAATTTGTATCAAAAAGAGAAACATTAGATAAGGCATTATCAACGAATGGCTTAAGAAATTTAGTAAGAATTTATGGAAAATTTTACATAAGTAGTATTAAATTGTCTGTAATAAAAATGTAAATGACTTCTTACAAATGAAATTACACTGAACAAGTATCCTAAATCCCTAATAATATGAGTTTGAATAATTTCTAAAAATTTCCATAAGACCGAGAGCTAAAAAATTTACAGTCATAAAAAAAAATCACACGAACGGGACTTAAAAAAATGAGCTTTTATTGAAAGCAATTTTACTAAACGTCTCCCGCACTAAGCTTTCACTAGTGTTGATAATTTCCGTTGATCGTCCTTTCCAGTGTGACATGAAAGGCTTTCTTTAAAGCTGAATGCTCCTGAAAGAGGAATAGATCTTCCTATCAAGAATGCTTTCCTATTTGTATTTCGGGCGAAATACGACATGAACCTAATTTATGTCTGAGATTTCCGCTCATTCCGTATCGCTGTGGATTACATCGCTAATTTTACCCACGTCTTGTTCTACTTAATCAATATTGCGAGAAAAACTTTTTCAGCACTCTCGGTTATTAATTGTTTAAGTTTCATTCTAGCAAATATTACTTCAAATAATACGCAAAATAACATAGCACGAAGCATCTTTATCAGTTAGATTAATTCCCATTGGTTGCAGATTTTTCTGCAAATATATTTTTCAAAGCTCTGGCAAAATTTTCGCAAATAAATTGGATTTCCTTTAGGAAGATATCAAAGAGTTCTTCTACAATATTTGTTTATTTGTAGAGTTCTTTTTATTGACACATTGGCTACAAGAAACGTGGATTACGCGGCATTTTCCATGGGCTTTATATTTCTCGCGTAGACAATCTGTTCAAATGAAAGTATATGCTAAATCAATCAATAAACAACTTTAATCTAGTAACTATCACTTCTTGGTGCAAAGGCATTATTTAAAATATAATTTAAAAAAAATAGTACTTCTTTTACATTTAATTTGATAAAGACCTGGACCGGTTTGGCTGTAATCTGTACCATGCATAAACAGATAATTTTCAAGTACATGAATTTTGCATACTAACATAAAATATAAGGATCAAAATATTTTGAACAAATAAAACTTACAAAACCCAAAAGTTTTTTTTTTAATTAGGTTTGTAAAAACCAGACTCGCTATTTTCTTAATGAGTCTTTATTATTTTAAGTCTAGTTGGTTTTAATGCAATTACATATGTTGAATCGATATACATACCTAATTATATTTGTAAAGATATTCATACAATATATCTTTAAAAAAAATTGGATGTATTTTCTACATGCATCGTTAAAAAAATGTGACGAAACAATCACTCGCAGAGATAAAAATTGGGACACATGAGAGTATTTGAAACACAGCCAACCTTTTACTGAAATTAGTAATAACCCATTATTTCCGGAACATTGGCGCCACTAATCATGAAATCATGTCGTTGTAATATATCAACTTTAAGCCATTATACAACAGATAGATACCTATATAGCGTTTCACTTTCAGCACTTTCATAGCCGCTGTCAGCAGTAAATTATCGATTATATTTTAATTGCTCATTTAATTTATTGCAAAATGTGGTAAAATGAAATCAAGTGCTATTTTCAAATCTGCGAAAGAAATATATCAACTGAGGGTAGCTGATAAGTGCGTAATTATTTTTTGACATCGTTTCTATTGGTGAAGTTTTATATTTTACGGTCGATACCCTTTTTTATTTATTTATTGGCAAAAAAATATATAAAATACATGGCATTACAGCAAGCGCCAATGCGCCATGCATTTGACAAATTAATAAAAATTACATAACACATTATACAAAAATTTTAAAAATAAGAAACAGAACAGAAACATATTATTTACATAAGAAGACAAAAAAAAAGCTGTGTATCCCGTTGTACATGTGCAATAGGTCACCTCGGCAAAAATTCCATGAAACTCTAGTATCAGAGATATCAGGATAATCTTCACCCTCAACGTATCGCCCACGACGATTAGCGCATATTCTCTTTTTCAAAGCAATAGGGAACTCAACCACTATAGCTGGGTGATAACTGTCCTCAAGGACTAGAGGGTAATCACTTGCGTACATCGATACACAGCAATCTGCATCAGCCAGTACCAAGTCCAGGACTATTGCCTTCACATTTTCAATCTGTGAGAACTGTTTGAGATTCACGACTTAGCGAGACTTAAAAAATGAGCAAACTCAAATCCTACTTCGGATGTCGACGAATACAAATTGAAATCACCAATGATAGCAATAGAATTTCGCATTGACAAGTTCAAAAAAAAGTTGAAAATTTATTCATATGACTCAAATGAGCACTTAGGAGGAAAATAAATGCAATAATAAATAAATAACTAATGACGTGTGTATGCCTTTTGACTGACGATTAGGGGTCGAAATTTTCAGTATTATTTAATCACGATTTAGTAAGGAGGGTAAAAAATACAATTCATTCGATCGCAAATCGAATTTGAAGTGAGACTCATGAAATTTCTTCATTAAATTTTTTGAATTAGATTTGAAAGCAGTCTGACTAAGTGCATAATGAACACTTGTTTGAAAGCTTTCCAAGTGTAAGGCTTTATCATTTGCTCGGTTCTATCAAGCTTAAATTTGAATAATGACTTACAAGCTTTTATATGAAAGCACGATTCAGATTCAATTCATTGACTTTAGGAGATACAGATGAACAAGTTTTTGTGACTTTCCTATTTGTTAATGTATAGGTATCATCCGAGGCTAGGCTTTGTCCAATAAATTTTCTATAAAGCATTGTCATATTTTGCAGTTGAATGAATAGTACAAGTTAAATTAACTTTGTCATAAACTACATTGAACCTTTCAAAACCAAGACTGACCTCAATGTTATTCTCTTATACCGTGACTTGTTTATTTTTGGCGACTATGCAGATATACTCGTAAATTAGTATGAGTTCACATAATATAATCCATAACGTCGGTCCCCATAGTTTAGTGGCTTTGTCTTAGCGATCAGGGGACCCGGGTTCAATCCCCGGCAAGGTCAGATTTTTTCAATTGAAAAAAAAGAGATCTTGGGCGTGTATGTTATTTAGCGTTGATTTTGTGCACAACTGATTCATTATTTATCATCGAGTTAATCTCGTATAACTTTCACAATTAAGAATATTTGGCGCATTGGCGTAAGCTGTAATGCCAAATATTAAAAAAAAAAAAAAACTATATTACTGTACTGAACGCACTTATTTCAGTAAATAAATAAAAGCTTAAAAAAAAAAATACTAAAAAATAAAAAACTTCATAAAAAATTATCATACAGACACTAAGAAATTCCTCCAGAGTTGTATCTCAATTCAATAATAACTGAAAATGATAAATTTTGATTGATGTAATGATGGAATGAGCCCACAAAAATATGTAATTATAAAATAAAAAATATGAAGAATTAACACTTTAAAAATCTTGACAGATCTAAATTAAATATACATATCTTATCATCTACTAATATATTATATATAATATTAAGTTTGAATATGTTTAAAACGATTCGTAAAAATAATGTCGATGTTTTTAAATCGTTTTACTGAATATAAACGCGTGATCTATTTTAAAAGAGCTTTTCCCTTACATACTTGCATTTTATAACATTCGCGGAAAAGCTCTGCCGCAGAAAAGAATTTTCATGTAAGGTTTAGGCAAAGAGTAATGAAGCATCATTAATTCTCCATAACGTTGATTGATGAAAGTATTATGGATGCGGTTAGACAGCCATCGAAGCATGAGGCTATGACCTTGCTTAAAGATCGGATATTTCATTGATTTTACCGACTTTATCTTGTGATATTTTTTTTAGGTGAGTTTACTTATGTAGCTAAAGAGCAACTGATGTTTTACTTGAATGACTAGTTAAATATAGTAATTATTAAGTATTTTAAAATTGTCTGTGAATTCTAAATTATTTCATAATATACATAGGGCTTTATTTAATTGCTTAGTAATAATCTTGGCAAGAGATTTAAAAAAATATATTCAATGGAGCTAACAATGAATGTGCTAAAATTTATATTATAACATTCCAGCATATTAATAATCTTCTTGGAAGAGTCAAACATGCGTCTGTGAGTGGTGTTTTTTTAATCTATCAAACATAATACATATGAGGGTACTTAAATACTAAAGTGTTTAAACCTTTATAATCTCAAAGTTGTGTAGGAATGACATATAAACGAATCATTAGACTACTGCTACAATTTTTTGTACTTAAGAAGGCATATTGACGTTAAGAACTTCCAAATATATCAAACCATTCATATCTGAGAAGTAGAGACTCCATTTCGAGTATCGAGTACTCGATACTCGAGTATTCTCGTCCATTTTTCAAGTACTCGATACTCGAGTATTTTGAAAAACACTCGAGTAATACACCTAATTTATAAATGAAGATTTATTTCCAGATTTTATTTTGTTTTAAACAGCGAATAGAAAAACAAGATAGCACTATTTAAGTGATTTTTAATTTTTAAGCCGACTTCCACAGCAACAGAGAGAGTTTTTTCTGCTAAGGGAATAAAGAAACAAAATTTCGAACCAAATTAAAATTTGAGACGTTTATTTCTTTATAATTTTTGAAATTTATGTTTCATAAATTGAAATAAATATGTAAATGAAATAAAAATTAACTTATTTGTTTAATCATCATCAAAGCGTATGTATATACAAAAATTTGAATTCATAATATGTATTTAGGTACATCTGAAACTACTCGAGTATACTCGAGTACTCGAGTATTTTAAGATTTTACTACTCGATCTCGAGTAGTTGAGATGTCGAGTAACTGGAGTCCCTACTGAGAAGCAAGTACCCAAGTCTGGCCTTGGATTAGAATTTTCTCAAAAACAACTGCGTGCAATAGAAAGCTTCAATGATGGTCCTGTAATGTTTATACATGAAATGTTATTTACACATTACTGTACTCATAAATAGAAGTAGTTTTAAACTTTATAAGGCTTTATATGTGATTACTTTTATAATTGATTTATATCGCCTACAAAGATTGTGAAGTCTTACAATGGCTAGATACAAAAGCGATTTAATTGGAAAATATTTGCGATATGATACTCTATCTGTGTAGTACGTATGGAATATTTAGGTATACATTATAATAAATATTGCGTATAGAATTTACAGCCAACAAAGCTCTCGGATATTTTTCGGATCAGTAAATAATAACTTGCAAATAAAATGAAATTTAGTCTACTCATATCCCCGATTGATTTTCAGCAGTCGTTTTTCGGTGACATTGTGATGTTGTTCAAACAATACATTTTTGCGCTTGTGTTGCAGGATTTCGTCCAGGATCGGCGAAAAATTTTTATAGTTAGCTTCCAACTACGACTCGACTGCATTTTTTTTCATGTGTAAAATATCGACCTATGAAAATATAATCAGTGAATAGATTGATGCTAGAACTATATCCACTTATTTAAGTACTCAATGACGAAGTTAGTATATTTATTAAATTGAAAAACAAACGTTTACTATTGGTTAAAAAAGATTTCAAAATATATCACTAAAATATCCACTAAAAATTCGCATCAAAGCACCTTTCTCTTCATCTTCACTTCTTTATAGCAAAATCCGACTACCCCGATAAATAATTTTGATCGGTTAGATTTATTTTTATTCGTATTGAAAAGAGGCAATAAATATGCGAGAGAAATAATTCTACAGAATTACTACTCACGTATAATAAAATACAAAATCCGTAGAATAAGAACACAACTTAAAAATCTCTTCATCTTTAAATGAACTGGAAGAGATATTTTTCGTTGGGAGGCTGTTATCATTCTTTATGTATTTTACAGCCGAAAAATGTCTTTGTCTGTTTTAGCGCGGTAATTGTTTTTCAACTGGAAAACATAATATTACTGTATTTTATCGCATGCTAAAACGTTTCTTCATTCAAATCTTTTTTTGAGTAGGTATATGTATTTAAAATTGTTTTTAAGTAAATCTAAAATTCTAAGAATATAAATATAAAAGAAAAGAAGACGTATGTAGCTGGATAATTTGTAATTTTGTTGAAAAGTTTAACCGCCTGGAGAGAAAATTCATGTTTTAAGCAACCTTTGGTATTCGATATATTACATACATAGGATTTCTGATAAAATTATTTTTGAAACATTAAGTTTATCTCCATAGATTATATTATGTTTAAAGCTGATTTTTTAGTTTCCTAAATAACGTGCAATGATGCGTTACGCAGACTGGTTTATAATTAAATAATATCAGTTTCAGTTCACTTAAACTATTTTTCCTTATGTTTACTGTAAAAGAGAGGTACAAAAATTGGGTATACGTCATTCATTTGATGTATTTTTTTACAAAAAGCCTTATTAAATTGGCGATTGCTCTTATAAAAATCAAATCATCAGCTTCCTTAGATCGCGGAAAGATAGATTTATTGCTAATACACACAACCGTAACTCTTTGGTTAGACTATTAGAGAGCAATTCGCAATAAACAAGTACTATAAACAAAATATCCGCGCAAGCAATTGTGAATCTTATCCGATAAGAGTGTTGGCACAAATTCTATCAATATTGTATTGTACTCTTAGGAGGTTTTTCCTCGCAAGCGATATCGAAGAATGCTTTATGCTTCTGTAAGTGGACAGAGTTTTCCGCTTTACAGGAAAATTCCCTACCTTGCGATTGTGTTTTATTAGATTGCATTTTTGTTTTCGTCCAATTTATTTTGCGAAGTACGTATTTGCTGTCAAAGTTTTGAAATATAAATGTAATAAACATACGATGTATTATTTTAACTACATAATAACATTATCGTATAGCCATATCATTTTTTTCATTTTAAGCTATAACCACTTTTAGTGTGTTATTATTTCTTCATACATTTTAACATGTTTCGAAAAACGGTTTAAGACATATATATATATATTTATTATATAAAACCGAAACGGTGTATGTATGTATAATTCTTTGGGAATGATATAACATTAAATAATTATTGGTCGCTTAATCCGAACGAAGCATTATCGTTATAAAATAAAAAAGATAATCTCTGCGTCCGAGATTCGAGCCGGGGTCGGGCTATCGCGACGGATGAAATTTCCGACATCGACCGCTACGCCACGATAGTATTGCGTGAAGCTCGCATTCTTTATATGTAATTCTTTGGGAATGATATAAAATTAAATAATTATTGGTCGCTTAGTCCGAGCGGAGCCGGGTAACAATACTAGAAATACCGAAACGGCGTATGTATGTATGTATGCTGTGGGTCTGTAATTCTTTGGGAATGATATAACATTAAATAATTATTGGTCGCTTAATCCGAGCGAAGCCGGTAACAATACTAGTATATTATAAATATGATAATATATACAATATAAAAAGGAAACCTATTTTTTTACTTATTTCCTTCCACTTAAGCGTTGTAAGCTTAGTGAAAGCTTAGAAATAGATGTTGTATTGATAAAAGTTTATTCCAGTCATAAAAGCGTAATATTTATAGAAATAAAACATCAAATCATAAATATACATAGTATACACATATTGCTTAAAATGCATACTGTAAAATATTTACTGACTAAGCTATTTAAAATAATTTCTGTAGAACTTCTATGTTGTACTACATCGTTATGTTTTCACCGTTTTATGATAGAAGAAGCCTAAAAATAAGGATAGTGCTTTTCTTCTCTATAACTAACAAAGAGAAAAATCTAAAAATAATGGTCACAAACAGTATGATGATCTTTCAACTGTGACGGAAAAACACTAATTAGCTTTATATTATATCTCGGTATATCTTTACATTTTTCTCGGTTTGGGTTGAACCAAATAAAATATAATATTTACGTTATCATAAGTATCTTAACAATATATCTGTGTGTCCAATGTTTAATGTACTGCAAGATATTTTTATAAGCTTCTAGCCTACTGGGAACATTAACGGTTGAATTGTGTCGCGGGAACAAAACATGGAAAGTAAACACATAAATTGTTAATGTCGGAGCGTTGGTAAAATTTTGGCTTATTTCTTTCAGAAATATATTGCAGGTTACGTTGCTTGTGACACTCTTATCTTTTCTAATAGATTAAACAATATTAATAATCCTCTTTCTAAAAACTTGTTCGGTAGTTGAATTTAGGGATTCCAATCCCGGGATCCTGGGATCCCGGATCCCGGGATCCCGCCGTTTTTAAGTACCTGATGAGTCCCGGGATTAGAAAACATAATCCCGAAATTTCGGGATTGACTGATTTATCAAGCACGATCGAATTATTTAAACATATTTTGTGGAATGTCACACAAACGCGTATGTTGCATCAGATTACTCCCGCCAGTCCCACCTCTAGGACCAGATGTCTGTAATCCCTCCATTGCGCGGGCAGTACGACAAATGCTTTGCTCTGGAGTGCACGCGTTTCTCTCAAGATTTAGCGTGTTTATAATATAATGGATAAACAACCAAAATATAATATTCACAAAAAAGATGGTGATATTAATTCGATATGGAAATACTTTTTTACATCAACGGATGGAGCTACAGCTAAATGTAAAAAGTGCAGTGTGGTTCTAAAACTGGCGGAGGATCTACCAAAGGGCTGCTTTCGACTTTGGGAAAAAAGGGGATATATGACGCTGTGCGGAACGCACCGGTGGTTTACCACATATTTTTATTCATCGGTTGGATTAGGCATCTACCCAAAGGAACGGTCTCTTCCTTTTGCCACGAAAGGGAATCGGGGGGACCCGGGGGGAAACAAAAGTTTGGATGGAAAAAAAAATTTTAAATTTTATTTATTTTAAAAATGGGTTCCCCTTTCCGTCTGCCCACGAAAATTTTATTTGGTATTGGTTTATCTCGGTCCCGGATAATGCCAGCGGATAACGGTTCAAAGAGAAACGTTTGGAGCCTTTACTTTAATAATGATAAAAGTAAAGTAAAGAAATTGGGAAAGGTTTTTTGTTAAATTTAATGTGCTCTTATGCTTGTTTCTTAATTCAGTTTTCTAAAGTTTCAAGTTCGAGCAAAAGGGAATCTGTATGAAAAATTTTGGGAACAATTCTGATAAATACGAAGATGAAGAAGGTACTAGTTTTCGTCAAAGTTGGCATGCTGCCGATTGGCTTGTGATTCAGTGTATCTGGTGAGGGCGTCGGGAACGGTGCCCTCTGGTAGCTTTGCCGAGCGCAAACGTGATCGGGGCCGCGGGGACCCGCTAGGGGACCCAGGCAGCTTCCTCGAGCGAGTGGAATTTTTAATTATATTTCAAATTATATAAATAATAATTCAAAATATTGCTGTTCGCGCTTTCGCGCTTTCCGTTCGACCGACTGTACTTTACTTTCGGCTGACTGTATGCTCTGTCAGCCGGACGTACTTATGCGACCCACGCGGTCATAAACGCAGGGCTTCCAAGAAGGGAACAGAGCGTTGTCGATGGGACGCTTTACATGTAGTAATTAAGTGAAACGGTAAAATGTTAAAATATGTATAGGTATAATAAGATACTAAATATAATATGTTTCTTACTCTGTGTCCGTTGTGAATTCCAGAGATTGCTAGAGCAATGCGAGCCTTTTCGCGTAGCGAAGAGGCGAGCTAAACAAGATATTTACGAAATCTTGCGAAGCGAGATTTCAGACGACCTTACTCTGAGAGAGCTAAAACGGGAATGTTTTTGACGTGCGAGTTCTTAATATCTTATATATAAGACCGAAACGGTGTATTTTTTTTTTTAATTTAATTTTTTAATTTTTAAAAAAAAAATATTTGGCATTACAGCTTACGCCAATGCGCCAAATATTCTTGGTGGTGAAAGTCATACGAGATTAACTCGATGATAAATAATGAATCAGTTGTGCACAAAATCAACGATAAATAACATACACCCAGCCCAAGATCTCTTTTTTCAATTGAAAAAATATCGAACCTTGCCGAGAATTGAACTCGGGTCCGCTGATCGCTAGGACAAAGCTCTTGCCACTAGACCACAGGGACCGACGTAAGTCTGTAGGTATGTAATTCTTTGGGAATGATATAAAATTAAATAATTATTGGTCGCTTAGTCCGAGCGGAGCCGGGTAACAATACTAGAAATACCGAAACGGCGTATGTATGTATGTATGCTGTGGGTCTGTAATTCTTTGGGAATGATATAACATTAAATAATTATTGGTCGCTTAATCCGAGCGAAGCCGGGTAACAATACTAGTATATTATAAATATGATAATATATACAATATAAAAGGAAACCTATTTTTTTACTTATTTCCTTCCACTTAAGCGTTGTAGCGCTTAGTGAAAGCTTAGAAATAGATGTTGTATTGATAAAAGTTTATTCCAGTCATAAAAGCGTAATATTTATAGAAATAAAACATCAAATCATAAATATACATAGTATACATATTTACATTGCTTAAAAATGCATACTGTAAAATATTTACATCACAATGACTAAGCTATTTAAAATAATTTCTGTAGAACTTCTATGTTGTACTACATCGTTATGTTTTCACCGTTTTATGATAGAAGAAGCCTAAAAATAAGGATAGTGCTTTCTTCTCTATAACTAACAAAGAGAAAAATCTAAAAAATAATGGTCACAAACAGTATGATGATCTTTCAACTGTGACGGGAAAACACTAATTAGCTTTATATTATATCTCGGTATATCTTTACATTTTTCTCGGTTTGGGTTGAACCAAATAAAATATAATATTTACGTTATCATAAGTATCTTAACAATATATCTGTGTGTCCAATGTTTAATGTACTGCAAGATATTTTTTATAAGCTTCTAGCCTACTGGGAACATTAACGGTTGAATTGTGTCGCGGGAACAAAACATGGAAAGTAAACACATAAATTGTTAATGTCGGGAGCGTTGGTAAAAATTTTGGCTTATTTCTTTCAGAAATATATTGCAGGTTACGTTGCTTGTGACACTCTTATCTTTCTAATAGATTAAACAATATTAATAATCCTCTTTCTAAAAACTTGTTCGGTAGTTGAATTGAATCAAAATCCAAAAATTTGTAGTTATTTAATATTATATAATATCATTATTTGAATGACACTTGGCCTTTGTTTTGTATATTTAATAACGATTAAAAAACATACTTTTTCTAACCAGTTATTATGGTTGTGAAAATGCTTTTTTACGGGAGAGTAATTGACAATTTTCAGTTGTGTATTTGTAGTAAGATTACGAATAAAAATAGTAAAACATTTTCAAGTACTTATTCCACATTGGATTTATTAAGACAAGGACCGGTTTTGTTTATCGCGATTATTATCAACTGATAATTGATAATGCTCGATAGATGATATACATATATCAAATGAAAATTCACGTGATGAGCGAATCCGGTCTTGATCTTAATATATCCACTGTGGAATAAGTACTAAAAGTGTGTTTTTATTTTTATTTTAGTACCATTCAACCGAAAGAAAAAGTACTAGCAGTGAAAAGATTAAAAGTTAAGATTATAAATATTTAATAATGAAAAATCAAGAAAAAAAGAAAACTTCTTTAAGTTTCTTTATATAACGCAAATGCGGGATTTATCTGTTTTTTATTTGATGAACATACAAATAACATTCATGATATTTTTATCTAACATTTTAAGGGTGTAATGTATGAAAAATAGCATTTAATTTGTTGGTAAAAAGTTGCACTGCTGAAATATGATGACAAACTCGTTGAAAATAAACAGTTGGAGCTTTTAGAGGCCTCATTAGTTTTAAGTGTTACTAACAACAGTAAAGCTTCAGTATAGTGCCAAAATACCTCAGTGCTTATTGCATCACTCTGCGGCCTGGCATAGCATGGCATCTTAACTGCAATTGATAACTACTGTAATTATTACATCGTCATTGTTTTATTCCACTGTCTAACATTTATTAACAATAATTCTTTTAATTGCACATAAACTGTATCTTATTTATCATCAAATAATGTATTTAAATATGATTTTCTTAATAGTGAACTTAGCAAAGCCATTTCAAGTAAGCATTTATTAATATTTTATAGATACACCTAAGTATTTATTAGTTTGGAAAATAATTAACAAGTGAATTGAATATTTTTATGTTTGATTGTTTTGTTAATATAAATTGCCTCTTGAATTTCTTTTAAAGTTAAAATATTTATATTATATTATTTATTGAAAATACCATTCCATTATTATTTCCACAACTACTGTAAAATTTTAAACTAAAAATGCCAACAATGGTATGATTACGTCTCAAATCCATAATCCGTAATATTGAAAAGTGTAGAACTTAGATGAAAATAGAAAGTGTTTCAGAAAAATGCCTTTCTGACTATGTATATCGAATTACGACAACATATTTTTATAAAGTCACATGTGCTTCAATACACAGGTGAAATTGAATGAATTCTGCTACCATTGTCCAATAATTCTATCAATATGTCCAATACAACAATTGAAAAAATTCACTTGTGATTGAAACAATGGCTTTATTCAAATTTTATAATTTTGCTTCACATTCCGTACGAGGCCCGAGGATAATGGATATATCATAATATGAAATGGAAATTTTTAATTTAATGCGAAACCAAAAAAAGAAATTCTGTCCCTTTCGGGAATTTTTAACAAATTTGGAATTTTATTTTTACGCCGAAACAGTTTCTGTCGATTTTGACATGTTTCAAATTGTAATATGATTAGATTGTGTTTTCTAGTGAAAAAAATACGATACAATACATAGTGAATATTAAAGTAGGAAGAGTTTTTCGTAAACCATTAAAATGTATAACTATTAATTCGTCTTTTCTAATTACTTTTCAGTGCATAAGGAATCTTAATACAAGTTATACAAACAATAAATCATAGTGATATCATAAATCTTAGAAATTTTTCATAACAAAATATTGAATCAGTTTCTAATTCAATTGCAAAAATGCTAACTGGATAAAATGAACGTTTGGATTGTCAAAAAAAATTAGCTTTCAAATTAATTGTTGATAATCGGTTACAGGTAGATGTCGCCTTATAGATGTATAGTATAATTGTTATGAAAGAATTTTGATTAAAAAATCATTTTTATAGCAGAAATAAAACATTGTTACAGAATTGATCAAATAAAGGTCAGAAAATGAATATATTACCTTAGTTTCTAAATGTTTTCAAAACGTTCAAAAAATATTTTATGTTATCGAGGTTATTCAAACTATCTGCTTTATTAAAAGTTAAGACTTATTCTATATGTTAGTACGCGATAATACCTAAACTGAAGTCTTTATTATTGTGTCGGTAATTGTTTGTTCAATAAATATAAGTGAACAATATAAAAATGCGATAAGACTTAATTGAGCTCATAAAAATCCATCACCGCTTTAGTTCTTACCACATTATTTATATCTCGTAGCAGCCAGTAGGCAAAAGCCCGACTATCAAATTGATGAATAGTGGACCCAATAAAATACTAGTACTTAATTTGGTAGAAGGGTGTTCGTATTAGAATGGTGCGAAAGTTGACGGAAATTTATCTTGTAGCGTAAGCTAAAATCTTACTGTATTTAATTAATATTATGGATTCAACTTACGAGCATAATTAGGAATCATTTACGAGCTAATTAAAAACAAATACATTTTTCTAATTATCGACAAGCATTGTGCAAAAAATATTTTTTTGGCGGTTCATTGTTACTGAAATTCAATCGAGTAATCCATTTTGATATATCTTAATGTTTTATTTTATACTTAAAAGTAAATTATTGAAAAATAAATTAACCGAAAATCAATTAGCTTAAAAAATATTTAAATACCCTTCTTGATGTATCTATAATATAAAATGTATTTAAACTAAACGTTCTTAGCAATTACAGTTATCAAATTTGAATCATTTGGGTTTTGTAGCTAACGACCGGGTTTCGCCTTTGGGCATAACAAGTGCACGAATGAACTTGTACTTAAACTTACAAGTACAAAATTCAAACCATTCAAATTTGATATTGAAATTACACCAAGCACCTTATCGAAATTTCAAATTATAATAAGAGATATAGTTTTATTTAATCGCCGATCTAATCCGACAAAGTACAATTGAAATAGGAATTACAATTAATTCCGCTTATTAATGTAGTAAAAAGTTGTATATTCACAATACAATATGCATTCGACACCAATAATACGTTAGTTTACGCAGATTTAAATTGCAATATAAACCGTACAAACCGACAATTGATATTATAATTACTTGATTGTCGACACGTCTGTAATATTAAACTACATCCACTACCACCATCTAGTCCAGGGGTTCTTAACCTTAATGCGGTGACGGGCGCATTTTATATTTTGGAGATGAGTCACGGGCGCAAGCCGGATTTAAAAAAAATAAGATTATTATTATTATAAAAAATATTTATGTATGTATTACTTTTATTATTATTCCCTTGACAGCTTTACATGTTTTACATTCATTATATTGTGTGACTTAATTATTTATTATAAATCGGAAGATTACGTATGCATTTATTAACAATTACAAAAAATTCTAGAAAAAAGCCCATTTCGTGTAATATTTAACATTGCATTTCACGAAGAGCATTTTACATTGAAAAAACCATGTTAGGTTTATTAGTTTTTTGCAAGGGCTTTTAATATTCTGTGTGATAAAGGATTTGTTCAAATATTGTTGATTATTTTCAAAACGACATTCGTGACATATTCAAAGGAAAATATTTTGTCACACAATGCTTCTTGATGAATAATACAATGATAATTCAGAAAGTACGTCAAGGATTTATCTCTCTTGCAATGGGAATTAAATCCATTATTGCAGCCGACCATTGCTGGAGCATTATCAGTAATTATTGCTGATACCTTTTGTGAAGGCATGCTAATAACTTTCGCGTAATTTTTAAAGACATTAAAAACTCTCAAAATAACATTGATAAGTTTATATTTTTGCAATTTCAAAACTTATTTTTCAATTCTTTGCTGGGCGCACGAAAATGTCTCCGCGGGCACGTGGTTAAGAATCCCCGATCTAGTCTATATCTTTCCTCCTTTGTAGGGAAGTTAAAATAACCGAGATTGCGTACTTTAACTTAACAGATGTTTTGAGTGTCGACTAAAATTTTTCGATAAAAGCAGGTGTGAAAATATTTTACCATGTCATATTTACTCACGGTACGGTTGTTTTCATCCTCCGAAAAAAATCGTTTCACTGAATCCCGTTGCCTGCGGGCTTTGTGTTAACTGACATTTCTACTGAATCCTGCGTCAGCTATTTTTAAATAAGTTAATTTGCAAATGTTAAAGATTTTTTTACTTTCATGTTACATTCTACAAAGGCTGTGGTATAAGAAAAACACTTTTGTACGTTTTGAAGTCGTAATGAATCATGATGACGTATCTCATTATATCCCTAACGACTGTAATATATGTATATTAAATTTGCATAGCAATAAAACTTAGTGATCTTCTTTTATTTTTTTATATAAACGATATAAAATATTAACTACGCGTCAGTTCAAGTACATCCGTAAACTTGAAATGCCTGACGATGCCGAAAGGCGAAACCCAGGTCGTTAGTGACAAAACTCATGGAAAAGTATAAAATTCAAACGATTCAAATTTGATATTGAATTTCCATCAAGCACCTTCAGTCGAAATTCTTAATTATTATGGGTATATTTAAAACGTAGTAAAAAATGAAGTTTTAAGAGAAAAACAGCAACAATTACAAGTACAAAAAGGCAACAGTCTTCATTGCCAGAAATCTGTCTTTTCTTAATGGATAATTATTGTCTTTTATATTGATTGATAACTTTCACTGAATCTTCATGTTTGCAATATAATTTCTTCTAACTCGATGCCGATATTATTCAGATTTATACACTGACTATATGTATTTGGTATTAGATCTATTTTGTCTTGAAAATTTGACCAACGACTGTCTTGTACGGGGATCTTGTAGTGGGCCAAACCAAATAATGTATGCCCTTGGCTGGCCACACATACATATTAAAACTATAGTAATAATACATTTGAATTGATATGTGAACGACCTGAGTTTCGTGTTTTGACATCTTCAGGCATTTCAAGTGCATGAATGAACTTAAGCTGACGCGTTATAGTTACGAACTAATAGTGAATTTATAAAAACCCACCTCTTAAATTAGTAGTCAACCTGTTTCGACACTTCGATTTTACGATTTCTAACTTTGAAAAAATGACTCGTATCGATATGTGGTTCCAAATGCAGCTGTAGTCTACAACATTACTAATTACCTTAATTTCATTTATTTATCTTCAAGGATATATATTTGTTATATTATATTTCCTTACAAATTTAGTATTAAGTTGAAATCATTGAAATAACCACGCAAAAACTTCCATTGGTCCACATTAGGCTTGGGCATGCCTGTACTAGCATGTTTAATCGATGTTTGGATGCTAGTGATCTACAGTAATCTGCCAAATTTGAAAAAAGTAATTGTAAAATACCAGCCCAAGAACATACATGGCATCCTTTAAAATAATATTGTATATTTCTTCTCAATTCTATTGTATAAAAATTTATACTATATTTCGATTTATATGTGAAAGAAGATGTTACTGTAGTATAATTATTTGTTTACGAAGCTGTTATTTAACGCTACGAACAACTTTACGACATTTCGTAGCATCTCTTTATTAATAGAAGCCACTATAATATTATACAGTCAGCGACTTGTGAGAAATCGTACACTGTTATTTGCGGCATTGAATGGAAATGTCTATACATCTGTCAGAAGTCAGTTAAGTAAACCGAACGAGAGCATGCGATTCCATGCAATTGACAAACGGCCTCTTGCAAAAGCTACGTGAATGCACTCATCGCAGAGCCGGTGCAATAATTGTAAGCTGGTTCGCTGTCAAAGCTTTTGTACGCATTGATACCTACTATCCTATTCAAAATAACGAAGTAATCGAAACATTAAAAGCTCAATTCTTCATAGTTCAGTTATAACTAGACAAAACCGTAGAATGTTTTAAATTGTCAGAGTGTTTTACTTTTCAAGGTATATCATCTGAAAAAAAAACATATAATACATTGAGAAATATTTTTTCTTCGATTGTCAACATTAATTCTTTTTAATTGAATCTTATACCTATCGAATATCACTTTTTAGGTGTTCACTGTCAATACTCGATGGAATGGCGCGAAAATAAAAGTCCACATTTAATTTATTGAGATCAGGACCGGTCTCACTCATCACAAGCATTATCAACTGATATAGATACAGTAAACAAGTGATATAAACAGTGGACCAATTGAAAAGAAAAAAATTAAAAACACATTATTTTCTTGAACTTATTCCACATTAAATTAATCAGAATTAGGACCGGTTTCACTCACAACATTTGTTGATAATGATTGCGATGAGCGAAACCGGTTCTGGCTTTAATAAATTCAACTTGGAATACGTAGTTAAAAATAAGTTTCTATTTTTATTATCTTATATTAGTATACATTCCCATAAAGTAATTTGTCACGAGTATTATTTTCGTATGAATACGATATTTAATAATTTTTGAATACATTTATTGTAAAATTAACATTTTTTGTATTTAAGAGGTGAAAAGAAAATCTTTTCTGCAAAGGAGCGCCAATATAACTGAAGCTTAGCTTTTAATTAAAAAACTTTAATCATTCCAGACTGCAATATGCAGGTTCGTAAATCGGTATCATATTTTTTCCTGTCCAGAACTTTGGAGCTTAGCCGTGGCTCGCTTTTTAGTTTCCCGACGAAAGATTATTGAAGATGTTTCAAAATGCGGGCTAAGAAAACTTGCAGATAAAACTAGGCCACCAATTCTAGACTAACTAAAGGTACATTACGGTATAATAGATTTTCTAGCTTGTTTTAAGTAAAACAAAGAAGACAGTCACAGCAAAATATATTCAACAATTCTGTTACAGTATTCCTTTGAATATTATGAACTTTAAAAGGGTTCGGCAACAACAAACGATCAGTTGCTATCGCTAACTTTTTACTTCTGTATTAGAAATGCATTATAAATGGAATCATGAGAAACTCAGTTATGCAAATTGATCAATTGATTGAAAAACTACAACTTGAAAAAAGCCATTCAAACGCTTAATCGTGGGATTGTGGTATTGAGATTTATTACTCGGTGACGTCGATCACCTTTCATTATTACCTGCCCGTTTTTTAGCTTACATTAACGGATTACCCGCCTTTACAAATTGACTCGCAAAACTTTAATCCTGAAGGCAATTTCAAGATCAAAACTAATCTTATAGAACGCAACATAAGTATGACTTATAGCTTTAATCCAGTCTGTGCTCAAAGTCTCTCAGCTTATACGGCCTATAATTTCTGAATGGGAATCAATTTGGCAAGCTACAATTAATAGCAGGTATAAATGGATTAAACTTCAATACGTATATCAAACATAACAGAAATTAAAGATCAAGTTTGAAGAAAATCAAGAAGTGTTTTTATGAAAATTGATCCATAGTAGAATATTATGAAACTTAATTAGTATTTTTTGATCATTTATTAAATGTCCATATTGTATTTAACTTACCTTATCAATAAATTGTAAAAACTTTTAAAAATGGAAAGAAATAAACGATTAAAGGAATGTATATTATTAAAAAAAAAAAAAACAGTTAATTTATTAAGATCAGGATCGATTTATCAAATTGCGATTATTTTCAACTAATGAATCCACCAAGTATTTACAGTGAACACCTTACAAGTTCTATATATTATTTTAAAATACTTGTCATCGGTAGGTATTTGGGAATCTTTGAATGAAAGATACGTTAAACAAATATTGCTGTAAATTTCTTTAAATTGATTATTATTTTATTTATGAACTCAAAATAACTGCTCTTTTATAAATCTATCGGACATTGGCCATTCATTATTGTTAATGACACATCGATATTTAATTTATTGAGATTTTTTATTCAAATTAACGTCGCAAACTTGTAATAATTAATGCTTAGGAAATATTTTTGTGTGTTGTCATCTGATTTAAATAATTCTTTAAGGTTTTATTTAATTCTTTCTGTAAAATTCTTTTCTTAGAAATTCTAATCGTTTTTGAAATAAGCGTTTACACTTTCCTGCCAGTCAACCGCCAGGCAAAATGTACTTTTATTGAGATGTGAATTGTAATCTCTTTCAAAGTTTTATACTCATTTTATCGTTTGCAAACAGACACAAGCGGAGATAATACATAATAAGTAGAAATGTTAGCACTAACTCTATTATTTTGCTCGGTAAAGGAATTCGAGAAAGCAGATATGGACAACGGATGACTTTGGTATCTTAAACAGAATTTTTAGAGAATCAGACTATTCAAATGACTGGCTGCTTTTTTCTGCCTATAAAGATAGATTTAAAACTTAATATTTTTCATAAAACAGAAATGAGTGATAAATAAGTAAAAAATTAAATTATGTATGTATAGAATACCATATGTAATAATATTACAAATTATGCGCTGTATTTGAGAGAAAAGTTCATAATTAAAATTTTGTTTTATTGCTCTTTATGAATTTGGATAGGTGGTGGAATAAGAATATATAATACATGTTATTTCGATTATTGATACAATAAACCAATAACATAAATGGGATATATATTTTACAACTTACTATTCCTGAATGTTTTTTGAATGAACGTTTTCGAATATAAAGTTTTCATTTAATTTAAATTTTAGTAATGATTTTATTAATATCTCATACTATTGTTATATTTATTTCGAAATAATTGCCCCTGTAAGGTATAAAAGTGATTATTAAATTGAAAATATATACAATCAAATGAATTGATACTACTTTTGTAAAAACAAATCTTTTGAAGTCACGCTGATAAAATATTTGGACTTTATTAAACTAGTTTAGTTTCAAAAAGCGTTTGACGAAACATGACAAATTTATTTATATCGAGTACTAGTATTGCTACCCGGAGTCGCTCGGACTAAGCGACCAATAATTATTTAATGTTATATCATTCGACATAATTATATCACAAAATCCAACATCCAAAATAGAGTTAAAATAAAATCACAAACTTTATTTAATTTGATGACAGCCCCATTCTCGCCCATTAAAATGTCCAAATTCAAGGAAAAAATATAATTTGCTGTCAAAGAAATGTCAAATAATACCTTCACGTAAATTATAAACATTATTATTAATAATGAAAGCCGGGAAAATTTCAGTAGAAGACTAATTTATTACATTTTGACTAAATGTCTTCGCCGATAAAAATTTAAACATATTTTCTTTCATATTCGTTTTTATGGCAACTTAATGATCAACAATGCAAAAGGGTATTACAGACCCACAGACATACATACGCCGTTTCGGTTTTATATATAAGATTATAGTGCTATTATCGGGAAGGACTTTTTCCAGTGTTGTTGAATTCTTTATTGGGAATTTATTTCCATTCATTATTCAATCAACATCACGTGAACTGATATAGCATTGATTGCCGTGAGCTATCAACAAAGTTTTTTGATAATCATTTATTTCCAAGCTACAATGTAGACAAATAAGTCAAACCCGTAAGGATTTTTAGATTCTATGTACTAGATTTTTTTTTAACTGATATACAATAATGCATATTAAAATATCTTAGTCTTATACTTTCGATGGATTCGGCGGGGTAACTTTGTGGATGTTCATTTTAATATAAAATTTAAAATAAATTTGATTATTCCACGTATTGTGCTACTAACTGTTAAGTCTGAAGATGCCTTGGAAAGAGGCGAAACACGTGTCACAGTTAGTAAAACAATACGTAGAATAATCAAAGTTCTTTAAATTTTATATTATCTTAGTCCTCTTTCATTTTCATACTGTCAAAATATTAAATTACGGTGGAACATTTTAATTTCCATGAACTAATGCACTTTCGGAATTTTATTAAGAAGCTGTGGCTTGAAATTTTAATTAGGCACTTAGTCACCCCATATCCGGTATCGTATTTACTTATACAGCCATCATAAAATGATACATGTTCCCATTTGCATAGTTATCGTCGACGGGCCGCAGACATTTTGTCACGCCCTTTTGCACGTTACATTTATTCAGATATATGCTATCTGAAAGGGTATCACGAATTATTCGAAAACATACCGTTCTGAAATTGCTTACTGGGAGAACATATAGGTTTCCGATTTCCACGTTCGAGTTTTCATGAAATAAAATCAATGTAAAATTAAGCGAAACGACAGTTTATTGAGCGTGGTGCCTTGGCTTTTCTTACTTTGGATTTTTCTATCAAAATAACTCTTTCTAAAATGTGGAATTTTAAAGCTTGAAATAAAGGTGCTAAATTTATCTATATTATGTCTTAACATATCAACTTGAAAACATGCAAATTTGTTTTGAAAAAAACACAAATTCAATGTTATTTGAATCATTATGAACTAGAAATATCAAACCAACCACTATCAGTTGCATCATAACATGCTTTTATGCTTTCGCTTTGTAGCTTATTTAAGCAACGTAATCATAGTCAATTAAACATACATTTTGTTACGAGATACAATATATTAATTAAGTTCTAAGACTTTTTTGCCAAGATGGTCATTAAGCTTTTGTACCAAAACACCCTAAAATTAAAAAAAATAATGTTTATAATCTAAGCTTACCAAAGGAATATTTGAATATGGGATTGGGATATCATTTCAAACAATCAATTTTAATGCCTATCTATATATATAAAAATGAATGTTTGTCTGTCTGTATTTCCGCTATGGACTACTAAACCGCTCGACCGATCGATGTGAAACTTTACAAATTTATTGAATACACTCCCGGAATGGTTTTTGGCATACCAACCTCTCCCCCCAACCAACCCCCAACCACCCCCCAACCTCCACCCCCCAATTTATTTTTTAAACTTTACGAATTTTTCGAGTTCACTCCTTCGAAGGTTTCTGGCATACCCCCCCACATACGCCCCCCAAACCCCACACCGCCAAACAACCCCCTCCCCCCAGAAATTGATATCGATTTTTTACAAATTTCTCGAGTACACTTCCGCGAAACTTTCTGGCGTACACTCAAATTGACTCAAATTGAATTGAATATTTGTAAAATGTCTTTCCTTCAAATTTATTTTAGTTGCTGGCGTAGCAACGCGCGCAGGGTACAGCTGTTGATTATAATAATGATTTTTTTTTATTTTAATTTGAAAATCACTCATGTTACATTTATGTTTCATATATAAAAGAAACAAATTAAAACAACAGAACTCTCATCGACGCCAAACCTATCAGCTTGCCTCGAAAAGTTCAATCGGCTTCATTGTTTCCAATGTTTTTTTTCGCAAATTTACCTTTTATTTACTCTATTTGTTTGTGCTATTATTGTACTAAAAAAGGAAGGTAACAAAAAATGTTCTTTTAATATTTATTAAATAAATTTAAGACACGTGTTATAAATTTATAGTTTTTGAATAAACAATAAAAAACCTGAAAATGTTTCCATGAATAGACATGACAGTTAAATCTACAGAATAATACTCTTTTGTCTACTACAGGTGTAGAATTATTGATTCGTTGAAATAAACCCTTTCAATCATTCTGGCGTTCGATTGAAAAACTATGCGACGTCTCGCATTTTCAGAAATTCACAAAGCCAGAAACTAGAAAAGTCTGAAAGTCGAAAAGCCTGAAACTCAGAGCGGAAACAAACGGTATCAGGTGACAATGGAACTTGATTTGTGGAATGTCAAAGCGAAAATCTTGGCGTAGGGAAATATTTCTGCGTAATTCGATACGACGTGCAGGCATGGGTTTGCATCAGAAGAATAAACCGAGAAATGTGTTCAACTTGAGATTCAAAAAAGAATATTGATATTCCAGCGTCTAGTATTCATAATGGGGTTGTTTTTTTAGCATTTTGAGCAGTAGGAATAACATTAAAAGGAAATCGTGTATTTTCTTTTTTAAGTCAACATTTATACGTTTTCATAAAAATATATTTAAAACTATATCAGAAAAAATACTACACTTCTTAAAACAGATAAATTAAAAGTGTCAATCGTTGACAAAATGAGGTATGTCATCGTAACAAAACGTAGTATAAACAACGATAAATAAGGGTAAGTCAAAACATTGGATATTAAATAATGACTTGGTTCTGTTGCCACCATGTGTGATTAAATCGGTGAGTTTGTGGCTGTCTTCCACAAAATAAACTAACGGATATGATCACGTCTTGAACTTGAAAGTAATAGTGCATGATACTGATCATGCATTTGTGTGCTCTTTATATTTGCTTGCAATGATACTGAGATATGTTCATAAATATACTGAGAACCCACTGAGACGGTAGGGTAAAGTCTACTGAAAGTTTCAAATATAATTTGCTTTTAAGATCAATCTTATTTAACAGACTTACCAATTATTGAACAAATTCAACCTCTTAAACTCTTTTATTAAAATCGTGGAATACAGAATCTTTTTTTTTAAATTTTAATTTATGTGTTTAAAAAGACAAAGAATTTTTATTCTTTTATATTATGTAGAGAAATGTTTCTTAAGCTGAAATTTAAAAAAAATGTCGTTATAAAAAGATGTCTCATTTTTTTATTCAGTATTCAACTATCTATATTCAATTTTATTATGCACAGAGGCAGTTTTATGAAAAAGAAAGTTCTGCCGGCAAAACAAGAGTTAAAATCACGCTTGCTCCTTGTTCCGCCATTACTATTTCCCCGAAACACGTAAGATTTCCCATTCGAAGTTTGAATTTCGAATTTATTCTTTTGTCAATAAAAAAATGGCGCCTCCGTCGTGCTGACGTCATTCGTTACGATACGTTACGTTCATTCTCCCGCCATGTCAACTGATTATCTCTTGCTGCTTCGTTCTTTTTTCTCTCTCTCATTTTTTCCTTCCAGCCAGTCCCACGAGGCACATCTACTCCCGATAGCCACTGAAACGATTTTCTGCAATTTCCAGAGCTGTTTTTTATATTATTATGCACCGCTCACAGCATTATGGAAACACAATAGTGTCAGATAATTTTATTTCTGTTTGAATGGCGTTCCTTTCCGAAAAATATTTCAAGTATATTAATTTGATTCATCAAAACCCTTTGATTAGTATCGCCGTACCGGTACGGCAGTTTTATGTTGTCATTTATTATCTATTGCCATTCTCTTATGGTTTATTGAAATGTTATTATTTTTTCATATTTTCAAACTAGAGGTGTCAATAAGTGATTTTTGGTAGTCATATTATTTTTAATATATGTTTGAAATAAGCAAAAGAGTTTTATAAAAAAATTAATATTTGGTAAGAAATCTGTGGCCATATATTATTGAGTGTAAAAATCCATTTCGGTTCCTTCCTGGAATTACCGTCAATAAAGAACCACATGTTGTCAAATGAATGCAATAAAGATCTCAACCAAATTGGATGTAAACGCTTCTAGATAATTATTTGAAAGTAATATTGAATTATTTGAATATTTTTTTAGAATTTTAGGACGACATCGACGGACCGCTCCCAGTCTTTGCTGGGGTGCTCCCACTAGATTTGCACATACAGTTACGTGGAGTAATTACCCTTTTAATGAAGAGAATTAACACATCTATAGATGCATCTGGATAGCGGTCCCTCCTCGCCAGGAGATACCTGAAAGCCACACCTACCTCAGCTCATTCGTTGGCAAGCTAGTGCTCTCAATTGTCGTCACAGCATGGTAGACCAGATGGACTGCATCTTCCAAGGAGCGTCAAACGTATCAATTTTTCCCGGATGTGTCCTGGAGGCTTGCAATTAAATCACTTACACCGTCCCATTGGAGTAGCCAGTTTCTTACCGGCCATGGCAAGTTCAATGCAAAACTCTTCGCGCTGGGCAAGTTGGTTTTAAGGCCAGACTGTACTTGTGGGCACGCCCACCAGGACGCTAATCACATCCTATGGGACTGCCCCCAAATGAATTCCGAACGAGCAGAACTGTTTGATGTGGTCCGTCTTCACACGGCCCCAATAGGCCACGCTGACTTGATTGCAACTAAGGATAACTTCATTGCATTTGAAAAATTTGCAAATTTATTTGAGAATCTACATAATCTCGATTCTTCACTAGAGTCAATATACTCGTCTAACACGACGGGCTCTCAGTATAAGGATTATACACAGGATATTCTGTATCAAAATGATTTCAGTGGCTGAGCTAGTCACTCCAATTAATTTTATTATTATTTTCTATTTTAAAGCACTTTAGTGCATGGTTCAAAATCAGTCCCGTGCAGATCTGCTCGGGTCATGAATGTGAGGGGTAAATTCCTTTTTTTTAGTCAATAGCGCTGTGAAAGGCGGCCATGAAACATTGGCTGCAAATACACAACGGGTGGTGGTGGGAAAAACCAACTTGATGTAGCAACCGTCTATCCGTGTCGTTAAGATGCCCGCAACCTTCGCCCATTTAATACATTTATTTGATGTTAAGTGTATATTGAAATATCTATAAAGAAAAACATTTTTTTAACAAATAATTTAACGAACTGTGTAAATATATTCTTTTAATTTATGAACTACTAGTATTGCTACCCGGCGTCGCTCGGACTAAGCGACCAATAATTATTTAATGTTATATCATTCGACATAATTATATCACAAAATCTAACATCCAAAATAGAGTTAAAATAAAATCACAAACTTTATTTAATTTGATGACAGCCCCATTCTCTCCCATTAAAATGTCCAAATTCAAGGAAAAAATCTAATTTGCTGTCAACTAAATGTCAAATAATACCTTCACGTAAATAATAAACATTATTATATTAATAAAAGCCGGGAAAAAGTTGGTAGAAGACAAATTTATTACATTTTGACTAAATGTCTTCGCCGATAAAAATTCAAACATATTTTCTTTCATATTCGTTTTTATGGCAACTTGCAACAACAATGCAAAAGGGAATTACAGACATACATACATACATACGCCGTTTCGGTTTTATATATAAGATTAAGAAAAAAAAATATGGACGACATTTTGTGATTGTCCATTAACCAAAACGAATGCCATTTTCAATATTCCCAAAATCAATTATCAACACAAACTGTATAAATATGTGTAATCATTCATTACTATTTACTTGTGACTACTAATTGTATATTATTAGGATATAAAGGTTATTAATCAATGCAATGTTGAACAATCATTAAACGTACTATATTTCAATACAGAAATCTTTTTTTTTAATATTGTTTGAATAATACCTTGCCTTTCGGTTACCTAAATTTTGTTCTATTCTTGCCGATAAGGTGTGCAAGAATTCAGGAATTTCTTTCAGTAATAAAAATATTCCAATATACACGTATCTTTTGAATAGGAATCACTATTATTTACATTTGAGGTGATGTACGTCCATATGGAATATAAATTAGTCATGTACTGATCGTTTTGTTTCTGATATTATCTTATTTAAAAATATATCGAGTGATGTAAGTTATACATAGAAATGGCTTCCATCATCACTGTTTGTTTGCTTAGAAGTATTTATCTATCTGTATATTACTTTTTGAAAATATTTTATGAATAAAACCAACCAAAAGTCTAACTTGAATGCAGAGTGAAAAATTATTGAAATTCAAAATATCGAGTGTCAGAATTTCGCACTATTTTGTTTTTGAAGGAGAAGAAAATTTTAAAATAAGAATGCGCATTTTAAAACAGCATCCAAAATGTCATTCAGTTTTGATATTATAAAAACATTTATGTAATTGTGATGTGAAGTAATATTTTTTATTATTTTGTTTAACCCGTAGATATTATTTTGTTTAACATTATTACAAATATAAAACCATGGATTTTACTGAGTCACTATAATAGTATATAATATAACTGAACCACTTTGAATTTTCATCATTTATGCTATTTTAGAAGTAAAAATATATCAGTATTGTTTTCACCTTTATTTGAATAATTAAAATGGCTCAACTAATTATTCTTACTGCATGGTGAACAAGTGTTTTCAAACCAACAAGAGCTTTGATTAACCGATAAAATAATTAAACATCATTTTATCTAAAAAAAGCCTACAAACTTTGTTCATATAAAAAAAATTACCTTGGCTTTTTTGCTTTCGTCGTTATATTGTACGATAATATACGTTATATTGTGGATAATATGGTGCCAAGAAATAATATACCTGACAAAATAAGTATTTTGTAAAATAAAAAAAAATTAAACGCAAAAAATAACCCAACTAAATAATTACGCATCAAATATAATATGTTTAAATTAACATTGTTTTGCAAAAATACGAAAACATTTTGTTTTAGAATAAATTTTAAATCGCCCTTTCAACAAAGGGATCAAAATACAATGGCTTTATCTTCATCCAATTTTAGTTCCGTTGTATCTCCCAGCAATTTTGTACACAGCTATAGTTAATATTTTTTACTGCAGCCTCACGTTGATTGTACAAAGTGTTCAGCTAGCGAGGACGAAAAAACTTCTCGGCCAGCCTAGAGCAGAAAAGAATTCAGTAAAATAAAGGGAAATGGTCTACCATAGCTGGGATTAGGGATCGCAATACCAGACCAATATTTTACTACCGGTATTTTACAAAATCGAGAAATTGGGATCAGACGAAAAAAAACATATTTCATATGAGAATGAAAAACGTATCTTTTGTCTTTAAATGCTGGCTAAAAAGCGGTACGCCAACATGTATTATTTTCTATTTTTTGAATCAGATATTTTCAACCATTGTGTTTGTCAATTTCATTACTCTTTTTTCTTTCAATTTTTATGACTTTTAATGATGAGGTGATTTGAAAAGATTAAGAAATATAATTTTTAGTACATTTCAGCATTTCATAACTCAGCGAAACCAATTGACTTTACTTAAGATGTTATGGTCGATAAATAAAATTAATGCAATACATACTGATTCTTGTCTTTTTAAAAAAAGAATATCTGTCTTTTTTCCTGTTAAACTTTAATTTACTCACTGTAAGACCTACTAACTTAATTAATATTCTGTATTTATACCTCTAGATATGGCCCACCAACTCTCTTAGATAAGGCAGTATTGTTCTTTTCACAAGCATATATTATATTTCATAAAGATATAAATACAGGGCATAGTTATTCAAAGAAATGAAATTAGTCCGTCTGTAAAATAAGCCCTTTTTAATCCAACGATTTTTATTGAAGTAGTCTTCGATTCCGGTGTTTAACTTGATTTTATTTTGATTTTGAAAAAAAACGATGAAAAAGCGGAATACTGGCTTGGGTAATATCAGTATTGCCATCCCTAGTTGGAACGTCGTAATGTTTCTTCGAAGCGTGGGATTTCGTCGGCTCTCGTAGAATCGAAATCTCGGCACAAAGAATTGAGAGGACCGGTCACTTATATCGCTTTACTCGAAATTGCCAGGTTATCTATTCTTACAACTTGCTATTGTTTTGCTTTAATCAATTCGGTAACAGTGATTTCTTTATACATCTATAAAACTGTAAATTAGTTTCTTTTTTTAATCTTTTGCTTGCTGTTCAATCACGGCATGTTTATTATTTTTCCATATATTAATGTCATCAACAATGTTTAAGTCCTTAATGTTATTTAAAATCCCTCACAAATGCGTGAGCCACAAATACTTTAAAAACTATTGTTTTTTTTATTCTGCAATTAATTTCGATTTTGAGAGATTTTCGATGCTTGACTGTATTTTTCAAAAACGTAAATGTGAAAATGTGAAAATTTTCAATCAATATAAACTTGCAGTTTTCATGAATACATGTCAAATACGAACTGTTAATCCAAAAGAACTTCGATCAAGTCACTGTTAATTTATTGTAGGAACGTCTTCATAGGTTTATTATATTATTTTTAAAAAATAGCGCGTTTTATAGAATGAGTTAAAATACAAATAATATTTTTTTTTTAATAGGATCTTAGATCACGACCAGTTTCGCTAATAGCGAGCATTATCAATTGATGAATAACGTTGATAATCATTTGATAATGCTCGCATTGTATAAAACCAGATCTGATCCTGCAATTCATGACAGATTAAATTTAAGTAATGACAGTGAACACTTAAAAAGTGATGAATGAGTTTACATAAGTGCAAAAAGAATATACGTTTGTTGGAGTATTTTTTTCATTAAATATTTAAGCCTTAAATTTTACATGAATAATCTTCGAATTTCAATAAAATTTTATGATACTGTATTCTTTTTAAAATCTGAATTATAATCACATGAATTTTTGATTTTGAATACACAATTTCAGAAAAAAAAAATCATATTCTTTTTTTCATAACCCATATGTTACAACAGAAAGGAAAAAGAAACGTGTTGTACGGATTGGATTACTATCATAAAACTAAGTTGAAATCTCAAACCTTACGCTGAAGACTTGGGAAAAGAACGATTCTTTTATAAAACAATATTATACAAAGGTATCGGATTTTTCAATACATCAAACTTTTTCGGCCACTGCAAACCTTGTGAGCTGTAACTAGGGATTCCAACTATTCTTCAAAATCAACTATTCGGATATCGAATAGTAAAACTTAAGCTATCCGGATATATTCGGAAATCCGGATGTTTTGACATGGCTTAAATGTTGTACAATAGTATTAGAATTATTATTTAATAAACAAGAAATTTCCAGTTGCTTTTGCACGCCGACAGTGGTCTCGATTTTTAAGTTTTTAATAAATAATCGTACAACTCGTACGGAAATATGGATGTTGCACGATCAACGTTTCCTTCACTTATATACATTTTATGATAATTTAAGACTAAGTTTTTTCCCACTTTTGTAAAATCTTAGATAGAGACATATTATATAAATGCATATTTCAATACTGTTCCACTGTATTACAATATTAAAAATTTGCAGCTGCATAATAAATGAAATTACGGCAATAAAGGTTTTTTTTGACCCGAGTCCTAGCCGGTTCGTTAAAATAAAGTATTATGATAAGACATTGATAGCAACCGAGTTGGACTATGGCAAAAAAACCACTTCCTGGGATATTTATAATTATTCTTTAATGTGAAGAAATTGTGATGTGATCTTTCCTCAAATACGAATACTATCCGAATATTTTCCCAAATATCAGAATAGTTTAAAAAGGGCCAAATATATCCGGATATCGAATATTCGAATATCCTAGTTGGAATCCCTAGCTGTAACCATATCTGTCTCGTGGGAAGAGAACATTCAATGCTTTGTTCACCGGAAAGTTTTTCCTACTCACAAATATGTCTTAAGAACTACGCTGGTTCTTTCTCGTTCTTGGTCTGGATCGAGAAAAAACACTACCCTTTTTTATCTTGACGGGTGTTTCTCCCTACGGGAGTAAAAAAGCCCGATGTGTTTTTCACAAGAAAAACGACACGGCCAGCAAAAAAGTGTGAGTCGCTTATCTGTAAGATTAATTGACAAGGATGCCCTCGGTATCCTTTGCAAACCGTTCGTCAAAATGTTGCATTGTTACGACTCCTTTTGTGAAAACACTTTGCAGGATTTTACCAGATAAAAGTAATATCTACTTTCAAAGTAAGTAACTATAAAAATGTACTGATACACTTATACTGATACTTTTGAGTCACAAAGATCGGATTTTATAAAATATGTCCCAAGACAGCAGTCTGAAACCATTTTAGTCTGTAGAGATATGTAAAATGAAATGTGTGTCACTATATTAAATATATTATTAAACGATAAAATATAAATTTACACATAATTTTATGACTTAATTGATGTCATCAATCGATTGAGACAATATTTATTTGTTTACAATTGTATGAAATTTTATTTAAATAGTTTTCACCGCGGTAATTCGTGGTAAATTCAACTAGACTCAATCAAATAAAATCTCGCGTGAATGGAGAATTCTCATGCAGGATCAATAAGAAGTATTCAATGCTACAATAGTACATATATTTCATAGGGAATTTGGTCATAGTTGTATCTCTATATACATAGAAAGAAAACATTAAGATAAAGAAAACTGAAGAATAAATTAAAAAATTAAGATTAAGAAAACATTAGATATAAGACGACCAATAAGATTTTTTTTAACACCTAAGAACAAAAAAGGTTGAAATAATTTCTTACGAAATGCTTCATTGTTGATCACACAAAAAAATTAACATGGATCAAATTAAAATATTTTGAGATTGCTTCGGAATTGTTGAATAATAGGGGAAAAAAGTTGGCGATTATTGGCAAGCAATTAGGAGTCTATATCGGTTCAAAAAATTTAAATTTTTAACAACTTGGGGTGAGCCGTATTTGTCTTTCAAATATGCAAACATCATGTTTTGTTAATAGCTCATGTTATTAAGATTGATTTAATCCATCCTGATCCCATAAAATATCAAAGCGAAAAATCTAGTGATGAATGTTTTATCCACCTAATTAATTAGACGGTGACAAAGCAGGGACGCTTACTGAAAAAGAGACATGAAAGAAAATTTTCACAGTATAATACCTTCATTGTAATCCACGGATAAACGACGCGCTCGCCGGTACCTGCCCACCGAGCAAACAAATAAAGCAAGCGGCCGACTGAATTATAGCCCCGAACATTTTGATACATTGCCATGTTTATTCGGTATAATTTAGAAAAACACTTTTAATAAATCATCCCATCCGAGTCATTTCACAGGACTTACGAATCTCATTTTGCTAAACGGCTGGAATTCGAGTTGAAAAATAAACTCGCGGAAGGGCTCTCTTTCCAATTATATCTCGAAATTTCTTTATTGTGACTTATTTAAATACAATGTGAATTTTCTTTTTGTTTCAGAACATACATCCGCTAGAGGTTCGGCTAGAGACAACGGCAAGGGAAACGCTCCACGCTTTACGGTAAAATAATTTTATTTGAAATACCTAAATAAACATGATGAATATTTGGAAAAAAAACAACGGCTCTAAGTTATACAAATGAACCTATTATTTATTAAAATGCTTATCCGCTCAATTAAAAAACGTACTTTTGTACGTAGTCACGTCAGAAATAGTTCTGACAAGGGCGTAAGCCGAAATAACTATCAACAAATATATAACATAATTTCTGTAGAATTAAAATACATTGTTATTTATCTTACCGTACTATTAAATGCTTTTTGTAAAATGAACAACTCGGTGAAATAAATTAAGCGCGCGTATGAAGCTTCTACTCTAAAACTCTTTAAAATGCAAACATATAATCTCAATTATTTGCTGTTGATTGATACCTGAAGTATAATAATCCATTTTTTCTATCATTTTTTGTCTATCTTTCCACAATGCTGTAAAACAGAGATGTTAAGACGTACACTCAAACATTGGACGGAATCGAAAGAGTAACAAGAATCTTTCAAATAGTATTAACTAATATATTTTTTCTAATTCCATGTAATATTTTTCAGAGCGCTTTTACTTCACACGCATTGGCATTCGTTCACCATACTTGCCGACTCCCAAGTTTCTTCCAGCATGAATCTGAGGAAAGACTTAGCTGCGATTCTCAATGTCCCTCCTCTGTCACCGACTATCCTCGCTCTACCCGAAACAAATTCTGAGCATGCCTTATTCAGGTAAATCACAAAATATATTATTTTAAATATTTCTAAAAAAATAGTTACAATTTCTTTTCAAGATGGAGATAATTATTGCACAGCTTCTTGTGTTTTTTATAAGTTAACCTGTACAGCTTTATAAGAAATACAATCTCCTTTCTTGACTATAAACGCCATTTATGGAAAGCAATTTACCCGTATATCGAATTGCGTACTCATGTTGTATACCAGCATTCCTTAGTTTTGGCGTGTTATTATTATCGACAGTAACTGATGATACGGAGCGCTGGAGTCCAAACAAGTAGGGTTGCAGTCAGAATGCAATTTAACCTTTTTTTCCTACCTTTACTTTCGTACTGAAACTATATGTGGAGACTCCAAGTTTTCTGGCTATTTTTCTTGCTAACGTGGATACAGACTAATTATTTTTTTCCCTTTTCCTCATGTAAGCTAGCTAAGTATTGGCTTTCTAAAAGATTCTGTCAGTTAAGGGCTTTGTGTGGGTAATACACTTACGAGAATGATTGTCTTTGAATCATGCAATCTAATTAGTTCCAACATATAGTCAATGAAATGTTACATCAAAAACCTGCCTGATAAATTTCATTTTCTCTAAATTTATTTCAAACTAAGCCCACGTCCCTTAGATCGAGAGTTTTTCTTACATTGTGTTGGATGTAGAGTTAAAAAAACCTTTTAATTGTTTTAAAACGTGTTTAAGAATTTTCATGATATACAGTTATTTCTTTTGCAGTAAATCAAAAAAAAAACTGTGTTGCTATACGATAGATCTAATCACTTCCATTTATGAAAACAAGAAGCGAATCACCCTTTTATCAGAGCAAACCGAATTCCGTGGAAAATAAAGTTTCCGGGAGAATAAATACAGCGGGCATGTAAAAAAGCGCAAAGTTGTACTTGTTAAAAGAAAGAGGCTGATGGAAGGGGACTTGCTTCGTGCAATTCACCGCAAAAAGAATGATCCGATTGTCTTGAACAAAACATTTTAGCGATATTATTTTTGGAATTCTCTTATATGTTATTCCATGCAGTTTACAGAAAAGCGTTCCAAAAGAAAGAAAGAAATAAAATTCACATTTTCTTACAACCGCTTACTGTCGTGTAAAGATGTGATGATCGTCGAGAAAAGAAATTTTCGGTTGATAGTTATAAAACATGTTAAAGTTTATTTCAAGATAAAATTTTCCGTTGTATTAAATAATGCAGCTCTTTTCAATTTTAATAAAAAAAACATGGTTATAGTTTAAAAAAATCACTACATAATAAAAAAAAATGCAAAATAGTATAAATTTTTTTGGATAAGAGTAAAATACATGTATTTTTGATTCATAATTTCCACTGAAGGTGCTTGATGGAATTTAAATATCAAATTTGAATCGTTTGAATATATTTTTGTTAGTTAATGGTTTAATTAATTTAGTAATTGACTGGGAGAATTATTGTATGAATACAAAATTTGACTCGTTGTATTCTTTTTTATTGAAATAAAATCATAATATAATTTAAATAGACAACCCTTTTCAGCTGAATTTCATTCTTGATATTTGCAAACAAAATTCGATTCAAAATAATAAGTAAATTCAGCTGAGAAAAGATGACATACATAACAGTAAAAATGACCGCCAATATTAAATGAATTCTAATATAAAATGTAAAATAACTTTGTTTATTCCACTATTGTGCTACTAACTGTGACACGTGTTTCGCATCTTCTGACTTACTATAGCAAAGTTTGCTTAATAAGTAATAATTATTACTTAATTACATTATTACATTATATTTAAGCAAACTTTGCGTAAGTAAGTCCGAAGATGCCTCTGAAAGAGGCGAAACACGTGTCATAGTAAGTAACACAATCATGGAATAATCAAAGTTATTTTTATATTAAAATGAACTTCCAAAAAGTTACAGCCGAAACCATCGATGGTATTAAATGAATTTTTTCGAAAACCGTTAAGGAATCGCTGAACTAAGTGAGTTTTGAGATGCTTATTATTATTTACGCCGTAAGCATATTTTTTAACACTGTCCACTCACCCGGCGACCTTACGACCTTTTATATCTTAAGAAAGGAGGGTATTTTTATAAATCTGTTAGTTAAAACTATCACAACGGCAATATATGGTTATTGATCTTGGGTTAGTATCGATTGATAATAGACCACAATTTTTGTTTTATGTCTAGACGCCTGGCAGATGTATCACGATCGACACGCGGGGTGATTGTACTGATCTGCGATGCCAACATTGCACAAAGTGTCCTGCAGCAAGCCAAGAGACTCAATATGCTCGACGGCCATTTTGTGTGGCTTTGGATCGACACCGCCTCCACCATGCACCGCGTCAGGCACGCCGCTCAGCAGGCCAACGGAACATCTCATCAAACCTTTCAAGGACCTGACCCTCAGGTAGAAATGGAAATAGAAAGGCGAGTGAAAGGGGATAGACATGCCGCCGACCACAGAGAGAGGCACTCGCCAGGAAGGAAAGACGACCCACTTGAAAGATTGAAAAGAAGCTTAAATGTAACAAAAGAAATAAATAAAAATCAAACATTACCTTTGAATGATCGCGGTAAAAAAAATGGAAGTGACAACGTTGAAAAGAGTCCGGAATCACGCGATCGTACAATTGTCGGACAGAACAATGCCAAAGGCGACAGGAATAATTTTGATATAACCGATAAACAAACTACAATTATTTTTAATGACTCGTATAGTTATACCACAAGTGCGACCTTTCGTGTTGAGTCTTCTGGTTTTCAAAACGACGACACAGAAAATTCTCACCCCGCTAATGTTAATAATAAAGATAGCCTAAATTTAAGAACAAATTTTTTTCGTAACGTTTCTGCGGAAGGCGCAGACTCGAATAGTCGCGTCGCTGAACCTAGTGATATTAAAAATCATAATCTTAAAGATATTGTAAATGAAAACGATTTTATAAATAATTCTAATACTAGTAATATTACAAAAGAAGGCGTTGAAAGTTCTAAAATTGCATTGCAGCATAAAACAAATTCGAAACCACCCGAGAGTAAAAATAAGCTTATATATAATCTCGACGAGCACAATAACGATTACGACTTGTACATAAAGGATTCTGAATCACCTAGAAGTAAGGATGATGATTATTTCAATAGTAGACTGGAGCGTTCCGGTTACGGTGTTAAGTTTATCGATAGTAATTTAAATTTGAAGCCCACCGCGCGCAGCCTGAGTGTGTTCAATAAGTTAAGTTCGGTTGGCGGGGACAAAAAGCTCCCGGAGAACGCTCACATTGTGGAGAAGAGGACGGAGAGGTTGTGGTCTTATAGCAGGCAGGCAGGGTCAGCGATGCAGGATCCAGTCAACGTCACTGGCTTTGATGCGTTTCCTGTTGGGCTGCTAGCTCTGAGACCGATGTCGATGAAAACTGGTAACATTTCATACATTTAATGATAAAAAAAGATACACAAAAGTTTAAATTGAAAATATATTTATCCTATAAATAAAGTTTATGAATACTTATTAGAACCTGGTAATATTGGGGACTTAGACTGAGGGTGCTTGATTGAATTTCAATATCAAATTTGAATGGTTTGAGTTGTGTACTCTTCCATGAACTGTGTCGCTAACTGTAAGCGATAAAACTAATGGAAAAGTACAAAAGACATACGATTAAAATTAATGCCGATTACATCACAATACGATTATATTAAAAACATAGATATATACATTAACGTGCATTCATTAGGTGACTTTCTGTAAAACCCTATTTTTTTTAAATGATTTGAGAGGCCTAATGCTAGAATTGCCTGTGTCAAAAATACTAATTAATTGCTCAGTTTAGGCAACTGTTTGGTTTTCAAAACATTTCAGCGATATGTTTATCAAAGTTTATTCAAATTTATGGTTTTTATGTAGTCTAATATTGTAGCTCTATTATGCACTGAAAAATGGCGTGTAAAGTATCAACATAAACACAGGAAATTATCACAAATAGCAATATTTATTTGTTAAAAATATTTTTATGTTATCATAAATTTAGATCGTCAAATGGTCAGGGGGGCAGTGAAGTCCCTAACAAGCGCTCTGAGGCGAGCCTTGTCAGAGGGCGCAGCCCCAGTGAGAGCGTTACTCAAAGACAACCCCGGAGCGAGCTGTTGGAACGAGCCCCCAGACAATTTCGATTTCTTCTCGGCAGGGTTTGTAAGGTGAGCTTCTTTACCGAAGTTTTTTTTTTATTATATCACAGTTATTTTTGATTACATCGATGGCAGGGAAAGCACGAACAATACTGTTATGAGAATCGAACGTAAGTTTTTTTATATTTTTTTTTTTATTTCCCAGCTGGTAAATAAAGGCTCAAGATTTTTTTCTGAATACATATTTTAAAAGGACAATTTTTGAAAATAAAATGTAAAATAAATTCAAATTCAATATTTTGTACACACATATACATATATACATGATATTATTCCTAGTGCAGTGGTGTAACAGAGTTGTCAAAAACTCAAAATTCTTAATCACCCCTTTTTCATTCGATTTATGGGCTTGCGTAGAAAACATGTGTTCACACTCGCCACTTATTTACTTCATTCAAATTTAACAAAAAATGCAAGTCTACAGTCTTCTCCTATCATATCATTAATACCCTCTCGAAAATTAATAGTTAAGCGGTTCAATTATCAGAGCCCGTAAACCAATTTGTGTTAAGATGATCGATTAGAAGTCTACACGCACCGCATTGAAAGTGAACGTGGCTTAACATTGTTTAACGACTCACAAAAAGGTGTGCATAACATAATTTTAGCAATATTGGTTGAAAAGTTCAACAAATAATATTATGAATATGTTTTATGAAATAAATACATTATGTAAAATAAAATACATTTGTTTAATGATTATATAATTGACTGCGTGACGTATTTATCGTAACCGTATTACATAATTAAGCTCTGTGAAATTGGTGATACGATAGCAATACCTTGGAGAAAACTTTTTAGCTGAAACACAATTCTAATGAAAATAATGTCACAAAATTAACATTTTTACTTCCTATGATTATGGCTATAATAGCCGGACAGCTGCCAACGCCTTTACAAGGGTCTGAAGTTAATTAATTTTACAAAAAATGAGATACATACACCAGAAAAAAACTAATTACGGAATAGACAGTGATGGGTTTATCGTAAATAAAATTTGAATAATGTCAAGTCGCAGTGTGAACAAGATTTCTAGAGACTAGGCTGCTTAAATTTTTAATTTCATTACATACAACCAGGACTCCAATTACTCTAAGGGTCAACTACTCGAGTAGTTTCAGATGTACGAAAATATATATTATTTATTCAAATCTGTGTATATAAATATATAGATGATAAATAAATAAATAAGCTTATTTTATTTCATTAATACATTTATTTAAATTTATAGAACATGTTCTCAAATGTTTAATTGATTCATAGACTTGATGTTGATAAGACAAACCAGCAGGACCCAAAGCAAAAGAAAAAAAAGAAATTCTCGCAACGCTAACCATTTAAAAAAAATATTAGCTGACAGGAACATCTACGCGCAAGACTCAGTTTAACGTAACGGTCGAACATAATATTTTTATTTTTTTAACGAAGATAGTAAAATTTGGAAATAAATCTTTATTTATACACGACGAGTGTTTTTCAAAATACTCGAGTATCGAGTGTTCAATACTCGAATAAAAATTGTAACGCGTTTTAAATTTCTCATTCCTCTCATGACCTATACTATCTTTTACAGATGACTATGCAAAAATAAGTATTGTCTATAATAAGTATTAATGCACCCCATCACTTGAATCGATATCCAATAGTCTACCCCGAAGTATTGCTAAGCTGTCTACCTATTGATGGTAAAATATCTGCGGAAACTTCTATAGGTAGGTTAATATTGAATAAAAAAAATCTGATTTAGCGAATTACTTTTTCAACACTCCAATAAGATTGTCAGCAGGCGTTGGCAAGCGATGATGGCTTAAAACTTTTGTGATGGATCACTTACTCCTTACAAAAAGTTCAGTTCACTCGAAAAATTCTTTCGGCCTGCTAACAAAACTTTGACATTTCGTTAATATCGACGAGCTTTTATAACCATTTTTATGCAGCGGCTTACAAATATTTTCAACGAACCTTTTCATTCAATAAGTTCAGCGACACGATAGAAGCTGAATTTTGTTATGATCGCAGATTCTGTAAATTTTTTAATCTAGCTTCATAAATTAGAGCTAAAAAATACAAACGATTTACTACGTCAATGGTAATTCTAACGTGCACTTAAAATACCCGAAGATGCTTAAGGCGAATCTTGGTACCTTCATGCTCAATATTCAATAGACATATAACCAAGGCTGTGAAGTTGGAGTCGGAATCATGAAAAACTTTTGAAAAGATTGAACATTTTATTTATGCATCCAACATGTGAAATTTGTCTATTGGCTGGATTGGTTGGTTGATATTTAATTTCATACACATAAATGGGAAAGCCAGAAAAAAACAGATAAAATTAAACGTTTTTTTGTCGGAGTCGGTGCCGTGTTTTTGGTCAATGTTTGAGTCGGATCGTGTTTTTTTATCGACTTTTTTTATCGTTTTTTATCGACCGCAGCCTTGCATAAAAAATCGTTGAATTTCATTTATTCGCAGAAAATAAAGTTTTCGAGTTATTATTCTAATTAACTGGATACCATTATAACATTTTATATCGCAGCTACGATTTTTTCAAAACGACAATCTATGAAATTTTAACTGTCAGAAAAGCAGATTATTTAATTCAAATCGTTTGGCAACAGAATATTCCAATCCAATTGGTAGAATGAAATTTAAACCTCAATTTCACACGATACAGTAATTATTAATGATGCCCGTCTGGCTGGGTATTGAATAAACATCAAAAATCAGCCGTCCCTCCCTAAGTCGAGCCGTAGAAAGTGTACCGTTCCCGTTTAAGTATCATTTCCGCAAATTAAGCGTAACCATTAAAGGCAAATTGGAAGGAGACGTCAAATCCACAGAGCTTATTTCCTTTTGGCATTCACGACCGTTCCGGTAGGAAGTCGCTCGCGGGCCGGCCCATCTAAAAGCTTTAGTGGAAACTTTCATCGGCCTGCCGTTTATATGCCGCCAGTGGCTTTTAAGCGTATCAAAAGAATACGATACTTCTTTACTTAACCGCACATGAGCTTTATACACATTGGCAGTGGTGTCGTGGTAAATAAAAAGGAACTAGGTTGGTCAATGATTTCTTCTTATTTTTTTCTATATCCTTCCGAAGCTAAAAACTACAAGTCTTAACAATTGAATCAATAAAAAAAACTGTACTTATTGAATATATGTATGTACTTTAAAATTAAGTAACAAGTCAAAAGTGGCAGGGTGGCACCCTGGCTCATTTCCAGGTGCCAGGTCGTCAACAAAGCCCCACTACACCACTGCACATTGGTCATATTTTTTGGTCTAGTAATCTAATTGTAACAGATTTAATTTAACAATCAGGGGGGCTGGATTTAAGTCTCGAAAAATTTAGATTTGAGATGTTGGCATGGGTGTGTCTTTTCACTTCAAGTTGATCTTGTGTGATTTAAAAAAATGGAAAAATGTGGCACATTGGCTGTTAAATTTTGTTTCCTTCGATGATAACCCATTCACTTAAACTTTCGGTGAATTGTCAAACAAAATAATCTGATATACATACATAATATATATGTTACACAGTGTTCATTCCCAGTACAAAACTGTACTTAAAACTAAGAGGAGTGTCATTAAAAACTACTTAGTCGATTTGTGCAACCATTTTATGGTGCTCGAAATCACTAAAATTTATGAAAAAATGAAGAGCGAACAAGATTTTTCGATTTCCTCATTCCTGTAATTTATGGTCAACGGCCGCGGCTGTAAACCTTTTGTTGCAGTTGGAGCAAAACTGAAAACCAAATAAATTTTCTGCCAATAGTTATTGAAAAAAAAGTTATAATTATGCTTTTCTTTATAAGAAGGAATGAGCTTATCATTTGTAGTGGAAAAAATATTTTTTGTCTTCAGGAGAACAAATCCCCTTTTATTAATTACTTTGTATAGTCTGATTCATTCAAAATTGAATGAATAATTAAATGAAGTCACTATTGCTAATAAATGAATACATTTTTTTATTTTATTAGTATGCAGGAAAAGAATTCCATTCTCGTACATTTTAAGCTCTGATATAACTTTTTACTACACGAAAACTTAATAATGAATACTGATTAAATATAAATCTGAAAGTTGTTCAGTTACAGTCCAAGACAGACCTGCACTAACCTTAACCGGCATACATAACCACAATGGTATATTGTGTTCTTAAAAAAATGGCGGAGTTGTTCGTCCTCTGCAATATTATCAAATAAATGCCAATATACTCGTCTATATTGTGCTTCCATCAACCAATATCGTGTGTTTTATATTATAATAAAAATCAAAGAAAGAAAGTTGGTCGCCGCATACATAATGATATAGAAAAATGAGTAGTTGAAAGGCTTCCGCCTTTTCCCTTTATTCAGCAAAAATGTGGCTTAGTCCTTTTACGGAATTAAATTACGAGATAGCGGTGCATGCAGTTGAACGAACAATTTGAGACGTTGAAGAAGGCTATATAAATGATTAACGATTATCCATTATGGTGAGGTATCTACATAATTAATCTTACAGTGTAGATTTTTGTATGTACATATTTTTGTGGCTATACTTTCACGAATCATTTCAATGGATATAGTTGAAAAAAACATTTTATAATTGAATATTAACTAAAAGATAGATATAAGTTATTATCTGGCTTAGTTTTTACTTGTGTAGCTTACATTAAGTGTAAATTATTAATTATTTCAGTCATATATATCCTCCGTGCAACAGTGCACATATAACTTAGATTTTTCCGTTTTGTGTTTCAATGAAAGAATAATCACATGCAGAGCGCATTTACAAAATAGCTGATATACAACTGTTTCCCTCTTTTTTTTACTATTATATATAAAGGAAAATTAACCTTTCCTTGATCTCTTCTTCGTTGTGAAAATGAAACAGCACATAAGATCCTGGTCTTATGTCTTAGGAAGATTATATAAATACGATATTTTTTGTTTTTTGAATCATGAGTTTTTCACTTCGAGTCGTTGGAAATTCAAATACTTGCATGATCTTAAGCTGAAAACCTCATGGAAAAGCAGCATTTGATTTTCAACAGTTCAAATTTGATAAGAACTCCATCAAGCACTTCAGTCGAAAGTCTAAAAGAGAATAGATTTTTTTTACTTATATTCAAAAATATCAAGTTTTGTCTCGCCACTGCTTACATTATTTCCAATTAAAGGGTTTAGCCCAGCCTCTATCTGATTGATTGCATCTCATTAGATAATATTTTGATTTTGCAATGCTAACGTCATTAGTTGTATAATTATTTGTTTGCTTTGTTTCGATTCTTAAACCCCCTCCTAGCTTCCCGTAAAAAGGAAAAATCCCAAACTCCATTTCGTAATTTTATCATTTTAAAATATTAGAATCAATCTTTCTTTTTTACTTAAGCAAATTTGCAACAGTTAGTCCGAAGATGCCTTTGAAAGAGGCGAAACACGTGTCACAGTTAGTAGCACAATACGTGGAATAATTTTTAAGTAAGTTATATTTATATTATTATCAAGTTTGTTTATTGTGGTAATATTATTAATAGTAAGTTTATTAAGCGTTCTAAAAATGAATGTTGTTAATTTTTATTTCATACTTTGATCATTTTTTTTTTGAAAATGAATCTTGATATTAAAAATATGTCATTTGTTTTCACTTCAATTCGGTAAAAGAAAAAACCACTGAAGTTGTAACCTAAACAAACTAAAAAGATAAACGTTTCTATCTTTCTTATACATATAACAGTACAAGTAGGAAAGTAGCATAATGTTCTTGTATGTCCTGCGTAAAAGCTCCCTCTTACGAGGAAATGATATAAGCTGAAAAGGCTATTTTAATCATTCAGAATGACCTTCAACCTTCATGTTCACTTTCAAGTACGAGCCATAATGTCTATGAACCAGTAGTTCTCATTTTTTCCAAGATTAATATTGAAATAATGTTATTATATTGAAAATAGATGTGTAATAAAAAATAGTCTTCAATACTACATATTATTAATTATTCTTAAAATACTTAATTAATATGTTCATATGTATACGAGATATATCGAAATGTGCTAAGCATATTTTAATTGTCAGCATTGTCAACATTGTCATCAGTTGACAATGCTCGCTATGAGTGAGACCGGTCCTGATCCAATTAATTTCATGTGTCATAAGTACTAAAAATGTATTATTATAATGCCATTTCACCAAGTATTGATAGTAAACACCTTAAAAGTGATCTATACTTATTAAATGTTGATGCATCGACAGCCCTTGTATAAAGGTAATATTGAAGATTTAACAAAAAATCTTTGTTGACACATAAAAATAATATATGCTCCGATTAAATACATTTTATGTTTAGCTAATTGTTTTCAAAGAAAGCAAAATCCCTTTGCTGGCGAATTTAGCCGCGAGCAATGTTTTGGGGAGCGCTTATCCCACAACACATACTATACGAAGAGGTCAGCTAGCTTTGAAGCTTTCCATTAAGCGAGGGTATTATCTGTTTTATTTATTTTTATTTTATTACCTCAAAGCATTTTTTGTATACCGTTTTTAAACACAGCTTCGAATACTTAGGAAGATATAAAAATAAGTTTTTTCATTTTTCACAATAGATGCAATTTATATTTCGATCCGTACTGTCGTGTTATTATACATTTATCTATAAGTTAACATTTCCTTCCCGATGGAAAAGACAGTTTACCACCACTGCCACTTTATCTTCAATAGCTATCTTAATATTAGTGGTACAATGTGTAAACTTTTAGTATTCTTAAATCATTGTTTTTTTACATCTTTTGCAGTAAAAAGAATATTTGTATCGACCAGTTTCGTCGCAATCAAATAAAAAAGAAAATAAGTCGATTTACTATTGACCGAAAGCCATTTAGCCAGTCTACTAATTGCCAGGATTCAAACTTCACTGCCCATACTCGATAATATAACGTTATTTTTATCTCAAACGCGCTTCGATCAAACGTTCGTTTAAAATCAAATGGATGCTTTTTACATTAAAATATGTAGATAAACGCACACGCAAACAGTTTTGACTACTCCAGTCTGTCTTGAACATCAATACGATTTGCTTGTCAGTTCGTGCAAAACTTAAAATATGAATAATTATTAGAAAACTATCGATTTTTATGTATATTTTTTAAAACAATGTATAAAGAAACGTGAAATTTATGTGAAATATTCTTGTGAGAGGGATTTTTCAGTTTTTTACTGTCAACTTTACACCACTAAGAAATACTATTATTATCCCATAGATTCTGGATAATGTATGTAGATTACCTTTGAATATATGAAAAATATAGAAATCATGAGTAGGAAGTATCGTTTTAAATTATTATTACACTAATGTACATATCTCCGAGCGGCGGCAAATAGGATTTTATTTTCAAGTAATACTCTTTTAAATAAAATTTTACAAAATCGGGACTACCAAATATTTTTTTAAAAAAAAAAGTCATTGAAGAATTTTCCCCCCAAATCATATATTATATTTTTAATTACGTAAATGCGGATCTAAAAATTAATTTATTGTTATCAGTTTGAACATTTCAAGCAAAGGAGGCAGGGAGCCAAAGTTTTAATTACTCTCTTATTTACTGCCCAAACTTTTTGAAAGTGAAATCAGTTAATGTTCTTGTTAGGTTACGGCTTAAAGCGATTTCAAGAACGAAAATAGTCACATATAATATTAGAATTTTCGGTAGTACAATGAAAAATTTGTACATAAAATATTATTTTATTTTTGTCTTCTGTGTGCTAATAATAAATATTAATTTTAAAAGAGATTGGAGGAAAAGATTTTGTTTTTGGTTTTTGAAGACTTGAAATATTCAGTTTTAACTTTCTCCTGAACACTTATCGTTAACTGACTTAGGCAATGTCAGAATTAAGCTGACAATATTTGTAAAGCATAAATTAATACTTAGACAAATCTTAATTTGATCACTTTTTGTTGAAAAGGCATTAAAATAAAACACATTATATGGTACAATTTCCATATTCAATTAACCAAAATTGACCAACAATATTTCTGAATAATAAGCATATTCTTAATTTGAATAACTTGGATAAAAAAAATTACGGATTCCGTGTATCAAAACTAATATTCTTTACCTACTGTAAAAATTCAACTTTTATTTTTTAACGGATTGCTTTCGTGTAGAAATTAAAAAAAGGCATCAAAGTCATGAGCTGCCTTTTCCCATTCTTCAGATAAACTACATCGTTAACAAACCACGTCATATTCTTAACCGAATATTCTCCCTGAAGATTTTCCGCTGTCGTAAAAGTATGAAGGCGGACAAAAAATTGATGATTTTTTCGCATATTTTTTTTCCGAAAGCCGAAAAGAAGCGCCAATAAATATTTTTGGCTTACGTTCCACGATCATACTTGAGATACGGAGAAGCATCGGAGATCAATCACCCGGGAGTATTTATCGGCAAACGCGTATTATTTATTGATTTCGAAAATTACACCGTTATTTTGAAATGGATGGGTCTCTAAGAGAATATTAACAACTATTTTCACCAAGGAATATGTTTTCGTATGGAATACTGCCGATCCAAGCAAGGCAGCACTAAGTGACTCACAAAAATTTGATAAAAATGGTATACACCTTAACCTTTTTTTTGTGCGGTAGAGAGAAAATCGCGCAAAACATAATCGCACAAAAAAAACTATGAATTAATATGGGAAAATAACATGTATAAGGACGCGTGTGTCAATGTGACATTGTAATAAACAGGTGAAACACTAGATTTTTCACGTACAGTATGTGAACAAAGCGTTGTTAATTATGCTAATACATAATATGTACGTTTTTTTTAATGTTTTAGTATCGAGAATATAGGGTTAATATATCAAAAGACAAAGGAATTTATAGTTGATTTGAAATAAACAATATCACTTTACATTAATTGTATAAAACAATAAATGTTTTGATTGGAAACCATTGTATAGTAAATTATTTTTCCTTAGTAACAATGCAGAAAGTACTTACTTTCTGCTCTTTCTCTAAGAATTAAATCATTGAAGTACTTCCCTATGCCATTCTATCTTCTCCAAATAACTGCATAAGTAAAAAGAATGTGTTATTCATTTTATTATAATGCCATTCCACCGAGTAATGACAGTGAACACCTTAAAAGTTAACTGCATAATAAGTTGAATTGACTGCCTTTTTGATGAAAAAAATTGGTTTTTGGCAGATGTCCATTTTTTCAGAGATGATTGTTATAGTGTCTTAGTTATTATACTGCCATATAATTGAGCATCATGTATAGTTTTCAAAACTATTTAGCATGTCATTCATAACTCACTGTCCGTGCTTCTAGGAGTTTGTCCGATCCATTGTACTTGTATGCTTAGATCTTTTGGCTTGTTGGAATAAGTATCTGTATCTAGGTATCTATATCTTCATAACTCGTACCATCCCTTATCGGATCATGGAAACGTAACGTAGAGAAAGCGACTGACTCACTAATTTCTCTTGAGATACCTTATTAGCATATTGAAAAGCAAGAGAAGTGATTATCGCTAAAAATATACATATTCATTTTTTTGAATTCCTTTCGCTATTTTTACTGTTTATTTTAATCGATTCTCGTTCGTAGTGTAGAGCATATGGTTCCTAATGGAGGTATCTCAACAAGCTTTTTCCTCGTTCAACCTCTCTTTAATTTTATAAGAGTAGGGATAGAAAGGATAAGGCTCGGACAGGACTATTGGTTAGTCAGTTGATCTGGATACGCCCCGCTAAAGAAATATATTGGTAAGAGTAAATTTTTAGACAGCTTAACCACCCGCGCCTTCGAATAGAATCGCCTGAAAAAATATAGCCCGTACTGGGACTCAAGCCCGTCATGTATGCCAACGACGTTGACCACAACACCACAGACTCAACACTTATTCAACTCAATATAAGTTAATTAAATAAGAAATTGAAATTTACTGAATACTGTATTATTATTACATTCCAGATAAATAAATGCGTTTCTTTTAATTAATTTCCTGCCCTGAGCGCTAGGTTTCATTTGTTTTTTTGTTATTTTTCGCTCATCACAAATTTTGTTTTTTTAAATAAAACAGGGTTTTAAGGCAGAGGCTTAAAATTTCATCAGTACAACATTGACTCCAAATACTGTTTTAGTAAATGAGGACGAAAACAATCCAGCGGAAAATAGGTCAAAGCAAAGCTCTTATTATTTTCAAGCGATTTAGCTTAGCTTGTTTATAATGATAGGGTAAAAATACGTATTTATATCTTCAAAGATTTACTTCGAATGCGACAGAATTAACTGAAAAACAAAACCATTTTCGGTCATCTTATGATCATTTTCGACTGTTAAATATCGCTTTGGGAAATGCACGGCAAATACTTCTCCAAAAATATTTCAGTCAAAGACAATTAAATAACTTCTTAAATTAGTTCAATTAATTTAATGTCAAAAAACAAATAAGTCTGTAGAAATATTCGAATGGCTTATTATTCGATTGGAAGTAACTTTCCTTGGTGTGATAAATGTGTAGAATTTTTAAGCCTTAGTTCTAGAAAACCATAAATATGTTTACTATACAATATAATTTATTCGACATTTAAGTGGGTATTCGTGAAGCAAATCCTCTCGTGATCTTAAGCATCTGTCACCAACGATAAATAGCAAAATGGTGATTTTACCATAGTAATGATTCACGATGCAGGACGCAATGTCATTTGAGTAACGAGACCATTTCATGCTCTACTCATTTCCGGCTAGATCCGTTGCACGAAGTTTTTACTTCAACTGACTTCCGAAAAGTCGACCGCATTGTGGTGCCCCAATTCATACCCAAACAATAGATTGTCAAGTTTACCATAAAACATCAGGACTAGACGCTGTACTATTTGTTGTAAAATTTATAGCAGAGCCATTTGCAATTTGACAGTAAATCGTCAACATTATAACTACACTTTGCACAATACGTGGAATAATCAAAGTTATTAAAATTTTATATTAAAATGAACATCTACAAAGTTACCGCCGAAACCATCGAAAATATTACAACAGTTGATTGATACACAGCGATTTTTTAGCAAAATCTTTTAAGCTTCGATGGTAATTAGCTGAAAAACAAACATAACTATCAGATGCTAATAGCAAGGAATGCTTAATTTTACTGAAATACAAAGAGTCAATGTTTTCACAACCTAAAATCAATTACGCAAAAATGTTGGCTTATATTTTCTACAATATTTTGTTTCACTACAACTGCATTCAAAATTATCGTTTCATTGCATAAATATTTAATTTTACCACTCTGGGATTGAAATCAAAAAGAACCTGGCAATTTTATTCATTTTTAATCTATCACATTTTCTTTATTATTTATATCATTAATATCACAATAATAAATTTAAATAATAAATTATAACAATTAATCTCTTTAGAATACTTGCTTATTGGTGAATCATTTAGATTCACGGCCATGTAATTTTGAATAAGCATTATACTTGAATTATTATACTAATAATAAATTAATTCTGTCTTCTTGCGCATCTATCTCATTTCTGCAGTTGTGTTTACGCAATACACAACTTATTTATCTTTTCTATGTTTTCTTTTTATCTTGCCTCGTTTACCAAAATTCCGCATCTTTTATATTTCCTGCCATTAAATTTATGCTGTCGAGATTGAACGGCAGAACCCGAATACAATTGAGAAATGGGTTTGTTTAATTATGATTAATTACCCGGTTAACCTTCGAAAGCTGTCCTTAAAAAATAACTCGTAGGCCGAAGGGGGTCTAAAAAAGACCCCAGTGGTATGGCCTTATTGACATAGACTGCAATAAAAATATTATTGATTACGCTTTGAAGTATCTTTATACATCGTTCTAAAAAAAAAATATCTGAAAAATCAATAATTTTCCTATAATTATTCATATTTTAAGTCGCGCAAGAATGAGACAACCCGACCGTGTTCTTATTTATTCTAGACTAGCGATATCAAAATTGTGAATGCGACTTCTTATCTACACCATTTAATGTAAAAAGCATCCATTTGATTTGGAATGTTCGTTGAAATAAGCTTGTTTGAGATAATATAACGTTATTTTATTGCGTATGCGCAGTGTAGTTTTTATCCTGGCAATCGGTAACGACAATATATATGGTTTTCGGCCAATAATAGTCCGACTTATTTTCTTTTTTATTTAATTGCGACGAAGCTAGTGTATCAAAGTCATATTTTTTTACTGTAAAATATGTAAAAAAACAATGATTTAAGAATACCAAAAGTTTACACATTGTATCACCAATATTAAGATACATAGATATTTAAGATACAGTAGCAGTGGTGGTAGACTGTTTCACCCTCAGCCAGGCAAAGGTTAATAAAGCATTCAAAATATTATTGTAGAAAATAATGCTATAAGCTTTTGGGACGCGCATTTTCTAACAATCGGCTTCAATTAACTTCTATTTATGTTGAATGCTTTTGTATTAATTTCAACAAAATAAAATTGATTACACTAATACAAAATGATTAAAACTGATTGAAATTCTGAAAATAACAAAACCTCTGATATAACGTTGATAACGTTGGCGTTGAGTTACACTGTGATAAAAAAAGAAAATATTTCATTTCGTAAAATATTTTTAATATATTAACTAAAAACAGGGCTTTTTTCCATTTAACCCGGTGAACGGCGTTCCGGGACCTTTTTTCAAAGATTTCAAAATCAATTAGACAAAATTTTACTTAAATGAAATTTGTATATGATTTTATTTAGTAAAAAGCTTGACATGAAAAGAGTTCCGGCACCTTTTTTTTTAACTATTTGTAAATTTGCAGACAAATATTAGTTATCGTTCCGAGATACATATAACCAATTAAAATTAAGTCCATTGATACTATATATTTCAATATAAACTATGATGTAAGATGAAAAGATGTATTGTGTAACTCTTTTAAGCTAATAATAAATAGTTTAGTTAATGTAAGCTTAAAAATAGTTCTAACGAGGGCGTTAACCGAAATAGGATATCACTTTTTATGTACTCTCAATAAATTTTATAATAATAAGGCATTATATTAAAAAAAAAATATAACATTTTTTGTACTTATTTCACAATTAATTTACTAAGATCAGGATCAGTTTCGCTCATCGCCAACATATTCAACTGGTTGTCAGTGATTATAAATGCTCCCGGCGAGCAAAATCAATACTGATTATTTTTGAAATAAGTTAAAAATATGTTTTAATATAATATCGTTTTACCAAGTATTGACAGTACATAGTTTAAAAATGATAAAAGAGTAGTTTTCATGAATCAGTTATACATTTTATAATATTAGTAGAAATAAAATATTTTGCCATTAGTTCACCGTGCTGTAATAGAGTTCTACAAAGTATATGCTGATTCTATATTTTATTTGTAATTCAGGAATTAAAATTACCTTTCAATCTTATGAATACTAAAAATCACACAGCGTTTTAATATTATCGCTTAGGTTTTGATCTTTAGGGTTGTTATTAGGGACTCCTATTCGAGTATCGAGTACTCGATACTCGAGTAATACTCGTAATTTATAAATGAAGACATATTACCAAATTTTATTTAATTATTTAAAAAAAATATATATTTAATTTTTATCGTTGCGTCTAACTTAGTCTTACGCGTGGTTTTAATGGTTTTGCCGTTGACAATGCTGTGCGAGAATTTCTTTTGTTACTTTTGTTTTGGGTCCTGCTGACTTACCTTCAACAACAACAATGATGAAAAGAGACACAATAAAATATTGAAAAATAGTTTTTTGATTTTCCGACTATGGATGCAGCGCAGCTGTGGCATAATCAATTCAATACGCTTATTTATTTATTAAGCATTAATTTAAATACACAAATTTTTGCTTTAATAAAAAACAGAGTATTTTATAATTTTACTTCTCGATACTCGAGTAGTTGAGATGTCGAGTAATTGGAGTCTCTAGTTGTTATACAAACCATGTCACTTTGTATGAAGCTCCAATACATTTGATTACTCTCTCGCTTCAAGCTCATCTAGTGCAAAATTCAACGATTTCTCAGAGAATGTATTTTAACAAGATATATCTTATTTCTAGAAGCAACATTAAGTTTGATTTTATGTTCCTATCATCATTTTCTCATCTTTTGATTAGCCCATAACATCTAAAATGAATTCTATACTTCATGCTTTTGGCATACAATGTTTACTTATTGTCTCTCTAAAATAAGGCTTCTACTATGCTACTGCAATCAGAGTAAATTTTACTCACTTAATAGATTTTTAATGCTGGTTAAATTTATAAATTTGGATTTAATTTCATTTGTGAAAAGTCGTCTGCATTTTAATGTGGATATTTTAATTATACGTAAATATATATGATTATTGATTATCTCTTTTTTTCAAACCAATTGTTGATTATTGGACCTTGCCAAAATCAGTCGAAATTTTTGCGAGTATTTTTTTAAATCAAACTAATGTATTTGACATTATAGGTAATTATAGCAAACGTTACAGATGGAATAGGCATTTACTTGGTAAAACTCCAGGATAAAATGTTTTAAAAATATAATTGTTTCACTTTTAAAGTGTTCACTGTCAATACTTGGTGGAATTCCTTTATATTTTTTGTACTTATTTCAAACTAAATTTATAACGATCAGGACCGGTTTTACTCATTGCAAGAACTATCAACTACCGGTCCTGATCCTAATAACTTTAATGTGAAATAAGTACAAAAAAATTATGTGCTGTTAATGTTTATCTTGTTGGTATCAAAATAGTTGTTTCACTTGTTAACTGTAGATATTAATTGATAATGTTCGTGATGAATGAAACCGGTAACATAAAATGTTTTATTTATGCTAAAAACTTAAATTCGTTCAATAATTATTTCGTTGAAAGTTTGATACAAAACTGCTGGATTGGCTAATAAACAGGGGCGCTATTAAGTCTCTGGAGAGCGTACTGGCTCGGTCGGGTAGAAATCACCATAGAGAGGCTAGTAAGCGCATTGTAGCCGCGATGAATATGCATGACTCTAAAGCGGTTCGCAAATCGAACCAAAGCTCACCTCTGAATCGGGAATACTGGTGCTTCACATAAACTGCGTCGTGGACCTTTTGACATTTCATATAAGAGTAGTTTTTAGCTGCACTAGTAACATACGACGCCGAGAGGTGAATTTAATTTACTATCATGGAGCTTTTGAATGTAGTGCGAGGTAGAATTTACGCAAATACATTCGCGCTTTTTTCAAATGTATTCATACTGAAAAAAGACCAGTGGATGTTTTTGATTTCATTATTTATCAACTTGGTGACATGCGCAATGGGTACGAATAAACTCCTTTTATTGAAATTTGGTGCGCTTTTAAATGAGTTGTATGAAACAGGATATTTTATAAAAAATGTTTAAGTAACTTACTGAGTGAAATAAAATATATAACATACTACACAATTGGTTCAATATAATATTATAATAATGGTTTTCTAAGATTTCTAAAATATAAAATTAACCAAAAATACCGTTTAATTACAATCACCCTTACATTATTGATATATAATTCATCATTGGGCATAACACTTTCGGTCTATCTAGTTGTTAAAATAAAAGCTTAAAAAAACTCTATCGTACGGATGCGCCTGGGTTCTGGCAAGGTATCAAATTTAGATTTTAGACATGGGTGAATGTGATATTTTTTATTCTTGATTTTACCTTTATTGTTTTAAAAAAATCCTATGTTATTTAAAAATATGTAGCACTTTGATTAGTATTAGTTTTATTAATTTTAGGAAAATATTTTAGAAAAAAAAAATTGGCTGACTGGTGTTTACGCCGCACTTATGGAATGGAACTGAGCACTAAATGTTTATTGTAATCGTGTATTTTGTAAAAAAATATTAAATAGATAAATAAAATTTTCAGTGTATATATGTAAACATAAACATATTTAATCAATCGTTTATTTTAAGTGGACATTTAAATCGCAGATATATTAGCATATTAGTAATGTACGAAGTTATCTTTTAAGTGCTTTGAGATTCGATATTTATTATCGTCTATAAGCGAACTGTTATTAAAAAAAATTGACACTCAGTAAATATATAATTTGAAAAAGCCATTTCAGTAACAGACAATTTTTCGCTAAATTTTATATTTTTTGTTTTGTTTTTATTATGTTGAAATACGACATAGCGGCTGAGCTAATTATTATTATTGTCATGTTTACAACCCTTCAAAGCTTTACTTACTTTGAATAAATAAGCCGTCTGCTTTTATATCTTGTATACTCGAATGGCTTAAAAGTCACATACTTTCTGCGGAGGAACTATCATAACTCCCATTAATTCTGAAACATAAATGTCAAAACTCACTGTACTACGTACAAAGTTAGACGGCGCGGGGCAGCCTCCGAAAGGAAGCTCCTAGCCGAGCTGAATGTTGGCGCGTGCTTTAAGCCAAAAGCTAAGCTCGACTTTTGACAGGGACGGTCCGTGCATAAAAGTAAAGCCGGATCCATTTTCATTTATATAATATTCATTAAATACACACTGCTTTCAAAGCCGACTGAGTAATTTATTTCTCTTTTCAGTAGATTTGATGCTAACAGATGAATTAGTGCCGCCAGTGAAAATAAGGTTACGCAATTGCTTAGATATATTTTGTACGTAATGATCCAGTTGTTTACTTGTGTAAATATCTCTATTAGTGAACATAATAGTTCTAACTGAATTCCGAAATGTATTTTTTATACAGTATAGATCGGGATGATCTATAGTTCTCGCATTCATCGTTTACCTTCCGTATCGTTAGTTTGTTACGATATTTGAATAGATCGGGGTTCCGCTTTATTAAAACTTTGAAAGGGACATTGTAGAAAAGATGCATAGCAACCGCTTTGTATAATATAATTCTCTTTTTGAAAAATGAGTGGTTTTAAGACGTAGTAATTGAAAATAAAGGAAACTCACAGTAAAAATATTGCAAGATACATATCGCTATGTCGAACCAATTTCTACTATGTGCAAAAAGTTTAACTTTGAGATATTGAATAAAAACGTTCTCTTGTATTCTGTGTGATGCACAAAGCATATTTTTTTTACTACAGTTCACCGTATAATGCTTAGAGTCACACGTCAGCATATTCATACAAAATTTGGTTAGTATACTAGTCATAATCTTCAAAAATTGCACATAGCAGATATTGGTTTGACAACGACGACATATTGTACATAAATATTATAGTATGTTTAAACTGGCGCAACTTAGTGCTGGGTTAAATAATCCTTTTTAACTCAGTCTTTGTCACTAACAAGTCCATATTAATATGGTGATTGAAACTTCTATTCTGTATCGTACTTATTTTCTGTACCTATCTTAATACGAGCCGCAACTTGTTCGACTGAATAATCATGAATTATCACGCATTCCACTTAACTAGTTTGGCCCAAGGCGAGAAAATTATTTGAAGTAACGCAGGTGAAGTAGGAGTCTGGAAGGTAAATAACGATAAATTAATACCATGAAATACCTACAAAACATAAACGTTAGTTAATCATTAGTTTCGGTATGCTTTTATCTATGATGCGTACAAATATTTCTACATAATTTGATAACTATCGCTAACTTAAAGTTGTATTTTAAATTTAACTACATTCGATCACACTTAAACCTCTTCAAAAAATGGTATAGCTATCAGATCTCGTTGAAAAACTGCAGTGCTTAAGTAAACTATATGAGTTAATAAGTTTGAAAGAAAAAAGCCCGAGAATAATCCATTATATAATCCCATTTCATTTCAGCACAATTAATTTATTAAATATACTATACATACACATTTTTAATATAAAATTAAGAATAACTAAGTTTATTTTACGTGTTGTGTTGAAAATAGTGAGTAGTGTTTTGCCTCTATCAGGCCCTACTATCGCACGGTTGCTTCAGTAATGAATTTATGAATAACTAGTATTACTACCCGGCGTCGCTCGGACTAAGCGACCAATAATTATTTAATGTTATATCATTCGACATAATTTTATCACAAAATCTAACATCCAAAATAGAGTTAAAATAAAATCACAAACTTTATTTAATTTGATGACAGCCCCATTCTCGCCCATCCAAATACAAGGAAAAAATCTAATTTGCTGTCGAAGCAATGTCAAATAATACCTTCACGTAAATAATAAACATTATTATTAATAATAAAAGCCGGGAAAAGGTCAGTAGAAGACTAATTTATTACATTTTGACTAAATGTCTTCGCCGATAAAAATTCAAACATATCTTCTTTTATATTCGTTTTTATGGCAACTTGCAACAATAATGCAAAAGGGAATTACAGACCCACATACATACATACGCCGTTTCGGTTTTATATATAAGATTCTATGTAATAAATGAATTGAATATAACTAAAGAAACCGTAGTATATGAGATCTGATGATGCTTATTAAAGAGGTAAAACACGTGCTACTATTTGTAGCATAATACGTGGGATAAGCTAAATTATTTTTGTATTAAAATGTACTTCCAAAAAGTTACCCACCGAAAGTAGAAATATTATCATTTACAAAGCATTTCTTGGATTTGTCAGAAATACCATATTAAATTTGTAATAGTATAGAAATGTCCCCATGAAGGATAAAGTAAAAAAAACCCCTACAAAAGAACTCAAGCTCTGAGAAAGAAAATTAGAGAAACAGAATCTGTTTATGCAAATGATACAATCGTGTACTCCGTACAGAATACAAATAAACACAAATGATTTTTTTACGCTTTCATTACACGTAGAGCTTTTTAACTCTCGGTCTGTATTATACTATACATGTAAATTAGAATGGATTTTCTCAGGAAACGATCGTAAGTTCAACGGTCAGTTACCGTAATCCGTTATCCATGTAACGGGCTATGGAAGAGACGGGGATACGAGACCGTTATAACTATTATTCTATAACTGGCCGTTAGAACGTCCGATGTCTTTACGTGGAATCAGCTATAAGCTCCGTGCTGCAATTAACTTAAAACGGATATTTACAGGATATAAACATTGCTTAATTTTTCTTAGACAATACTTCTAACATACGGTTAGTGTCTTAAAAACAAACATTCACTTGGTATAAATGTAATTCATGGAATTATCATAGAACTCCTTAATTTTATGAAGATCCACCAAATTTAACACGGTTAAATAATAGCAATGTATTTTAGCTATACCAAAAATATATAATACTAGTATTGCTACCCGGCGTCGCTCGGACTAAGCGACCAATAATTATTTAATGTTATATCATTCGACATAATTATATCACAAAATCTAACATCCAAAATAGAGTTCAAATAAAATCACAAACTTTATTTAATTTGATGACAGGCCCATTCTCGCCCATTATAATTTCCAAATTCAAGGAAAAAATCTAATTTGCTGTCAAAGAAATGTCAAATAATACCTTCACGTAAATAATAAACATTATTATTAATAATAAAAGCCGGGAAAAGTTAAGTAGAAGACTAATTTATTACATTTTGACTAAATGTCTTCGCCGATAAAAATTCAAACATATTTTCTTTCATATTCGTTTTTATGGCAACTTGGCAAATGACCAACAATGCAAAAGGGAATTACAGACCCACAAAGATACATACGCCGTTTCGGTTTTATATATAAGATATATAAATAGTGCCGTTACAATGAATAAGGCAGTAATTCTGAAATTGAATTATAAATGCCATTTGATTAATATTTTTGAATGTTCAATTTTATAGCAGTATTATAACTACAAATCCTTCTGAAAAATTGACATCTGCTTATATTATATATGTTACAGTGAAACTGTATCTCCAGTGAAAATGTATCAAGTAATAGATTTGTATGACAACATGATTTCACTGGTCACGATCATTGAAATTACTGGCCCAAGTCGATGATTTGCTGGCCTGAAATTTTGGTTTGCTTCAATGAAACAAAATCAGCAAGTAGTTCCTTTCATAAAAATAAAACCTGAGAAAAACACAGACAAACATAGGGCTGAAGATAAGGCGGTCAAATTTGATTTGAATGACAGTTTGCAGAAGAATATATTTTCACTGAGAATACAGTTTCACTGTAACATATACATATCTTAGCAACAAAGAAGCATTTCTGGTTTTCTTAGCAAGAGTCAGTCAATGCCACGCCACTACTTACTGCTTGTTAGCAAATAAATTATTTCATTTTCGCATCAACCGCTTTTTATAGATTCTAAATACTAAAACTTCAAAAAACACATTATGCCATTTTTCTCAAAAAAATGCTTTTAAACATGTTTAAAGAAACTATAAAATAAAATGCAATTATTTTGAGAATAAATTGTAATGATGTATTTCATACAAAATTTTCATGAAAGCCAAATAACGAATATGAAATATATTTCTATGTTTTCCGCGCTGTGTTATTAAGCAATTAAATTTACTTGGATGCTTATTGATACATAGTCTCTAATTAAGACATTAATTACAAATGCATGAGATCGAAGTTTCTCGGCTCACTTCAGAACATTACATGCGGGGGGGGTTAAATGTACTCGAAGTGTTTCGAGTATGAATATGGAGAAGCAGTGCTTACAAGGTTTCTATCACAAACTAATTCAATTTTGCATTTCCGATGAAATTAATTGATATAAACAATTTTATACCGTAATACAATGGTAAATAATCTATATGTTCTTTATAGTTATATCTGGAGCTTTGGGGAAATCTTCAGCTTTACTTTAATAATTGGATGGGCAAACACTTTTTTATATATTTGAGATATAAAAAATGCACGGATATGTATTACACAACGTTTTTTTGGAACCATATAAGCGTGTTATACGAGGCCCGAGTGTAATCTAAATATTATTATTCAACCTTTTCTGTGCTACATCCGATTTATCGATCTTTCGTTCTCTATTCACCATTTATCATTATTTCTTATAGTCCCGGCCAGCCACCCTTCATCACAACAGCAAACATCCATTCAATCTCGGGAGTCCAATAACAATGAACCGAGGTCCTACTTTATTCTTGTAAAACTAATCTTCAATATGAATTTAAATTTGAGAGTTTTATCATTTTACCGGTTGTATTTTACCGTCGAATATTTATGATCAAGTATTCTAATATATTCAAAAACTATTTTTTTATTACATTTCTCGCGAAAAATATTAAGTAATCAAATAGATTATATCGTGATAAACGGAACGTGTAATGTTTTTTCATATCAGGTATTAACGAATGGTATTCGAATACTATACTAAATGCATATTAGAATATCAACAAAAAAACAACTGGATGTATTCGAATGTTGGATTGAAATACCAAGTTTTTAAGCCAATGAAGATTTAATTTGTAAATTGATATAATATTTATGATAATCTTTTAAGTATGGTCCTTTTCTTCCATTACTTGTGTATTATACCTTGCCTTGTCTCTCTAAATTTATTTAAAATAACCGTTCTATTCATATGTCATCAGTTGAAAATGTTCCCGATCAGCAAAAACTGATCTTTATAAACTATACAAGAAAGCGATATTTTTTTAAAGTAAAAGAATCGTTCTATAAAGAATTGACAGCTCATATAATATGTTGATTTTATTAAATCTTTTTTCAAAACATTTCATTTTCAGAATTGTCAGAATTACAAGAAATATCTTTATATACATTCTTCACATGAATTGCATTTTATACCGAAGAAACGTTATGTTATTATTTACGTAAGGTTTCTTCAAAGAGCATTCTACCGATTATTATTTCAACATGCCTGCGTTTCTTTTCATGTTTTTCATTTTCTTTCATCGAAGAAAAGACCTGGAGGGTACAGAGCATTTGCAGAATTGTGATGACAAACAAAGAAGACATGCTTTCAATATGAGCTGAGTTTCATATACATAAAATGATTATTCACATTCCACATATGTATTTCTTGATTAAATTTGATCGAACTGTTATTAAGGTAATATGGGATCTTTTTGATGTAAATATGATACAAAATTTACTTACAATGTTCATTTGTTATATTGAAAATAGTTATATGATATGTAGCTGTTTTCAAAATGATATTCAAGTAGATATTATATTTACAAAAAGGCATTATTAGATATCAATCTTTTTATCAATTCGGTGGTAGCTTTGCAAAAGTTTATTTCAGTCTGATGATAATATTTACATGGGCAAAAAACGTATCAATTTTTGTTACACTGGAAGTGATTTTTTTAATAATTATTACTTCTTGGTGGAAAGACATTTTTAAATATAAAAACAAAAGAAATAGTACTATTTTCACATATATTCGATGAGCGAAACTGGTTCTGATCATTATCAGAATATATGTGGAAATACTACTAAATAATATGCTTTACTTATTAATATGATATAACATTTCTTTTTTAATTTAATTTGAAAATTCGTGATTTATTTTTAATTTCTAAGCTTTTTAGGCCCTTAATTCAGAATATAAGAATATTTTATAGATCATTTTAAGAGTGTGTGCCGAACTAGATGTGATTGTTAGTCACCGAAGTTAATTATTTTTTTCAGGATAATTTAGATTATAAATTAAGTCAATAAAAATAATGAAATAGTAGCTTAATTTAATAATGTTTGTGGATTTGTTTCTATTCTTTGCTGAAACTTTGAAGGTTTTATCAAAGATTTTTTTTAAATCAATTATGTATCTATTTTATCAACTTATTTTACTTGTACGATTCATATTAAAAAATAAAACTATTATCCATAAAACAGAGAAGAGTATGTATAGTGTAACCTGTCTAGCCTAGGTATATAAGCTATCTTGAATACACGTTTAAAACATAGTTCTAACGAGGGCGTAAGCCGAAATAGCCATCAACGAATATATAAAATAATTTATGTAGAATTAAAATACATTGTTATTTTTCTTACCGTATAATAAAACGTTGACTATTTGTATAGTAAACATTAAAATTACTATGTGCAAAACAAATTTCTTGATACTTATAGCACGTTTTTCGTTATTTGTGTATCGTGCAAATAAATTAGGCACTGATCTCATCTTTTATAAGTTTGCTGACGACTTTATTGGTGACCAGATGAGTAGAGTGCAATGACTCCTAAAATCGATGAGTAAACTTAATAGATATACATACAAGAGGGGTTGGTAAGCATCACATTTAAAAAAATATTACTTTCATTAAACAGTGGCAATGCTAAGAGAAGTAATGCTCCCGATAAGGTAAACTGGTCCTGATCCTAATAAATTAAATGTGGATTAAGTACAAATCATCGTTATTAGTAATTGTTGACAGAGAACACATTAGAAGTGATATAAAGTGTGGTTCTCATGAATTATTAACAATTCATTTTTAGCGTTAATTATATAATATTATATTTTTTTATTAAAAGCTCGACAAGGTTCTTCGAGACATTATTCTAAAAGTTATTAAGTATTCGAATTTAACAGCTTTAACAAAAAAAGGTTGTAAATAGCGCTATTACTGAGTGAAGCCCCATGGGCCCACCTTTACCATGTCTGTTATAGTTATAGATTATATAAAAAAAAACATCTTAATTAATATTTCTTGGATATATAATTTCCACAATATAAGTAAGTCCTAATCAACAATTAAAAAACTTCTTTAATCTTCTTTAATGTTTAATCTCAACATTTTAGTATCTTTGTATGGTGTTATTTTGAAACATTTGATGAAAAGTTTTCAGGTATAAATTTACAAATAATGGCGGAGGCGGTGAAAAACTGCAGTTTTCCGTTTGCATCCTGCGAAATTAATGTTGAACAACTGCGAAAGTTATTTTCAATGTTCATAAAACGAGACGATGGCAGTTTTTCTATTAAAAAGTTTTCCTTTACGTTCTGGAATATTATTAACATAAGTAAAATATTCGAAAAGGTAATGTTAGAAAGACAGTCATCGTGTCTATAAGCTGGAAAACGTTTATAATAAAGCAGGGATGTGCTATCGTTTTTAAATCAATTGTCAATACTTTCAACGACAATTGATTAAATTCAACTGAGCTTAACATTATTACCACGCGTATACTAGGACTAAAAGACTTAAATTGCTGAATACCATGGTACTTAATTCTTTTTTTGTGTATTCTCAAAACAATATATTTGTAGATTGTGTTAAAATATGTATTTCAAATTGTACACAAAAATAAAGTATACCGATCTTTTTTGTAAGAGAAACTTTAACACGAAAACTATCCAAGTAACAAAATGCTTTAGGTACATCTGTATTATTATAAGCGACGTCTGTTTGTAGTAAGTAAAGTTGAACACGAAACATTTTATGTAACAGAAATCCTCAACATAGTTGTTGAGAGGCGAGGCGTACAAAAAGACTTGTGTTCATTCACTCTTTGGCAGAAGAAAGATTATCTGAAGCTTGCTCAGATAAAACAGCAGAAAAAAATACAGCTAACCGCAGACGACCACATAAAGATCCGTCGAGCAGTGAAGAAAATGGCGGCCATCACGTGATCTCGGTTGATGGATTCCCACCATAAGTGGTCGGGTCATTTATTTACAACAACGGCGACACACGATGCGGCATTTTCGACTTGCGTTTTATCCCTTTGATATAAAACGTTTCATCCCAAGACATAAAATGTTGTATAAAAAAATAATAAAAGCGTGAAATTATTGAACATGCAATAATTTATCAACGACATCTTTAGATTTTGCGATTTAGATTGAAATTCAAAAATATGTACAGTGCATCATAGTTCTAAGTTTAAAAAAAATGTCTATTTTGGCAAGCACATAATAACACTAAGCACATAGTAAATATAGCGACGTCATTATCTTTAAAACAAAAATGGTTTAATTGTTAATTGCAAATAAGTAATGAATCAGAAAAAGCTGAGTGTAGAAACCCAACTCGCTCGCTTTATATTTATGATAAAGTATTTAGATATTTATAGAAATTATAAAAGACAAATTTGAAATCCTTACATAAGTTGTTTTATGTCCGTAAAATGAACTTCCCGGTTCGCTTTAATGTGTCTATGTTAAATTGTTGAACGGCGGGCTTGATAATTTTAACACCCATATATTTATTAAGCGATACGATAGAGCGCCAATTCAGCAAATCGCTAAAATGTTTGCCATGTTCAGCTTTGCGATACAAGTCAGCGTTACAAGATTTACGAACACGGTTAAATGTAGAATATTTAAAATTCGAACGATACGCACGGGATGCAATACACTGTTTGCAATTTGGGCGGGAAATAACGAGAGATTTCCATTTATGGAACAGTGTTGGCGTAAAAACCGCTCCGGGAAAGCGGATATCGGTTCGGTGTCGGCCCTTCGTCTCCTCTGACAAATATTTGTTTCCTTATCAGCGATCGCCAATAAACAACAACACCCCATCAAAGTTGACAACTACCATCGCTGAACGTAATAATTCAATAAACTTCTGCATTCAAAAAATTAATTAAAAAGTATCATTTACGCGACACCTACAACCAGATCGAAAATTAAAGCCGATCATCATTTTAATATTTCACTACAGAATGATTATAAATCATTTTTATTTAATAATTAATTATAAATTCAATAAAAGAAAATATATATTTGGGTGAACAAGTTGGTTCTCCCACCACCCTTCCGTTATGTGTGTGCAGCCGTTTTTCACTGCCGCCTTAAATAACGCTATACGATTAAGAAAAGAAACGAATTTACTCTTCACTTACTTGGCCCGAGACAGAGATGCACGAGACTGATCTTTTAACCATGCACTAAGGTGCTTAAAGAGAAGAAAAATAGAAATGAAATAATAAAGAAAATGTGACTTGCTCAGCCAATTTGTTAGAGTGATATTAAGTATCCTATGTATCTGTATACTGAGAATCCGTGGAGTTTAATCTACTTCGCGTTGAATCTGATGAGGAATCAATAAAATGTTGAAAATATTCTCATTTCGAAATCATGCCTATTAAGGAATAGCTTAAAGGTCAAAACTCTTGAACTTCCGCCCTTATAATTCAAAAGCCGAAATGATAACTGTTATCTATTGATTTTTAGACATAAGCATAAACGTATATATTGTTTTAAAACTTTTCATCATACACCCTATTTTATCCGAAACTATTGGAACCTATGTGAGAGCGATAAGCTAATTACATGCTATATCGTGTGTGCAGCCGTTTTTCACTGCCGCCTTAAATAACGCTATACGATTAAGAAAAGAAACGAATTTACTCTTCACTTACTTGGCCCGAGACAGAGATGCACGAGACTGGTCTTTTAACCATGCACTAAGGTGCTTAAAGAGAAGAAAAATAGAAATGAAATAATAAAGAAAATGTGACTTGCTCAGCCAATTTGTTAGAGTGATATTAAGTATCCTATGTATCTGTATACTGAGAATCCGTGGAGTTTAATCTACTTCGCGTTGAATCTGATGAGGAATCAATAAAATGTTGAAAATATTCTCATTTCGAAATCATGCCTATTAAGGAATAGCTTAAAGGTCAAAACTCTTGAACTTCCGCCCTTATAATTCAAAAGCCGAAATGATAACTGTTATCTATTGATTTTTAGACATAAGCATAAACGTATATATTGTTTTAAAACTTTTCATCATACACCCTATTTTATCCGAAACTATTGGAACCTATGTGAGAGCGATAAGCTAATTACATGCTATATCGTGTGTGCAGCCGTTTTCACTGCCGCCTTAAATAACGCTATACGATTAAGAAAAGAAACGAATTTACTCTTCACTTACTTGGCCCGAGACAGAGATGCACGAGACTGGTCTTTTAACCATGCACTAAGGTGCTTAAAGAGAAGAAAAATAGAAATGAAATAATAAAGAAAATGTGACTTGCTCAGCCAATTTGTTAGAGTGATATTAAGTATCCTATGTATCTGTATACTGAGAATCCGTGGAGTTTAATCTACTTCGCGTTGAATCTGATGAGGAATCAATAAAATGTTGAAAATATTCTCATTTCGAAATCATGCCTATTAAGGAATAGCTTAAAGGTCAAAACTCTTGAACTTCCGCCCTTATAATTCAAAAGCCGAAATGATAACTGTTATCTATTGATTTTTAGACATAAGCATAAACGTATATATTGTTTAAAACTTTTCATCATACACCCTATTTTATCCGAAACTATTGGAACCTATGTGAGAGCGATAAGCTAATTACATGCTATATCGTGTGTGCAGCCGTTTTTCACTGCCGCCTTAAATAACGCTATACGATTAAGAAAAGAAACGAATTTACTCTTCACTTACTTGGCCCGAGACAGAGATGCACGAGACTGGTCTTTTAACCATGCACTAAGGTGCTTAAAGAGAAGAAAAATAGAAATGAAATAATAAAGAAAATGTGACTTGCTCAGCCAATTTGTTAGAGTGATATTAAGTATCCTATGTATCTGTATACTGAGAATCCGTGGAGTTTAATCTACTTCGCGTTGAATCTGATGAGGAATCAATAAAATGTTGAAAATATTCTCATTTCGAAATCATGCCTATTAAGGAATAGCTTAAAGGTCAAAACTCTTGAACTTCCGCCCTTATAATTCAAAAGCCGAAATGATAACTGTTATCTATTGATTTTTAGGCATAAGCATAAACGTATATATTGTTTTAAAACTTTTCATCATACACCCTATTTTATCCGAAACTATTGGAACCTATGTGAGAGCGATAAGCTAATTACATGCTATATTGTGATCTCATCCTATCCCTTTTTTCAACCCTCTCTGGAAAGAGAGTTTGAATGTCTGATTGTAAGTCAAAATTTAATCGTCATCTATGCAGATTGCAGATGCTCTACTAAGAGTCCCTGCATCCCCATTGGGAGCAAACATGGCTAAAACTTATTGAATTTAAGAACTTAAACATTATTTTGATGATGTAATTTCTGCCATAATTTTACTTAGTCCGCAGGCAGTCGTCATCGTCCTTGGCTTCCGTGACGGACCCGGATGATTTCCGGTACAAGCAGATTTTTTCAGTCAATAAATCGATTCTGTTCGAAAGCAATGGATTTTTGTGTTGTTAAAATCCTTTCCTACCTTTCTCAATCCTAAAAGCGATGCATAGCGAAAGCGATAATCTAACAACTTGTCTTTTCCTGGTCCTCGTAACCTTTCAATACCGACTCTTTTAAAAAAATAAAATTTGAGCAACTGAGTAGCAAGCAAATTTCGTAGAAGAACATATGTGTACATAAAACTCCGTGAGAAGTCCAAATGATCTAAGTTGGGAGCGGATATGGTTAAAAAAATCTCCCCTGTTGATATCAAATGAATTTTCAAATCAAATGAAGCTTTATCACATATTTCAAAATATTTGGCGCATTGGCAATGAAGAGAGGCTTTCGATAGCAAATTATTTGTATAGGGAATAAAACATCGAATGATAATAATAAAAACATTTTTTATCATCTCAACATTGACACCGAAAGTTTTTCGTAAAGCTGTGCGATGCAGAAGACTTATTTTTTATTTAAATCAGTCAACATTCCGAAAAAAACTTTTCATATACATGAGAAATCTTGTTTTTGCAAGTTAATATTAAATTACCATTTAATATATGCTCCCTTTGAGAGTCCGCTGTTTACGAAATGTAAAAGTTTGATCACAATCATTGTTTGCGTTCGCTGGCAAAGGGTCGTTCGCATATTTTGCGTGAAGGATGCACGGGAAACCCCTTTTTTATTATTATTTTTTTTTTAAAAGAATTTTGGCAGGAAGTATTGAAAGCCAAATAAAGATTCAGATAAAATCCGAGTCGGGTTTACAAAAGTAAAAAAAAAAACAAACGCAAGGAAAAGTCCCGGTATCCCATGACCAGGGCGAAATGTTTATTTTAAAAAGTTTTCAATGAGATTATTTTCTGTTTATAATAATATGGCACCCCGACATTACCGCGCCGACGTTACCGCGCTGACACTTGCGCGCAATATAATATTACTTGGTATTGTTGACTAATCACTTGAAGAAATTTACTTAACATAACTTTTTTTACTTAAACTGCACATTTCAAATTAATTGATTGAAATAATTTGGATAACATCATTGACATAAAATCCGGAGTACAGCAAGAGGAAAATTTCTATGAAAAATAGTCGCATGAAATAAAATGTTTTTTATGCTTAGTTAGGGTATTTGAAAGCAGATAATACTATTTAAATAAATCAAAGGCTTGCATTTTGTTTTAAAATTCTCATATTTTTTTCAGTGTCATTTTCTAGCTGTTGTGTAAATACTTCTTTTATGTTTTTTTTCATGTGCTTAAATTTTTGAAAATAAATAGAATAAAGCGCGCAATCGTGGCCGTCGCAATTTCACTGTATCTAATATTATATAACCTAGTCATGAAGCATTCTTTTTTTGAAAATGTGTTCTTATAAAAATACAGCTAACCCAAATAATAAAAAATCAATTTTGTTTGTAATACTCCGTATTTGATGTTTTTTTACTTATAACTGAGATTATACAGTGTTGTTTATGACATTCTTTCATCAGGAAAACATATGTTACTACACATGCTTCTGGATCAGGGTGTAATAATAGATGAGAAGATGTTTTGTGTACACCTTCCATGCCAGTATATACAGATAATTCAAGTTTAAGCATAGTCCTGATGAGCCGAAAAAGCGATCGACTATATACATATATTATAATTTAGAATTTCGACTGAAGGTGCATGATGGAATTTCAATATCAAATTTGAGTTCAAGTACATTCGCGCACTTGAAATGCCTGAAGACGCCACAAGTCGAAACCCAGATCGTTAGCGACAAAACTCATGGAAAAGTAAAAAAAAATCAAACGATTGAAATTATATAATTTTAATTGCTTTATTTTCTCCGTGCTATTATGGAGTTCTACCAAGTAAATGCCAATTCAATCAACCAATATTTACTAACAAATAAATATGTATTGTCATTTCTCGATAGCCCAATAGCGTAAAGTCATGATCACGATGGAATTGTAAAATTAAATTACTTACGTACATCATTTTGGTAACCTTAATATTGTCTTTTGCACAATAGATGGCGTTGTAATAATGCTGTACCATATCTGATTTGTATTCAGACTGGCGTGATATCTACATCAGTTTAGTCAAAAACTTAAATAGCTAGAATTGCTTATACTCATTTCATAGCACAAATTATTACAACCACAGCTACAGCGGCTGAAATAATTCCCTTTCCATCGTCTACGGCGGTGATACTGCGTTAAACTGAGAACTTTTACGTAATACGAATAATTATTTATTATCATCGCCTAACTTCTGATGTAATATGTACGTGAAGTTTGCCACACTCGAAATATTTGCGAATTAAAATCAAATAATGTAATTAGAACGTCAAATCTTAACGCGAAACGGTGTTTTGTATGCGAAATGATGGCAAGTTGTGATTTATTGTTATAAATTATTACTTCCATTAAGATATATGATAATCGTCAATATCAATTAACTTTTGATTTTGTATTGGGAATGGAAACGAATTATTAAAACACATATAAGATAATTTTCATTACTAAATTACAATTTGTCGAACACTAGGCTATTTTCGATGGTTTCGGCGGTAACTTTGTAGAAGTTCATTTTAATATAAAATTTAAAATAACTTTGATTATTCCACGTATTGTGTAACTAAACATTACTTAAGCAAACTTTGCGATAGTAAGTCTGAAGATGCCTCTGAAAGAGGCGAAACACATGTCACAGTTAGTTACACAATACGTGGAACACTAGGCTGTTTTTGCTGCATGATGTATTAATATTTTTTCAATTATTCAAGTCTCTTACCAATTGGCAATTTTTTATCAGGTTTTTTAATTGTTCTATTTAATAAACAAATTTTTAAAAACGGTCTTCTGTACATATGTAATAAAATAAAAGGCTTCAAATAAAGAAGCAGTTTTCCTATCTAAACTTTTATATTAAGACCTCACTTGGGATAGATACTCCTGTAATAAGCGATATTTATATTTTTTTGAGAGAAAAAAACGAAAAATGTATGTCTGAATTTTAATAAATCCATTTTTAGTGCAATATTTTCGGCTTTTCCGCATCGATTTGATGGTTCCAAGATAAACAGTACAGTACAATGGTTTCAATATTTTATGAGCAAATAATTAGCATTTTTAATAAAAAAAATCGTTAAAAGAAAAAAGAAAAATGAGCCAGCTTAGATTGATAAAATTATGTACATGTTTTTCCGAGGAAAAATATATTGTACAGATCATTCAAATGTTAATTGTTGAACTATTATGTATTCAATAACAATAATACATATATACGTATTTCCCCTTTCCAGCTGTGAGACTAAAATATTTTTTAAAACATTTGAGTACATGATGAAAATGAAATTATAAACATGTCGTTTCTACAATTTCACATTTAAAATCTTCAGTCAACAAAAATACACTATATCCCACAAACAAGAATTATCAATTAGAGTTTTGAGTAAACGGAACTGGGATCTCTCTCAGGAATTCGAAATAGAAATTACAGGATAAGTTTGACGTCGAAGAAGGCTAAAAGTATACCAAAACTTTAATAAAATATTCCGGTGGTTTAAAAGAAAACTTTCACGCTAGGTTTGAAAGAAATGTAACTACTTTAATCCTTGAAATTCTCGCATTAGTTTTACCCTGGGAAATGAGATATAAAGCCGAGATTTACTAACGTTTTAATATCTGGTAATATTGAAAGCTTTAATCAGATACGGCGCATAAATTTTCTTAGAAATCTGGCTCAACTTAAGCTATGACCTATTAAATAAAACTTTTCAAAACGTCCATTGGAACCGAATCACTTGTAAAATTTTAATGAGCCTTTGTATTCATTTTGTATTCATATTGTATTCTTAAATTAACAGTATCATACTTTTGTTAGATTTGAAATATTAAAATTATTCTGTTGGTCACTTTAATACTCCAGTTAAATATTCTAATATAATAATATGATAATGTTTTCTTATTCTAATTAAAATACCTATAGCTAACAGTGGGATAACTATAATTCCCAATGCTCTTATTTTCTTGCATACTCGCCACCCTATAAAAATCACCGGTTACTAAATATTAAATGGCAATACAGTTAGTAACCATTACCAAATGTTTTATGTTTATGCCTCAAAATTCTACATAATGTATTTTATAAATTACTGAAAAACTTAATTTAGTAACTGCCTTATAGTTTTACTGACTATATTTTAGGGAATATTTACTGTCAATTTTAATATATTTTAGATAGAAAACTTAATTAACTCTAAAACAATTATAAATATAGCCTAAGATAGTTTAAAATTTAATGAAAAATAATAAAAACGAAATTTAATAAAACACACAATTTGTTGTGTGTTTGCTTTCGGTTTGCCTTTTCAATAATATTTATAGCGAAGCTTTTCCATATTTTATAATGAAAAACAAATATTATCATGACAAACTACTAGTTTTTTTTTATTTACAAACCCGTGTCGTCCATGAATCCACTCGTCACCCGACACTTATCTAATCGATTTACATGGAGTAGGCAGGCGTTGTTTTTTTTCTCGCCCGTCAGGTGTAGCCGGGGCTACAATTTCACATGATTGCGGATCATTATTCACAATCAACCTACAATGAGGCTCGAGGAAACCTGAAAGGTTGAGGCTTTTTACATCGAGATCTCTTTGGCGTCAGACGGAAAGCTCTTGCTCGCGAAACTTGCAAAGCCTACCGCGTGACGTCACTACGCAAAGAGCCGCGCTTTACAATAATTGGCGTGCAAAACTTTCGTACTAAGTAAATTTTCATGTACTTAATGTTTTTGAGTATATTACTCATGATTTAACTATGATGTATAATTATTCAAAAGCAATTTCAGTTGCCAATTACACAAAGCTGTTTGTTAGTAGGTACGTGGATAATTTTTTAAATAAATAAGAGTGACATCAAAATAAAGCCAGTTTTTTTCTTAGGAGATTAAAAGTCACACACGACTCTTTTCTCCTTATTATATGATAATTATCACGTATATTTGAGCTATACGTGATAATCTTATATATAAAACCGAAACGGGGGATGTATGTCTGTAATTCCCTTTTGCATTGTTGTTGCAAGTTCAAACAAACGAATTGATTTGGCTCGCGAAAGTTTCGACGGTAAATTTGTTTCGTTATCAATGTGTGTGTAGAGACTCCAATTACTCGAGTATCGAGTAGTACATATATAAAACCGAAACGGCGTTTGTATGTCTGTGGGTCTGTAATTCCCTTTTGCATTGTTGGTCATTAAGTTGCCATAAAAACGAATATGAAAGAAAATATGTTTGATTTTTTTTATCGGCGAAGACATTTAGTCAAAATGTAATAAATTGGTCTTCTACTGAACTTTTCCCGGCTTTATTATGTTTTTATTTACGTGAAGGTATTATTTGACATTTCTTTGACAGCAAATTAGATTTTTTCCTTGAATTTGGACATTTTAATGGGCGAGAATGGGGTTGTCAATATATGAAAGGGGCTGTGAAATGTCAATGCCAGTCTGAAATTTTCATTTTAATTCCATTTTAATTGACCTAGACTTTTGAATTTTGAAAAAAGTTGTTTCAACTTGGCCCGTCTGAATTTACTCGCCGAGCTGAACATAACCCCAAACTGGTCCGAGCGAAGCCGGGTTCAAATACTAGTTATCATATAATAAGGAGAAAGGAGTCGTGGTGCATTAACAGCAGCTGTAATGTCATCTCTTTTCATCCAAATTATACATTTATTGGGTGATACAGTGTCAATGGCATCTTAATAAATATTGGCATAATTATGCATGAAAAGAATACACTGTAAAATTTTAAATAAACGTTCAATTTTAAGTGGGAAGGGAATATTAATGAATAATTAAAACTCAATTCTTTTGTATAATAAATACTTCATCAATTATCCTGATCATTAAAAAATATTTGGATTTAGTAATAAATGTGTTTTATTGATTTAAATAAAAACCACTGTGAAAAAATAGCAATATGTTTTAGTCCAACAGAATTTATATACATGTTTGATAGCTATATCGGCTTACGCCATCGTCAGAACTATTCTAGTTTGTATTTCTGACGATGGCGTAAGCCGAAATAGCTATCTAACATTTTTATTATAATGTCCGTAACACTAAAGACATTGCTATTTTTTCACAGTGTTATAATGGAGGTCTACGAAGTAAATGCGGATTCAATTAATAAATAAAAACCTTTTAATATTAACATTTTTGTACAGTGAATATACCATATGCTCCCTCATGGATAAATATGTTATTGTCAATTTAGAATGTACGAAAATATCAAAATCAATATCAATATAAAATCTATTGATATTATAAATACAAATTAATATTTCATTCTCAGTAAAAATATGATTGCTTTAAAACTTTATTATATAATTGATATTATTCAATACAGAAATTAAGTAACTAACATGCGAAGAAAATTTTACGTTTACTGAATATCACTCTAAAAATGTTAAAACACAATTATTTGTTATTATTTTTTGTTAGAACCACAGATGGCATTGTTTTTGCAATGATAATTTATATTATAAAAGCTTGTGAATAAAAAAGCACAACTGTATTAATTGAAATTGTCATGCCCTTTGATAAAATAAACATATTTTTCATCGAGATAATAATTATGATATTGCTCATCTCAAAGCAATTAGTATTCAAAATGTCACCTGTTTAAAATTATACTGTATAATATTTATGCACAAACAATGCCCCTTTTACGGTTGTTGTTTTTACCTCACAAACAAGAAATATGAGGGTGTAAACAAACACAAGCGAAAAACTTCTTTCAAAGTGTAATAAATCAATGCCCTGTGACAAAATGGAGATCAGGTTACTTAAAATATTTAGAGACTGGAGCGGTGAAATTTCATTTTTCAGTTCTTTATTTACTTGACTACAAAGAGGACTGATAATAAAACAAGAATCTGCAAAAGCATTTTAAATCAATACAATGTAAATACATACATATATATGTGTAATGCAATGTGTGTATTTCAATGATTATTTTTATTCTTAAAAACCGATTATTTACATTACTTTTGTTTTGCTTTTTTAAAAAGATGAAAATACATTCAATAATTATAAAATATTTTTTGTGCGAAAATCTTCGGTTTATTTTTATAATATTTAATATTATAACACTACCGAATATTCGTATTTAAAATTTTCATCCTCGAATGATTGAGCTACATAATGGACCTTTATTCACAATACATATGTACATGGCGAAATATATTTATACTAAAGTTATTAACAATTCATGTTTTCAAAGTGCAATGGTTATCATGTATTATTTACTAACACGAGGTCCCAGATTCGAGCCTGTATGAAGCAGAAGGTAGTTTATTTTAAAATAATTATAAGCGGTGAGTTCATTAAGAAAAATTACCAAAATATGCCGATTTCGTTTTTACACTGGACAAACATGCAAGAATAGTTTAATTTAAAATGAAATTTTAGCCAAATATATGGAACTAAGAATGTTATCGCTGTAGTTAAGGGCAATATTACGGAGCTTCAAGCTTTAAATTCTAAGTAGTAGGATAGTTAGTAAATAAAATATAAGTTCATGAAAAAAAACCATTTGGGCTATGCCTTCTGTTCTTCTTATCGTTGTTAAATGTCCGTCAGTTGAAATAAGAGGTTGTCTGAACGATTGGTCGATTATTTTAAACAATTACCATAGTTAAAAACTTCTTTCGTTGTCAACCAAAAAATAAAATAAACTTTACTTTTAAGGTGTTCAATATCAATACTTGGTGGAATAGCATTATAGTAAAAATAATAACACATTTTATGTGGGATAAGTACTAAAAATGTGCTATTATTTTTATTTTAATATATAGGTATTAATCCTTTTAATTTATATATTAAAATGAACTTCCACAAAGTTACCGCCGTATTCATCGAAAGTGTTAGTTATTATTAGGTTTAGATTTACTCGTCACGTGCACTATTATCTGATTTTTGGATTAGCATGAATATGTTTGTGACTATCATAAAACAAATTCATGACTGTAGTAAAAAAATGGCATACATGAGTAACTTCGCATAGTGAGGCGAAAGTTCTAATGTTTACAATATGATTTAACGTGTGTCGCCTTAAACTTTTGAATAAGTTTTATCGTTTGACCTATCTTTCAGAGATTGCGTGTTGACAGAATTGTTGGTGAACTGTCAGGCAACAATGATGAGACCCATAAAACGTGTTACCTGGTAATGTTTATAAACGGCCACTTATTATCAGTCATCTGAAATAAACATTTTCAGGATATTTTAATACGCGAAAGTAGATATTTTTGAGAGAATTTTATGCTTAAAAATTATAACACTTTTTTAGTACTTATTCCTAGGCCTGTGGAGTCGGAGTCGGAGTCGTCGCGGCGTTTTGGTCGGAATCGAAGTCAGAGTCGGAAATTTTGAAAAGATTGAACTTTTTATTTTAACATACATATAATATGCCAAATTGGCTATTGGCAGGATTGGTTGGTTGATATATAATTGAATACACATAAATATGATAGTTAGAAAAAGACGTGACGAAATTAAACTTTTTTTAGCCGGAGTCGTGTTTTAGATCAATGTTGGAGTCGGAGTCGGAGTCGTAAATTTTTTTACCGACTCCACAGCTCTGCTTATTCCACATAAAATTTATTGGATCAAGACTGGCTTCACTCATCGCGAGCATTATCAACTGATAAGAAATACAAGGAAACAGTGATAAAAATACAAAAGTTAAGCAGGTGATTGCTACAATATATCGATTTTAAGGGAATTAAACATTATACTTGATACGAGTTTACAGCCCATTATTGTGAACAAGTCCAGTATTACCATTTAGAACTTTTAAATGATTGGTTACAGTGACATAATGTGTGTATTATTTAATTAAGTTTTCCAGAAAAACAATAACTTTAAAAATAACCTTTTAGTGGAGATCTACTCGCTCTCGTTGCAATGTAATTTAATTCAATATCTTTCATTCTCGTGGCCACCATCTTTACATATAACATAATTGTGGAATCTATAATTAATGGAATACGCATTTAATGTGCTTACAACAAAAGTTTCTTCGCATTCACGTGTTTAAATATGCCGATATTTAATATCAAATTAAAAATAACTTTGATTGTTCCACGTTACTAATTATGACACGTGTTTTGTCTCTTATAGAGACATCTTTGAACTAACTATCGCAAAGGTTCCTAAGTAATAAAGCAAGATTGATTGTAATATTTTAAAATGATAAATTTAAAAAATTGAGTTTGGATTTTTTCCTTTTTACGGGAAGCAAGGAAGGGATGGTAGAAACAAAAAAAAATATTTAGTACTAACGACTTTAACATTGCAAAATTATTATCTAATGACATTAAATTGGGAAGGGTTAAGCACACTGTAAATAAATTTATCAGTGGCGAGCAACCTGTCATATTAAGGATATTATTTAATAATACTTCCTAACTAGTGATACTTGTATTTATTACTAACGCGACCTTTGCGACAGTAAGTCCGAAGATACCTCTGAAAGAGGTGAAACACGTATCACTAACAGTAGCACAATACGTGAAATAATCAAAGTTACTTTAAATTTTATATCTAAATGAATTTCTACAGAGTTAGCGCCGAGTCCATCGATAAAATGTTTATATTTGGGTAAAATATGGTAATAGGTACACGGGACAGAATCCCAATCCTCTACTGCTTAGCTCCTCCTCTAAACTCAGGGAACCACTTTTGCATTTAAGAAAGATAAATTGTCTATGGTGTTGCTTGAAGTCAAATGTCACTGTGAGTTTATAGATAGATAAACAAATAATTCCACGTAGGAACGTAGGAAGGTATTTGAAAGCAGATAACATTATTTTAATTAATGTAAGGCTTACGATTTTTTTTTGAAACGTTTCGTCTTTAATTTTTAATTTTATATAATAGAAGATCCTATAGAATAGAGAGGATTGGTATTCTGTCCCGTGTACCTATTACCATATTTTACCTATATTTGTTTAAAATAGCTTTCCCCACTCAGAGATTAGTTTTCAAATCGAAAACCTTATTAAAAGTTATTGAGTGTGTAAAAACATGTCGCACACACGGTAAGTGCCTTCTAAAGTGTTTTTAAAACTACAAAGTATCAAAACGTTGTTAAAAAGCAGTTTAAGCCAGAAAATGGCTAGAGCAAAGTATTAAAATAATTTGCAGGCTTTCACCAGCCGAGTAATAATCCAAGAGTGAGTAATAATTTTCATACATACATTCTGTAGCTTTATAACCCTGTGGAATGTTTCGTCCCATATATTATTCTACCAATACATTTGTGTAACTAAATAGAAGGTGTTCTTTCGGCAATTTATCGCTCGCTATTAATTTCGACGTAGCAATTTATGAAACTCGTGCAAGGGCCGTGCATACCACGACGGCACTAGTCATTTTTTACCCGAACGAATTAGCTAGCTGCTTTGTTGCTATGTTATTCGTATACATATATATTAAGCAATATAACGTATTTTTTATATCACGAATTTGTGATGTATTTTTTTTAACCATGGAGTTTATCTCAACATACATTTTTATACTAGAACGGCTTGTTACTCAGTTGCTCAGCCTCTCTTTTTCGAAGAGAGTAGGGGATGGAAAGGATACGACGACTCAGACAGGGCTAGTGGTTAGTTATTCGCTCTCGCTATACGTCGCTCTTTGGGATAGGAAAGGTGGGAAGGGATTTTCTACAACACAAACACGCATGACTTTGTACAGGTTTTTCGACTGAAAAAAACTGCTCGTACCGGGAATCGAACCCGGGCGGTCCGGCACGCAAGCCAAAAACGTTGATACTGCGCCACGGACTGGACATGTGATGAATTCAGACTATCAACCATAAAAAGTATATTCTAGCTCCGGGGGTTTTGTAATATAAATGATTGAAATTAAAATTTTGACCTTGTACAATTTATATTGTTTCTGTATTCGTTTTCATTTTATATGACTATTGATTGATTTTTTACTATTGGCGGTATTGCAGAATAAAGAACTTAAGAATGTTACCCTTTTAAAGGAGCTCACAGTTAAGTTACATTGTTTAATAAAATGTTTTATTACCTGATGTTTACTCAAGTTTTATTTCTAAAGATTAGGGCTCGGATATGTAATGGAAATTTATTTTGAGCCCTTCTCTTATCTGCGCATTTGAAATAGTTCGATGAATCAGCATTTGACAACCATTCATTTCTACTGCCTTTTGCCTATGTAATGAAAAAACTAAAAAAAGAGTTTCATTATTAGTTAACAAAGTTGTACGCAGTAAAATTGAGAATAATATATGTACATAACTACAAAAAATAGTCGCTCAAAGATTTTCATGATAATAGCGTGATTTCATAGGAGCTGTCGAGAAATTTTAAAACTCTTGTAGAACTATGCTGTTTTGGAACCGATTACAAACGGGGTCTGTGGTCGAGTTTCAACGCCACTGGGTTCGGTCACAGAGCTCACATATTTGAATCCCAGTCCGGACATTTTTACTTTCCAATCGAATTAATAAATTCGGTTAAAAAATATGGATAAACATTCTGAAATTCCAAACCGCACCCATATGGTCGTTAACGTTTTCCTTGCTGAGCCGATTTTAAACTATTCCAGCAACTGAGATTTCAAACATTCATTCATCAGTGATTAAATACGCTCAAAGAGGTTATCAGACCAAATAAAGTATACACATTTTAGTAAAAAAATCATTTTTTTGAAAGCTTCATACATTTAACTCTATTTATTTCTGAACATCAATTTGCAAGACACTACAGTCAGGTAGGTGTCTCAAAGTATGACAGGATTTAAATAAATAGGTTAAAATGGAACGCTGGCTTGAGTAAAAAGCTAACCATGACTCCTATCCATTCTATGCTTGCTCTTTTCATAAAAAAGAATTTGAGCAACTGAATAACAATCGAAAAAAACTAACGTTGAGATAAACTCCCTTAAGAGTACATATCCTCCACGGACCATGAGCGGAAATGATATGTTCTAGGGCTGTTTGGCTGATCAATTATTTGCCCAGAGAGGTTGACATATTCAAAAATAAATACGAACTGTGGATTATTTTTTAGATTTTTTTCTTGATTGAATTTTAATGTAGACATTTGTTTTCTCAATTCTAAAAATAGATTTTTTATTTTATGTCTACATTATATTTGTAAATTCATGTCACATTGGCGTCAGCTGTAATTCCATGAATTGTAAACACAGCTTAAAATAGAATTCTTATGATTAGGATAAGCTGCGATTATTTAAATGAAAACTATTCGAAATACTCAACTTTGAGGCATTCGGTAAATTTGCAACATCAACGCGAAGTAGATTAAGCTCCACCGGTACGACGGAATCCCAGTATACGAATACACATTATACTTAATATCATGATACTTAATAAACTAAGTGACTGAACAAGTTACATTTTCATTTATTTCCTTTTTATTTTTCGTTTCTCTGAGCATCGAGGTGCATGATTAAAATACCAGTCCTGTGCAGCTTTGAAAAAAATATCTTTTAAATATGGTAACCGGACAAAACAGAACATGACTTTCAGAATATGATGAAATAGGTTAGGCTAGGTTAGGTAAAATTTTTTGTCATGTTCTGAAAAGTCTTGTTCTGTTTTATCATATTCTGAAGTCATGTTCTGTTTTGTCATGGAACCCTCAAATATATAAACACGTGCTACTTATTCATCGGATGCATACTGACTGTGCTGCTTTATGGTTATGAGTCATGGCACATTACAGAAGCACAGGCTAACCGTATACTGCACTTCAAAAACATATGTTTTCGGTGAATATTAGGAGTGCAGTGGTTTGACTTTGTCGGGAACACGGAGGTAAGAGAGCAGACAAATCAGATTATTACGTCCAAATTAAAAAGGCAGCGAAAGACCTAGCTTGGATATTAGCTGCGGATGCCCTGGGGGAGCCTGAATCCTTTCTGTCTCTTCTATCAACCCGATGGATTCTGTCGTCCCAGAAGGTCGCTGATGAACATCCATAGGATGTACTCAGCGGAGTTACGGGACCCTGGGATGACCTGGGAGGAAGCGAGGAGGTTGACGGGTGTTAGAGAATCCTGGAGGCAATGTGTGGCCGCCATGTGTTCTGAATAGGGAGCGGATATGAAAAAAAAAATATTTATGATCTTAATCTGACGCCTTAGCGTCCGCAAAAAGTTATTAGGGTTTATAAAAAAAAACGAGTTTTCATGCACGTTTATTGGCAGAATAAAATTTGTGTATGAGTAGTTTTATTTTTATTTTACTCTTATTGAAAAAGAGTGTGCTATATGTTGTGTATGATTAAAAAAAACTTACTTAAAAATTTGGAGGCACCGTATGGCCACCATATGTTTCGAATATGGAGCGGATATGGAAAATAATACATATATATATACATACATCCAAATATATTCATTTGAATAAAAATAATAACATATTTTTAGTACTTTTTCCACATGAGATTTATTTCATCAGGACCGATTTGGGCTTTGGTTTTGTTAATGTTAATTCATACTTAATTGATTTTTGATGTGTTAGTTTTGCATTGCTAAGAGGTCCTGAACATTTTATTTTTAGTCTATTTTTCTTGTAATTTGCTTTAATTTATTTGCTAAGTTGCAATACCAATTGTTTTTCATACTTTGTTTTCATCCTTATCTTTTGCATAAATACCACTGTTTTATTGTATTCCTTATCAGTTGATAATGCTCGCCATGAGAGAAACCGGTCCTGATGAAATAAATCTCATGTGGAAAAAGTACTAAAAATGTGTTATTATTTTTATTATAATGGCATTCTACCAAGTATTGACAGTGAACACCTTAAAAGTGATATACATTTGAGTTAATTTATTTTCAAAATTGTACAGCATATTTAAGAGTGTAGTTGTAAATTTTCCTCACATATAAAATATTTTATTCTCATATGGCATTGTAAAGCTGAAAGTTTTACAATTTAACTCAAAGTAGAAGCCGAGTACAATAAATTTATTACACGAATGAAACTAAAGCGTATTGTTTCATTGTTCCGTTATCAACCAACCGAATTTAATGCTCAGGATATTGCAAAGAGGTTTTAAAATACAAAACACAGTAACTTTATTGCAAATAATACTTTATTTTTATACACAACAATAAAAAATGAAAAAATATATATACGTCTTATAAAGCATGGGCTGATTATTTTTTTACAAATACCGTAAAACATTATTAATATTATGAATACATAAATATTGAATAAAAGAATACATTCTTCCAATCAATAACTGTTTTACCTATACAGCTTTTAGGGTGTTCATTTTCAATCCTTGATCGAAAGGAATAACATTATTATAATCTTATATATAAAACCGAAACGGCGTAGGTATGAATGTGGGTCTGTAATTCCTTTTTGCATTGTTGGTCATTAAGTTGCCATAAAAACGAATATGAAAGAAAATATGTTTGAATTTTTATCGGCGAAGACATTTAGTCAAAATGTAATAAATTAGTCTTCTACTTAACTTTTCCCGGCTTTTATTATTAATAATAATGTTTATTATTTACGTGAAGGTATTATTTGACATTTCTTTGACAGCAAATTAGATTTTTCCCTTGAATTTGGACATTATAATGGGCGAGAATGGGGCTGTCATCAAATTAAATAAAGTTTGTGATTTTATTTTAACTCTATTTTGGATGTTAGATTTTGTGATATAATTATGTCGAATGATATAACATTAAATAATTATTGGTCGCTTAGTCCGAGCCACGCCGGGTAGCAATACTAGTAAATTATAAGACATCTGTTTGTACTTATTCCACTATAAATTTAATTCAGCTAGGATCGGTTTCACTCATCGTGAGTATTTTCAGCTGATTTTTACATCGCTCAAACCTATTTAAGATTGGGCTTTATTTTTATGAATAATACGTAAAAATTACTATTAGCTTTTAAATATAATTTAAAATGTCTTAATTAACGCTTAAATATAGAGTACATGATTAATATGTGTTTTTATTTTGAGAGATTTTAATGATTTCTCAAAAAAATCCTGTACGAATAAATTATAGGAATTCCAAATTGTGAGACTCAAAAAAGTTGAGTTTCACTACTTTCAGATCCCAAAGAGTGACGCATAGTGACAGCGATTAGCTTACCACTAGTCCTGTCCTAGTCCTCGTTTCCTATCCATCCCTACTCTTCGAAAAATAGGGGTTGAGCAATTGAGTAACAAGCAGTTCTCGTAGAAAAATATATATTGAGATAACCTCCGTGAGAAGTCCATATGATCCTAGGTATGCTCCATTTTGGTAGGTACATCTGAAACTACTCGAGAATTTTCAAATTGTACTACTCGATACTCGATAAGTTGAGATGTCGAGGCATTGGTGTCTCTACTACCAGGTCAAGATGGTAGTGAAGAGGATTGTATATGTATGAAAACCAACATAATAATTTTTTATTATATTTATGGCTATAGACCAGGGGTGACCAAACATTTACCCATGCGGCCCTCTATTTATCCGGCCCATCTCCCGAAAAGGTTTTGCATGACTGATTTAGACCAAATAGATTATAAAATGATATGTAACTTTAAATATCAATTATTAAAACTGATCAATGAATAAAACAATTATTTGTCCAGTAACTTCCACTATTTCCGATGTGCAAAGATTTAAATATTTATTATAGTTAAAAAAATATAGATATGTATAATAATTTAACGCCATCTTTTATTTGAGACGTGGTTTCGAGCCATCTCAGTCATTTGAATGTAAGCTTGGTCGATATTCAAATAAGCAAGCAATTTCGTTCAATGCAATCTAATTTTTACAATGAGGAAGGAAAAAATTCATTTTCCTCGGCATAATACTAAATCATCTACGTATCATTTTGATGTCATTTTTATAGGTGGCCAAACCAATGACCATTTCTGGCGTTTATTTAAACCCCTTTGATCGATAGTAAATTTCAGTTGTGGGGATTTCGAATAAATTGCAGCTACAGCGTAGGCGCCTGGAAATACTTACTCACTTTGATATGAAAAATATATTCCGAGCTGTGTATTCTTTATTAGTTTTACTTTTAAATTGATGGATTTGCCGCAGTTTTTATTCGCTGATTTATGACGTTTTTCTTCAGTGTAATAAAGCAAATTTATGGCATAACAACAACTTCATTTAACACACAAAAATGATATGCTATTTTAATCGTACATTTATATTTAGTATAATTGTAATTGGAAAATATCCCATCAGGTAAAAAATCTATATGTTTTTTCATTTTCGCTCTCCATATATTCTACAGGACCAAGATGTGATTGCAAAATGTCAAGATGGCAGAATTTACATCAAAATTACACTGTCGTATATAAAGATCTCATTTTGATAATAGCTCGGCTGGATTCAAGATTAAATTAGACTCCATCAAATTGATATGTATTTTCTTTACCATGTCCGCACTCAAATTGGAGCATATGGACTCCTCACGGAGTTTATCTCAACATATGTTTTTATACGAGAACTGCTTGCTACTCAGTTGCTCAACCTATCTTTTTTGAAGAGGGTAGGGATGGAAAGGATACGAGGACTAGGACAGGTCTATTGATTAGCTAATCGCTGTCACTATGCCTCGCTCTTTGGATCGGAAAGGTCGAAAGGGATTTAACAACACAAACACCCATTGCATCTGTACAGAATCAATTTATCGACTGAAAAAAAAAAATTTTCTCATACCGGGAATCGAGTCCGGGTAGTCTGGCAAGGTCGCCAACGATGTTGACCACTGCACCACGGACCGGGCAAATACTATTTTGCATTTTATTATTTAAAAAAAATACTTTAAAATTTGTTCATTAACAAAAACACGAAAGCAGTTATTGATGGTCACAACTGTGTCATGAAATCATACATATATATCTCTTGATCGATTTTCATGCAAGTTGTATCAGTTTTAACAATATACATATATGGGCTTTTTATGGAACATCATTAACTCGTTGAAAGTCAGGAGAGTTCTCTTCAGAGAGGGCAAGAGGCTTAAAAAAAGTGTAATTAGGACAAGACTTCTCTCGCTTCAACTAATTTTCAATATACGATAAATAGAAGACAATGTGAGAGATAACAGAAATACATGTTTTACTAACAAAAAACTATAAATCGGTTGAAAACTCTATTTAATAATGCACGCCCGTAGAGCGACGATCACTTAGTTACAGTCTGGCGTATACAGAAAAGCATACAGACTCTTATTATAAATCAGCAGGACCTAATTTAACTACAACTGGTTAAAAGCTAGCCGCTTTATTTATTTATTTCTTTGAGAATAAGAAAAACAGGACGTGGGTAGCAACAGTATTAGTTGGTCAATCGCTTTTTATACACGTGTAGAAATACGAAAACGCTAGTGAAAAATGATGACAGCATCAGATAAATCAACGTATGAATTTTTTAATCAGGACTATGATGAAAGGCCAAAAGTATTTTCTACTGTGTTTCCAGATTCTATAACTCCATTTTAATTACAAAATCAAAGTTTAGCAACTTAATTGTATATTATTTGACTTAATTGAGAATATCTTCTCGTAGTTAAGTTTTTTATATCATCATGTCTTAATAATGCGAAATGATTTCACATTTAAATATTATACTAAACTTTATATTTTATTTGTTTTAAAAGCTAAGAATAAAAGCTTTTGTGTCATTAAATGGGTCCTATTATTCGAACGTGCTGACTTACTTCATCCGTGTTATCATCTTGAATATTGTTGAATTTGTAGAATGTTTTTGACTATATTGTTAAAAGCTCTCAAAGGCATAATTGGTGAACTTTAGTTGTCACGCGTAGCTATGTTAAGTTATGAATGCAGAGGGGGTTGAACGATACCGTTAAGCCTTTGAACCCTTCTATCACGCATGACATAATATGATTATTTATTATAGAGGTAGTGGCATTTGAACAAATAGATAATGAAGAACTTAGAGACTTGTCGTCTAGCATTAGGAACATAAAACTGCTAAAGATTTATTTTCATTCGGTTTTTTTTCCAATTAATACATCCACTGTTGAAAGGGAAAAGTAGTTCTCAGCTGTTTTCACTCCAGCCTTTTATCTATTATCAGAATGTACACAATTTAATGCGCGTTCTGACAAAGATGTAAGCCACACACGCTGAATAAGTATCTAATTTAGCTTTCAAGTTTGATAAAAGGAGGGAAATTTAAGTGAAATTTACGGCGAGGAACAAGGATTTACACCACATCGATAGCATAATTTGTTCTTTGTGGGTTACGTGTTTTTGCTTTTCTGCAGTCCACATATATTTATATTGAATATTTTACTTTTATTTGATACTTTAAATATAATATTTATTATTAATAAATTTCAAACATTGTTTCAATGATACGTGGGAGTTTTTCATAGTGTAGAATCACAGCCTCGATATAAAATTAAGCTTATTTGAGAGAAAAATTATTTTGTAAATTATAAAGGTTCTTATTACTAAAATAAACTTTATAATTAGTAAAGTATGTATGTATGTAATTTTATCAACATCGTCACAAAAAAATCATCGTAAATTTTTTTATTGAAATACACCACTTGAAAAGGCATATTATGTCGGACAAAAAAAAACAATTATTAATGCTTTTTAAAATTTGTATGTTTATTTGAATCGTTTGAATTTTGGATTTCGCCTGTTCATGTTCAGTCGTGCACATGAACACATGATTATGCCGAAATTCAAAATCTGGGTCATTTTTGACAAATGGAAATGACCAAATTAAAACCATCCAAATTTGCACCTTTAGTCGAAATCCTAAATTTTATGTTTAATATCAGTAGATTAAAATGTACATATGGTGTATAATGAAAATGAATGAATCGGGGAAACTTGTTTGAAATATAAAAACATCAGCACGATACCCTCCATACTTTTTCTTCGTTCTCAAATACCCACTTACTTGAAGAATGATAGTAAAGTAGTCGTAACTTGCACAACTGTGAACATTAAATGCATTATTCACTGCAGTATTTTTCATACAGCCCATCACTGATATAAAAATTGTTTATGATAATATTTAATTTAAGAGTTAACTCAGATATTATGTTGTACTAAATGACGCTTGTGGCCATAATACTCCAGTAAGAAAGCATTTCTTATTGTACAAACATTAATAAAACTTTTATGGATGAAAGTATCATAAAACGGTTTGCTATTATTTAATTGCTTAATTTATTTTGATTTTGGAAGTCTTAACTGTCAGGTTTTTAGTTAATGTGCTAGCAAAGTCAAATTCAAATTAAGAAACGTGGTCGGCTATATTTTTGTTTACATGGACGTCTGAATAACTTGTTTAAAATTAAATTAATTTTAATTAATTAAATAATAATTAGAAAACATGCATTATATTTGTGTGAAAATACATTGCAGAAAATTTGTGGATGACCAATTATTTTAAGCATTTTGATTATTATTTTTAGAAAATAAGAATCTGGTTACTATTTAAACTATATTAAAATTTATCAAAATTTGATAAGCAAAGATCTTTTTAAATTGATAATTTAAATAAAGTATCTAGTTTGAATCGCTTAAATTGTGTGCTTTTCTGTGGGTCTCTTCAGATCAAGTTCATTTGTACGCTTGAAATGTCTGAAGATGTGAAAAGACGAAACCCGGGTCTTAAACGACAAAATTCAAACGATTTAGATTTAATGTTGAAATTCAGTCGAAATCCTTGCCAATTAATTGATTATTATATACATTACTTTTTTGTATTAAATTGACATTTCTTCTTTTCCAGGGAGCTTAAATACCTCATTGAAGATTCGTTGGCCGGGAAGAAAGTCTCTCGAGACGGAACTGAGAAATTGGATAAAGCTCTCGTGTCCAATTTCGAAATACTCAACTTAGTGCCTGATTCTGATAAAATAAAGGAATCAACCAAAGACAATGTTCAGTCCGGGGAGCAAGACAAACTGAAATGGAGATCGGTCGGTCACGTGACGGGAAGAAACGTTCAATTGGACACGATAGTTTGGCCGGGAGGTGATATTGTCGTTTCGGGTCTGTCGGCTCAAGCCAGGAGCGTGTTCAGAGTAGTAACAGCGCTCGCTCCTCCTTTCGTGATGGAGAGCGAGCTCGACGAAGACGGCCAGTGCCTGAGAGGACTCCCGTGCCACAGAGTCCTCACATCTGATAAAGATAATCTTACTTTAGTTTTCAACGAGATGGAGACCCAAGAAAGGCTCGAAGAAGAAGCCGAGGAAGAAGCGCAGGAACATCAAGGGTCCTTTTTCCCTCACCTCAAATATCAGTCCCAGTACGACCCATTCAACGAAAAGTTTCTGCCTTTTCAAAACAAGTACAAATATAGGACAAACTGTTGCTACGGTCTAACGATGGACTTATTAGAAAATATAGCGCAAGAGTTAGAGTTTGATTTTCATTTGTATATAGTGACCGACGGGCTATTTGGTACGAGAAAATTGTCCAGGAAATATATGAGAAATAGAGAATATAAATTGATTGTGAAAGATCATTCAAACGGCGGCAAACCAGATTACCGACAAGAATTTCGCAACGGATTCCCCGATATAGTTCCGAATGAAAAGCAGGCTGATCCCATAGAGCAGGAACCTTTTTCCGAAGACGATTTAAAGTGGAATGGAATTGTGGGAGATTTGGTGTCGGGTGCGGCTCATATGTCATTCGCAGCGCTGAGTGTTTCAAGTGCAAGATCTGAAGTAATCGACTACAGCGCCCCTTATTTCTTCAGCGGAGTTTCTTTCCTAGCTGCGCCGCAACAGAAATCCGAGATTCCTTTGCTTGCGTTCTTGCTTCCCTTTTCCCCCGAGCTTTGGATTGCGATTTTCACGTCGTTGAATGTGACCGCGATCGCGGTCGCTATTTACGAATGGCTCTCGCCATTCGGACTGAACCCGTGGGGACGACAGAGGTCTAAAAACTTTAGTATGTCGAGTGCTCTTTGGGTGATGTGGGGCTTACTGTGTGGGCACTTGGTGGCGTTCAAAGCTCCGAAGAGTTGGCCGAATAAGTTTCTAATCAACGTCTGGGGTGGATTTTCTGTGATTTTTGTGGCTAGCTACACTGCCAATATTGCCGCTCTCATCGCGGGGCTGTTTTTCCACAACGCCAAAGAAAACTACCAGGACCGAAGTGTAAGTAGACATGCATTATTATTTTGTTTTAATATTGATACAATTACATATAATAGGATTAAATCTTCTTTATCCAAGAATCAAAACACATTTTAGTCATCAACTGTTTATATTATAGAATAGAAAACCATTTGCTGAGAAACCATATTTTTGAATAGTTTGATGAACTTTGTCACTAACGACCAAGGTTTTAACTTTCGACGTCTTGGGCATTTCAGATGCATGGATTATTTTGCATTGACTTACGAAATGTACAAAATTAAAATTTTGCACACCGTTATAGTATAAGATGATTAAAAAGCAAAATCAAATCGATCAGCAATCAATGTACATAAAATTCAGTAGGATCGAAAGTAATTTAAAAATAAAATTTGGAATACTTATCTTTTAAACCGTTTGATGATATTTTTACCCTCTATTTTTCCACATATATAGGGTCTTTTTATAAGGACGCTTAGTTTTGAAATGTAAATAAAACAAGTTGTTTGTGAGATTTCGACTAAATTTTAATTTCATTTGTAAGTATATTTTACGGCATTAAATATGGAATATAGCATCAAATGTCTGCCAATATTCATTCATTATAAAATGGGCCATGTCGCTAAAATTGACTTTTTTGACAAATTTGGGTAAACTTCCAACTGCTCCAGAACCCAATCAGGCGTTGTCTGTGGTCGTTTACTTGAAGTTCCTTGGTTAGTTGGCTTTTATACGGGTGCAGACATAAGGCCCGATTCAAAATTCGCCAAGTTGAAGTCGCAGAAAAGCCAAGTTCTTGTGAACAACGAGAAATAAGCTGCCTTGGGTTTTCCTGTACACTTTCACACACAGCAGCAATGTTTTCACCAGATATTGTATTTTGATGACGTACATGTAGGTGTTGGCCGATTATTTACCAAACTGGTTGACTCAAATTTGGCCACTAAACAATGAATAATCTACTCAGCAGGACAAAGTAACATATTTTGAGCGTCCCTATTGAAATACCCTTTATATACACACGCTACAAAGTTTATACTACCACGATATAAATAAGTGATATAAATTTTCTATCTCGTAAAATGAAAACACGTTTTCCGATAACTTAAATACGCTGAGAGTAATATAAATTCTGTTTCGTAAAGAATAAACAACATCTGCAATACTTTTACATAGCGGTGAAATAGTTTCTACGAGTTTTCAATTAATCAGAATACATTTATCTTTATTAAAATACTCTAGTATGATTTATATGATTTTATTTAACGATATGAAAGAGACAAATGACTAACTGTGTTATGATAGAGAATTAAAAGTTTTACATTATTGTGATCACATAATATTTATACGGGCTTTTAACCATTTATAGGGCAAAAGCCGAAATTGGTTAATATATTAACCACTCGCATTAAGCTCAAAATATCCAATACCACCCATAATAAAGTTAATATTAGTATCTCAATGCATCGTCGATAATATTATTTTGTCATTAAATTTGTTAACTGGCGGAAAGTTTGCGTTGTTTCCCAAATCAATGTCTTTAAATTAACTATTGGCCGTTTGTGCACGCAACTAACAACTTTGGAGCACCGTATTTCATTTGGAAATGAATTATGAAGGTTGTTTTGCGATTTTTAGAGAAAACTATTTCTATAATCATTTCATTTACAAATACACATACATTTATAAAAAAAATCCCACAAATTATCACTATGTTGTAGTCTTAGCAACATTTTATCGTCACGTTCTAATGGAAAAACTTCCAATTAAAATGTCACACTGTTGACTTATATATAATAAATTGGTCAGTGTGGATATGGACAGAAAAACAGTGGAAATATTGATTCTTCTGACACAAAAATACATTTTATTTTTTATGGTTATTAAATATTTTAAAATATCATCTAAATTCGATTTTTATAATATTTAATTTGCCCTATAAAAGGTAAGAGATTTTATTTTTATTTATTTATTGTAAAAAATTAAACAGTATACATGGCATTACAGCTGACGCCAATGCGCCATGTATTTGACAATTAATAAAAATAACACAAAAAGTATTACACAAAATTGAAAAAAATAAAATAAATATAGAATTAACAAATGTATGGATCAGAACAGAAACATATTAATTACATAAAAAGAAAAAATATAGAAACAAAGAACCAAGTTCACTACCGAAGATGTCCACATCAACAGGCAGTGCATTCATCAGCCGAACAGCCCTTGTGACTGGCGACTCAAATGACCTACGTGACAAACAAGTTCTGACAAAGAACATTGATTGGCCTTGGCTACGACCACGTAGGTAGAAACTGGGAGCATGCAAGCTTAAAGTTTCAAGGATGTCAGGGTTATCAACTCGGCCCCGAAGAAGAAGAGTAAAATGTTTCAACATTGAAATCGATCTGCGAGCTTCAAGAGAGTGAAACGAAAGCATTCACAAAAGAAACTTGGTTGGATAATATTCCATTAAAGAATTATCAAAAGGAAATAGATTGAATTTTTTGAAATAATAATAACGCAGAAATTTTTTATGAACTCGCTCCAGTTGCGAAATATATTTATTTTCATATGGACCCCAAATAATAGATCCATATTCAAGCTAGTCAGAAGCTTAATAGATAGTAATTTTATAAACTGAAAATTGTACAGGATCTCCTAATCTTATTCTACTCGTAGAAAACTTTTCGCATGACTCTCAGTGCTTACGATAAACTTTGTAATCGACTATCTTCACTATACGATGAATCAGCTTATCGATATTGCGCTTCTTACTGAGGTTCTCTTCTCCTTTAAGCTACAACACTATTATTTGACGTTCTGAAAACTTACAATCCAAAAAACAGTTTTAAATCAAACGGAACATGGCGTACTGATAACATTCTGGGCGTTTTTTTTCTCTTTTATCTTGTGTTATGTATCCTCAATATTACAGTTTAGTGATAAATAATATTTAAAGATATATATTTACATGAATTTTTTTATTGTAAACTATTGGTGTTCTAAAATTAACCTTTTTATCGTATACTATGATACTTTATGATCTTTTCTTGAAATGATTAATTTATTATAATTACAAAACACATATAAGTATCTATCACTTTGAGGTGTAAGGTGCCAATTGTTAGCGGGAAGGTTATTATAATTGTTAAATAAATAAAAAAATGTTCTTCTTCCACATATATGTATAATGTAAAAATTAGGAGCAATTCACAACTGATATTACAGCGTTTAAAGTAAAATGTATGACAATATCTTTCAATGTGTGACAAAAATATAAAATTCATTTATATTTATTCTCAATGAACATAAATGAATTTTCATTGCAAAGTTTTCATTGCTATCAGAAAGTAATTTGATAATAATTCAAGACAAATGGCTTATAATAAAGGATTTCGACTGAGTGTGCTTGTTGGAATTTCAATACCAATTTTGAATTGTTTAAATTGAAATGCCTGAAGATGCCGAAAGGGGAAACCCAGGTCGTTAGCGACAAAACTCATGGAAAAGTACAAAATTCAAACAAATGCCTTATTCAAGCATATTGTTATATTATTGAATTAAATTATAATTTTTCTTGATATCGTAGTGTCGGAAGATTTTTTGTTACGGAAAGTATGAGCAATATAAAGTTTTTGGAAACGACTCCAAATTATCATTGATACACTTTATTATTTCATATAGATGTTTTTGGATAAAGTGTGAAATTTTATAATAAATAATGTATGTGGGATACAAATACATTTGGCTGTATTCAAAGAAACAAAAACTAGCCAATGCTGGAACCAAGTAGTTCAAATTATGGTAATTGAATTTGAATGTTGACACCTTGTCAATAAATGTGAGTTTACTGTATGGCGTTCGTTTTTATATTACAGCTTTTATCCGAGCGAGTTGGAGCTCCACGAGCATCTATTTCCGAATATTACGTCCAAAGAGCTAATCATCTTCTCTGGGACCACATGAAAAGATATGCCCTCGCTGATGTCGAGGATGGGATTCGTCGATTAAGGTAGACACAATAAACTAAACATTTAAATAAATATCATATTCGCTGTACAAATTTTGCCAATTAAAATATACATTTTTTCTAGAATGACAATGATTTAACTATTGTTCATACGAAGCGTTTAAGATTTCGTTATGATTTTTAAATGAAAAGGTTTTGTAAAAAACTTTTACCACCATGCCACGCTTTAAAAATATGAGTAAATTTTTTTAAATAGAGTCAATTTACTTTTTAATGAAAAAGCAAGATATACTAATTAAAACATACAAAATAGTTAATAAATTTGAGACCTTATATCTTATAAACTGTGGCAAGTAAAAAATATGAAATAGCTAGGCGAAATTATTACTAACTTAAAATATGTTTCTATCAATGTCTTTTTTCCAATATTTATTTCTTATTGTTTTAAAAACCTTCGTATTAAATTTTGTGATAATTTCCGACTCATGAAAAAACGGTTCTTCTTAGCAAAAAAAAAACACGGATTCAACAAAATATAAATGTTAGCTATTTCCTTCTTTCATAATTAAAAAGTTAATTCGTTTCTGATTGAATGTAAAATTTAAGCGATTAACACTTCAATATATTCTAATGCCAATTAATAAATATTAAGTTGAAAATCAATTGGCTGGAATCATTGTACATATACGATGAATTTTCATTGGTGTTATTATGAAAAATATTTGACCTTAATTGCGACACGTATATGCGTAGATTGCTTTCCCGCAATGCGAGTCATTGATTACTATTTACAGCCGGAAAATGTAAGAGGGCATGGAAGAGACAAAATGTATTGTATGTTTGTTGATAACGCTGGGCTATCCTACTGGCTAGTAAAGAAAAGCCATGCCGAAAAGAAAATATTCAGGAAGCACTTTCTGTAAAGCTGGGATAAGTGGGGTAGGAGGTTTTCAACAAAAAGCCTTATTTGCATCCACAGTGGCCAATTATGCGATATCACCGTAGTTTGTACGATAAGCTGTTACATAATAAAAAAAACTTACGCTTCTAAATAAACCTGAATATAACTTTTATTAAAATATTAAACAACATAAAAAATCTTAAATTTTGGATCATATTGCGGATATCAAAAGTAAAATAGCTTGCGTAAAATTACATATTCTAATAAACAAAAGTAATTATAGCATCAATATTTAGTCTGTATGCACAACATACATAAATATGATCAGCTTCATTGTAGTAAGAAAGTAATAAGGTAAAATATGTATATGTTTGATGTTAAAACTGACATTTATTTTTGGGAAACTGAAAAGAAAAAATAATTGCGCCACGTTTCGAAAATTTGTATATGCCGTTATAAATAAATACTTAACGTATTTCAGAAACGGATCATTGGACCTTCTGATAGCAGACACTCCTATCTTAGATTATTACCGAGCTACTGATCATGGATGCAAGCTCCAGCGAGTTGGAGAGACCATCAATGAAGATACCTATGCAGTTGGAATGGCAAAGGGATTCCCTTTGAAGGTAAATATATGTTTCATACCTCACCATAAAACACATTTCTTACGGTTACACCATCTACAGATGAAAAGGTAAATGTATGAATATTTGGTCCGCTCTACAAATAAATGCAATCTAACACAATATTTAATGACAATTCGTATTTGAAATATACAAAAAATTTATTCATTCGGTGGTGACTGGTTTAGATTTAATTCAGAATATTTTAATTTTAAAAATTGAGATTCATTCAGAGGATAATAAAATTAACCTTCCAATATTCATAATGAAGCCGCGTATTACCGATATTTCGAATCACTGCTTGCTTTGCTTTTTAATAAACCGTTTTGTTAAGCCTTGACAAACTCAATTTCATTTAAGCGGTTAAATAATCATAAAGCTAAATATAACATTGTTTGTCATAACGTATTGTTCACGATCATTTAATTTCGTTGGTATAATAAAAGTTTTCAATAAATGAAAATAAAAATAACTTAAACATACTCACGCTAGATTTCTTAAAAGAAAGCTTGGCCAAAACCCGTATATAATCTCAGATCTCTAAATGTAAGTGAATATTTTTTTCAATTTTGCTTATTTGCCGGAGCTTTTCTTGCTGAGCTACCGAAGCCGAATGTGATATATTTTCAGTATGCATCAACGTAGCGTTAGGACAACCGCTTGAAAGTAAAACAATTAAAACTTGTAAATTAATTTCATAAGAAATATCATTGAAAAGAATTATTAAGCAATTATAAAGTGACTGACAAATTTTGACGAGGGTAGGTAGGGTAGAATGATTTTTTTTATAATTTTCAATAATAATTGAAAGAGTAATTTTCTTCAAACCTTTCATAATTTTTTCTCAATTATACCCCAACATAATACCGAGAAAATAAACGAAAAGGGTAGTACTTCATTAAAACTCTGATCATTACCGAGATCCTATTTACATTTTTATTTTTTTTGACAAAAGGACAATCTTGATTACAAAAAAGGTTGCACGGGATATTTACACCGCCGTGCGTCTTCTTAAAAGATTATCTAGAGCTATTTTATTCAAACTTTTCACATTAACTTCCCAGGAAAATTTATTACCCAAAAAAGCACTATTTTATAATCACTTTTAAGCAATCATTTTCATAAAAAATGCTTTAGATTATTTGCCGGGCTTTAAGATCTTGGTATTATTTTTTAGTCTCTTGACCACGATCAAATGTTTCTTGGTTCAAGTCTCAGCAATGGCAATATCAGATTTAGCTGTCAAGTTTATCTCATGTGATTTTGAAAAGATGGAATATTTGGCGCAATGTTAAGTTATCACAAACTGCAATGAACAATATTATGATTTTATTAAAAATACTAATACAACAATTTCCATCTCTTTTGGTGATAGTTTTTTTTGTTAAATAATTATAATTCGCATTAAAATAGTAATTAGATTTTATTATTTCGATCTTTTTTGTGATGGATCTAAATTTTTCCTTCGCTATGTTTTAAAACGATTATTTAATCTTTATTAGCTTTAAAATGAGCTGCCATTTTTTATCATATATTCACACATTTATTTATGTTTTGCAAAAACTTTCAAAATCTAGTAAGATTAAATTATCTCAGCCAATCAAATCTTTTTAATGAACAGATTTTTTGCACATGAAAATGTTACATAATAAAATATATCGATAAACTTTCTTATAATCTTATATATAAAACCGAAACGGCGTATGTATGTATGTATGTCTGTAATTCCCTTTTGCATTGTTGTTGCAAGTTGCCATAAAAACGAATATGAAAGAAAATATGTTTTGATTTTTATCGGCGAAGATATTTAGTCAAAATGTAATAAATTAGTCTTCTACCAACTTTTTCCCGGCTTTTATTAGTATAATAATGTTTATAATTTACGTGAAGGTATTATTTGACATTTCTTTGACAGCAAATTAGTTTTTTTCCTTGAATTTGGACATTTTAATGGGCGAGAATGGGGCGGGGCTGTCATCAAATTAAATAAAGTTTGTGATTTTATTTTAACTCTATTTTGGATCACTTTTAATGTGTTCACTGTTAATACTTGGTGGAAAGGCATTATAATAAAAATAATAAAACATTTTTTATTGTATTCCTTATCAGTTGATAATGCTCGCCATGAGCGAAACCGGTCCTGATGAAATAAATATCATGTGGAAAAAGTACTAAAAATGTTTTATTATTTTTATTCTATTTTGGATGTTAGATTTTGTGTTATAATTATGTCGAATTATATATCATTAAATAATTATTGGTCGCTTAGTCCGAGCAGCAATACTAGTTGGTAATAATAGTGGCAGAGAGTTGTAAAAGACTACTCAATAGTTGTAATGGTAACATTAAATTGTCTACGGTGGTTCTAGTAATTGTTACACATTTGCGAATCATTTGAAATTTAATACGACAAATTTCATTAGGTATCACGCTTTAAAGCTATGTATGTATATATTGTCACCTTCTATAAGAAATTGACAAATTACTTTATCGTATAATAGTGATTCATACACGAGTATATTTTTAATTAAAGCAGTATTACATAACCAGTAAAAAATGTCATTTTTCTGTAATTGTGTAGCTTAATCTGGACGTCGTTACGTGCAAATGTCCTCCTAAATCCTGAAAACGTTCCCCGCAACTAATGTACGACCACAATGTAGCAACAACCATACACGTGAATAATCTTTGAAAAGCTTTAAAAAAATATATATTATATAATAGGTACAATAACATTATATTCTATTATCTTTTCCTGCGTACCAATTATCAACTTCTATCTTAAGACCAATGAAAACTCTAAAGGAACTAATTTTTTTTCGAAAAAGGAAAAACGAATATAAATCGAAAATTACCGAATCCAAATTTATTTATAGTATTACTGAATTGAATATCAATAAGAATAAAGTAAAGAAAATATCGTAGGAAACTATTTTTTAAGGCCCATTAAATCATCTGTCCGTTAACGCTGGATTCGAAGAAGGAAAATAAAATAGAAAAATAAAATTAAATTGTTTCTTTTATATTTGGCTAAAATAATATTATGTCAGTTCAAGTACATCCGTGCACTTGAAATGCCAGAAGATGCCGAAAGGCGAAACTCGTATCATTAACGACAAAACTTATGGAAAAATACAAAATTCAAATTTAATATTATGTAGTTATTGTAGTATTTTTAACAACATATTGTGCTATTATTTTTGATGTAAAGAACCGGATAAATCCCCATAAAAAATCCTCCACGGTATACTTGGATAATGGATGCTGGCATCATCAATCATGAGTTTGTAAAGTTTAGGGGTGGGTTGTTCAAGGGCGTAGATTCGCGTCAAGTTTCAACGTTTTAAGCGGGACGAGAAATTAATAACGCCAGCATTATACACATACATAAAAATCCACCACAACCTTCTAAGTGTCACCCGCGGCCAATTTCGCACCGTAAAATCACTTCAAGTTTACTTCTAAATAAAATTTCGGTAAAAATATAAGCACATGGAATATTGCTTCATTATTAATTTGAATAAACTTACACTCCATATTTTTTATATAAGTTTAAAAGGAGTGATTTTCAACCAATTTGATCATTTTTGATCACTATTGTGTATAAATAAAAGCAAACCATTTATTGAGTAGATATTTCAGTAGAGGAAAGGGTAAATTAACATTGTACGTAAGTTCTAGATATAAATGAAACGATAATAGCGAAACATTTCCGAAATACAATATCAATGTTTAATCTGCAAATATAATTAGTATAATATATAATATTATAGGCTATAATTGTCGGCTTACGCCATCGTCAGAACTCTATAATTTCGGCGTTAGCCGAAATAACTATCAAAAAATACATAAAATAGTTTCTTTAAAATTAAAATACATTGTTATTTTTTCACCGTATTATAATGGAGTCCAATACCAAGTAAATGCCAATTCAATCAATAATCTCCATATACATTAAAAAAAACGCTTATTCTTTTAAAGTCGGGTTTTTTTGAAATCTATATTGCATTTTTAAAACGTTGATTTCCGGTAATTGATTAGTGCTTCCATTGAAATTAATTATTTGTAGGTTGCGCAGAAAAAAATTAAATTCGTTTTAAGACTTCTTGTACTAAAAAAATCTACATCCGTATGTAACGTTTAACAATATTATATCCCGAAGAACCTCTATAATGAAAAAAATATTCAACGCTTCAATAAAAATGCATCGATAACGATTTATTTGAAATAATTTGATAATTTTAATATTCCTTACGTTTGAAAAAATCAAATCGTTTCCTGTCAATAAAGCGACGAGAAAATATTACTCCCATCGATAATAAAATCAGTATAAAGCATTTTCTAACGGTATTCGACAGCTCAACTCATTTTTCTCATTTATAAAATTTCCGAAAAACGTCAGCCGAAAATATTATCTTGTAATTTGGTATCAGTCTAAAAATACACAAATACCTACATAATTCAAACATGATCGATTTATAACCTCAAATTTTTATCATAGAACGATCTTACACAATGTGCGTTTCAAAGAGATTTTGAAAATAAAGAATAATTTAAACGGTCTACTTACATTATTAATTTTGTTTTTAGCTATTTACTGTTGTATAATATATTTATTTACAATATTTTGTGATTAGAATCCGCGATTTTCGGATCAATAATCTAATTTGTAGTTTCCATGGAGTTTTATACTAGATCATAATATTATATTGTTTTATATCAGGGGTTGCCAGACGTTTTTTGCCCGCGATCGACTTTCGTTTTAAATTTTTGGCGGCGATCGACCAACATTAAAAGTAGTAATTTAAAGCCAAAAATCAGTCTTAATTGAACACAAGCTTCTTGGAACGGGCACCAGAGATTTGTACAGATTAGAATGGCGATCGACTAGGAATCGCTATGTGATCGACGCTTTGGCCACCCCTGGTTTATATGTATGAAACATATTAATTACATATTGCAATGTTCAAAAAAAATAACATTTTTTAAAAAATGATTGTTACGTGGTAAGGTACCTTACCTAATTATGGTTGCGTATTAAAAAAATAATATATATTTTCAGGATAGCATATCAGCCTTGATATCGAAATATTCTTCAAATGGATACATGGACATCCTTCAGGAGAAGTGGTATGGTGGACTACCTTGCTTCAAGTTGGCTACTGACTATGGAATTCAGCCGAGACCATTAGGTAATAATTATACTTAATTTATTACATTGCTGCTAAACTATAAAGAAAAATTACAAAAGAAAGAAAATTATTTAACCAACAATAAATATTTAGAAAAAAATATCGGATATGTATGTTTAAATTAATATCGAATATTTTTCAAAATTGTTTCATATTGAAAATACACGATTTTTTTATAATATTTTCTATAATTTGCGCACCATTTCATTATACCACATAGAGGTTTACCATTGATATATCTTCTGCATTTTTTCCATTAATAATATTAAGATTAATAATACAAATTTCGGATTCTAAAAATTACCTTCAAATCAACTTTATTTGCTTTATAAAAAAAACAATTTGCCAAAGAGGATGTTTTATTGAAACAATGAGCTCTTATGATACGGAATTTCAAAGCTATCGATGTATAAAAGAAAACTATTTGTTTGAACAGTTTTAATTATCCCTAGATCTGCTGTAATATTAAATAAACGTAAACGGTGATACATTTCACTATTATATTATGAACATTAAATTCATTGTTTTATTAATTATTGTGATCGCAAATGACGAGCGAACAAATTATTTAATTAGAGTTGTGAACATAATTAGACTTTATAAGTGTTACAAAAGCCCAAGTTACAACAATAACAAGCTTGCCAAATTTAATCATCTCTCTTGGAAAGTTCTGTCTCAATTGTTATTTCGGGATTTACTTTTCTTTTTGAATAAAATATTTTAAGGATTTAAGTGAGAAAATCTGCCACAATTTTAAGTTAGGCACGTACTGAATTAAAAACTTCCCGCTGATTATTTGAAAGGACAATTATTATGGTACGAGAACGGAAATCTTAACTGGTTCTTTTTTTACTTTCAACCATTTACATATATTCATATTATACTAACACATAAATTTATTTACTACTCAATAACTTATTGCGTGATTGATACGTTTACTTCTAAAGAGAAGCCTTTTAGAGATAAGCAGATCTTATTACCAAAAACTAATATTTCTAAGTGAAGTATTTATGCGAAATATGGATCATGTGTATGAACAGGTTTTATTTATAACTTTACGCAGTTAAATTAAACACATAATTCTCCAAGAACACTCAAGTTGTTTATACCTATTTATTAATTGTATTTTCACCATTATTGATATGTAAAAATAGGCAATTATGTAAAAACTTATGATTTTAAATTTAAAATTTAAAAAAAAAAACATCTTTATCATCAATTTGATTGTACATACATATTACATTCGCAGAAACAATTTATTTTAATTTGATCCTAAAATATTAAAATATATTTTTTTGTGTTAATATTTCATTTTTAATACAACATATGTATTTTTTATAATTAATCATTCTTACCTCTCAAGCTTAAAACTATCTTACTGGTTTTTGAATAGGTGTCGCTGCTGTCGCTGGAGTATTCGCACTTTTGGGCGTCGGTATGGCAGTTGGCTGTCTTATCTTATTAGTAGAACATCTGTTTTACCGATACACTTTGCCGCTTCTCAGACACAAACCTAAGGGCACTATCTGGAGGAGTAGAAATATAATGTTTTTCAGCCAGGTTAGTATTTTTTTTATTATTTTCGACATAAAAATACTGTCTTCTGTTCATGTTTTTTCAAATGTTTTTATTTTGACATTAATGTCTCAATTAGAAAAAATGGCAGATATATGCTAATGAAAATTATTTTGTTACATTAAGTAACTGACATTTATTTTTATAATTATAAAATTATAATACATTATTTTATATTTTAAACCTCTGCCCTTAAACAATATGTAAAATTGTGCTATAATTACCAGTAAAACAAATCATATTATTTATCTATGATCGTTTAATATAATTATACATAATTATTGACCCATCCAAACCAAAATATGGCACCGAGAGAGATAAGAGGTTGATAAACTGATTAACAAGAATTTATTGTAGACAAAGACATCTGTAGAAATACTAAATCAGAATTTGTTAATATTTGTGTTTATTTCTTTTCAGAAACTGTATCGTTTTATCAACTGCGTTGAATTAGTCTCTCCGCATCACGCTGCTCGAGAGTTGGTACACACTTTGAGGCAGGGACAGATTACTTCACTTTTCCAGAAGAGCGTTAAAAGGGTACAGATTCACTTTTCAGAAGTATAAATAAAAATTAAAATCCATGAGGTCAAGCACAAAAATAGTTTATGTGTGTTTTACATCAACTAAAGACACATTATAATATAATATTATTTCTCATACTGCTTATAATTTGACTGATAACAGATCTATCCTCTTTCTTGAGATTTTTAATACTAGTATAACAAACGTAGCATATTACTGCAATGTATCACCCTTGTTTCAGAAGGAACATGAACAACGCAGACGAAGAAAGAGTAAAGCACAATTTTTTGAAATGATCCAAGAAATACGAAGGTATGGTAGATTATACAATTTTTTATGCATACAACGGTTTACATTTACATTTTGCATTTGAATGGATCAAAGTGATGTATACATGGCAACAAAGAAACACAAGCTGCAAAGTTGACATTAATTTGGTGAATTATTTCTACACACTTATTCCGAATACAGTGATGACATTTTTGAATTCAAAGGAGGAGAGATAAAACAAAGAGTGCTTGAACAGCAATACTTGACTTTCATAGAGTATATGGTGGCTCATACCAGTGGCTCTCCACTGGTATATATAATACTATGGTACTGTTGGCCACCAGACATTTTCATAGGACCGCTGGTGTTCCTAATGCCGCCACAGCCAAATTTTACGTGAGAACCACTGGTATATACCCTCTGGTTAATTAAATCAAAACATTCAATGTACAATAAATTGCCAGATTTAGCGTTATGTATTCAATGTCGTCCTAATTGGTTACTGTTTCACAGGTTTCAATCCCCATACAGATGTTTCCATTAATTAATTTATAGTTGTTTTCAAAGCACTGATGTTTTTTATGTTAATGCTTTTATTTCTTTCTTTAACTTATTGAATGGTGAGTTATTTTAAATCAATTTTTTTTCAAGATGTTTAAATCAGCGTATTAACATTGAAAAAACAATACAGTACTGGCTGGAATTGTTGAATGTAAAAAAATATGTGTCTGGATAGCATGCAACATAACAACATTTATAAACATTTAATCCGACAACCGTCATCAACAGTGAATTTTTTTCTTTTGTGGTTTTATCAGTATGATACACAAAGATGACATCTAGATTGTTGGTGAGTGAAACACGGGATGAATCAAATATTATACTTTCAACAGGCCATCCACTATAACAGATTCTTGTTTTTCCAATTTCTGACTGTTACATTTCAACCGTAAAACTATAAGTATGAAAGGATATGCATGCCACCAACAGAGGCGGATTTTTCTATGATACCATGATAATACTTCACTTAACAACAGAGAAAGTTATATTTGGGAACAATTGAACATTATTTATTTGATATTTTTATTAATGCTTTAAATTAAATGATTTCAGGGTTCAACAGGAAGAACGAGATCAGCCGTTAGAAGCCGTCACTGAAATTGATTCAGAAACTACCTCTCCTACGCAACCTAACTCTTTGATGTCACCTCCAAAAAAGCTTAACTTCCTGTCTTTAACTAGTGGAGATATTAAAATAAAATCTCCATTAAAATCTAAGATCTTCAGCAAAGATATTTTTAAAAGTCCCAGAGCTAAAAATAAAAAGCGAAAACAAAGTGCAGGTGGTCTTAATGTCAGACGTTTTAGTACAGATAGTGTATTTAGTTCGCATTCAATGTTAAGGTTTGAAAACACAAGCGTCGCCATCGGACGTAGGCTCAGTAAAGACACGACGGGCTTGACCAACAGTCCCCCTGACATCAACAGCAGAAGGTCTAGCTATTTGGATTTCTCCACTTTCGGTTCCCGTAGTCCTAACGTCTCAAGTGACAGTCTAGAAATAGGTAAAAAATTAGCTACCATTCCAAAGTACAAGGGGAAACAGTTTCTCGATTCTTCTATGAATAGTTACGGAAAGGTTTCGCGCATCCGACCGAGCTTGGGGGGTGTCTTTGGACCGAGCAATAATGACGGTGGATACACCCTGGAAGCTCACTCATTCCAAAATGTCTCGGAGCGAGAGCAAGATAATATCGATCACGACCCTGAAACTTCCACCAGTGTCGGCGATTTGCATACGAAACCTGAATATCCCCAATCAGACCTTCAAAAGAAACACAAAAAAACTTTTGAAGAACTACAAGAACATCTGAATTCAAAACTTGACGCTAAAAAGGCTGGGAAAACGCCAGTGAGACGGTGCTTCAGTCAACAGACGGAAGGTAACTCCAGGGGCCATCACCAGATCAAAATACAAATTGAAGATCACTCTTCTCCGTCATCTAAAGAGAAATACCTCAGACAGCGGCATCGCAGCTTAGAATCGGAAGATAACAAAGATGAAAAGAAAACTAGACCACGCACGCCGGAATGTTTTCCTAAAGACGGCAGCAGGCGGAGTTCTGATCGTTCATACTTGGAAACTTCAGAAATTAATAGAGATTTACCCATCCCCAGCAGCAGGTCAAGAAGCGGGTCGAACACTGATCAGAGTTGCCGATCAGTCTTCGAGGACAACTTACCTCCTGCGCCGCCCTATCCCAATGTTGCTCCTCGGAATTCAGATGGTAAATCGCCTTTAGAACGCCTTACAAAAGAAGAACTGGTTTTGCTGTGGAGAAGTTCGGAATCCGAATTGAGAAGTCATCTGTTGACAGCTTTGAGAGAGAAAGAAAACTCAGAACCGCCTTGAAAAATACTCGGAGCTCTCTGGAACACGATTGAGAAATCTTTTGCCTCAAGAATGGCATTTTTGAGGTTGGCTAGTGTCGGCTGCCTGCGCCAGTAGGTCGGATGGTTTTTTATAATATTTTGCCATCAAATAGTGCATGCTTTAATGCTAATTCATAGAGATGTCAGGAAGCTTGTCGGAATATATATATAGATGACGTTATTGGAATAGATACACAACGTGTTAATTATTTTCTAAAATATTGTAGATAAAATGTAAACAATTTTTTTCATTAGCACTCGTGTTTAATAATTTTACGGAGCAACATTAATAACGGATGCAAAACTGTCTTTGACAGCAAACTGTCTATGTGAATATTTGATGATCACTTTTTATTGAATTTATATTGGTCTACTGTTTTGTTTTTTAAATCTACTTAATTGACTTATCTAAAATCGGCAAATTAGGCTTTTTTGTATAAATTGCATAGACTATTCTAGAAATGCTTTTTGAATCTTTAATGTGAAGAAAATAATACTTTGCTACGACCTAGCAATCTAATAGTATTTTAGATATTATGTAATATCGCTGTTAGTTTAAATTGAAAATAATTAAATACAATGACATAAAAAATATACTTTATGCTGATAAAAATTTTAAACTGCCATTTTAAAGCTATCATTTTGAAGTGTTTTCGTGGAATGAACACTATATTTACGAAATAAAAATCGATAATCTACCTAATGTAAATTATTATAGTAGACAATTTAATGTCCAAAATTACGCGAATATTGGACCAAATCATACAACAAATGTATGCGCGATATAAAAATATAAACAATCGCGTTTTTTGGGAAAGTAAAAAATAAATTGTCTAGTGATACTTGAAGTCTTATGCACCCTTTCTCTCTTTTAAACGTAGCTAGTATTTCAGAATGTTTTTAAAATCTGTAGATTAGCAGAGTGCTATTAATTAATTAAAAACATCATACATTAAGATCTGAGTAGGTGACTTGCTCCTATTTAGCAAGGGAACGCAAAAACTAGATAATATTATGAATAAGGAATATTTCTTAATCTGTATCAATATATATTTTAAATGAAACACTCTTCACACTGCGACATAAAAATTTAATCAATCAGAATATGTTATACAAAGCGTCACCGGGATAATTTCGATCAGTTGTAGTTTCCATATCGAGCCTCAAATTCACAATGTTTTTATGGGACCCTAAGAGATATTGTGTAAATTTATAAATCAATTTCATGTAACATTTAACCATTAGTGTATGGGAAAAATAATTCGCTTATTACATTAGAAACATACAGATAGGCAAATTTTTTTGTTTTCTTCTAGACAAATACAATAAATGTAACTTATTGTAATGTAATTGGCTATAGAAACCGTATTTCAATATATATTTTTTGATCAACATTCTTTTCAATAGATCGTATTGATTTACTTCGATCCAAATGAACATTTTTCTCCTATGACATCCTTATGTCAAGCAACAGTTGAACAGCGATGTCTTTCATTATTGCTGATAACAAGATGGATGGTTTGTCTTATACTCTCACAAACTTAAAAATTGTCATGACAATCCATCACTTTAATGGTTATAATGTTTTTTTTTATAAATTTTTTTTAAAAAGTCAATTACATAATGAAAAAATATCTTTGAAATAGTATAACCGATCACATAGTTATTTTTCGGTTGCGTTTTTAAACATTATTATACATTTGTTGCATATTATCATTCTTTATAATTACTTTTATTTTTGGACTGAAAATAACATCTTGTTTTATGAAAATTAATATTTTTTTACAAAAACTACCAAAGTGAGTCTTGTATGGTGTAATATTATTGATACATTCATGTTTTAGATATTCAAATTTATTTTGCACAATTGATTAATAAGATTCTCTTATATTTTCAGTTTAAACATGCCCATCTATGATTATCTCGCAGATATAGCTATGAATTTATATATATATATAATTGATATAACAACAAAACTCATGTACAAGTTATCAATATTTCAATATAGATGTTTCAATGCAAAATTTACTTTTACGAGGCTTTTAAAGGCTTGATGGTGCTCTTATAACTATTATATTTAGAATATTGATATGTTAGGAGCTGGTCTCACTCATCTTACCTGTTCATCTTTGTAAAATATATAGGAAATGCTTTTTATCTACTGAAAGTGTTGAGACTCTCACAGTATTTTTATTGTACAAGATAAAGGTAAGTCATATATTTATATTATTTAATCATATTATTATTGTGTCTACCTAGAAGCCTTTCTTGTATGTAAGTAAAGATCGGATTTCCATAATGAATCTTTTATGCTCCTTGAATTGAATATGTATTTCATTTCACTATAAACAATCGGTGGTTTGCTAGTAAAACTATAAAATGTATATATTTTTTTTTAACCATGTCCGCTCCCAATTTGGAGCATATGGACTCCTCACGGAGTTTATCTCAACATATGTTTTTCTACGAGAACTGCTTGTTACTCAGTTGCTCAACCTCTCTTTTTTTCGAAGAGAGTATAGTAGGGGATGGAAAGGATACGAGGACTAGGACAAGACTAGTGATTAGCTAATCGCCGTCACTATGCGTCGCTTTTTGGGATTGGAAAGGTGGGAAGGGATAAAATATTATTCTGATTTAACAACTAAATTTGTTTTACAAAAAATATTTCATTTCACAGGCTAAAATTAATCATTATTATTCTGGATTCAATACTGCCGAGTCAAGATAATTTAATCTTCTAGCGAATGAGTCTGGAATCATAATTTCATTACTGCAAGTTTTCTAAGAATGACGAATGATTTCGACATGCAAGTCTTTCTACATTTACCGTTAACAATAGATAAATATGTTTTATTAGGTATTTACTCGTGAACCATCGAATTGTTTTTTTATGATAGTTAAATTTTAAAATCTCTTAGGTACTCATTGAAATGTGTATGAAAACTTTCATAGTGTTATAAATACCTAGATGTCCAGCCTTCAATTTTAAGATATTATGTAGGTAAGCTTCAAATATTTTTTATCTTCGAATTTGATATTAAATGTTGATTTAGTCAAATATATTACTAAAAAATTAGCTGTAAGTCCAATACCTATGTCAATGTTGAATATTTATTATTTTAAATAATGTTTATTTGTTATCATAATCTACAAAATATAACTAACTGACTATTATATAATATTTTATTAATCTTTCAGTTAAAACCATAAATTAATATAGTAATAATTTTTAAAAAATATCTCGCAGCATTATATGTACCTAAATCATTGAATCAGCTGTTTTTCCAATTATTTGTACCTCATCATTTATGTGTGCCAAAACAAAATCAACTCATAAAATATCTACTGACCTATGTCTATGAAAATTTTACTGATAAGTCTAGTATACCTAGTATTGTGTTATTCTTATTGAAACCTTGAACATTACGTTAAATCCATTTTTGGATTGCGTAACTGTTAACATTCTTTATATACTTAGTAAAAATGTATATGCTAAGATTTCGGTGATGAATATCTGAGCAGATAATGTGTATAATAATATTGAAACCCTAAGTTTTATCCAAGACAAATTTTCATAAGGTCTTTTCTTCCATATTATTAAATAAAATCACTATCCATAATAGTTGTATCAAGTGGAAAATGCTTCTTTGGGAAAGAAAATACATCAGTAAATGTTTTATCATATCAAAGATGTTACTGTGTTGTTTTTTTTATTTATAGTACTACAATACATTATTTCAAAAGAATAAAAAAAGACAATGTCGTAGAAAGCTGATAATCTGATATATTTTAGACGGAATATTAAAAACCAAAGTGCATAATTACTTACATTGAAATGTAGACTTATGAAATATGTTTTGAGAAAGTGCTAAATATTGTTGATCCGTTGAAAGTTTACGCAGATGATATTTTCATTCGAGACATTTATCGCAGAGAAATATTAATTGAAAGTTTTATGTAAATAAAAATAAATTGTTTTAAATTAACTGTGAAGAGGAGCAGCCCAAGATAATGATGTATAATTAAAAAAAGGTCCCGTAAGGTGAGACCACGTTAAATGAGTAGACAATATAGACCTATATTTCAAATTAATATTATTCACCGTATATACTGTATAAAAGTTATATGTGTTTGTTGAAACGAAACAAAGAAGAGGAAATAAAAGCAATAGAAAGAAATTTTGTTTTATTGAATGTCTACATATTGAAAAATATCTATAAGTAAAGATTTATTTCAAAAATGTTACTCCGACACCAATAATTTACTTACTATATATAATATGAAGATTTCCATAAGTTCTATTTTGTAGAATTTTGTTAAATATGCCTACCACTAGCATGCGGTTGAAATTTCTCTTATTTTTGTACACAGCTTAACTTGTGTGTGAGGAAGTAGGATAAAAAAGCATATGCCAGCATACTCATATATTTGGCCACTTTCTTCATATCAGGTGAATAAGCGAGAAAGAGAAAAATAATTATCCTATTATCTACATATACATACACGTAAACTCAACAATTATTTATATTTCATAAAAACTAATGCCTAATTATGTAAGTACAATTTTCCACACGAGAATGATTCTTTATTCTATTTCAAAGATTTTTTTTTGTGTTTTGATATCCATAAATGGCATTTAAATAACTTCAAATATCACGTCTGACATGTAACTCACAAAGACTTGTATGGAAAATCTATCCCAATGTTGTTTCACTTTGATGGCTCCACATTTCAGGCAACACTTTAAAACAACGCGCAAGCATGGCTATATCAAGAGACGAGTAGAAAGAGTCAAAAAGGTTTATTCTGGTTGACACACAGGTAGGTAGTGCAATGAACTCGGTCCAGATGTTGAAGCCCCTGGATGGTGCTTGAGGATTGTCAAGGTATCAGCGGGCAAATCAAGTGGCTGGTAGTGCATGAAAGGGTAGGATTTGGACCAGAAATGCAGTTTATAGTATATCACAGTTAAGATGGGTGTATCCACCTAGAATGGATTGCTATGAAGAATGATGATACTTTAAGGGCAGCATCAAATGAAATGTGTAATACTAGCCTTTTCTTTTATTTTGTTAATGCTAAATGATAGTCAATAGTTATTGTTTCTATCATCTTGGTGAGAATAAGCCTAGGTCTCAAAAGTTTTTTTATTCTGTATCTGAAGCTCAACATTCTTGCTTAACATCAAAGCTGGCTAAATATAAAATAGCTTTCAGTTCAAACAAAACAAGGTTGTGTCATTGTACCATAAAATTATTTCCATTGATTATTGTAAACTTTTTAATTCCCTTTTTTACCAATTCATTTTTTTATTGTAGTTTTTGGTACATGTATTTGGTACCCTTATGTACCACATGAGTGACATTTTTTTTTGAACTATTGATACCCTTTTTGTGATATCGTAGTATCTTTGATAGTACAATTGAAATTTCATCAAGCACCTTCAGTCGTAATTCGTTAAAAAAAAAAAGACAATATATGAAACCATTTTTATTTCAGTATAAGTGGTCTGCAATTTTTTTTCCTTTTTTTACCGGTCCGTATGTGTAAAAAGGTTGGGGAACACTGGTCTAGAGTATACTGAATATAGTTTTTTACATCAAATAAAATATTACCATACTCACACAAGTAATAATAATTATTATTCTTCGTTATTTTCATTAAATATCATTCAAACAAATATAGGTTTAATAGAATAAAACAAAATTAAATATTGATTAATTTATTACAGATATTTTTGACAGTTTACATAATCTATAATACTTGATAAATCAAAACTAATTGTTGTTTTGTAATTTACATTTTGCTGGAATGTGAAATCATTAAACATTTAGTAAGTAACTGCTTTTTCAATATAATATGGATTATACAATGAAATGAACAGCAATCATTCATAAATTTCATTATAACAAAACAGAAAAGTAATTGTTCATTACAAGATAATATTAAGTGCTTGCTTATGAAGTTGAAGAACCTAAATAGAAATAATACCTATTTTATGTGCGCAAATAATATAGATCTATAGATAGAAACTAAAGTTTTCTGTTAGTTTGACTTCAATGGCTCATCTATGAATGATAAGTACACATATTACAAATGAAGTTTAATACTATTTGATTAAACGATTGAACTATAAACGTGGAAAAATATGCTCCAGTAGTTTTGTATACAGTACACAGTTTATAATAAATTCTAATAAATTGTAGGTAGAATCACACACAAAAATAGTCAAATGTTCAAAATATACAGGATTAGTCAGTGTAAATAATTTTACAACCATGAAAACATATGAATAAAATACTGCAGTTGTAATTTTCTTACTTGCCGGGAAAATTAATTCTGTCAAATGGTTGAATTATCGATCTGTATTTTTTTCAAAGAATTTAAATACCGATTATGTAACCAGCTCCTAAAATTCTATAATAAGTTTACTTTACATTTCTTAACTGATGTAATCGATATGCCAATCCGATAATCATTTTTTTTTATCATAACACTTATAATATTTTTACTTTGACAATGCATCTAAATTGTTTCACATCTAGTAACAATTTTATTTACCATTCCTATGTATCCCTGATAACTGGAAGCTATATTTTTTATGATTAAATTAGTTTATGTCTTTTTTTAAGAATTGATTGAGGTATAAATTTATTTATTTGTTGCTTAGAATAGAAATCATAAGCTTCTTAAAAATCAAAAATTTTAACTGATATAAATTGCCAGGAAATATTTAACATAATTATTCCAAACATTACATAAGCGGTTGAGCAAAGTTGAGTTTAATTTATTACAATGATGGTAAATTTGTCTTGTCTTTAAATTCTGTTGAAATATATGCATATATTAAAAGTCCTCCTGCTGGAAGATAGCAAAACAAAGTGATAGAAACATTGCTTTTTTAAATAGATTGCGTGACTAGGCAAACAGGCCTTTAAAATTTCATTTCAATTTAATTCAGGGCACAAAAATAAGCGAAATATTATATCATATTCTTCATTTCAGAATTCAAAAGTCATGGGTTATCATTTATAAAAACCCATAAATATTGTTACTTTATAATATTCAACCATCGACCTAAAGCGTTCATTTCCTGAATACAGTCATTGTCTTTCACTGTGACCAAAGAGCTATTTGATTTATAATTCAGATTTTTTTTTTTTAAATGAAGCTCATTATTAAAGCAGTATATTATGGAATTAAAGAAAACTATCTGCATCCTAGGAATATAGTTGTCGAAAACAGATAGGAAATTAAATATAGTGTATCATTCCATTAATTCAATAAAATTATCGAAGGTCCCACGTCATAAGTGAATATAAAATAAAAAGAAATTGGTCAAAAAGTAATACTAAAATTGAAAATTTCGTTAGTCTTTGAAATCAGTTAAATATTTAGAATATATTATCTGAAATCAGAGTTTTATTAATATATTTCGATGATACATGAAATATGAGATCTGGTAAGAAACACACAATGATGTATATATATTTAAATATTGTCTAAGTCCATAAGTGAATGTTTCTACATTAGTCAACATGCAAGCGAGGAAACTCAAAATGTAACAAAATATACAGTACATTTACATAATATTTCTTATTATGTTATCATTTTTATTTACAAATTATTAACATTCAACTTTTTTTTATTTTTCAAGTTTCACTACTATTCAATCAATTTATTCCATTTATAATAATTAATTGTCATGAATACAGCTATGTATTGGCAGTGACAAGTAATTGTATACATTCACCAAATACTCTGTATTCCCATGAAGAAATACAAACATCCCATACAAACATATAACGAAGATATAACATTTTCAATTAATAGTATTTCAACAGTTAAGCAAAAAAGCACCTTTGTAGAAAACCAAACTGCTGTGCATTAAAACTTATCGTATTTTATGTATATTAAAAAAATATTTATGTGAAATACATTGAGTTGTACAAGGTGTGGTTCTTACATTTATGCCAATATCTATGTGGACATACTTTTGGATGCTTCACATTTAATTTGATTATGTATTAGTCTACCAGTAAAGTAAATACGTTTAATTGAACAATTTAATATAATTTTGATTATAGTTGCATGATAATAAAATTACTTTAAATCTTAATAATAGTCAAAATATTTAAAGGAAATTAATAAATATATTTTTAATTATTACATTAGAAGAAACATACCAAAATAATTTAAAAGGAATGTATCTAATTAAAATTTTCTTACAAATCATCCATTTTAAAAGAACTTATAGGTAATATTTTAATAACTATATTTCAGCTAAGTATTTAACATTTTTGCATAGTATAAATATAAATAATCAATTACATTAATGGAAAACTTTCCCAAACAGAAAATGAAGTCACTTCATTTGTTAACAATTACTGTAATGTTAATTTTGTTCAACATGCGTGTAAATTGATGTTTTATTATTATACACTACTAATATATAGAAACAGTAAAAGCTTTTAATTAGTGATAGGTACAAATCAAAAACGACTTTATCAGATGAGCTTTGTCAAGATAAAATTAATGTTCTCATTAAGTACACAATAGCTAGAAACATTATATTCACTACTTAAGCAGAATCATTCCAGTTTAATGATTAAGTATATTATTTTATATTACAAAAGTGTCAAATCATTCAATACCCAAGTAAGGCAAATAAATAATTATAGGAAATGAGACTTAAACAATTCATGTATGTATTAATTGCATTACTTTTACAGTGCAAGCCTTTTGAAGAGAATATTTTTTTGTATATTTTTTTTAAGTTTTTATTTGTTGCGGACAAATCTTAAATGATGAAATGGAAGAAGGAGGTAGAATAATATAATAAGGATACACAGCTATAAGTAACATTTAATTTGTGTCTGCAATTTAAGCTGTCATTACACAAATATAAGTATATAGTTTAATTTGCTTTATATTCGTCAATTCTGTAAACATGTCTAACTTTTACAATAACATAGATTTATCTCTTCAGCAGGTTTACCATTTACAAAAAAAGATATACTCATTTCAGTTGGTTGATAAAATTCAATGCAACCAAAAATAATTTGATATTTAAAATTTGGATACTTGTTGAGACCAAAAACAACTTTTAAATTGGTTTAATAATTCTACATTCAAAACAATTATAACTAAGTCCGATAGGCAGCTCTATCTTAAAGTATACAATTATAATTGTATTCAGTTTCAGATTTATATTTCTTCATTAAAACATGAACAGCACCATCTGTGTGTGGTGAAACAAACAAAAACAACGACGTGCTTTGCAAAGGTTTTGTTCTCATCAAAAAATATTTATTCAGATACCTTGGTAGAAGCTTAGAGACAAAGCCATCTTCAGTGTTGGGATTTCCACAAAGTTTGAGCCTTCAATATTAGCAGTTGCAGTTGGTATTTTGCGGCCCTTGGGGCGGTTCCGTGAGACGCTGCCCCTTCGCCCCTCCTGCCATCAGGTTGGGATCGGAGTCCAAGCTTTCCGACATCTTGTCGCAAATAATATCAACTAGCCTTTCAAAGACAGCCTGTAATAAAGACATTATGAAATTATGTTACACCTAGATTTTTATTACCATAAAGTAACTTTTAACTAGATATAAGTTTAATTACTTTTAATAGTATAGTTACTTTTTATGTTACTAAACTCCACATTTTAAAACCTGTGGACATTGTATATGAAGCAGTTGATGCTGACCACTCAGCTACGGCATGAAAATTTTTTTTAAAAACATTTTTTTAATGAACCATTTCCGCTCCCAATGTGGAGCATATAAACTAATAATGGAGTTTATTTCAACAGAATTTTTCTATGAGAACTGCTTGTCACTCACTTGCTAAGCAACTGTTTTTTTGTTGTGAGTAGAGATAGAAAAGATATGACTAGAGCAAGACTAGAAGTTAGCATTCTTCCGAACAGAAATGAATAATTCAATTGAAAAATGAATATGCCCAGACTGGGGCTCAAGCCCGTGTGCTCCGCAGCTGAATCCAGCGATGTTGGTACTTGATCATGGACCCGTTATTTAGAATGAAAATTTTACAAAATTAAAGAATTTATAATGACAAATTTAGGTTTACCTTGACATTGACATTTTCTTTGGCACTCGTCTCGAAGAATTCAACGCCCAGTTGATCAGCAAGTTGCTTTCCTCGTTCGAAGCTAATGACCCGCTCCTCCTCCATGTCGCACTTGTTGCCTACCAAGATCACTTGCGCATTGTCCCATGAGTATGTCTTTATTTGGGTAACCCTGCAAATTCAATTAAACGCTTAATGGCTTAATCGCTGGCTTACGCGTGATTCAATATGTCAACAAATATGTTGCTCCTTGAATAATATTACATTAAATTACAATCAAATATTTAATATACCAACACGAAAGTGCTAGTGTAATGGGAGATATTAATACGAAATAGGATATCGTATTAATTTAGTATGGTCAATAAATGTTATTCAATAAAAATTACCGAGAATATTTTAACCTAAAAGAATATGATATGTCAAATTCGACAACGGCATACGGCCAAAATTTATCATGGTGGTACAAATTGTTTCACATTTATTTTGCGATTGAATGTTTTTCCTTTTTTCAATCTGCTATATCAGATATTTCGTATATAATCATAATAACACAAAACAAATAAACCATTCATAGCATATCCAAATCTTTGTACTAAAGTCAGTTGTACAATAATAATGATAGAAAAAACAATATCTATTTTAGGTTGCTTGTATATAATTCTGATTAGAACCTAACCAGCGACCAGATGACAAAATTTGTTGCTTCCTAGTTATTATTTCGTTAATATTATATGTACGTTAATTCAACAAGGTAAAAATGTATCCTCTTTTCAATGTTTCCTTGTTTTAAGTACAAACGATTAAAAAATAAATGTCAATCATATCTCAGGAAATATTATTTACGTTATTTTTTAAAATTACAGTGGAATTTATGTACCCAATGGATTTGTCTTGAAAGGTGTGAAATATGCATCTAAAGTTTTATTCTTAGTTATGATAGAAGTTTATTTATCATGAATCTTTGTCAAAATATTATTCATTAATTAAAGCATTGAATTGTTAAGAATATCTTATTTAACATTTGCTGTGTTTATTTAAGATTTAGAGGCGTATACAGTTTCAGTTTTCTTAAAATTAAGAAACCCTTCGAGTATAGTATCCATTAACTAACAACAGTATTTAGCGCTGGGGTAGGCTGTGTAATAAATGGATGCTGAGTATAATCGGTAGAAAGGTTCTTACCAATCTTGGACGCTATTAAAACTCTCTTCATTAGTGATGTCGTACATTAAAATGAATCCCATGGCTCCTCGGTAGTAAGCGGTCGTGATTGTACGGTAACGTTCTTGCCCAGCGGTGTCCTGAAATATGTACGGAAAATGTTCAACCGAAGTCATTAATAAGACATCTTATCCTAGAGTTGTTGATACTATTATTATAAAACACTAATATACTAAATATACCCTCATTATAAGACTACTCTTCGTGTAAGTCTTGTAAAGATAGGTGCTGACCAAAGGTGTCAAAATGTGCTTTCCGTGGAAGATACTTCATCACACAATATTATAATACAACGATAATAGATGGAGGCATATAGATTGGTACCGCATCGGTGTAACAATAATGGCAACGTAGTGATATGATTTAGATTTGTTCTCGCTCAATCTCATAACTCAGGCCTCGTTGAGTGCAAAATATACCTTCGAATATACATAAATGATACAGCTGTAGATTGTGAAGACATACACAATACAACCGGTGCTATAACGGAGGGTTTGTGTGGTATAAGTCGTATTTCGTAAACCCTCTATATTCGCACTAATATTGTCTAACATATCTTAAAATCAAACTACGTATTCTACCTCGAGAATAAAATACTTAAAATAGTTTTTATCTTTATGCTTCATTTTTCTTTTTCGAATCTATGGTACGGTAAAGTATAATATTTGTATGAAAGATGTACGATATCGTATAAAGAGTTTGTTACCGTATACTCTCTGAAAATTTCAAGGCCACAGCACTGATTACATTATAAAACTATTATCATGAGATGTGTGGTTACATATAATTTATATTATAGTTCGGGAACATGGTCCATGAGTGTCGATAAAAATGACAAAAATCTCTGCCCACATTGAAGAGCTAAATAGTCTAAAATTTAGGACAGTTAATAACAAAAGCGCAGGGTGCAGAGATACATTTAAAAGTAAAAAAATCCATTTGGTGTATACGAAATCTTATGCGGATGAGATTAATACGACAAAAGGTGTGTTTGTTTATACTAACATATAGTAAACGGATAGCCGTAAGACTGATTATTTTCACACGATAGCTTAGATCAGAAAGCCACACTATTACTTGCAAATGCAGACCTTTTTGTAATTCACTGCTATAGATCAAGATTCGACCAACTCTACCATGAATTTGACTCCAAAAATGGTTATTTATATAAGATTGATTGAATTTGAAAACAAAAAATTGTCCACTATTTGAGCTACATATAATATATCTTAAAGATTCACCAACTTAAATTTGATTTAGTATTCATATAATGGCAAAACTACCACTTATATTTTAAAGATAGCTTGGGTCATCAAATGGTTACAGCGAGTGAAAAATACAATTTATTTCAATATGGATATTTGACAAAAACAATGGGAAACGTTGCTCTCAAAATGAGATCGTTATTAACTTTCTTAACAGAATTTCGTAAGATTAATTTTTAAATATGACTCTTGAATATACTGTGTATTTATATTATAAATAAACAGTATATCCATGAGTATTAATTTAATAAAATTGAATTATTTTATTAAACTGTTAATTGAAGAATTTAGGTTGTTTACATCTACAAGCATCAAGGGCCTAATTAAAATAAGTTTTCCTATCTTGCTCAATTTACTCTATAAACGAAAACGAGTTGGTAGCTGTTTAATTTATTCCAGTCAAAAGCTCTAAAAGAGGCTTCAATCGTATTCTAGTATATTTGTTTGAGGGAAACTTTGTACGTACATAAGCAAAGTTTATAATCAATAGCCTTAAAAACGATCTACATACATTTTATATGCACGCTGTATCAATGAGATGGCCCCGTTACGTCGAAGGCTGTGTTTATTTTATACGGATTTACAAAGCTACGAGTATAGAATAACGTATATGAAGTTGTCAATAAAGTAAAGTTAAGTGTTTAGCAGTCTGTTGCCCAGAAGTTGTTTGCATAATGAAAGCTTTAGACGAAGTACAGTAAGATTAAATCAAAGCACAATTAAAATAATTCATAATTATTTTGAAAGGAACTTATCATGTTGAAATAAAAAAAAGTTGTATTTGGTATGTAGATTTCGCTAAGATCATACCTTGCCTTTAGACGATGTCTTAATTACTGACAAAAGACGTTTTTTTAATGGTTTCTATTTTGTCATTTCTTCAGAATAAGTAGAAAAAGACATTGTACGTCCAGTTTTGAAAATAGAATTTTAAGATCTGAAGTTATAGAATAATTCATTTTTATTTTCTTTGATGGTAATTTATGTATTCTATTGAAATTGTAGATCATTGAAAATTAAAAACACTTTCAAATTATAATATTTGAAGAGAGATGTAGGTATTTTGATTGAAATGTTTTAATTGTATTATAAGACTGATTGGACGTAGAATATAATGTTCATGAAGCACCAAATCAATATTGTTGAGACGGACATATACATATTTGAATGATACAATATATTTTGAAATTGTTTATAATAATATAAAATTTAAAATATCTTTGATTATTCCACGTATTGTGTAACTAACTGTGACACGTGTTTCGCCTCTTTCAGAGGCATCAGAGGCATTACTTAAGCAAACTTTGCGATAGTAAGTCTGAAGATGCCTCTGAAAGAGGCGAAACACGTGTCACAGTAAGTTACACAATACGTGGAATAATCAAAGTTATTTTAAATTTTATATTAAAATGAACTTCCACAAAGTTACCGCCGAAACCATCGAAAATATTGTTTATAATATTTTCACAGAACAAAGATATGATGCAGAAAAAAGATTTGTGTCTGTGTCAACTCAATTTCAACAAAATCTGGAAGTATAATATCTTTGCACTAAACTGACTAAGCCATCAATATGGCTTGCTTATAAGGTTACCATAACATATTTTAAAATAGCTGATAATATTGTATCGCTTTATTCATAAAATAAGGTAGATGCTTTCAAATTTAGATGGTTGGGATTGCTTGGTAGGTAGTAAATCGTGCTGTATTCCCTGCTTTTAGGATCAGATATAACGTGGGTGTGAAAAAATGAAATAGTAGATTATTTTGCAAGTTTTATACACGATAGAATGCTTTATAACTTCGTTAGTATTTTCTATCAAAACAAGATTGTTTTATTAACAAAGATTGCCCTTAGAATCATCATGTTTATCTATACAAGTAAATCATCAAAAAAAATGTTTTGTCAGTTAATAAAAACATTCATAATTAATATTTTTTTGAAGAAATAGCATTGATTATTCCACGTATTGTTACTACTGGAAATAATGTACGAGATAAAAAATAAAAAGGACTTAAAATGAATAGCTTAGAATTTTTAGAAGTAAATAAAAGTATTAACAGTAAAGAAGTATTATCCTAAATAGGACAGCTTGCTCGCCACTGCTTACATTATTTCTAATGATAGGTTTAACCCTTCTTTATTGGTTGCATTTCTTTAGTTGATATGTTATGATTGATAACCTCATTAGTAGTATACTTATTTGCTTCCCGTAAAAAGGAAAAATCCCAAACTCAATTTTGTACCATTAACATTTTAAAATATTAGAATCAATTTGCTTTATTACTTCCGAAGATGCCTGAAAGAAAGGTGCGAAACATGTGTCAGAATTAGTAACACAATACGTGATATAATCAGTTTAGGTATATTATGTTAAAAAGGTTTTTTAAATTTTATATTAAAATTAACTTAACTCAGTGAAACCATTCATTATTTAAAATGAATTAATGGTGGATTTTATAAAGTAAAAACAATAAAAGAAGCAAAATGTGTAAAAAATATTTTTAATTAACTCCGGAATTTTTATTAATAGAATTTTTAACAGCTTCGACAATTTGTAAGATCGAATTGTTTGCCCATGTAAAAATTCTTGTTCTATTGATTTTTTGTTCCACCATTTTCGAATATCGGGAAGTGTTCTAAAATCAAATGCGTCTTTGAAATTCTTCTGAAATGAACAACTATAAGTTAATAATATACATCCAGTATTGGTATATAATGCGTTGTTTATCTTTCCAGAAATATTCCACACCTGTGAAAGCTTTAGTGAAGTTTCTATTTTGGTTGCAAGTTGATAATTATCAAAATACGGAAGACAGTCGCTCCGCTTGCTAATTGCGATTTTGATTTTACGTACAAGCTTACTCTGATAAGTGATTATCAAGACATCTGGGATTTGAAAAAATTATATAGAGCTTACACGATTATCTATTTTATAGGTATCCATATTAACGCTTTGAGGAATATGGTCGTAGAAGTCTGCACGGGCCGGGTCGGTCCGGGTAACGAGGGTTTGGGTTCGGGTACGGGCGGGCGCACACAAAAATTCTAAAATATATCGCGTTGTTTCCATATGTACACGCCATCGTGGTAAATCTAAATTACACACATATACTAAATATTCATTCAAATATTCGAAAAAAAAACGGATTTTCTACGGTATATGTTGGAGTAATATCGGGGTCGGGCGGGGTTCGAGTAAGATGTTTGGAAATTAACCCCGGGCTCGGGCCTGGTAGAACTTTGAATTTTGGCCCGTGCAGTCCTCTACCGGTCTCGGCTCGGGCCCGGCTGGAAATTTTTAGGCTCGGGCCTGGTAAAACATTGAAATTTCGGCCCGTGCAGACTTCCACCGTACGTGTAGGTCGAATTATTTTGTCATCTACATATATTTTTTATTGAAATATTATTATTTTGTCATATATTGAAACTAGACATCAATCAGTAATTTTTGATGGTCAAATTATTTTTATTTTATGCTTCAAATAAAGAAAAGAATTTTCTAAACAGGTAAATTATTTTGAAACCAATTTGTGGCCATATATTATTGAGCTTAAAAAATCATTTCCGTTCGATACGATTCTTGGAATCAACATCAATAGAGACCTACATGTCCATAGATGAACGCAATAATTGATAGTTATAATGAATTATTAAAATAAAAGAAAAATAGGTTTTAAATTTTCAAGAGAAATATCACTTCCTCAAACAAATAATGACATTGTTCCCAGATTTACGGATGGCAAAAAAATGTTTTTATTTTTTTTATCTGGTATTAATATTTTTTTATACTTATCCAAAATACCACTCACCACTCAAAGGGTTAACAAAGCTGCTATTCATCAGATACTCATCCGATTTAACAATTGCTAATAAATTAATAATTAATAAAGGCTTAATGGGCATGATTGCGGAATCACAGCTGGAGTGAAGCTCTACAGCATAAATTAAGTCTGCTAAATGGTTTTCCATCACAGTCAACAAAATGGACGATTTACATATATCTAAAATCCTGTTATTGCCAATATATTTATCAACTTAATTCATAGCAGAAAAGATTAAAGACAATTCTGATTTTACTGAACCTGATTTGGTATAAAGATAGTAAAGTTAAAATAGCACACTATTTAGTTCCAAATTAACATAAAATTACTTAAGTAGATAAGCTATTTGGGTATCACGCAATAGAACTTAACGCCAAAATGCTATGAACTTTACTTTGAAATTAGTTTGAAACTAAATTCTTTGTTCTTTCGACAATATAATTGGCTTTTACCAAGTAAATCCCAATTCAACGATTATACGATATAGAAATATTGATACAGAGTTTTAATTATAATAACCAGTCTGCCAATGGGAATGCCTCTGGGAAGAGCTTTAACAATATTAAACGGCATTGCTTCGGATGTCGACATATTTCATATTGACGTGAGTGAGTTCAGACGAATACTATATTTTATGAATAAAAGTTGATTTTGTCAGAACTCACTCGGTTGACATCTTTGAAAATTTCTAATATGATTTTATAATTTTTTTTCTCTCAGTTTTTATGACAATTAATTACAATTAAATTAAAAAGTAAGGACAATTTATTGTATTACAACAAACTGGCATGAGATAGTTTAATCCATTTTTTTATCCATGGATTATAAAAACGTCTATTAGAGCTTATTTCAACAAAAGTTTTATACGGCGATAGCTGTATGTAAGGCAACAAAAGAACAAGAGCCATTCTTCTCGATTACCCTCGGAGGTAGAGACGAAAACGAATGCTGACTTCTTCAACTGTAGCGATCGCGCCCTTCTGCTAGCAGCGATTGGAGGGAAATGAAAAATAATAAAAAAAAAAACTTAACTTATAGACGAAGGAGACTGGAAGAGTTTTGGCGCTAACGCACATTAGAACTTGAAGATGGGTCAAATAGATATCAAAAAACAAAAAACTTTTATTGCAGTAGTTAAAACTCTCTTTTTCGAAGAGAATATGGGTATAAGGATAGTAATACAGAATTAGTGATTAGCGAATAGCTCTCGCTAGTCTCCGTTTTTATTATGGGATTTGAGGGAGTGATTTTTTGGCATCACAGACATTCATTCTGTCGAACAGAAATCAATGAATAAAATTTCCCGTAATAGAATTCAAGTAACGTAAGCAAAGTCGACAACTTTGAGAAAATAAGAATCGAAGCCCAAATTTTATAATATATGATCTAATTTGCTTTCAAAAAAATCGTGGATCTCGAAAATGTTCAGTATGAGAAAACGAAGAGCCACTTGAGCGACCTCTACGGTAATATTATGAAACCTATTGTGTTCATAAGATAACATATACATATGGTATGTTATCTTTGAACAGTGATGTGTACATAATTTCGCTGTGGAAAAATCAGTAAGGTTGTATGAAAAGCGCTGGAAAGAATATACATACAATAAAGAGATGTTTGTTTTTTCAGTAATCAAGTATTTAAATATGTCTTTGCTATGACTATAAATCAGAATTTTTGATTATCTAGTCTGTTGACTATCTAATTTTTGTTTACATGTCATTTCAATATATTGTGAATATAGACATAGCAAGGTTTACATATCTTTCGTTTGTAGAATATGTAAATACAAAAATTAAGCTTTTGTATATTCAAACTATTAGCTGTATCGATATCATTAAGTATTTCGACTGAAGGTGCTTGATAGAATTTCAATATCAAATTTGAATTTGTATCGATATCGTTTAAAATTATTTGGATTATAGCTGTTTTAGAATTTATGTCCATTTAAAACGGCAATTAAGCATTGAAACAGTGTTTTTATTAATAGTGTTCGTACCTTAAGCATAAATATACACTTCATCATGTTTTTTAAAAAAGGAACATCTATTTAAGAAAAATAAACTGCAGTCATATAAAAGTTTTCCCATGTTTAGTTAATCGATCCAAACTTCTTTTGTGTTCCAGAAAAATTTAAAAACTTTAAATATTTTTGTATTATTAACACCGCGATGCTTTTGCGCCATAATAAGAGATTTATTTTTATTTTTATAAGGTAATTCTTACATTTAATACTACGTTAATCTGATTGTCATAAAATTTTAGCAACCTTATTGCAATTTAAATGTATTGAAAGGTTTTTAGTACTTTTTCCACATGAGATTTATTTCATCAGGACCGGTTTCGCTCATGGCGAGCATTATCAAAGGATAAGGAATACAATAAAACAGTGGTATTTATGTAAAAGTTAAGTATGAAAGTTATTATATTATTTATATATAAGTATGTTATTATTTTTATTATTTATTTATTTATTGGCAAAAAACTATATAAAATACATGGCATTACAGCAAGCGCCAAGGCGCCATGCATTTGAGAAATTAATAAAGATTACATAAAATATTACAAAAAAATAAGAAACAGAACAGAAACATATTATTTACATAAGAAAACATAATTATTAAACAAAGCATCAAGTTCACTGCTGAAGATGTCCACATCAACAGGCAGCGCATTTATCAGCCGAATAGCCCTTGCAACTGGAGATTCAAAAAACCTACGTGACAAACAAGTTTTGACAAAGAAAATTAATTTGTCTTTGTTACCACCACGTAGGTAAAAGCTGGGAGCATGGAAATTTAAATTTTCAAGGATGTCAGGGTTATCAACTTGGCCCCGAAGAAGAAGAGAAAAATGTTTTAATATTGAAATTAATCTTCGAGCTTCAAGCGAGTGAAATGACAGCATTCCTAAAAGAAACTTGGTTGGATAATATTCCATTAATGAATTGTCAAACGGAAAATAGTTGAATTTTTTGAAATAATAATAACGCAGAAATTTTTTATGAACTCGCTCCAGTTGTGACTTAAATTTATATTCAAATGGACCCCAAATAATAGATCCATATTCTAGTTTGCTTAAAACTAAAGAAACATAAAGAGTACGAAACACAGTAGGGTTTTCAAATGGCTTACTTTGCCGAACTATGAATCCAAGAAGTTTACTAGTTTATTATAATGCCTTTCCACCAAGTATTGACAGTGAACAACTTAAAAGTGATTATTGAAAGGTGTTTAATTTAAACTAACGATATTAATGAAGAGTATAGTTAAAAACCAACTGTCATTATTTCTAAATTCTTTATTAAGTTCCATTCTTATTTATCGGAATACCGTGATTTATAATTAAAGAAATTTTGTAGAAAAAGTACACTTACAATTATTATTCTAAAGATGCTTTGTGAATTATTTAAAAAAATGTTAAAGCATTCGAAAAATAAAACCTTCCATCAATGTCAAATATGGTTTTTGTTAGTGGTGTCTATCATATCGTAAAAAGAAGAGTTTTATTTTCTAGAGTGATTGAACATGTTTGACGATGTAATGCAATTTTCATGTTTACAGTGTGTGGGCAATAAAAGTATATTATGTAGTGAAATATGATGCATTATCAGACCATACTACATGCGACCATACGCCTTCTTCAAGAAGATTGATGACAATAATACGAGATTTATCGACGAATTTAATTATATCATAAAACTTATATTATATTAAGCAGTATTTATATAAAGCAGTATTTTTGCAAAATTTATTAATCATAAGGCAACAAAAGAAAAGCTTAAGCCAATAAGTAGTTCCATTTTTTCCAAAAACCCTATTCTTTTGTATAGTTTTCAAACTAAAAATAAAAAATAGCCCAGAGAAATATTTCCTCATTATGAGGAAAACATTCAAATGTCTTTTGTAAACCCACGATTTATAAAATACAGATGTATTTCGACGAAAAATACGACAAAAGAGAAGAAAACCACGTATATTGCCAGTTGTTCTAACGAATTAAACATTTATTTTAAAGTAGAATAACAAGTTTCATTGTTTGAAACATGGTCTTTGGGGCTGTAATTTTAGATTCATTTGACTTGTTTCAGTGAAAATAAATAAAATTTTAATGTAGCGCTTCTAAAATAATTTAAGTACCTCTATAATCATCGCGTAAAAAAGATAAATAGTAATATTTTAAACTTATAAATTCAACCTCTAATTATGGTAATTAGGTAATGTTCCCGTATTTTACCGTTCGGCCGGGGGGTACTGCTTGTATCTGTTGTGTGTTTGAAAACTTATAAATGGTCTTTTTATAAGGACGCTTAGTTTTGAAATGTAAATAAAACAAGTTGTTTGTGAGATTTCGACTAAATTTTAATTTCATTTGTAAGTATATTTTACGGCATTAAATATGGAATATAGCATCAAATGTCTGCCAATATCCATTCATTATAAAATGGGCCATGTCGCTAAAGTTGACTTTTTTGACAAATTTGGGTAAACTTCCAACTGCTCCAGAACCCAATCAGGCGTTGCCTGTGGTCGTTTACCTAAAGTTCCTCGGTTAGTTGGATTTTATACGGGTGCAGACATAAGGCCCGATTCAAAATTCGCCAAGTTAGTGTCGCAGAAAAACCAAGTTCTTGTGAACAACGAGAAATAAGCTGCCTTGGGTTTTCCTGTACACTTTCACACACAGCAGCAATGTTTTCACCAGATATTGTATTTTGATGACGTACAGGTAGGTGTTGGCCGATTATTTACCAAACTGGTTAACTCAAATTTGGCCACTAAACAATGAATAATCTACTCAGCAGGACAAAGTAACATATTTTGAGCGTCCCTATTGAAATACCCTTTATAAGAAAAAAGTAGATGAAATGAGAATTTTATAATACATAATTAGCCGAGAAACCTTCCATAGATGAAATACTCAATAATTGTTTCTTGGGTAATCGAACAAACATGTTTTATATTTATTTGGCTTGGTGGATTGTGATGAAAGGATAAGACTATTTACATGTTTTAATTATCCAAGTAAAATAAAAAATATCTTACCACTTCGTAACGTTAACATTACGTTATTTCATAAAAAAATACACTGTTAGAGATATTTATAACTCTACAGAGAACGCATAAATAACATGGAAAAGCGAACTTGTACGTGTTTCTACTTAACAAACTCTTTTGCGGTCGTTTGTGAAATATGTGAATAAAAAATAGCAGTTTGTTCAAAGTGTTAAATAAAAAATCTCTAACGTGATTTGAGCTACAGCGGGGGGTATTATCTGAAGTATTATTTTTATGCCCACTCAAATGATTTCTTCAACAAATTTGTATATTTTTTTAAATAAATTATGTATTTTGGGAAGAGTTATACTATATTTTTTATTTGGCACACGATATACGCATTCATCCCTGCTTTATTCAATACTAGCTAACCCGGCGAACTTCGTACCGCCTCAGAATAAATAGATGTTGTGTTAACTTATAAGCTGAATTAAATTCAGTTTTTTATAAAGTGAAAATAAATAATCAAATTGAATTAAACTCAATAAATATGAAAAACCAAAATGAAAGTATTTTAATTACATTGAAATGAATTTAATTCACATAGCAGCAAGGCATTTGCTTTATTGAGGCGAATCGAACAGAAAATCAAAATCGGTCCAGCCGTTGTAAATCACACGACTTTGTTATATATATATGTATATAGATATCACCGAAAAAGCGGTTCCATACAAAATGTATGAGAACATGATTTCCTTAATATTTTGTTTTGTTGTGATATTTTGGGATGTTATAATACTATTCTGCTATTCGAAACGATGACAAAGCCAGAAAATCAAAGATCATCAAAATCGATCCATCCGTTCTCGACTTATAAATTAATGGTGTAACTAACACGACTTTCTTTTATATATATACTAGCTGTACCCTGCACGCGTTGCTACGTCAGCAACTAAAATAAATTTGAAGGAAAGTCATTACACAAATATTCAATTCAATTTGCATGTATTCAATACTCGAGAAATTTGTAAAAAATCGAAATCAATTTTTGGGGGAAGGGGGGTTGTTTGGCGGGGTGGGGTTTGGGGAACGTATGGGGGGGGGTATGCCAAAAACCTTCGAAGAAGTGAACTCGAAAAATTCTTAAAGTTTAAAAAAAAAATTGGGGGGGGAGGTTGGAGGGTGGTTGGGGGGAGAGGTTGGTATGCCAGAAACCATTGCGGGGATGCACTCAATAAATTTGTAAAGTTTCACATCGATCGGTCGAGCGGTTTAGTAGTCCATAGCGGACATACATACAGACATTCATTTTTATATATATAGATAGATAGATAGATAGATGAAGATTGTGATGAAGTTGTTTTATAAGATTTAAATAATATAGATGTGACATATTCAGCAAAGTTGAATTTACTTTAACATTAATAATCAAAGAACAAAATATTTTCCATAGCAATGGCACACAAGTGTACTGTCAAGAGTCAGGAGGCTCATTAACTTACATATTACAAAAAAAATATAATAATTTGTCTTTTATACCTTGTACTCTGCGCTCATATATAATTGCTTTGTCATTTATATTAATCAAATGGAATGCACGAACTAATTTTTTCACCCTTTTGTATATTTTTTTAATTGGGTGTGTCACGGAAATCTGGCAATTTTTTTGGTGTGAAATGACACACCTGTGCTGTGAAGTTTTTGATTTTAAATTCAGTGAATCAAATCAACTCTTCCTATGAGTTCCGTAAATATCGACGCCAGCACATTCTTTTTTGTTCTACTTTGTAAGGGTTTTGTAAAAAACTCACAGATTCAGCAAAGGCATATGTTTGCTTACGTCTTCTATACATAAAAATCTACATATAATCTTTTTTTAACCGAAGACAGAGAAAGAACTGGCATCAAAAAATACAATCAATAACAAATATTGTTGTGATAGTCTCGTACGTAATTTTTATATGTAGCCAAAATCGACAAAAGATATAATCACACAATGTGACTTTAAGGGATATATTTTTTAAATAAAAAATGTTTTGAATTAATTTTTCGATAGGACTCATACAACAATTTAAGTAAAATTTTCAGGTTTACAAGTACTTTTATCGAATCTCGTTTTTGTTAGCATATAAAGCCCGTTAAATAAAGTATCATTCATACAGTGAAAAAATAATCAATGTGCCATGCACGTAGATAATCTATGCGTGTAATGTACATTGCAATTTTTTCATCGCGTTATAATGGAGCTCTACAAAATGAATGCCAATTCAATCAATAAATCATTGTGTAATTCAGTTTTGATGTCAGTTGGCACAGTGTTTTTGTGACGGAAATTTTAAGTTTATATCAAATCAACGATGAAAATGTGTACATATGTCTAAATAGTGATAAAAAATACATTTTAAGTCCAGGCCCGCTTCGCGAATAAAATATTCTCACGGAATTTCTAATAGTTAAAACTGTTATGCGTAACTTAAATTTGTTATGTCATATAATCTTCATGTATTTTATTATATGTCACATTACATTTCTTAATAGAATATGATCATATTCCTTTATCATTCACTCATTGTCTTATAATATTACACAACTGCTTATATCTGTTATGATAAATTTACATGCTAATTAGTTTTCAACTCACCCATATCTGGAGCTTCACTCTCTTGTCATGTCGGAAAACAGTTTTCACTTTGAAGTCTATTCCAACTGTAGAGACGAAGGCTGACGTGAAAGAATCATCGGCGTAGCGGAACAGGAAGCTGTCAAATATCCACACAAATATTATTCACTTATTCGTAAACAAGACGGAAAGGCTAATAGCATGGCGGATATCACTATCTTTTTTTTACACTTATGGAGAGGTAAACAAACATACAAAAGGATGACACTTTAATGTTACGTTTATATAAGTTTATATAAGTTAAAAGTCGGTCCCTGTGGTCTAGTGGCACGAGCTTTGTCCTAGCGATCAGGGGGCCCGGGTTCGATTCGCGGCAAGGTAAGATTTTTTCAATTGAAAAAAAGAGATCTTGGGCTGGGTGTATGTTATTTATCGTTGATTTTGTGCACAACTGATTCATTATTTATCATCGAGTTAATCTCGTATGACTTTCACAATTAAGAATATTTGGCGCATTGGCGTAAGCTGTCATGCTGTCAAAAAAAACTTAATACGTAAACGAGAATTGATTTTACTTTTTCCAATTGAAAACAGAATGCTTGAACATCAATACAATAAATCCTAGGATTTAAGAGAGTTTTTGTACGATAGGAATACATTTGATATGTAATATTGCAGTGGCATAAAAAAAGAAGATTTTTAATGTTTAAAGGCTGCTAACATACAAAAAAACATTGATTTAATATTAAAAGCACCACCCCAAAAGTATCTATTCGAAAACGGTTTAAAAAAATCATTTAAAATTTAATGAGATAATGATGAAAATTTTAAATTTAGTAATAGTACATAGATACAAAATAAAATACATTGATTCAGTTACGTTTGTGTTTAATTCACTCGAAGTATGGACCCCAAATGGATATACATATGTTTGCTTTTAGATTGCTGATTTATCATATAAATATTCTAATATCCTATCTTGTATACAGATACATATATAATGCAAAAGGGCAAAGTAGACAACAGAATTTTCATCTGAACATTCAACTTATGATATAATTTCTAGGAAGGTTATCGGTTTCAAAGCTGAAAACTTTTAAACTCATTATGCTGCATTGTTTTCAGCGAGTATGTTGTAAGGAACAATATTGATCCAGGATGTTGAAATGAAAATTCTTACAACTGAATGTTTGTGCTATAAATTTATCCGTTTTACAATAAAGGAATTGAAATTTTACTAGCGACCTTACTTTATATGTATGTATAATAGTGATACAATTTCTCATAAAACCTTGAATACAATTTATCATACATCTCTGCAAACGTAACTGTTATAACAAATCTCTTCTCATGACAACCCCTCGAGGATTTAATGTCAGAATTTATCTCTTCGTTGGAAACTGGCAGTCACTTTGCGAAGGAAAAATTAAATTTTAAGTACCGGTGAATAGAGACAAAAACAAGGATTGAACTTTAGCACAACTTTACTAGTATCCAATGTATTTTTTACTATTTACATATAATTCTTTACAATGACTATAATACTATCACTCGAATGACAAAACCAAACCAATTAAATGATTGGCCAAAATTGAAACAAACGTGTTTAAGTTCAATGCCTGTGCATCCTTATTTTTTGACCCCTTAAAAACTTAAAATCTTTTATTGGACGAAAATCAAAATCAATCATATTTTTTTTGGTTAATAAGTACCGTAAAACGAAATGAATAGAGACTCGTATAGAATAGAGGTTCATATATTCCAATCATTACAATCTGTATTTTTATCTCTATTCACATGCCAAGTCTCGGTTTAGCCTCTCTCGTCTCTATTCACCCCGATTTAATGTGAATAGAGACATCGAACAAAATTGACTGTGTCTTAATAACAATAGTGAATATTTGAAAAATATTGTCATGAATGTGTAGCAGGACCATAAAAACAAGTATAAAGCCATTCATATTTGAATTATGTATGAAGATACATTGTCGTGAAGGGTTAAAAGTGTCTCTATTGACCCCGTTTTACGGTACTCGAAGTAAAGTTCCACTCCAAGTGATCTTTATTATTATCCAACATGATACGATTCATTGCAAGTACTTATTATATACGGATATCAGTATATTTTTTGAATATCTTGAAGAGGTTGGTAGTAGTGTCAAATTTAATTTGTATAATTAAGTATTTCGACTGAGGGTGCTTGATGGAATTTCAATATGAAAAAATGGAATTGTTTGAATTTTGTACTTTTCCATGAGTTTTGTCGCTAACGACCCGGGACCCGGGACATCTAAGATGCCGAAAGGCGAAACCCGGGTCGTTAGCGACAAAACTCATGGAAAAGTACAAAATTCAAACAATTCAAATTTAATTTGTATAGTTAAAAATCAAAATAAAAAACATATATAGCAATTTATTTACAAGTGTATCAATCAGCAGACTTAAAATATTTAGAAACGAAATAACGAAAAGCAATATAGAAATAAATATTTCAATATACATAATCTCATGTGCGTTAATATTGTTAATATTATCACATGTATACGAGGCTTAAAGATACCTGCCTCACGTTAATTTTGTGAGCTTTTTTTATTACAGAGAAGTCTTCCGTATAAATGAATGGACTTCCCAGTGAATCTAATAACGCGATTTATTTATACTGGACGTGTAGAAAGCTCCCATGGGGACAATAAAAGTGTTGTGAGAGTGATTTCATTGCAGTCCTTATTACTTGGCACAATAATAAAATACCTACTAGACGCTATGCATTAATAGTCAGTAGGTGAAGTATTCAGATGACATGCTGGCAATGAAAATACATGCTGAATATTTTATTTATGTGTATAATTTGTATTACACTCTACCTCTTTTTGTGCGATATTTGGTGACTATATGAAAATTCATTTCGATGGCTTAAAGAGTATATTTGCTAACTCCGTTTTTGTCAATTGTGCAGGAGAGGGTAAAAACTGATTATGTTGGTATTTTCAAACCGATCGGGAAAATTTAAAATATTACTTTCAAACGATTTATTTGTACTACCGATGAAAAACAACGAATGAATGACATGTGGCAATAGAAAATGGCGGAGTTGGATAATTAGCAGTGTAGATTTTAGAACGACAATGGAGTTCAAATTTTTGGTTATAAAATTTTTACGGGACATTGCATGACACAACAAGATTGCATTATTAACTCATTTTCGGCCAAAAGTGGAGTTAACAAAATTACTCTTTTAGCCATCGATATGTAATTACGTAATTGACAGCGCGTTGTTCACAAAATTTACGTGAAAAATCGAATGATTCACCTGTTTTTTACAATGTGACCTTGACACGTGCGTCGTTGTACATATTATGTTCCCATATCAAGTCATATGTTTTTTTGTCCGCTTTCCCGTGGAACGCATCTACCGCACAAAAAAAGGTTCAGGTGTATATATCTTAACAATAAGCTTAGTATTTTTTAAAGTAGCGCTATAAAAGAATATTATGCAGCCGAGGATTCAAAAAAATATCTGCCTTTTTATTTACTCTACTACGAAAAATATAAAAAATAATGCGGTCTAGAAATAGTACAAGATTTCAAGCAATGAAAGAATTTTTGGAATACCATTTTTAGATATTTCGGCTTGAAGAATGTATACCGTTATGAAAATTTTGAATTCACGAAAATTGCTATTTCACAACTTTCATATGAGACCCGACCCGACTTGCCTTTTTATATAAATGGTGACTTTTACTCACTTGAGGTTATTTTAATAGGGCAGAGTTACGAAATTCAGGAGAAATTTGAAGTTATAAATAAAGCTGTGTGAAAAATTTTGCAAATCGTATTGTAAAAATCAAACCGTAGTAGGGTTTTCTCGCAATATTTTTTTTTTCAATAAATATAATTCTTTACTGCAATAGTTGCATTGTAAATGTAGCTCATTTTATCCATAATTATAGAATGGTAACTTATAGTTAAAAACATCACATTTTAGAGTACTCTAATACATATTCTTATAAAGATCAGCACCGGTTTCGCTCATCGCAAGCATGGTCAACTAATGAATATACCGTGAAACAAGGTTATTTATATCAAAGTAATAAATATAAGATAAGACATAGCAAATAGTTGGCTTAAGAGGCGTATCAAGAGTTTAAAGATAACCATACAAAAGTAGAGTTAACCCATATATAACTTATGATTCCGGTTTACTGTCAATATTTTTAGTATTGCCAATTGAACTCTGCTTATATATGAATTCTTGCTAATTTTTTAAACTAATTGTTTGTTATACTGACTTATTTTTCTCATGCTGATATAAATAACCATGTTTTGTTGCATATTTAATCAGTTGACAATGTTCGTGATAAGCGACACCGTTCCTGATATCTATCAGAAGTTATGTGGAAGTAGTATTTTAAAATGTGTGATATTTATTTAAAGCAAAGCCTTTCCTCCTAGAAGTGACGGTTAACACCTTAAAAGTGGTTAGTTTCAGCTTTATATTCTCTGAAAATTTATTAATTTATTCCTACTATTCGTGTTGTGGAAAGATAACGATAGTTACCACGATGACAGCCGGTAATTTGCAATAAAGTTGTATTGAGAAATGTTTCCAACCCCATAGTTGTTTCGGAAAATCTACAATGGATCAATAAATGAGTGTCTTTTAAAGTAATGACGGCCTACTAAATCATTCACGTTTTGGTCGTATCTAGAGACAAAGGTGATTAAAGATAATGCTTCTACACTCAAACGGTAAACTTTGCCCTTCGTTGTTTTCGACGAACGGAAGGCGGTGAATAGGTTTCGAAAACATCAAGATAAGCTTCTATTATTATTTGCCGTACAATGGATCCTTCCATGAACATTAATGGAAAAATAAGAAAGAGTGATTATGAAAATTCAATAACAACGAACGATGATTTATAGTTTTCTATGAAATAGATCCTATCATTTTTTTTGGAATATAAAATCAGACGTGTAGTTTTTATTCAGTCTTTTTATCAAACGTGAAATGTTCTCACAATTATTGTGAAGAATTTTGAAATAAGTATTCTTAACCTCTTTACTGCAGAGCCGAATTAGTACAGCAATTAAGATTTTGCTAAAAACACTCACAAATAATGCATACCTATTTGATTAAAAAAATCATTTAAGCTGTAATTATTCTCCATATTGTATGAGACACCAATCAACTAACTAATCCTTTCGATGGATTCGGCGTAAACTTTTTGAAAGCTCATTTTAATGTAAAGTATCTTAATTTACTCAACATATTCTGTGACACTGTTTGTATTGACACTACTAAAGCAACCGTGCAATAGTAGGTAGGTCTGGTGATGTTTCTTATAAAGACGAAAAACGTGTCACTATTAGTAAACTTCATTACGAGGCATTCTTTTTTCAATCAACTGCTTGTCCTTTTTTTCATGATGGTTGAAAATATAATGACACGATTACAAGAAGTGATTTCGAGAGACATTTTGCTACGACAATATGGAATAATTTTATTCATAAAATGTTACTTAATTACATATGTTCAACGAGGTCGAAATAATATCACATCTATTTGCAATAAAGTAGATTTTTTGTAGTTAGTGGCGTTGTTATTGAAAGAAACATCAAATGTTTTGGAAGGCTTAGTTACTGACGCTATACATAGTCTTTCGAATATGTTTTCGGCAATAATTTACTATTTTATTCATTTATATATCCTGTTGTCTTGAAAGCACAGATTTAGCTATAAGCAATAAGAAAAACAAAATTGTTTTCTTATGCTCTACTCATACAGTATAGTTTCGGTCAGTGTATTATTTCCGATTAGTTTTTACCTTGTTTTTCCTACAGAACTGTTTCCAATGATGAGCAATTTGAACATGTAATCGAAATTTTGGTCCGCCGCGTCTTTCTGCCATTTTGGATCAGCACCGCCTGCCATCTGAAAATTGAATAAAGAACTATAAATGTCGAGACAAAAAACATAATAATGAGAATATCTTTGTTTTTGGTTTCTGTGGTGGTATATAATATGTAAAGAAATAAATGTATCTATAGCGAACAATTACGACGAGGAATCTTTTTCGAGAAAGATAAAAACTCAATTCATATCTTAGTCATTTATCAGGCTTTAAAAGTTTTATGTGACAGAAAATCTACTTAATGGAATATATTCCTATTACAGAATCATTTAATGGTAAGGTTTAATTAATCATAAGTACTTATATACAAGTGAATTACTTTGAATACTATTTCATACTTTTTTCGGATGTATTATAATAATAATGTAAAAATACTCTATCGAGTAATTAATAAATAGTTAAACGTACACATTTTGGAAATTAACAAAAGCTTCAAAAATTATATTGCTTTTGCAATGTAAAAAATAATAAAAAAATTGTAAGAAAAAAAAACATGTTTACAGAAAGAAGAGAGAGAAAACAAATACATTTGAAATTTGCAAAAAAGTCAGGCGAGTGAGTTCCGAAAATCAACTTTAATACTCGTGTGAACTCACTCACGAGTAGAGACTCCAATTCGAGTATCGAGTACTCGATACTCGAGTATACTCGTCCATTTTTCAAGTACTCGATACTCGAGTATTTTGAAAAATACTCGAGTATTACTCGTTTTAGTAATAATCGTCGAAGTTTTTTCTACTGCGAGAATTATAAAGAAAAACATCAAACCAATTTAAAATTTGGGTCGCTTAATTCTCTATTATTGTTGAAATATATGTTGCATAAATGAAAATAAATGTATTAGTAATATTCAATAAGTTTCTTTAATTATTTGTCATTTATAAATATACACAAATTCGAATTAAAAATATATATTTTCGTACATTTGAAACTACTCGAGTATACTCGAGTACTCGAGTATTTTTAAATTTTACTACTCGATACTCGAGTAGTTGAAAAGTCGAGTAATTGGAGTCCCTACTCACGAGTCACGATGATGTGAAATATGTCCATATCCGAAGCAATACCGCTTAAAATCGATTATTAACAGTACATTGCATGAAAAATTTCAGAACAGGAGGCTATTCAATAAAATGTTTAATTTCCATTATATTTTCACCTCCAATCATTATTATAATTTATAATTTTATTTTAATTAGTAATCTTTGTCATTAGCCCGCACTTTGGATCTGGTATGAATAAAAAAATGCCTCCTTTTATATCGGTCATTTATTAGAGAATCAATGCCAACTTAATAAATACAAGTTATACGATATATTAAGCCTAAAGATGCTTCTCAAAGAGGCAAAACACTTGTCACAGATAGTAATAAAACCAGTGAAATAACAAGTTTATTAATTTTATATTATATTATTATGTATGTAATTATTATTCTTACAATATAGCATAAATAAGATGAACAGTCTCAAAAAGAATCTTATAAAAATCACTTATTTAATTCACGCTGTGATTATGTAATGAAATATTCAAAGAGAGCTTTATTCTTAGAAGACACGAATACGATGATACAAAAGAACGAAAAAGGGTCCAAGATACGTCAGATCACGTAACCTTTTATGAGAAAACACGTATTATATTGTGTATGAACTGAGAGAAAATTAGCAAAATATCATATTTCAAAAAACTCTATAAGTACGGTGGCATTCTTATAAATAAATTTAGTACTTTAAGTCATTAATTTATTTTTCAAGATTGAAAATTTTTTCTTCAATCTTTGATTCTATTGACAAGTTTCTTCATCGCGTTCAATGATTACTGTTTGTTTATGCCATGTCACGAATAGAAATGTGTGCCTGGAACCAATTCGGTCTGAAACAGTTTTATTTATTACAGCTTTTATATAATTTTACAGTATTTTTTATTGATCATTGAGATGGAAGATCAATAAAATGAATTTATGTAATGAACCTCACATTCATATGAACATAGAACATTCGGAGTTTCTTAAGATCAGAATAATTTTATTTAAATATGTTATGCTGTATTGTATTAACAGTTGCTTTTTTTTAAAGATGCATAGCTGAATTGAAAAATTTCTATAAATATAAGGAAATTCTTGGCTTAGAATTTGACAAAATTTCGGGATAAATTCATACCAATTCAATGAAATGCGCACAAGTGTGTTATATAACCTCTGTAGTGAAATGTTCTTACATGCGGGAAAAGGTAACAAAGACCCAGTCAGTATCCACCCATGCAAGACAAAAAGCCAGGAAACCAAGAGCCCACTTCGCGGACTCCACATATAATTCCAGTATGAAAGTAAAGTTAGGAAAAAAAACCTTCGACTTTTCTAGTCGTTCTATTGATCACATACGAATGTCAACGCCGTAGAAAGTGAGTTTCATTCGCGTGTCACTTCTTGACAATGACAAGAGCACGCTCACACAATGAAGCGTGATTGTGTGACTCAGAAACTCACGGGCTTTCGTTTGAGTTGGATTATTCGGTCACTTGCTGAGGTTTTTCATGTTATCAAGAAATTTTACTGTAATTATACTATTGATTGAGTAGGCATTTACTTGGTAGAACTCCATTATAATACGGAAAGAAAAATAACAATGTATTTTAATTCTACATTGTTATTTTTCTTTCCGTATTGTAATTATACTACATTTCGACTCCAACTTGAATTGTTTAAAGCCACCTCTAAGAGTTTTTATAATTAACGTTATATATTTATATGTTGATTGAGTAGGAATTTACTTGGTTATAATACTGTTAGAAAGTATTTTAGTTCTACATAAATTATTTTATATATTTGTTGATAGCTATTTCGGCTTACGCCTTCGTCAGAACTACGAAGCGAACTGCAAATATATATAAAATAGTGTATGTAGAACTAAAATAAATTGTTATTTTTCTTACCGTGTTATATATATGCCTTAAGTCACTATAAAACAAGATCTTTGCATGATTTGTAATGACTGAACATCAATGGGGAGATGTTTTTTGTTGGTGCCGTAAGGATAGGTTAATATGGTGAGGTAAATAAATATCTAGCCTCTCTAGCAATATGCTGCCATCACACTTACATATATTACAGTATTTTTGGCCATGCACATTCTGGAACTGAAGTATGTCAATGCTATTTGGACAATTTGTTTTTTCATTCATTCAATTTGTTTGACAACGGTTTTATTTCAACACAAATTATGATCATCATAAACCATGAAGACCTAAAAACACTAATTAATTTATATTTATTCAAATTGGATCAAGTAAATAAGATAAATCATGCAGAATTTTTTTACAAATCGCTACTCTTTCGTCATAAAAAGTATTTACACCATCCGTGATATATTACCTTAACGGATCATTATCTCAATTTAAATAAGACAATTTTGTAAAGGCTTCACACGTACGTGATAAACAATATCTACATCAACACTTCCTTATTAATTATAATAGACGTATGAGTAAAATAGATTTAATTTGATTTAATTTCGTCGCGCCGCCCACCAATTTTCCATTCGGGTCTCCCCCTATTCGGCAGTCTCAATTAGTTTTGATTGCTTTAAACCTCACGTACAGACTTGTCGGGAAATATTTTACGAAACTGCAACGAACAACGTTTTAAGCTTTATTTTTGTATAATACAGCTTAAATTCAATATTTAAAAGAATACTTATAGAACATTACTATTACCTTCATGTTATTTCAAATATTTATAAGCCCATTCTTTTAACCGCTTCAGTACCGAGAAAAGTGGTCGCCTTAATCAAATTTACCGCCCTATTTCTAAAAAGTTCTTTTTAAAACAAGATTGACTGATGTCAGAAGGGCCGGGCAATTTTTTCTAGAGAAAATGTCCCTAGTTATGTAAATAAAAATGTCTTAATAAATCTGACGGGAAGATATTTTGCAATATTTGTGACGGTATTCGTGACGCCCGTACGCGGCGGCCACCAGTGGCTTTACGGAACTAAAATGGTGTGGTTTTGACGATCATCGTTATTCATTGACAGTTGGAAGAATTTTTTTAGCAAATAACAGACAGATTTTCTCTGCAAATCTTTAACCGTCTTTAGCTCTGCACTAAAAAAACCAATATGCATCTCTTTGACATGGTCTGAGCATCGTCAACGAACTACAAAATAGGTTTATATACATAGCTCGCCTAGCGCTTTGCTCAAATTGTGTGAAATATTAAAAATGTTTTATTTGACTTATAAACGTATATTTATTAGAATGTAAGATGTATAAACCAATATGCACAATAATTTAAAACTATATATTTTTATATTTTAAAAAAGTAGTCTGCGAAATAGTTTTCCTATTTTTACCTGTCCGCAGAAATAAAAATGTTTGAAGGACTGTTCCAGTGCCTAAAATATTATTCTGTATCGTTAGTCTAAAAAAATGTCAAATAAAAAATCAAAGCACGAACCGCTTTATTTGCCCGCCCCATTGACAACCCAACACGACCGTTAAACATATTTGGCACGTAGATGGAACGGCGGTTCCACATATGCCCAAGAATTAATTATTGGTATCGAATATTGACATTTTAAATGAAGATGTACTGGATTTATGTTATTTTATTTTTGGTATATGTAAAGATATAACTTGAAAATAATTTAATCTTTATATCCAAAGCTGTGGAATCGTTAAAAATCACGAATCTGACTCCATATTGATGAAAAACACGACTCTGACTCCGTTTAAAAAAAGATTAATGTTGCCACTCTTTTTTCCTAACTTTCCCATTAATGTGTATTCAATTAAATATCAATCATCTAATTCAGCTAATAGCCAAATTTTACATGTTGTATGCATAATTAAAAGTTCAAAATTTTCAAAAGATTTTCACGACTTCGACTCCTGCCAAATAGCCGCGACTCGACGACTCCGATTCCGACTCCACCTCCCTGCTTATAACGATCAAAATTTACAAATTTACATCCTTATAATATAACTGGTAAATGAATCGTGAATGAAACAAGTAGCCATTTCGACTTCAGCGGAATTCCACAACAGTCTGTTGTCGACATAGCTACGCGAAAATAGCTAAATGTACATTTTTATACGAACCAATGTTCAATGTTACGTTGTTGAAAAACACGCACATAATAATTATGTAGCACTATTTATTTTCTTTACAACTTGGCGTTGCTAAATGTTTCTAATTTCAAATTACTGTAATTTAAATCGAGCCTGTGTGACTCACAGTACAACTTACTGACTTTATAACACAGCTTAAATGTGGTCATGTTAAGCTCGTAGACCCAAGAACACAACCCAAACGGCACCGAATTGACCACTTTGCGAACTGGCTAAGTTTTGAAGGCTTCCTGGATAGCAATTCCGCTGAGTAATGACATGTTTATGCTGCCCGCATAAGAAAGGCGCGCGTGGGCTCTCTGTGATTGCCATATTTTACAAAAGACCCCACCGTTTCAAAAGGCTGTTATTTGAATTTGTAAAATCGTTTTTATTTGACTAAGGTATTACTTATTTTAAATTGAAATCATGTTATATTTCAGGATTTCGACCGGAGGTGTTGGAATTTCAATATATATTTTTTTACATCATTTATTGTTATAAATTATAAAAAACAATCTTTAGAAATAAACTAATTCTATAATAACGCGTCGGATCAAGCCCATCTGTTAAATTAGTATTCATTTCCATGCTAGTAGCTAGTAATTATTTTTAGGATATCACATTAAAAAAAACATATAATTTATTAAGATTCATTAACATCAAAACATTATGCTGATTCATCCAGATTATGATGAAAGCAATTGTACTCAGAGACTTACTTTTATTCCTTTTTACTAGCAATACAAACTATTTACTACGCGTCATTTATGTTCGTTCATTCGTCCACTCGAAATGCTTGACGATGCTGACAGGCAAAACTAGGATCATTAGCGACAAAGCTCAAGGAAAAATGCTAATTCAAACGATTCAAACATGTCAAATTTGACTCATTCTTTAAATAAGATGATGCTAATTTAGATTATAAAACCTAAGAAGATCAAATTTTTCATTAAAAATGTTTAATTATTATTATGCTTTTCTGTACGACAGCTTAGTGTAAGCCTTAGCTGGGAACGACAAATGATTTCACTTTGCACCATCTACCAAATTACTCCCTCCGCTACCTTAAACTCAGGGATGTTGTCTCTTTTTAGACATCCCAACAACCTCAGCTTAGATACCGCAACCCTCTTTATCCCTTCCGGTCGGCAGGATCCCCTTTGGCGATTGAGTTCCATCCAAGAGACATGGTCTGTCCAACGATCTTTCCAAGTTTAAATGTGATACCAGGAAATAAAGAGATCACTGTACAACGCATTCAATTCGTATCTAAGCCTTATTTTCCCCAACCCAATTTTTTTCTATGTTATTAATCGAGCCTTATATAAGTTCCAATTGTGCTTTTTTCGAAATTTTATTATATGTATCCCTGTAAATAGAGTATGCGGTAATTTTTCTACAAATACATTCGCGGAAATTGTTTTCAAGAGCGATGCGTGTATGATTCCAGTTAGATGAAATCGCTATCATTTCGCACGGGTAAAATTTTTTGTTGAATTAAAATATTTTGAGCACTTTATGAACTCACGTAGAATGTAGAAAAGCCAATAAAGATAAGCGAAATTGATCGATAATTGATAGCATTTATCTCAAATATAAATCAATGACGAAATGTAATAAGCCTCATCCAAAGTTTCCAGTGTTTGGTCAATCAAGAAGTGTTTGTAGCCTAAATTTCAGAGTTCAATAAAAAACGTAATTAATATATTCAACATATTTTAAAGTAACTTCAGTGAAATATTTCATTTGGCAATGGATAATCGAATTTTCCTATAGAGAGAGAGAAAAATTATTGAATGCTGTGTTCATAATAAAAAATTATCGACATTCAATAGACAGAAAGAGAACAAAATACTATCGGAATATTCCTTTTTTAAGCTGGCAATTGCTCTAGAATTGAGTAAAAAGGTTTCAAAAGCTTTACAAAATCCAGACTATTGGTAAAAATGGCTGTTTTTTCGTATTATATTATATTATAATGTAATCATTTATGTCTACATTCTTATCGTCCGTAGAGACAGAGTGTTAATGAAGCTCCGTACGTAAATGGTATGGAATATCTATTTACTGAAATAGTAAAATATGGTTAACAGGTGTCGACAGTGTAAGATAGTTTACATAAAAAGATATTAAAGCCGTTATCTATAGTGCTCACTTGGTACAATAATTATTACAAAAATACTAAACTATTTAAGCTTAGTCCCGTAAAAAGTAAATGCTTTCACACAGGTATAATCAGCTGGGTGTCATGGCCACTTGTTGTGATAAACTATAGATAATTATGAAAATAAATTCCAAAAAAGGGCACAGAAATATTAAAACTATAGCTGTATGAGAAATTCAGAGATCAGTCGGAATTGCTTGCATAATACAAATTTAAGGTGTTTCAATACTCTAGCAAGTATAGTGGATTAATTAATTAATTTGGCATTTACTTGGTGGAACTCCATTATGACACGATGAAAAAATAGCAATGTATTATAATCACGTGTATGTAAGGTGTCCACTGTCAGTACTTGGTGCAATGGCATTTTAATAAAAATAGTAAAACATTTTTAGTGCTTATTCTACATTAAATTTATTGGATCAGGACCGGTTTCGCTCATGATGAGCATTATCAACTGATGATGTACTGAATCCTACAGAAATCTGTAGGACTAAAATACAATGCTATTTTTTCACTGTGTTATAGTGGATTAATCTTGTTCTGTAGACATAAAGAATAAATGCTACAAAAGCGTTGAGAATGAAAAATGACAACCGGATGTTACAAAATAAAAGCAACATCTTATCATACAGAATGCGAGAAAGCTTTATCTTCTAAAAAGCAAGCTGCTCATCCATACTGCAATATACTTCCGAATATCTTTCCACATGGGCGTGTGCTCACCATACGTCCCTGCAATCTCCACATTATTGAAAATAAATCACTGCAAACGGCTGCTACATTGAAAGAACTTTCTGTTTGCGTGTTTATTTATAAAATTTCACAACAAAACACGCTTAGTGTTGATAAAACTTTTTTTTTCATATATATTATTGAAAAATAGTAGAACATTTATTGTGCTTATTCCACATTAGATCTATTAGGATAAGGACCGGTTTCGCTCACCGCGAGCATTATCAACTGATAATAAATAATATCTGAGCAAGACTAATAAAGGTATGACAAACAGTTGGCAATACAAATATGAACATTCAAATAAGATAAAACGTAATGGGCAAAATTAATATCAATTAGACTAAACTTAAAATGTTGAAGAACTTTTAGCAATAGAAGCTACAACTTTCCAAAAAAATTAAGCAAGAATGATCACTAACAATATAAAATCCAACAAACGTGTACCTTTTCAATTGGGAAATTTTACATTTAAAAGAAATGGCATTACAGCCATAACATTAATGCCAATGCGCAAAAAACATTTGATTGTGAAAGCCATACGAGATAAACTCTATGATAAATAATGAATCAGCCGTGAACAACTCAATAAAAAATTACATATACCCATTCCAAGATCTCTTTTTCAATTGAAAAATTCTGATCTTGGCGGGAATCGAGCCCGGGCCCACCTGATCGCTAGCGCAAAGTTTTTGCCACTACACTACAGAGACTGACTTGTAATAATGTTGATTCGCGTGCAAAATGGGAAAAAATACTCTTCATACATAAAAAACTGTGTTAATATTTATAATGCCATTCCACCAAGTACAGTGTACAGTGAACACCTGAAAAGTGATATGCATAGTAAATTATTAAAATGAAGTCTTTAGAAATCTTCAAGTTATATCGATAGGTGCTCACAATGTTTGCAATAAAAATAGTCGCCCAATTTGTAATTTAGCGAACCAAATAATATGATATATTGGTCACGGAAGCGTATATGATGAAATGCTTGAGGGTGGTAACCAATAGCATAGTGACCAGATGGCGAGGAGGCGTAGATCATAAAGGGTGGTCGGAATAGCCTTGAGAAAAGCAGAAAATAAGAATTCCGGAAAAACTGCCAGCACAATTATTGATAGTGACAAGTATTGAATTAAATGGATGGTGATCATGACTATGTTTTCTTCTTTCAACCCAGCTTTCAGAAGGATGACAAAGAAAATTCATTTCATCGTTATATTTATAAAATGTCTAGACAAGGGAATGGCAACGAACGACCTTGTCTGTGTACTTATATGTGCGGCTTTTACAATGAATCAAAAAATTTCAGACCAATTCATTTATTTTATGATTTTGATTGCAATCTGAAAACATTTTAGACTCTACTTGTTTCAACTGGTTACGACATATTTATAAAAATAATTCATTCAGTTCTGTTTGTTATTCGACACGACGCTAGAATTATTTTTTCGAGAATATTTCTTTCTAGTTTAAAATCTTATATATAAAACCGAAACGGCGTATGTATGTCTGTGGGTCTGTAATTCCCTTTTGCATTGTTGGTCATTAAGTAGCCATAAAACGAATATGAAAGAAAAAATGTTTGAATTTTTATCGGCCAAGACATTTAGTCAAAATGTAATAAATTAGTCTTCTAATGGACTTTACCCGGCTTTTATTATTAATAATAATGTTTATTATTTACGTGAAGGTATTATTTGACATTTCTTTGAGAGCAAATTAGATTTTTTCCTTGAATTTGGACATTTTAATGGGCGAGAATTGGCATCAAATAAAATAAAGTTTGTGATTTTATTTTAACTCTATTTTGGATGTTAGATTTTGTGTTATAATTATGTCGAATGATATAACATTAAATAATTATTGGTCGCTTAGTCCGAGCGACGCCGGGTAGCAATACTAGTATTATATATTTAAGATATAGAAAAATCGCTTACAACGTATTCAATAAAAATTATTCGTATATTTTGTGTTTTTTATACCAATAATTCTATTCTTATTTAAAAAGTGCAATTACTTAGTTTTTTTAAGGTAATGTACATTTAAAAAGCACTTATGTTCAGTTAGGCTTCATTACGTTACTGTAAAAAAAAAGTGGTCTTTCAAAATGAAAAAGGTTCCGCCCTTGTTCAAGGAACTAAAGGCTGATTAGGCTTAAAGAAACATTAAGTAAATTATCCTCAAATTAATTGTTTTTGAATCAGTATCAAGATAAATATATCAAGACGTATATTAAATACAATTTCATTAAATATTTGGCTCGTATTGACTTTGAGAATTGATTTCATTTTAAATTGGCGACCATTAAATAGACAGTAAAATTGAAAATCTTTTCAGATTTATAGAAAACGGCTGCAGCGATAAAATTTTGAAGAGCCTCGCAATAAAAAATAAAATCCCTTTTCAATTTCTTAACTTCATTAATATTTGAGTCAAGATTAATATCTTGCCTCAAATTTTATACATTTCATTCGTTTGCAGTTCGCTAGCAAAACGATATGGTTTTATGTATTTAGATATTCATTATTCAGTAAAAAAACTTGTTAAAAGGCTATATGTATTTCAAGTGTGTTGAAATGTATTTGAAATGCTTGTGTGGAGAACACCTTATTTTATTATTAAAATTAACTCATATTTTATAGAGACAGTTTTTTTAATACAGACAGCTATGTAACTATTTTCATATATCACTGTTTTGGTGTCATAAATACACTAAATTGAATTATATAAATATGTGGATTAAGGATTAAAGTTTTATGTGATTGCAATAATTTTATTTTTAATTGAGACTATTTAAAAATTTTACAGATACGCTTGAGGCCGCGTTCTCTCTACCAAAAATATGGTATGATACCATAATCATTTAAACTTTTTTCTTTAAAAGTTTACAGCCATTATAAAACAAAGGCTGCAACGTAAAAAAATATCCTTAGCTGTCGTGGTAGAACTTAATTATATTATAAAAAGTTTGATAACGTATTAAATTCTATGAGATGCCTATTTTTCTAATTCTGTTTTGGCACTACATCATGATGATGTTGTTTGTCTTTTCGATACTCGAAAGTAATATTTAAAATATATAAAGATGTCGTTTGTATGATGTATTTTTTTTAAATTAATTTTAATGAAAATGAAAAAATATTTAAATTGCCTTTTCTCTAGTTTGCTTTATATTAAATTAAACATTTATAAATCCGTTTTTTCATTAATGAGCGTAATATTTACCGTTGTCATTAAAAGTAATAAAAGTTTTAACTTTTAAACATAAGTATATTATAGCATTGGAATAATTTTCAACTGAAATAAACAATGCGTATGATGTGTTTTTATGTTTTAGTAGTTTCAAAACTTAAACTAAACAAAATTATTTTTTGGTGTATATATGTATTTGTCGGAGTTTCAAGTTCTAAGGCGCGTCAACGACAAAGTTCTACCAGTCTCCTTCGTCTCTAAGTGTTTTGTTTTGCATTCCCTTCCCATCGCTGCTGACAGGAGGGCGCGATCGCTATCTATCTATGGAAGGTCATCGAGAAGAATAGCTCTCGGTCTATATCGATTCTTTGATGCCTTCTCGACATAATTCTGCAGACAAGAGATTGTTGCCTTACAGTGAAGGACAACTGCCTTCTGAAACTTTTTAGAGGTTTCACATGCGAACTCGCGAATAGTGGGTACACTAATAGAGCATGAAATATGAACAAGCTAAAGAAATTATTTTGTTTCATTGTTATATTTTTAAATCTATCAATATCATTTGTTTTAATTACAGTTAATATATATACTAATTGATGAATCTTCATTTTAATTTTATTTTGGTCATTGTATATATTCATCTTTGGAAAAGAAAATCAAAATCTATTTCCAGACAGTGTTTTTTTTCAAATCGTAAAACATAAATTTTAAAAAAAAACACTATTTTGTCAAACGACTCCGAAGAAAACATAGTAAAAAGCTTTTTTTCTACGACATGTCGAAATAGAGATGGGGTCGAGATGAAAAACATCTCGAGAAATCGTGTTTTCTCTGAAAGAAAATGTCCAAGCATATCATGTCTAAAAAAGCTCCAAGACATGAGGTTGCTACATTTTTACGAAAACTGTTCAAGTCATAGATGACTTTGACTTTTTTTCTTTTCTTTATTTAACACAATTTCTTTTTTAGCTACATTTAACTTAAAATAATTTAAAGAGAAAAAAAATAAATCATTGCAATTTAACGATTATAATTTTTAAATGAATTGTTGTTGATTTTTTAAAAATGATTTAAAAGTCACTCTTCATCATGGACATACCGATGCTTATAGTTGAAACCATCCTTGAATACCATGAAGCTGTGGATATAAATTCATTTATCGATTTATAAATTAATACCTACCCTATGATTTGCACCTTAAATAATTGTTTGATTGAAGTCTTTATTTTTAGCATTCGACCACGACTATAATTATAATTACATCACACTTTTGAAAGTTTGGGATAAAACAATACAAAGTGGATTGAAAATAGCAAGAAATATATATGTGCATTTCCTAAATAATGATCCGGATATGGATCAAACAATCCGTTGCTAGGTATGAAGAGATTTACAAGAATCTCAAAAAAGATAGACAAACAAAGTTTACTCATTCCTTAATACGGTAGACTAAACATGACGGAAATGTTATCGAAAGCCAAATTAATGATAAAATTCAGCAGAAAAAAAGCCCCCGTGTTAATATTTTCTAGTAAAGTGACATTGAATAATAATTTTATCTGTGTTTCAGTAGTAATATATATTTATTTCGTTAATTTTTCTAAAAAATAACCTATCCTCTCTTTTCCACTAATTCGTTAGTCTCGTTTTACACGGTGATCCATCAAAACTTATCTTCCGTTTTAAGTGAGGGATGGGTATATTTATATAAAAATAAATATATATTTCAAATCATGTCCGCTCCATTCGTTCGCGAAAACTCTTTTCTTGAGAGAGAAAAAATATATAAAGTTGAGCTTGGAATATTGCCGAGAGTTAACTAGCCGTGTATGTGAATTTTGAAGTGTACTAAATAATGCCATGTGTTTAATCAGTTCATTTTTTTGCTCGATAGAAAAACTCTCCAGTAAATTAAGCGCAAATATTAAAGCCTAGCGCAAAGAAATGAAAAGTGTTGACACAGCATCGCATCGGCGACGGAATCGAATTTTCCAAAAAGATTTTATGATTTTTATTCTCAGAATAGAAAAACTCGAATAAAATTGGCCTGCACGCTATGACAAAGAGGCAAGAAGTAAGAAATCCGGCAATTCGAAGCTGTGCTGCGGATGTTAATTGTTCTTTAATGAGGCTGCTGCCACATTTAATACCCACGTTTTAAGAAAATCGCTTTTAACCGCCCTTTATATAATAACATCCACGTGCTTCTCAAACGAAAATTTTGCGTATCGAAAATATAAATATTTTAGTCGTGAATAAATAAAATTTTAATATCGCCCACGTACACGTGTAAGAACAAGGGATTCTAATCATTTTTGAAAACAAATATTCGAATACCATGTATCGAATCTTAAAGTATTCAAATAATGATAATAAAGGATTGTGTAATGTAATTTTTTTTTTTTTTTTTAAATATTTTTCACGATAGGTAAAAAGTGTTGGACATACTCTTCAGCACGTATCTTGTAGAGTGAGTAAAATATAAAAAAAGATGTACAAGATACAACCTCGAATGACGTTTTCATTTACCTATTGCTGAATGTACATTTTTACTATTGATTATAAAGGCTCATTATCAAATATTCTAATATTCGAATATTGAAAAACGCCCGAATATGCATATACTTTAGTGAAAATTTAATTATAACCAAATGAAGTGGAACATTATTCAAATGAATTTTATTAAGTTATTGATTTGTAAAAGAATCTTATTTAAATATTTTTTTACAAATATAATACAAAGAGAAACTGCTACAATTAAGTGTAAATAACAACATTATTGATTTATTTTAGTCACATATTAATTACTATTCGTATAAGTAATTTTCGCATCAACATTTGTAGGTTGAAAGAAATTTTTATTCCGATTTATTTTTACATAAAGTCTATAGTATGAATATTTATAATAAAAATATATACTTATAAAGAAAAGTATCTGCCCAATATTTGTGACGAATGTTTATTTGCACATGCTTAAATAGTAGTATTATAAAATAGGTGATTTAAGATGAAAAAATTAATCCAGGGCTGTGGAGTCGGAGTCGGAGTCGGGGAGTCGGGGCTTTTTGGCCGGAGTCGGAGTCGTTTTGGCGTTTTGGCCGGGATCGTACTCAGAGTCTGATATTTTGAAATGTTTTAACTTGTTATTTTTGCACATAATATCCAAATTTGGCTTTTGGCCGGATTGGTAGAGTTGATATTTAATTGAATACACATAAATAGGAAAATTAAGACGAAAAAGTGACGATATTAAACTGTTTTTAGTCGGAGTCAGAGTCATGTTTTTGGTCAAGGTTGGAGTCGGAGTCGAACTTTTTTTACCGACTCCACAGCCCTGATTTATCTAGTATAATATACTATTTCTAGTATTTCATTTAGTATAATATACATATATTTCAGTTGGCGAAGCCCGCAGCTAAATTATTTGATAAATAAATGAATATTTTCACACAAGATTGACATAATATGAATTAAAAGTTAAATCAATAATTCAAATAATTTGTAAAGAAAATAAATTTTATTTTCGTATTTGACTGCAGTGTACTTTAAAAGAAAATAGAATAAATTAAGCGTCAGTTCAGTGGAAGGGTTGTTAAAGCGACTTCTGGGATTTATTAGTAAGGTTGCAAGGGGAAATTCCTCCCCAAAAAGTACGATGAGGCCTCGAAATTTGCCGCCATTAACTAAAAATTTAAGCCAGACCGTGGGAAGTATGTGGTATGTCCAATTTAATAAGTTGCCAAGCTAAAGCAACCCAGACGCTATGCTATCCGCTCTCCAGCGTGGATTTAAATGCAAATGAAACAGCTATTATTTAACAGCATTTGGTTATTGGAAATCTCTATCAGAGAAACAATTAAATTTTCAATAAACTTGAAAATCGTTGGTTCAAAGTGTTACGTTGCCATTACCATAACAAATATAGTTTAAAAAGACGTAAACCTTAAAATTTATGTAGATTCTAACATTTTCTTCATTAATTCAATATTCAAATAATTCTTAACCTTTAATCTGTCAATTCTTGATGACCAATACATTTCAATAAATAAAACACATTCTTTTAAGTATTAAAATGCTCGTGATCAGCGAAACCGGTCCCGATATTCACAAAACCTATGTTTAAGTAACGCAAAAATTGTATTTTATTTTCTTTGAAGTCAAGCTGATAAAACTGGACACAAGAATTTGAATTTTCAAGCTTAAAAATAAAACTAAATGTATACAATATTTTCACAAAACATTAACTCCTACAGCATTTTAAGTAATTGTTTTTTTTAAATCATCATGTCCACTACCAATGTGGAAAATATGGACTATTTATGGAGTTTATCTCAACAGATGTTTTGTACGAGAACTGCCAGTATAGAAGGAAAAGAAAGAACTAGTTAGCTTATAGCTCTCGCCATATCTCATTTTTAAGACCGAATGGATTGCGGAAAAGAATTTTGTCAAAGCAGACATCCATGTGCTCGAACAGAAATCAATAATTCTGACTGGGATTCGAGTCCGAGCGCTGCGCATCCAAAGCCAACTACATTGACACTTAACCGTGGACCCATCGATAAACATTTTCACTCAAAATAAAATACATAGATTAATAATTCATCAATAGTATGATCAACTCTGAAAGCATCTGATTTCAAAATTGAGATAACAGTCTAATTTCTCGTATTTACTTAATTTTGGACAAGAAACATTAAACCTACCGATTAAAGCCACTGATTTAAAAAATATATACATGAATAAAAAATATTTTAGAAACCTTTGACTAAAATACAAAAAAACTCTTTGCTAGTGTTTATACATTCGAATGAAAGAATATTTTATTTGGTCAAATAAATAATAAATAATTTTATAAAATTTGAATGTTGTTTCGTAACAAAATGATTAAAAACTCTCTTTGTACAGAGAAGCAAGAAAAATAATTTGTTATTGGTACTGGAGCTCTGATTTTTAAATAAGTTCCGTCGAGTAGGTACAGAATATTTTTTTAAGAATTTTTAACACCTAAAATAAGCGCTGTATATGCGGTCTGCTTAAATTTTCGAGAAATAATGAAACGTAAACAGAAAGTTAATTTTGTGTAAGCTGATGGGGCACGGGATGGGTCGAGATCGCTATTAGTAAGGTTGATAAGGTGACATCTTATGAGGGATAAATATAAATTGCCGGTAATCAAGAAAAATTTACAAGATTCAACGATGTAGGTAATACAAGAGTTCGCTTACATCATTTTGGTATTTGTTTGTTTGATTTTTAAACTGAATTTGAACATATTAAAACACAGAATTTCAAAAAGAATGGCGCTTTGAAGTATCATTTCATACTTAACTAAAAGAGTTATTTATGATGAACAGCAAATAAAATTATAAAGTCAGTCATATATGTATGTATGTTGGCAAATTAAGTAGCACACAATTTTTTTGAATGCCCATTTAAAGAATAAATAATGGGGTTTTCATGGGTTTTTTCTTATGAAAACAGAAACACGAACCGTGCTTTTTTGTTGTGGGTTAAAATATCTTTCGGCAGTAGCGTTTTAGTAAAAATAGAGAGGAAGTCAAACTTTATCCTCATTATTAAAATATTTATTCTATTAAGAATCATGACAAGGGTTTGCAATCCCGGTTTCACTATTTTATATCTGAATTTTTAAAATTCAATACTGATAAAGAACACACAGACTTTCAATATTAAGTCTCCCATAAAATTAATATGATTTTTCTTGATTAGTTTGATATTTAACTCAATTAAGTTTCATATTAAGTCATAGATCTGCATCCGTATTTTGTATAGCTCTGGCGTGGTATAAATACGTCAATAAAAAAAGCTTACTCGATGTCTACGTCACAATTCGACGTGACGTGCGTAAGGGTAGGTTGAAGTGACATGAATCGAACTCTTCATTGTGCACTTAAACCAACAAATAATATTCTCCACAATTATGACAAATACGTTTCTCCCTGACAGGCACATACAAACAAACACTAACTTAATCATTTTTTTTTCGTTGACGTACTTAATAACACGTTACTTTGCCCATCTTTTGACATTACACAATAATTACAAACATTGTTTAAAATTAATTCATTTTAGATAATTGAGTTATGATGTTTCGACGAGATGTCAATTCTATGGAATTATTCAAAAGACTTCTATATTTGGTTTTTCATAGTTTGTAAAGCTTATAAATAAATAAAAAAAAATCTTTCGATTGGTCTGCGAAATTTCGAGTGGTTAATAAAGCATGAGAATATGTAAACATTGTAAACTAATAAATTCATATAGAGAATTTTTTTTACCATTGAAATATTATTGACGCTTATTTTTCTGATTTTCTTGCTGGCGTACCATAATTTATTATGTTATTTTGTTTGTGACGTAGCACACAAATTTCAGTGGTTTACCTGTAACACAAAGCCTAAAGGCTAAAAGAATCATCTCAGAAAAAATACATATTTATATGTATTATATTATTTTCTCTCGAAACTTGAATTTTCATTTTTACTCACAAAAAGTAACAAAACATTATTACAAATAGTTTTCTAAATAGAAAATGATTTATAACATTATTTGAAAAATAAAAATAAATTTAAAAAGAAGCTTAGCATTAGCAACAATCTAAAATATTATTTACCGTTTGAACGAATACGGAGTATCATAAATACGAAAAAATTGTTTTTATAAAATATCGTAGATGGAAGAAAAAATATAGCAAATACGAAGAGTATAAAAATTGACGCTTTGAAAATACAAATAAATTTGCTGTTCCACCACCACCCGACATGTATAGGCTACCGCTGTTTCACGTCCGCCTTCCATAACGCTATACGATAGTGAAAATAAATGATTTTATTCCTAATATCCTTGGCCCAATACAGAGCTGCAAGGGGCTGATATTTCAACCACATACTACAAGGCAAAAAAGAACAATTTAATTACTCAGTCACTTAGTTTTAAGTGATATTAAGTATCCTATGTATCTGTAAACATAGAATCCTCCGTGGCGGTAGACTTTAATCTACTTCGCGTTGAATCTAAAGAGGAATCTAAAACACCACCCCTAACCCCACATGATGTTGCAAATTTATCAAATGTCTCAGAATTGGCCTTGTTTGTGATTAAGATAGCGTGGTTTATTGTGTATATGTTACAGTGAAACTGTATTCTCAGTGAAAATGTATCAAGTAATAGATTTGTATGACAACATGATTTCACTGGTCACGATCATTGAAATTATTGGCCCAAGTCGATGATTTGCCGGCCTAAAATTTTGGTTTGCTTCAACAAAACAAAATCAGCAAGTAGTCCCTTTCATAAAAAGAGTACCAAAGAAAAACACAGACAAACATTGGGCTGAAGATAGGGCGGTCAAATTTGATTTCAATGACAGCTTGGAGAATAATATATTTTCACTGAGAATACAGTTTCACTGTAACATATATAAGAAGCAACATTCTAAAAAAATGAAAAGAACTTAAATTTGAACAGTAATGAAAATTAAGATAATAAATCCAATCAGACCCAAAATCAAGTGGCATGACTACGTGTTTTGTTATAAATTCAAACGGTAAAACGTGTGTCTGTCTGGCGAATTTAGTTAGCGTCGTAGCAAACAAAAAGATTCATGAAAGACTTTCAGTAAGTTTCACACGAAGATTTCTCCAGGGATTATATGGCGAACGTTTTAGTGGCCTTTGACGGTTTTTGCTTTATTAATTTGGTGGTGGCATGCGAAGTTGCCACTATCCACAGCTGGCACGCTATATATTTTTTTAAGTGTTCTACAGTTTCCTCTTTTAACCCTATAAAGTTATTTATTGATTATAAATGAAAGTAATTACTCCGTGAGCATAAAATTAAATAAAAATGGTGCTACGAATCACACACGTCACAATCAAAGGATAATCTTTTTTTAGAGTCATAGTTTTATGTAAATATGTAGATTTACTTTATACAATTTAAGTATAATATGCTTTTGTTAATTGATTTTCAGTATATTGTGTAAACATTATTAAGGCTTATATATTTAGATTTAACGTCTTGTCCCGGTAGGTTACCAAAAATTTATTCTAATAATTTATGAATTTTAATGCAATTTATCCCTATAGCAAGGTAAACGAATTAATTTTAAATATGACAGCAATACGTATTGCACGAAAACATGTATTAATTCATCGTTATTTTTAACCGATTGATTTGCTGATCAAAAGACGCTGGATTTTGGTTGTTAGTTCATTGCTCTAATTAACATCCAACAAAGAGGTATTGTAAATTATAAGTCTATTTTCTTAAGCAAAAAGTCATATGGAAATCTTAAAAGGAAACAGATACCCTGATATGAACAGTAAATTTAAACAAATTGTCACTAAACCAAAGCTGTTTTCAATAAGTTATACTAAATAACCAGTCATAGCCACAACTGTTATGGATTTATCAATTGAAGCATACATAACTATTTTAATAAATTATATTAAATTCACATTGAAGCAACTTATTAATAAATATACGTCTTTCAATAGATCAGTAAACTCGAATAATCTGCTACACATTTCAGCGTAGAGGTAGTGTCAAGACTTCTACGGATGCTTTGAGATACCATTGATACATACATATTAATGACAATATTCATCCTCGCGAAATTTAATTAAAATACATATATACAAATTGGCAATTTGCAATTTGAATTGCTGTGCTTATATTGCGTGGCATTAACATACGTAAAACACCTCGCATGTGTTCATTATCTGTGGCAAAATTTATATCAGAATTAGAACACGTAGATAACAAAATTTCACTGGTTAATTTGCGTTGTTTATTCTAAGCACATGTGAATTTCATTATAAATTTATCAGCAGACCGAATTATTCAACGTTTTGACAGACATTTCACACTAACCGATAAGCGGCCCTCAAAATTATCAAATACACGTTTAATTCAAACAAGTTTTGCATTGTTGACATCACAAACAGTTAACCGTTATCGTTTATTTAATTATAACTTGCCTTTTAGTAAATAACGTCGAGTGTTCCTTTCCGAATTGCACCACTGTGGTCGTCCTTTCGATAGACTAGCTCCAGTACAGGCCAGTCAGCCTAGCCTTGTCTCGTTCTGGCACAATAAAGATCGCCCACGCGAGAAAAAGACGCCGACAGCACTCGGCAGATATCGATTTTCATGTACGTTTCTCTTCGCGTCAAAATCGGTTACGTGCGTTCTTATATCACTTTTGAATATTATGTATTATTTTTAAACTGAAACAACAAATATTTTGTGATAGAAATGTATTTGTTTATTGTTTTTACCTGTTAGAATATTTTACTGGCAAAGTATAAATATATACAGCTATTTTCAAAGCTCAGCTGATTGACGTTAGTAAAAATGTGTTTCGTATTTTAAAATTGGAACCACGATTTTGAATAAACTCTCTTTTATCAAACTGTATACCAACTTAAACATGTAACGACCACTGTGTAGTTGAACTGTATGGTTAGTTTTTCCCACGTCGTAATGAAATCGAGTAATTTAGCGAGCACGGCGGCCAGTATCCGAGGCTTTGGGCTCGTGTTGTAGTGTATTTGTATCCAAATTGTGTGTGCCTCGCTGGGAAAACCAATATGGCGACTTAAGGACATGCGCAAAAGCCTCGACGTATACTTTTCTCGTTCAACGATTCACAATATTTTTTACCCTCTTTTATCTGGGAACGGTTTGGAATCACTGAAATCGATTATTTTTATATCTACTGGGTGACAGATTTAGGGAAAATTCACTATAGAAGTCTGTTTTAAAAATAAATCATATACATATTTAATATTATTGAAGTCAACATATTTAATAAAACATTTATCTCCAACGCTTTTTTATCGCCTAAAAGGTTTGTTTAGGCATCATAAAAATGGAATGATATATCATCCGATTGCGCTTATATTTACGTAATGATTTGATGCAATATAGTCACTTTTTATCTCCATTGAACATCAATATGAAAAAAAAAACATATAACAAATTAACTGAAATTAAATGCCCATGTAAATATTCTTGACGAAGTCGGTGCTCAATTTACGTGTGCATTGTTTTTGACAATTGACTCAATAAGGGCAAAATATACCAAAATTTAAATGGATATACTGATTTTATAGCTGAGTGCACATATGTAGTTTGTCCTTTTTATTGTGGGGTCAGAAGCTCGAATCCTTGTTAGAGTTGTAAGTTTTCATAAATTGATGTTTCAATCAATAATTTAACATTAATTAGGCATGTGTGTTTGCAATATTTTAAACCCTTAAATCATGATCCTAAAAAATTGACAAAAAAGAGCGAGAGAGGGGGGAGATAGCGATCTAATATAGCTTTAAACAAAGTAGTTCTTTTCTTACTCCACGATTTGTCTTTATCCTCCCAAAAAAGTAAGTTGATCAAATTACATGGTACCAGCTCTCGTTCAATAATGTATGTGAAGATACTCCATTAGGACTTATAAACATGCTCCACGTTGGGAGCGGAAACCAAAAAAGTTAATTGTTACTGATTTATCACAAATATTCCAGGTAGCCCATTTTAATAATAAAAGCATCATAACATTTATATTAACTTGCGATGAAGTAAAAACAAACTTTTTGGAAGTTTATTGAACTCTCTTGTTACACGTATTGTTTTCAACTACTGACACGTGTTTCATTTATTTGAGAAACATCTTTAGACTTACTATCGTTATGTTGCTTTAGTTTAGTTTACTATTAATTATAATTCTTATATATATTCGTTTTAATATTAATATTAATTAAGCCTGGTTCGTGGTGCAGTGGTCAACGTCGTTGGCTACCGTGTCGGACCACCCGGGTTTGATTCCAGGTACGAGCAGATTTTTTCTGTCGATAAATCGATTCTGCACAGAGGCAATCGGTATTTGTGTTGTTAAATCCTTTCCCACCTTTCCAATTCCAAAGAGCGACACATAGTGACAGCGATTAGCTAACCACTAGTCCTGTCCTAGTCCTCGTAACCTTTCAATCCCTACTCTCCAAAAAGAGGTCGAGCAACTGAGTAACAAGCAGTTCTCGTAGAAAATTTATGTTGAGATAAACTCCGTGAGGATTCCATATGCTGCATGTTGGGAGCGTACATGGTAAAAAAAATAAAAATAATATTCACTTTTATAACAGAAATCAATATTGATTGAGTTTTAATAAAATATTATATTATCAATAATATCGTTTACATTCGTGCCGGTTTGTACTTTGTTATATATTTATATAATTTGAATAAATGGTAAATTTCCATGGTGTTTGGAGGATCGGTGCTCTGAATATAAACGACAATGAAGCAGGGAAGGTCGGCTTCCGCTGACATCATATCGATCCTGTCTAACAAATCTCTCAAGTGGCAGGGCAAACGTGGGGGAAAGAGATCAAAACTTTTCCCTGGGAGGCTCTCTCGTATAGTTGCCAGTTATTTTCGATGCGAGCGCAAATCGTGGGACGATAAAACACTCGGCGCTTCGATTTAAACTGGCGCCGCAGTTCAATGCTTGTTTTTTTAGCTGTTTATGGTCCGACATAACTATCGGTGATTTATAAAAATATAAATATTTTTTTTTCATTACCATGTCCGCTCAAATCAAACCGACGGTAAACGGCGAAAACATCTCAACCAGAGCATTTTGTGAATTTTACCAGCGCTGTGGAGTCGATAAAAAAAAGTTCAACGCCGACTCCAGCATTTACCAAAACCACGACTCCGACTCAGACTCCAACATTGAACAAAAACACGACTCCGACTAAAAAAAGTTTAATATCGTCACTTTTATTCCTAATTTTCCTATTTATGTGTATTCAATTAAATATTAACCTTAGCAATCCGGCCAATAGCCAAATTTGACATATGTATTATTTGTAAAAATAAAATTTCAAAATTTACGACTCCAAGTACGACTCCGGCCAAACCGCCGCGACGACTCCGAATCCACAGCCCTGATTTTTACAGAAGAATAAAAAAACGATTTGTATTTCCACTGAAGTTGCTTGATGTAATTTCAATATCACATTTGACTTCTTTTAATTTTCTACTTTACCATTTGATTTGTCGCTAACGCTACATTTGAAAATCCCAATAAATATAAACAAGCCCACTTAATTCATTGATACTCATTTAAATAAAATTTTCGCTAATTCATATAGCAATTTAACTTGATGATCTACTTTTATTGACGTGACAACGCCTTATAAATCGATGAACGCCCGCTGCACGCACGAAAAAACATGACTCACTGTCCCGTTTGTCGCGTTACGCCGAAGGCAAGCGTGCGAGCGAGAGCGCGGATAAGCGATAGAGAGGCACGATCGGCCTACCGTTCGGATTGTGCCGCATCTATCTCTCTTCCACTCGATTGGTCGATGCGTCTGAGTAGAAAAGAGACAGCGGCAGCACACAACTTATACACCTACAGTACCTACACGTGATCTGTTTACAACTGTTTATAAAAGTATGCAATCATTTCATCAATGTTTTCTTATGACGTTGTCACGTTAAACTATCGTCCGTAAACCGACTTTACAGCCAACCATTTTTTTTTGGTATATAAACGATACAAACTGTTTACTGCGCGTCAGTTCAAGTAAATTCATGCACTTGAAATGTATGAAGATGCCGAAAGGCGAAACCTGGGTCGTTAGCGACAAAACTCATGTAATAGTACAAAATTCAAACGATTATAATTTGATCAGTATTGTAATAATTCAACATTATAAATAGTACTTTTGAAAAAAAATAATAACACCGAAATTGATTCGGATACGATTTTTGTCAGAACATAAAAGACCTCTGTAGCATTCGAAAAATGTCAAAGTGCATTTGGCCAAAAATGCTGCTTAAAATCTTTTTGCTGTAACCCGTCGATACGGATACCTCACGAAGTTTATTTCAAAATATGTTATTATTTATTTGTTTCCTGTCTTTTTCGAAAAGAGTAGGGATTGAAACAATACGAGGACTCGGATTAAACTAGTTGTTAGCTTATAGCTCACGCTACGCGACGCTTTTTGAATTGGTAGGTCGGGAAGGGATTTTTAACGACACAATCTCCCATGCCTTTGATCAGAATCGATAAATCAACTGAAAATATTTACTAGTGAGAACCAGTGAAGTCCGCCAAGGAGGCCAACGATATTGACACTGCACCACAGACCCGATTTTTTAAAAGTATCTAAATTTAAATGTGAGAAAATAATTAAATCCAAATATTGAGGCGAAAATTCAAAAAATAAATCATTCATACGCTTTCTTCTAGTGTGAAAATTGTTTATTTTTCGGTCACTTAAAAAATATACTGAGTTAAAAAAACGGTTTGAAAACAAAAAAAAACTTTGACCTATATATATATATATGTAGGTACCGGGTCTTAGACAGTTATGTTTTGATATCTGCCCTAATCAAAAAAAGTTGACAAGCAGTAGCCTGAAAGTGCCCCTATTCTTTTCCTCGCGTTCCAGTTCTAGCCGATAAATAACCTCCCATTGAATTAGTAATAGAAAACTTACAAAACTTTTACACAATTAACCTACTTTTATCCTGGAAAAAACATTTTTAAATATTATTTTTATGAAGCGGGTCGTTATACATATATATGTTTTAATGTATTTTCGGTAAAATTGATTGATAAAATAAAACATTTTTCATATAGTAATTTCAAAAAAATAGGTATTTAAAAGTGTGGAATATGGCGGTTTTCCTTGAAATATTATGTAAAGTCGTTTTAAAAATGAAGCTACAGCTAACACATTAAAAGGGAAATTATATATACAATTACTACAGGTCACTGCGACTACAAGATGCTATTTCAATATCACATATTATGAATTATTATACATATATATCAATTATTATAATTGATAAATGAGAGGCAAAATCGTTTAAGTCCAAGCAGGCTTATTTCAAAGAAATTGTATTCTTCTTCTGCATTGGCAAAAATCTCTTTATTTTCAAGTAACGGATTGTTGTTTTGTAAATTAATTGTATTTTTATTGTATTAACACTACTATCTGACTTTTCATGTACAGTACAGAATGTATATGTATCATTCAGAAAGTAAACCTCAAGCGATGAGACCTGGTATCATGAAATTTAAATAGTTTCTCTTTTGACCAATCTGTATGTAAGTGACTATTTTCTACTCGGAGGTATTCTTCTTCTCAAATTATGCGACAATGGCGATAAAATTATAATCATAATTCTGTAGACAAGGTAGTATAAATGTGAAAAAAGTGAATCGTATATCAATATTGATATATGTTTGCATAATCAGACGTAAAGAAAAAGTGCACAAATATAGAGAACCCCAAAATGATAAATCAAACAACTAATTTCCATCCGAAAGAATCCATCGAACTTCGAATATGTGTAGAGAAAAAGTAACAAAAAAAGTTTCCAACGACCAACTTTTTTCGAGTTGGCTTCGAAAACTACTGCCTGTAACTGTGGGAAATCTCTCGAGGGAAAATACATTTTATGGTTTTTCTCACAACTTTGTAAGTTTCGGAAAACAAATCGAGAAATAAAAATCTTGGCTAGAGAGATATAATTTTAAAAATCGGATTATTTTCAAAGCGAAAGAAATCTTTTGTTTTCATTGTAATATTGATCGCTTATATTCAAATTCTAATTTTGAATCTGAAATGGAATTTGAGAAATGAATATCACTTTTTACTGACACGGTCTCGCTATTCCTTTGATTTAATTTCTTTTATCCGACCTGGAATGCTTTGAGCATTCAGTAATAGACCAATCAAAACATTGTTTTTCTTAAAACAATAAAACTCTGTGATTGGGTGAGTTGTTTTTTGTTTATATATAAAATATAGACAGAGCTTGTTTCTATTCATACTTGAAATCTTCATTTTCCGACAGAATAGCCAATGAAACCGCCCGATAAAAAACAAGATATATGGGTTATGGGACGTGTGACTTACGTAATATGTTCCCAAAGTAAATAATATTCATCACGTTGTATTTGAAAGCTGTTACGTGATGAATGTCTGCCAAAAGGATTGATACGATTTCAGATTGACGAGCCAGTCTTAGGAATATTATTTCTGGGAAAATAGTTTTATATTACTATTGTATAATATTATTCACGTACATATTTCAATGTAATGTTAAATTTACGTTATAATATAAACGGTACGATAAAATTATGGGTTCTCTTTTGTAATTAAGTCTTTTTAATACTTTAAGAATACCGTCAATTGCTTGAATTCAAATTTAAATATGTTTGACTCAAATCTATTGAGAATATATTATATGGTGACCATGATCATTCTTAAATAATTGGCTTATAATGTAGTAGATAAGAGGTCTTGAACATTTTAATTAAAGTCTATTTTACTTTGATTTATTTGCATACTTGTATTACCAATTGTTTTTCATACCTTTTAAGTCTATCCTAACTTTTGTATAAAAAAACGCTGTATTTTTTGTATTTATTATCAGTTCATAATGCTCGCGATGAGAGAAACCGGTCTTTATCTTAATAAATTCAGTGTGGAAAAAGTAATAAAAATGTGTTATTTTTTTATTATAAAGCCATTTCACCAAGTATTGACAGTGAACACATTAAAAGGGATGTTGTACAGTAGTATATTTATAAAGTAAAATGCATTTACACTATACGTATTGGTCGAATCGTTCGCTTGAAATTGTATTTTAACTAAACGAAAATTAAACTTATTTCCAATAAGAATTGAAAGCACATTTTGCCTAAGACTTTTTAAATCTTTGCTTTAATTTAAGCGCTTGTGTGTCGAAACTTATTTCAGATAGCAATTTTTCTGTTCGTTTTTTGTTATCATTAAAACGTGATACTTTCACTTTCCTGGAAACCTTTTTAAAATGAACTTTCATTCAAAAATTTTCATCTTGTGATAATTAAAGAAGGCTTCAAAATGTTCCACCTCTACGTGTCGGTATAAGCAGATTTTTCTTACGATAAAAACTCAACACCCAAGGTTGCGATCCTTTAGAAAGTCTACCTGCAAAATTGAAATTGTCATTACCTTAAACTTTACAGGAGTGGAATCTCAAGGGATTTGCGAGCAGCTAAGATTTAATGAGAGGAAATGAAAAACTTACGAAAAACATTTTCAGTCTCGAACCAACAAAATTTTAATTAATTAGACAAGAAACTGAAATAAAAAAACTGTACCTAGATATTCGTTGACCGTATTCAATCTCACGTCTTAAAATAGTTTTTTCAGAATAAAAGTATATGTTTCAACATGTCTACTCTTTTTTGTACGTTACATACTAGCTCACATAATTTAGATGATCCCACAGCGTTATGGTTCAAATGCCAAATGCAATGTCATAAGAAAAAAGCGTTGCTTCTTTCCAAATAAATCATCTCAACTCGTAGTTACGGATAAGTTCTTTGGAAATTAAGTAGCTGATGGTTATCCAAGCTACTTTGCAAGCCAGTAGGGCTAGAAGTATAGACGAATAGAATAAAGTGGAATACAAGCACTCCGTAGAAATTCTAAGTGTTATCTAACATAATTAGCTTAAGACTACGATTATAATCGATAATTTTATTTAGATTATAGTCTGATTATAAACTAAAATGATATAGGTGTTACAAATAGTAGAACTTAAACAATTTTTTACACTTTATTATATTGAAGATCTGCTAATTCAATCAAAAATAATTATTTATTCAAAATTGCCTTGGAGTTAAAGCGTCATAGTGTAATATATCTGGGGGTCAAAAGTAAAACTTAAATTTATGTAGATGAATAACTGCTTTGTTATTTTAGTAAGTATCAAGTTTTTTGACTTTTGACTTATGACTCTTATTTTTATAACGGAGGTTTGATGTATATGTTACAGTGAAAATGTATCATGTTATAGATTTGTATGACAACATGATTTCACTGGTCACGACCAGAGAAATTATTGGCCCAAAACGATGATTTGCCGGCCTAAAATTTTGGTTTGCTTCAATGAAACAAAATCAGCCTAGTCCCTTTCATAAAAAGATAACCAAAGTAAAACACCGACAAATATAGGGCTGAAGATAGGGCGGTCAAATTTGATTTCAATGACAGTTTAGAGAAGAATATATTTTCATTGTAACATATATACTATGCGAAGTATATGGCGATACAAAGGATCTAGACAGCACGGCATTAAAAAATTGTTTGAAATATAATAATTAAACTGTGGATAAAAACACCATTATTATAAAAGCGTTTAGTGAAATTCTAATTAATAATCTATTTATAATGAAGATAATGAATAAAGATTTTTTGTTTAAAGACCAAAGTACTAAATTAAAACACTCAATAATTTAATAAAGAAAAGGAATGTAATTGAGCTATTATATAAAATTGTTTTTTCTCCGTACATAAAAGGATGATTAAAACCATTTAGGGATTTATTTTAGGTATTAGAGCACCTGCTTTTTCAGAAACGAATTAGATAAAACGCTAATAAAGTTTTCAACAAAATAAAAGGTTGAAAGCGAACAAAGGAAAACTAATTTTATTTATATTTTATGTTTATATCAAATTATCATGATAATTTCATTTCAGAGTTTCAGACCATTCCAAAATGAAAAACCTACGTGAAGTGTGATAAATTATAAACTGTTGTAGATATTAATGGATAACTATGACGATTTATAAAGGTTGGACGTAAGTCACATATGACAGACTTTGATGAGACGAGTATTGTCTACTTTAAAATTAGGTCCTTATAAGCTTGGTTTTAAATAACGTTACCAAGATACCAAATAAAACTAAATCTGATGTCCGAAAATAGAAATGTTATCATTGCGTTGTGAGAAGAAAATTACTTTTTTTCCGAGATATTCCAATTAGTGTTAGTTGATGAATGACACGAAAACTTCCAAGCGCGATATAATAAAGACCGGATATTGAGATGGTGTCAATAATTTATTCAATTCAGAGACTTTTTTTTGCGTGGGGAGTTTTAATAAGGAAGCTCCTGTCGACGAAAAAAGATTTCTCAGAACAGCAAAACTCTTAGGTATTTTGAAACGTATATCTGTCATTATTAAAAAATCTGTTTATAAACCTTCCAGTAAACGTTTATTTAAATTAAAAGTTTGTTTGACAGTATTATACAAGTATGTCAACAATAAATGATTACTTTTAAGGTGTTCACTGTCAATACTCGGGGGAATGGCATTATAATAAAAATAGTTCCACGTTTTTAGTACCTTTTCCACATTGAATTTATTGGATCAGGATTTTAAGCAAAACCGGTCCTGATCTAACAAAATTGATGTGGAATAAGTACTAAAAATGTGTTTTTTTTATAATAAATTAATATTAAAGTATCAATTACACATTCATCGTTTTTGAAGACCAAAAACATTTCTATAAAATCATCATATCCATAAGCTTATAAGTAGGGCTGTGGAGTCGGAGTCGTCGCGGCGTTTTAGCCGGAGTCGTACTAGGAGTCGGAAATTTTGAAAAGTTTGAACATTTTGTTTTTGCATATACATAATATATCAAATTTGGCTATTGGAAGGATTGGTTGGTTGATATTTAATTGAATACACATAAAAAGGAAAGGTTGGAAACAAACGTTGCGAAATTAAACTATTTTTAGTCGTTGTCGGAGTCGGAGTCATGTTTTTGGTCAATGTTGGAGTCAGAGTCGTATTTTTTTTAACGACAGCCCTGCTTAAATAGGTAATGATTTCTTTCTTTGACAACATACATTCTACATCATATCATCATTTTAATTGTGTCAAAACAATTGTAATGATCCTACACGTTAGAGAAGAAGTTTATTAACATTCAGATGAATTGATTCCGATAAGTTGACACTACTACCTGATAAGTTAAATATGCTTTCGCAATCTATCAACAGTAGTATACTGTCTTGTGTATTTTTAAGAAAAATTCGGCCCCTTAGATACAAAAAGACCTGACTTATTTTTCTCTACATTTCAAGATAGGAATCAATTTCACCTATTTTTAATAGATACTTTTATTTATGCATACTGAAATCTATTTTCTGTATCAATATAATTTATTGTACTTTCCCTATAAAGCAAAATGGTGTCATCCCAGGGACGCTGCATCTGTGTGGCACACATGCGCTACGTACAGGGGCTGTCGAACAAAAGGATGGTTACATACATACCTACCCCCTTTACAATTTATCACTTTGCACTGGCCGTTCCTTGAAACACGCAATCATTAAAATGAGTAATTTCTCTGCAATCATTAATCTAAGCTGAACAATATCATATCTAAATGTATGAATTCAGAACAAAACGAAATGTATTTATCATTTAAAATTAAAATTTTTGAATCCGTTCATTTATGTAAATTTACTGGGGGGAAATAAAGGATCTTGACATGAGCTCTGCCTTTTTACATACACTTTTGCCATACCTATCGAACAATAATGTTCCAATTTATACTGCACACATCTTCAAAATTAAAGTGAAAGATTGATACTAATTCTCCGACTTGAAAATAATTATAAAAAAATCATTCTTTTAAAATTTGCTAGTATGTAGATTGTAGAGCATACGTATACCGAGCGGCACCCTACAGAATCACCAACCAATTTATTTAACTTCTTTTTTTAATTAAATTATTAGTCTATTTTTTTTATGAAATATTAAAAAATATTGGCAATACAGCTAATGCCAATGCAAAGTCATACGAGATAAACACGATGATAATTTTTTATGATTCAATCGAGAAACACTCTCTTGCTACTAGAACACAAGGATGAACATATTTAAAACCAATTCTTGTCCTGTATTTCGAGAATCTTCACCAGTGCTATGGTTCGCTACTGTAAAGCGGCACAGCTACAATGAAACTGTTAAATGGAAATGCAGCTTTAAAAATATTTTTTGACGGACATGTGTCCAGGAAATTAATATTTTAAGTTGTATTTATGTAGGTATCATTTTCATTTTTTTTTCTTTAGTATTTTTATTCTACATTACTTTATTTTTTCAACTTCCATCAGCAAAGAAGACGAGCAAAGTATGTTTTGAATAATAATGTTTTTGCCAGTGAACTCTGTCTACATAATTTATTTAACAAAACATTATTTCCTTACATAATAAATGAGTGATTTACGTTGTGCTAATTAAAATTCCCCTTTGTCTTTAGGATCATCTGTAAAGCGAAAGAATTGGATAGGAAAACCTTGTGAATAAATATAACATTGTGGTAGAGAGAAGCTGCTCGTGACCTGGCAGGGAGACTGACCTATTTTTCCTTTTCCCTTGGCCCTCTGACAAACCTCCGGGGCTTGACCTCAATACAGTCGCACAGTCTCATTCACGCATTTTAAAGTACCGCTGTGCCATCCCCCAAATTAACTGAAACAGCCCCGCGGAGGAAAATAGTACTTTCAGTCAAACACTGACATCTATTAAAGTTGTTATAAAATATTTTTGTATAAATTGAATTAGAAAATAAATAACAATCAATTATATGTCTTGGATACAAAATAATTAAACAACACATCTTTTTGTTGTCATTTTTTGAATTGTGCCACTTTTTTTTAATTTTCGTCGATAGCACAGATACATCTATGAGTGGTTTTCCATACTATTTTGTTTTTCTTACATTTGCTTTTCATTTAAATATAAAGATGTCACTATATTCTTTTATTAAAAGTAAAACAAAAGAACACAAAATAGCATACTAGCAAGGTATTTATTTATTTTTTCCATTTGTTAAAGAAGTAAAATCGATGCATCTACATTGAATACTATTTCGTCTGCTGACCTAAAAAAATATTCTATATAATACATTGTTAATTTGATTTTCGTACTATTGATTCGTTGGTGGTAGGTAAGGTGGTAAAAATAATTCGTATATCGTTCCTAAATCTGTCAAAAATCATATTTTGAGTTATGAACGCCATTTTAAGTATACAATTATTACGCATCCTTTGCGATAGTAAGATATTCAGTAACATTAAAATTTGACCTACAGGGAAATGTTACTAACTGTAATACTGTAAGTAAAATACTGACATTCTACCAATCCAGCAGTATGACAAAAGACTCAATCTTAGTCTTGAACAAATTTATTTTATTATTTTCCCAACCTATGCTCCGCGGAAGATCAGTATTTCGCCGAACATGAACAGATGTTTCTCGACAATTCGGAAAGGTTTTATAAACTGTGACACATTTAAAGATCTTTTACTTAAACTTGAAAGGCGAGCGCGATCACTGATGATTATGACGCAAAGTATCTTGGTACAGCCGTTGACCATCTTTTCTCACACCATACACATGACGAAGATGGGGTATATATTGTTTTTACCTGACCGGCTAAGTCTAGTCAGCTTAACGACAGTTGCCACTACTAGAACTCTTAGCCTAGCTTAAAAACTTGTTCAAATCTGATAAAAAATAGCTTGAAAATATTAGGAAATACTTCAAAAATAAACGTTCCATTAAAATTTCTGGGTTTACGAAGTGTTCCATCTTGTGGCGGATTACCTCATAAACGCAAGAGGTGCTTTCGTCTTTTGGGCCTGAAAAATAAATTATATATAACCCACATAATATGTTTTGGGAAAGGAAAAATATATTTTTATTGGGAGTAATATTGAATGACCGATGGGTCATAAATCATGAAATATGGTGTGCCGGGGCTAGGTACTCATTCCGAACTGTTTCTAGAGAACTGCGGGGAATGCCGTACATTGTTCAAATTATAATTTAGGGAAACGACTCAAAACGAAATTAACATCAATAATAATATTATTGTTTCAGTATTTTGCGACCCTATTTTTATCATTCGAAAAACAGAGCCTCCAAAATTATATTGCACTGAAGGCCTCCCAACTGCTTCCATCAATTTAGAAAACCCTGATCTATAGCAATAGATCTGATATGGAGGTAAAAAGATGAGTACATGTTTCGTCCCACGAAAATGACGACTTCCAGAATACAGTTAGCTCAATTAGTTTTGAAATCCGATACCAAAAAACAATACCAAACTGTAGCACGTTTTGGCAATCAGAATACATAAATATTCAAACAATAGGCATAATTTAATCGAGCTGTAGCTCAAGCCGTCTATAATTTTGTTGGGTGAATGCTCAAATCATTAATCTATGTCATCTATGGTAAACCTGTACAGTGCGTATTAAATTGGCAGTGTTAGGGAGATTATAAATGAGATCCAATAAACACGAGAATTGCTCTACAACTGTTATGCAAAACAGGGTCTTCAATTTCCTTTATTATTTCAGCTCAAGTGCTTATCTTACATTTCTATTATTAAATTTAATTATTCGACTTCGAAATAAGTTTTGAGTCTAACTTATTCCACGAACTTTCTACCTGAACAATTTTAAAAGGAAATTTAGTTTTTGGTATCTTATAAACTAAATATAAAACAATACTTTAAAGTCAAAATTTTATTTAGCAAGTAAAAACACACAAAAAACAATGTAGCTTCATTTTTATTGTATAAACTAGCTGTACCCTGCGCGCGTTGCTACGCCAGCAACTAAAATAAATTTGAAGGAAAGACATTACACAAACATTCAATTCAATTTGCATGTATTCAATACTCGAGAAATTTGTAAAAAATTCGATATCAATTTTTGGGGGGTTGTTTGGCTGGGTGGGGTTTGGGGGGCGTATGGGAGGGTAGGCCAGAAACCTTTGAAGAAGTGAACTCGAAAAAATTCGTAAAGCTTAAAAAAAAAATTGGGGTTGGTAGGACAAAAATCATTGCGGGAGTGTACTCAATAAATTTCACATCGATCGGTCGAGCGGTTTAGTAGTCCATAGCGGAAATACAGACAGACAAACATTCATTTTTATATATATAGATTTTTTGTTTCTTCTTCTTCTTTAGCGCTACAGGCTTGTCATCGTTAAACATTGGTTACTTCATTCGATTCCCTAAATCTGTACGGTGATCACTGATCTCCAGCATCTGGACATCTTTAAATACCACAACCGACCAGTTTAGTTTCTCACAATCTTTTTTAATTGTTTCTTCTATCCAGTGTAGGTATTGACTTTAAACAAATACTACCATATCTGGTCAGCTAAAAAGAGTGTCAAAAATTGTGCTAATACTGCCAAATATCACTCTCACAAAGACGATTGAAATGTTTTCGCAGGATCTAAAGTTCGAACATATGCATACTTTGATGCTCCTTGTTACTCAAGTAACGAGTCTCTTATGCTGTTTTTGATAAAAGTGGATTTAAATTTTTAATATTTATGTATTATAGTTTATAAAATAAATATGCCCAGTAAAATCAAAAATAATTAAGCATTAATACCATTTCTGTGATAGTGACAAATAAATGAGGAATATTGATAAATGATTATCCGCGTAATCGATGGAATATTTCAATACTAAGGAATGGTTTACTGATAATTGAGCCCTTGACAGGTGAAGTGAGGCAAGTCTTAAAAAGTTCCTTTTCTATTTTCTAAGTTCAATCTCGCTTATACTTCGTTTTTTTTTGTAGAACTATCTTAACATTTTATCATCACGTGGATAAGCTTACTACATAAATGAACAAAAAATAATGATTTTAATAGTGTAATTAAAAGGGTTTGGTTACTTTACCACTGACATATCATGTGAGCCCTCGAGGAAGGAAGTGAGTCAAGCAGCAAAAATATTAAACTTTTTTACTAGCTCAGAGCATACTTTTAGTATATTGAAAAAACACTATTTCAGTGTGTCTTCAATCTCACTTAATCACACTTAACTAACATTATACTTTAACCCTTGCACTCTTCAATGAATTATTTTTTCTTTTCCAACAACTCCTAAATAGATTTGAGGAATGATTTTGTTTAACCTAGCCATCCCGAACAGTATAGATTTTGATTTCTTAATACTAGTGATACGATGTCTAAACTTTTGGTATTCTTAAATCATAGTTTTTTGCACCCTTTGCAGAAAAAATATATGATATTTATTGGCTAGTTGCGCCGTAATCGATTTAAAAAGAGAAGAAGTCGGATTTTTTCAGTCTAATTGTCAATGTTAGCAATTGCTGGGAAGCGCTAACATAAAATTTCACGCCCATAAGCGATAAGAGAACCTGACCATAGTGAGTCATAGATAACATGGACGGAGTGTTTCATATATGGCAACAATAAAAGGCGATAAGCGACAAGATAAAAGATAAGGTAATGTGACTTCGTGCACGGTTATTGGCTTGTTAGTCCGCCATAGCCGTTGGAGTGGAAACATCGTCGTTTTCATGCGTGACTTAAATATGAATAATTATAGGAAAAATAGGGATTTTTATATGTTTTTTTTTCAGAAAGATGTATAAATATACGTCAAAGAATAATCAATCATTTTTTTATTGCAGTCTATGCCAATAAGGCCTGGGCTCTTGTTTAACCCGCCTTCGGCCTGAGAGTCATTTTTCAAGGATAGTCCTACAAAGGTTAATATCACAAGGTTTGCGTATTTATTATCATTTGTAAAACAAAATGCCGATAAATATACGACATAATGACATGTTACAATCTTTAAATAAGGCACACAATCCAATAAATACAGTTTTTAAAATAAGGACACGTAAAAATGAAAATTAAATATAGTTTTCCAATGTAAATCAGGACTTGACAAATGATTTGCGCGTTACTTATACGATGTCGAGCTAGACTCGACATATGAGTTAAGACCTGAGGAATATGATTCTGTATCTAACTCATTTTTCCCAAAAATGCCTTTTGGAAACAATGCACTCCCCAGGGCCTCAATTGTAAGACAGTAAGAGGAAACTGTAACATAGCCTGTTTTCATGTACGTATAAAATGCTAATATCTATGTTACAGTGAAACTGTATTCTCAGTGAAAATATATTATTCTCCAAGCTGTCATTGAAATTAAATTATGCCGCCCTATCTTTAGCCCAATATTTGACTGTGTTTTTCTTTCGTTCTCTTTTTATGAAAGGGAATACTTGCTGATTTTGTTTCATTGAAGCAAACCAAAATTTTAGGCCGGCAAATCATCTACTTGGGTCAGTAATTTTAATGATCGTGACCAGTGAAATCATGTTGTCATACAAATCTATTACTTGATACATTTTCACTGAGAATACAGTTTCACTGTAACACTACATGAATTTTGGATGCTACCGTGTCCACCCACTTGTTGTAGGCTTCGTATAAATGAAACATTAACGTACCTAGCATAGATAAGAGTTTTTATAAGTTCCGGTTTCTTATCGTCAGCGATAGTGCAGTCGCCATGCGATACGCTAAAGCATAAATATATCATTGGTTACACATTAAGAGCTTATTGATCGCCCATGAAAGGTATCGCAAACGATACACTGACGCTTTTTCATAATATACCTGACAGAAATGAGTTTCGTTATCGCACAGCTTATGTGAGAGTATAATTTGAGCAAGTTTTATCGTTTGATGATTTTTACAATGCATTATTATGTGCGTAAACCGCAAAAAAAAAAAATCCCCAGTCTTTTTCCTGCTTTAAAAATAAAGCATAATAAATGGTTTTTGTCTCAATTCACTTAAAAACAAAGACTTTTAGCTCGATTAACTTTAAGACTTTTTGTAAAGACTTGAAACCAGTGCCGGCTGGTGACAGAGTATTAGGGAGTACAAAAAAAGATTCAACTATTTTTGCAAGAGTTCTTTTCTATTCATTGGATTTTATAAACACTTCTATAACATGGACTTTCAATTCAGATGTTCGCAATACCAACGGAGTGCCAGTCTTATGAATTTTTGGCTGTCCGTAGTACGGAAAAATAGTTGAATCTTTTTTTGTACTCCCTAATACTCTGTCGCCAGCCGCCACTGCTTGAAACGTCGGCACTAGAGACTCCAATTACTCGACTTCTCAACTACTCGAGTATCGAGTAGTACAATTTCAAATTACTCGAGTACTCGAGTATACTCGAGTAGTTTCAGATGGACCAAAATATATATTTTTAATTCGAATTTGTGTATATAAATGAAAAATAATTAAAGAAACTAATACATTTATTTCCATTTATGCAAGATATATTTCAACAGAGAATTAAGCGACTCAAATTTCAAATTGGTTTGATGTTTTTCTTTATAATTCTCGCAGTAGAAAAAACTTCGACGATTATTACTAAAACGAGTATTACTCGAGTATTTTTCAAAATACTCGAGTATCGAGTACTCGATACTCGAATTGGAGTCTCTAGTCGGCACCCGCACATTATCTCATATGTGACGTTTTTGACAAAATTTTAGATATAGTTGTTTTATCCAAAGCATTAGCAACAAATAAATAAAGATTTATTTTGCAATAAGAAGTACCTCGTAGCTCGAGACTCCAATTACTCGACATCTCAACTACACGTGTATCGAGTAGTAATATTTTAAAATACTTGAGTATACTCGAGTAGTTTCAGATGTACTATAATATATAAAATAAATTAAAAATTGTGTACATAATTGGATGATAAATAAGCTTATTAAATTTCATTGCTACATTTATTTCAATTTATAAAACATATATTTCAAAAATAATAGAGAATTAAACGTCTCAAATTTTAGTAGGACTTTAGTTTCGCGCAGTACGAGTATTAATCGAGTATTTTTTTAAATACTCGAGTATCGAGTATGTACTTAAATATTGGACGCGTATTTAATACTTGAATTTGAGTCACGAGTAGGGACCAATTTAAATAAGCCGAAATATTTTGCATCTACTTTTTTTACCATTTGATATCTTCAATATAGAAAATGCTTTACCAGTGAAATGCACAAATAATAAGTGTTTTTTTCCAGTTTAACATACTGCTTATTATTCGTAGTGAATGGCCGCTGTTTCTCGTAATTAAATCATTTATTTATTTATTTATGAAAAAGCAAATCATGGCATTACAGCTGATGCCAATGCGCCATGTATTTGACAAATATAAATACGTGTATGTATTTATATATATACATACATGTAAATACATAATATTAATCATTAATTAATTAAAAACAAGATGAAAACATTGTAGTCATAAAAACAGAGAGAAAAAAAATTATAAAATAACATTAGAAATTTTCAAAGATGTCAACCGAGTGAGTTCTGACAAAATCAACTTTTATTCATAAAATATAGTATTCGCCTGAACTCACTCACGTCAATATGAAATATGTCGACATCCGAAGCAATGCCGTTTAAAATTGTTAAAGCTCTTCCCAGAGGCATTCCCATTGGCAGACTGGTTCTACCCCTTGGAAGAACAAACAACTCATGCTCATGCCAACAGTGATCGATTGACACTACATCTTACCCGGAATAATGCGTTCCTAGACGTAGAAACGCTGTATTTAGAATCGACCATTAGTGATTTTGATGGATGAGTCGGCGAAACCAAAAGTTGTATGCAAATTGCTAAGATGAACTCGGTGATTAAGTTTTGACGAGTACTAAGCAGCGTGGTGTATCAACCATTTTTTTGCGTTAAATAATTTTTTTGAATGATTTTTATTAGCGTTATATGCCAGTCTTGTATTTGAGTCGTCAAAGAGCTTGGGCTCTCGTCTTACTGAAAATAACCGTAGAGAACACTTGCATGGAAACTTTCGAATATATGTTAATTTCTTTTTTAAATAATTAATATATCCACATATCGTCGTTTCCATTGCAAAATCATATTGAAAATTATCTGTTGTCGATTTATATGTATTAATAACGCTGCAATAATCGCATTTACATATATTCCACACACAAAACTATCAAAGGTTATGGTGAAGGGAATGTGTATTATGAATGGGCATGGGGTTGGTAACCCCTGTCTTATGGTAACATCATGTTGAATTAAACAGTATAATTCAGATGATTTTCTTTAATATTTTACGCAATTTTTACATATAATTATTCTTTGCGATTTTCAAAAGTATTCTAGTAAAATTAAATGCAATATCTTTTGTAAATAACATTTCAAAGTCAGCACAATGAGATATGATATTCTTTTGCCCTTCAGGAAATACGAGTTTTATTTACCTCTGCCTACCATCACATATGACTGTTATGCGGGGAAATTTAATACTCGCATCATTAAAATGTTATGCTCCATTCTTGGAAATGAGGGAAAAATAATGATCCGATAGTATTAAAATTGTAAACACACCGACTGCTTTATTGCATAGAATAATTATTATTATTATAATTTAAAGATATTTGTATAGTAATGTCAATGGTTCAATAATCAATTAAGAGCAACAGCATAATCAAATATTTCATACTCAATATTGACCATAGAGAAGTGAACATGAAAACAATTATTTGTCTGCTGATGTATACATCACAATATTTTTCAATAGATGGCCATACTGTGAAGTTCTCATCAAGTGATTTGCTGCTAAAAATGGAAGAACAAGTTAGGAAGGAAAAGTGTATTACATATTGTTCATTACATTCGATATTTGAAAATTTTGTTTTTCTAGAATTTTCACAGTTTAACTAACGAAATTGAAACGATTTTATTCATTGTAAGCATTTACAACTGCTGATAAAACTGATTCTGAATGGAATTAATTGAGAAGATTTTGTTTCATTGTTGAAAATAAAATGCCTTTCCACAAATAGCTGATGTTTGCGTAAATTTGTTATATACTAAGATGCCGTCCCAAGCAAGAACTCAGTTACTGGCTCTGACAAACTTTTGAGAAAAATGACATGTTTTTTTAATTATTAGTATTTAGACTTTACAAAAAACAGTTGATGCAAAAATGAAATTCATTTTTCTGTAAACAAGCAGTGAGTAGTTGCATTGACTGCCATTTTGCTAAGAAATTCTTATACTGTTAGCAGATGTCCCTTTTTTCACAAAATGATTTTTAAAGTATTTTAGTGATTATATTGCTTTAAAAAGAGCACAGTATATAGCTTTCAAAAATATTTATAAAATGGCATTCATAACTCAATTTCAGAAGTTTTGTAAGTAACTGCCTTATTCCTTGGAACGGCAGTATAGAGTTGTGTGTGTTTTGTTCGCTAAATTGTTTTTTGTATTGTTAATACTTTATTACAAATGGATGTGATTTTACTTTTTTATCTTTATTATTTGTTTGAAAATAAGATATAGGTATTTTAACTCAATTCAACCGATAACAATGTTTTTCACTTTCTTTTATGTTGGCGATTTATTATTTTCACCTCGAAACTTAATATCACCGAGAAAATTATAATAATCCCCTTTTTTACCTCACAGCTTAGAGTATAAGTATGTATTGGTGTGACTTCAAATACTTTAGTTCGCGATCGGAAACAAATGGCTCAGCGGAAGACGGTAGACCCCATATTATGTCTATTCTTCTTAGGTATATGAAACCCCAAAAGTTACGAAACTTTTCTTTCAAAACAAAAAAAAGGCCGGAAAAGTTTTTCAGGTAAGTAATCAAGTTTCAAAGTTTTTAGATATTGTTTTATGTTATATTGGCTCAAGTTGAATTGAATGTTACTGATAATTTTTGTAGGAAACGTGAACTAGAGTTTTTTGTTTTTCCAATGTGTAGAACCAGCCTGTCAATGGAGATGCCACTACGAAGTGCTTTAACAATTTAAACAGTATTACTGTTTGTTGACATATTCCACGTGGACGTGAGTGAGTTCAGACGAGTATATTTTTTTATTATTTCCACTTAACTTATTATTATATATATATATAACTTATTCGGTTGACTTCTTTACCAATTTTCAATGTAGTTATTTCTCTTTCTTTCTGTAAAAATATGTTTTTTTCTTATTGACTTCTTTTTTATTGCCAATTTTGATTTTTTTATGTTGTTATAAATAATTTTCATATTTCCTGTTAAAAAATATTCTAGAAGTTTTCTTTTCGTGCCTTTGTAATCTTTTTTTTATAACACTCACGCAAAAATAATTTCAAATTTCATTGTTTGAAGTAAAGTATTTTGTGATTTTTTATTAACAAGCTGTTAATAAAAATATTTTTGTTTTAATATATAATAGTTTAACTATGAAATAAATGTTCATGCAGCGGTCAGCTCTACGGTACCCATCCGTTTTGCCGGTGATGGATGTGAAAATTCGTAGGTTAGGTGTTTCAGCACACTGTAGGTAGATGTCGTTAGCGTCGCGCGTTTTCCGCGACCCTTGGAAACTCAGTTGGGCTTTGGCAGTCAGTTCGCAGAGAGCCGAGCTCGGCCGCGTAACGCTGCCCGGGAAATCTATTTCTGTCATCCACTCGATTGTTTTTTCCGCCCCGCGATGTTTTCAAATTTTAGAACACTCGAACGAATTGTTTTTTTAATCTTTCCCTATTAGGCTGTTAAATATAGTGTGCTTTTTAACCGGTCGCGTCTGAAAAAAAATAAAAAATAAAAAAGTGGTGTCAAGTTTGTAAAACGAAATTTATAAATATAATATCAAACGAACCCTGGATTTTTAACAAGGTATTTAAAAATAAAGTCAAATCATGTAATTTTGTATGAACAAGTTTACAAAAAATCAACACTGTTTAATCTGTATATGGAACTTTTGCACATTTTTCTTATCTATCTACCTATTACTGGACCAACTTACAAATATAAATTAATTCATAAAATATAATTACACTTGTCTTGTGAATAACTATTTGTATAAAAATAAATGCCATTTTTTACGCTGGCTTAGTATAAAAAAAAAATGCGGTTCTACAATAATACCGATACTGTCCCGCCTACTCAAAAGGAATATTTAACATAAATAAAATGTATTTACTGCACAAAAATATTATGTGATCTAAAAAAATTAAAACAATCACAGCTTGAAAGGCGTTTTACGAGTGTTTCGATCAGAGATGTTTTTATGAGCTAATTTAACAAACACGGCGATTGTAAGGGAATTATTGCCAGTCGTAACACTTAAAACAGTAAGTGAGACATAACCTGGTTTTTAATTGAATCTCGATATTGTACTGTGTATTAGTTTTTATTCCTGTAACCCTTTGAGACCCCGCCGAAAAGAAATTTTATAAATTGATTGATTAAACACATTTTCCACTGCATTCAAATAGTGAAATTTTTTATGCCACAATGTATCGTAGATCATAGAGCTACTAAAATATCATCGATAAAAACTTAAATTCAAAACCAAATATGCAAATAATCATACAAAAGAATAAAAAAATCTATAATTAATTAGACGTGTGTTCATATTTATCAAATAATCAAAAATATTAGTATACTGCTTATTTTTAATCTACATTGAAATAGTATAATTTTTTGTATATGCACAAACACAATCTATATTTTTTTACTATGCTAATAAAAATTAAAAGTGATCAAATTCATGATGTTTTGTCTCTCGAGACAATTCAGTATAAATTTTTACCTGTGCATTTCTGTGTCTACACAATTTTTAGTTGATTAATAGTAACTAGACTACATTTGTCTCAATGCTTATATACAATGAGCAATTTTTTTATCAAATTACAATTCACTTTTAACGTGTTCAATGTCAATATTTGTCAAAATGGCTTTAAAATAATAATTATAATAAAAAATTTTTTGTACTTATTACCCATAATATTTATTAGATCAAGACTGACTCTGCTGATAATCTTCAGTTGATAATGCTAGCTATAAGCGACACCGATCCTGGTCTAATAAATTTAATTTCGAATAAGTATTAAAAAATATATAATTTTTATTCGAATTACAATTGAGAATTTAAAGGGAAATATGAATGGTTTCACCTGTAAGAACATCAGAAACTTATGCTCGTTTTACAAAATGTGATACAAATATGTCAGCACTTTTACAGTGGCCATAGTTTAAATTTTGAATGAATGAACGGTGTCATGTTGATTATGGTTTCGATCAGCGGGTCTCAAAGTGTTTATATATGTCGTTCGTTTTAATGTTGTCTTCTAGCCATAGTATAGTGGTCTGAGCGAGCGTAGGCGAACCGCAGTATGCTGCACGCACAAAATTATCTCGGTTATGAATAGAATCTTTGTACAAGTTAAGCTGAGCTCGCTACGACCCTAAATACGCAAACACTGTAGACATTTTTACACTTTTCCCAAGGCAACTGCATCTTGCTTACAAGCCACCCGCTTTCGATATTGATGTTTTATAACTTTATTGATGTCCTGCGCTATTATCGTTGTCAATGTTTAGTTAATATATTATTCGTAATTTTTTTTAAAATTATTTTTACTCACTTACTAAGTGGCATCTCACACAATAATGTAATAATCGGTCCCCGTGGTCCTAGTGGCAAGAGCTTTGCCGTGACATTCATGTGGGCCCGGGTTCAAGTCCCGGCAAGGTCAGATTTTTTCAATTGGAAAAGAGATCTTGGACATGGGTGTATTCATTGTTTATCATCGAATGTATGTCGTGTGACTTTCACATTTAAAAGTATTTGACGTATTGGCATAAGCTGTAATGCTAAATATTTTTCATTTTTAAAAAATACAACCACTGATATATAATCAGACTGATTTCTATAAATATAAAATGATGGTATTATCATTTTAAGGTGTTCACTGTCAATACTTGTGGAATGGTATTATAATAGAAGTAATAAAACATTTTTAGAACTTATTTCACATTGAATCTAAATAGATAATCGCGATGAGCGGAGCCGGTACTAATTTTAAACAATTCATCGTGGTTATTATAACAGGTGAAAGACCTCTTCGCTCTACATCCAATTTATCCCCATTGCTCTATTACGTCATAACATGGAATTGATATTCTAAACATCTTATTCCGAATATATTTAAAAATAGTTTGTTTCTAAGAAATTATTATGTATATGTATTTCACAAAATATTTATACATATATGTACAATAGTTTATAAGCAAAACTATTTATTCCATGAAATTCCATACCAAGTAGAATACGCAAAATAAGTAGTCTTACAATCTTGTTATGAATATATTGTTTATAATCTTAATTTGAGTGTATGTACTATAATGGCCTTAATTACATCAAAATATTTTTAGACTTCCCGTACTTAACTTAAGCATGTTAAGTGGATTAAGTTATTTTCAATTTAATATACGGTTATTTTTTATCATACATTATTAAAGATAAAAATTATGTTGACAGAATATAGAACAAAGCAAAATGAATATGAATGCTCATTATATAATTCCTAGAAATAAGCTTCTAGTCAGAATAGCTGATTAAATTTCTTTTTTCTTTTGTTATCGTAGTATTACAAATTATTTTTCTATTTAGTATCGAATGCTTTTTCATAAAAAAACATAAAGGGAATGAATTTACTTTCTTTTTCTACTGAAATTATTCATGCTTCATTTGCATGCATTCACTTAGACATTGTCTTTCTTATTTTCTTTCACTTTAGAGTGTTTACATTAGGGACTCCAATTACTTGACATCTCAACTACTCGAGTATCGAGTAGTAAAATTTTGAAATACTCGAGTACTCGAGTATACTCGAGTAGTTTCAGATGCACCAAACTATATATTATTTGTTAAAATTTGTGTCTATCAATAGATGATAAACAAATAAATAAGCTTATATTAGTTCATTCTTATATTTATTTAAATTTATGAAACATAATTCAAAAATAATAGAGAATTAATATCAAATTTTAATTTGGTTCGAAGTTTTGTTTTTTTATTCCAGCAGTAGATAAAACTCTCTCTGTTGCTGTGGACTTCGGCTTAAAACTTAACAATCAATTTAATTGTGCTATCTAGTTTTTCTGTCCGCGCTTAAAAAACAAAATAAAATATGGAATTAAATCTTCATTTATAAATATAACGAGTATTACTCGAGTATTTTTCAAATTACTCGAGTATCGAGTACTTGGAAAATGGATGAGTGTACTCGAGTATCGAGTACTTGATACTCAAATTGGAGTCTCTAGTTTACATATAATAGAAATATGATTCAATTTTACGTATCTAGTTTGAATAATTTTCCATTTTACGATTCAAAAATGTTCATGAAACCTCTCGTGAGTTTGCCCTAAGATACATGAAATCTGCATTACTGTTAGCTCTGCACTTCAACTAGCGCTCGTCATAGAACAATCTAGAGGTTCATAGCTTGAATCTGCAATGCTAAAACTGTTTTACATATCAAAGCACAGTCTTACAAGATACTGCTCTATTAGACAGAAGTTGTATTAAGATGTCACTTGAGTCATTTCATTCGTTATATTTATAAACTACTGGTATGCATAAAAAATCTCAATAATTGCAGGGCAAGAGCAAATAATTGTATTTATTTTATATCACACAGTTACTTTTATTTTCGTTATTTACTGAACTGATAATGATTTAATGTTTATCTATACTTAAAAATAAAACTAGTAAACTAGTAAATTCTCTCTTAATTCATGAATTAAGAGAGAAGTAAGTCTTTGTCATAACATTATGATGGGGTCTTTTCTTGAGAGATCTTTTTCTCGGAAGAATTTAGCTGTTTAACATTTGGAACTTTTTAATGCCAGGTATTAACCCCAAGTTTAAAATCCTGAATATTTCTGTTGAGCGGAATAACAAAGATATCCAACACGTCACTTTATTTCTAGAGCTAGTTCAATTTTATTAAATACTAGTATTGCTACCCGGCTTCGCTCGGACTAAGCGACCAATAATTATTTAATGTTATATCATTCAACATAATTATATCACAAAATCTAACATCCAAAATAGAGTTAAAATAAAATCACAAACTTTATTTAATTTGATGACAATTCTCGCCCATTAAAATGTCCAAATTCAAGGAAAAAATCTAATTTTCTAATCAAAGAAATGTCAAATAATAACTTCACGTAAATAATAAACATTATTATTAATAATAAAAGCCGGGAAAAGTTCAGTAGAAGACTAATTTATTACATTTTGACTAAATGTCTTCGCCGATAAAAATTCAAACATATTTTCTTTCATATTCGTTTTTATGGGCAACTTAATGACCAACAATGCAAAAGGGAATTACAGACCCACAGACATACATACGCCGTTTCGGTTTTATATATAAGATTTTCAATCATTTTTATTTTCAGTATTATTTCAGTCGTAACGTACTCCAAGTGTTTTGGTGTTGTTTCTCTCTAAACACTTATTATGTACTAAGAACAGTGACGTTGATGAGCACCATATGTTCTTGGTATTATTCGGAACTATTTTATGACATAGTGTAATATGCCTTTCGATGTATTTTTTCAAGCTGTATAAAGAAATAGTAGAGTACACTATGTCCATATCTACATTTTACCAAAAATCGACATAGTGTAATTAACCTCCTAGATACCGATATGTACCTACGATTATTACTAGAAAGACAACTTTTGGGTTGGTTTCGTATGACTGTAAAAAATGATTGTTTCTTAATCTTACGGTCTTAAAAATTAACTCGTGAGATGTTATATACTTTTAAATGTCGTAAAATATGTTCATTGATTAAGAAGAAAACAATCGTTTGACATTATTCATAGCGGAGGATATATAATACAAAATAACTAATCAATTAATGAGAATGATTTGTTACTTTTATTACTTGATGTTCTTTTATTTATTACGATAGGAAAAATAGATAGAGCATAACGGGAAAATAAGAAGCACTAATTATATAGCGATGGTAAAATGTCCGGATGAGCAATTCACAATAAGCATTCATCTCTTTTTTCACAGAATTCCATGTAATAATATATCTTGTTTTTTCCGATGATTATTTCTCCGGTAAGAGATTCGTATATTAAAATAGGGTATATAAGTGAAATATAATACAAATATAGAATTAATTATGAGAAATTAATGTTCTTCGAAGAGATTTAATATTTTATGCAAATCGGTTAAAAAGTTTAAAGTGAAAACTCCGCGACTAATAAATGGGCAATTAAAATCGATAAGTGAACAATGAATTCACACTTATCGCTCCAGTAGAAACGTCTCAGATTTAAAATTAACTAGCGAGGAAATTTTCAATACTTAAAATATTGAACAGCGGTTAGCAAAATTATGAGTCAGTGTCTCCTGATCAAACGTTTTGGCAACTTATCAAACATTTTCTTAAATGCTCGGTGAGTATTTTTTTTTTCATATAGATTTTGCGTTAACAATAATTCATCATGTTGTCTCAAAACATTGAAGAATTTCCTCACGACATTACCCCAACAGCTGTTTGGTTAAGGAAAACTAATTTTAGTGCGTTTATTGAGTTGAAGATTTTTTTCAAAGAGCTCGATGATTGTAATGGATACATGATTTGGTTTATTTAATTTACGTCACCGTAGTATATTAAATGTTTCTTTGGAAACCGGATTTTTCCCATATCTAAAATATAGTGGGCTTCGTTTACTATAACAGTTTGAAGAAAACTAGGATTTAAAAATATTTCTGATATTGTTAAATTAGCAGTTTGAATAATCACTTGATTTAATATTTAGAAATAATACGCACATAAATATAACAGATTCTGATGCATGTGGTTTTTTTTTCAACATTTAGATTCACTGATTACCAAATTTCTTTTTTAACATGTAGTATTTTTTATTAAAATTAGTCAAATGAATATATGAGGGGTGTAAAAGCATAACCGCCTCTATCCATATATTATGATTTTTGAGATAATGATTGATTAATGATCCGGTTCTTTCATTCTAAGCCCTGCAATCTTCAAACCAACGAAAAATTATCTCTAAGCCATTTAAAATCTATATCGAAAATGACGATCAAATGCATAACCACCTCTCTCCACCATATATGAAGTGCATAACCGCCACAATCTAAATGCACAAATCACGAGCCAGGGAACACTGACCTATCGCCCTCTCACCATACAAACGTTTTGTGTTCCCTTTGCAAATTATTCTAATATTATACGTAAAGATTAAAATCGTCTTTTTTGATTGCTGAACAATTTGACTTTGTGGAGAGAGGCGGTTATGCATTTAAACTCCTCATATGTACTTACATAATTTATGGTTTCGACTGAATAGCAAGCTTAAATCGTTTATATATTAATGAATAAAAGTAATACCCGTCATTTTATTGTTATTATTTATTGGCAACTTCGATTGATTGACTGAATTTAATGACTTTCAATTAATTGGAACAGTTAAAAAATGAGCAAACTTTACTTTATAAGTATGCTTAAAATAATCAATCTTGATTCACAATATGTAGGCAGTAACCCGTATAGCGAGCAGGGCTCGTTATAATTTCTCTCGTGGGAAAATCAGGCTCGATTAGCTTTGCATTTAAAAATGAATATACTGAGGTTTGAAAGTGTGACAGCTTTAAGCTTAGCTCAGTTTGAAGAGTATCTTGTTAGAAGTACTTTTTAAATATATATTGATAATTCTGGAAGTATACCAAAGAGCAACTGTAGAATATTTAAATAAGTATTAGACGATTCACTTTAGAATTTCTACTTTGAATCGACGTTTGAATTTTTTACTCTTCCATGAGTTTTGTCGCTTACGACCCGAGTTTCGCCTTTCACCGCATTTTATATCATTACGTTATTTTGTTTTTTAATCAATTTAAATGTTTTGTTATTTTCATTGTCTTTTTTTAATATAATGATGAACATGATGTTTGCATAAAACATGTTTTTTTTAAAATTCAACACAAATTGAATGAATCAAAGTAGGTTTATTAATTTTTAGCTAGCTCGTTAGTTCAAATACACCGTCTGATAAATATTAAATGAATAGAGCACGATATACCGTTATTTATAAAAATACTGGACTGAAAAGAATATAATTGGAAATAGTTTCATACACTTTGACATTTTGAATGCTCCACGACTAAGAATAGTCATCTAATTAAACTTTCATCGTTTATCAAACGAGTTCACTTGACTTTGCAGACAAATTAATCACTTCAAGTGCTCTTAAAATAACCGAAGAAAAATTAATGATCATAATTTTTAGAAATATGTATTCTAAAAATTTTCTTTTATTAATCCATTTTCAAATAATATTTTGCCTGACTGAACGAAGTAAATGTTTAAAAACATTTTTTAATTCCATATTTTTCTCATCTTTTGCTATCGAAATATAATAAATTGCTTAAGTCTCAATTGTCTATTGATAATTAAATAGCCTCAAATGTCAAATCCAAGAATTCCAGAAACAATGTTTACACAATAACTTCAAAGGCTACGAAGATTTTTGTAAAAGTTGAAATGAAAAGAAAATAATTCAATAACTAAGTTTTTTTAAATTTAAATGTTAGTCAGATCCAAAAACTACAAAAGCACATTAAAGGGTGAGGCTTACTCAATATTGCGTCGAAAAAATAATACTTACTTCATTACGTAGTATATGCAAACTTCAAACAATTTATATCTATTCAATTCAAGTCTCTTGTAACAATGGTCATTTTCGCACATCGCTCTTTCACACATCGGTTTTCACTGTCAGTATTTGATGAAGTGGCAGTATAATAAAAAAAATGTTACACATTTTTTGTACTTTTTCCAGATTATATTCATTAAGATCAGGACCAGTTTCGTTCATCGCGATCATTCTCAACTGAGCCTTTTTTAAATATTTAGATCGTAAGATTTGAACGATATCCCAAGATTGAATAAATATTCGTTTGCTTCCTGTGTCATATTTCATTGCAATACTTAAACCTTTCCTCAAAATTATTATCATATCATCGTTTATAAGTGGATTTATTCAGTTGAGAAATAAAACGAAGCAATGAAATGTTTTTTTTTGTTATTTTACTCAAATACCCTTTTCTTTGTCGCTGGAGAACTGGAGTTTATTGAAGCGGTACTGGTCTACTTGGTATATTCCATTACCATATTGAAAACACAGAATTTACTCTATACGTATCCTTTTTTTCTTAGTGCTCCATAAAATACCACATAATTCGCCATGTATTCTAAATTGAAATATACATACTTTTCGCCTCATCAATAAACAACTCGGTATTAATTTTTCGTTGAAATCTATCAATATATAATTATGTAAACATACAAATAATTACACATTTTTAGTACTTATTCCACACACAATTTATTGGATTAGGGCCGTGGCTCATGGCGAGCATAATCAAACTGATAATAAATACAACGAAGCAGTGATATTTATACAAAAGTTAAGCAAGAATTACAAGGTATGACAAACAATTGATATTACAACTAAGCCACTAAGTGCATCTAATAGATAATAAATCTTAATGTCAGTAAACCGTAATGAGTCATGAGAAGTCCGGGATAAATACTCGATTAATAAGAATAGTCTAACGAAAAAATATCTGTGAATAGATTAACGAGACCATATCAATTCTTACAAACAAAGGAAACACAAAAATCAAGAGAAATAAAATAAACATAATTATGTATGAATTTTTGTTTTATACAAAACATTTTTTATAAATACTGGACATAAAACAAAATTACAATGTGAATCAGATAAACTGCTTAGCAATCACGAACTGGCTTGAATAAATAAATAATTTTATCAAGGGTATGATAGTTATACAAAATTCGGATAATTCGCTATTTGCATGAATATTTATTACAATGATTATAAAAATGTTATCTTACACGAATGTAACGATTCCCAATAAATCTGACATTGCATATTTTATTATAAACGGATATGATATGAACCAAGAAAAAAAACATGAATAATCTGAACGAAATAAATTAAAATATTTGGCTATTTGGTGCGAAAGTGCTTGATGTGAATTGCCTGTAAAAGGGAAAAATCCCAATCTCCATTTTGTATTTTATCATTTAAGTCAAATATAAGAATCAATCTTGCTTTATTACTTGATCAAACTTTGCGATAGTATGTCTGAAGATGCCTTTGAAAGAGGCGTGTCACAATTATAAACACAATACGTGGAATAATCACAGTTATTTTTAATTTTATATTAGTATTCATGTGTTTTATGTAAAAAAATCTTACATCGTTTCTGCTTTTAGCATACTTGTCTTGAAATAGATACACGAAAAGTTTCATCAAACATTATGGAGGCGTCGGAGGATGTTTAAACTATCGCGTTAGTTTCATACGTTTAAGATGTTATTGTTGGCAAGTGATAACATTCTCTTCGGATAGTCAATAATAACACAACTCAATTTAGGAAGCTTCTGTGACGCATATGATATACTAAACACTAGAGTACATTAATATTTAACGGTTACATGTTCCTAAATCAAAACTTCTAGCCGTTACAATCTTTCTTTATTCAATGAATTAAAGTAATATTTTTTACTTAACATGAATGGTTAGTGTAAATTTTTAAATAACTTTGATTATTCCACGTATTGTGCTACTAACTGTGACACGTATTTCGCCTCTTTCAGAGGCATCTTTGGACCTACTATAGTAAAGTTTGCTTAAGTAATGGAGCAAGTTGATTCTAGCATCTTAAAATGATGAAATTACAAAATGGAGTTTGGGTTTTTCCCTTTTACGGGAAGCAAGGAGGGGTTATAGAATCGAAACAAAGCAAACAAATAATCATACTACTAATGACCTTAAACATTACAAACCATTAACTAATGAGCGGCAATCAATCAGATAGGTTTGGGTTAAACCTATCAATTGGAAATAATGTAAGCAGTGGCGAGCAACCTGTCCTATTAAGAATATTATTTAATAATTCTTCTTTTTTGTTAAAATTTTTATGTATTTAAAAAAATTCTAGACTATTCATCTTTAATTTTATTTACTCGGTGGAGTATTTCTTAATTACTATTCTGATAAAAATTATGATCGTTTTCTATTAAATGATTGGCAAACTAAGAAAAATTGTTACTTTTTAGACATCCTATATGTTCTTTAATTCAAATATAAAAGTTTCTACTTGTCTGCCCAACATAAGAAGATTGGCAGTCTCCACAAGAGAGTCAATAGATACCCTATGGTTAGCCCCTACAACTCCTAGGTCGAGTCTAGCTCAAAATCGTATAGATTAGTGTTTCCCAACCTTTTTACACCTACGGACCGGTAAAAAAGGAAAAAAAGTCACGGATTACCAATACCGAAATAAAAAAGGTTTTTTGTTTAATATTTATTTATTCTTATAATGTGACAGATGTAAATATGTTACTTTATCGAGTCGCAAGACCCTACCAATTTTGATTATTTAACAATTACTAAAAATACAAGTAAGCTTGCAGGCGAAAAATATCCTATATTTTATATTTTTTCACTGCGGAATTTCTTGAAATTTGGCATACTGTTTGCGGCCCGGCGGAAACTGACCGTGGACCAACGGTTGGGGAACAATGGTATAGATAACGCATAAATCGACATTGTAAAACTTGGTTGGAAAACTATATTTTAAATAATACCACTCGATAATAAACAACTTATGAAGAAAAAAATCATTAACTTAAGGTTGTTTGGCGTAAGTTGTTCCAATTTGTAATACATAAGCGTGACTATTAAAATTTTGAATCCATCAAAAATATTCTTTACACAGATTTTTATAAGAAATGCAAAAAAGAAAATATTAAATATTATCGTAATAAACATTAGTTATTATTAGCAGATCCATAAAAAATTTTCCACTTTTGGCTAAAAATATTTTCAGATTATCTCAACTTTTCTTTTCAAAGATAAACTTTTTTACTAAACTTTTTTGCTTGCCCGAGAAAATTTGAATTTTGAGTGAAATGAATTCGCTTTAATCTACCGTTTAAACTTTACCGTCTTGTTTTTCTCTAAAAATTAACATTTCACGTATATTTTTTCAACTCAATTCATTGTCGTATTGATTAGTTCTATCAATGTCGTTGTAAAGTTGTTCACGCGCTGAGTTTAATATGAATGTTAATTTGTTCACATCAAACAAGCCAAATTACCATTTCACGTGTGTCCCTGACTGACTTTTGTATACCATTTGGAAGTTTGTAAATCGATAGGCTAGTCAAATTAACTGGAAGCAAACACACAGAAAAGTAATCAAAGCTCAAATAGCCATTAAGGATTTACAAGCTTTGAATTTATTTATACTGTCATATAATTCCTTTGAATTATTTATGTTTGAAGAACTCTTCAGAACTTTAATCATTTTCAAATTAAAGCAACTCTTAACGACTTAATATAGTGATACAACTCATTGAATTAACTACTCTATGTTCAGTATGATTTTACTGTTGACAGATGGTTGACAACTGATCTTCACACATTGGCATTACTTACGATGAACAAAACTAATCGACATCTTTGTCAGATGTAGAAGTAATGTAACATAATGTGTTTTAATTGTTTAAATAATACCATTCTACCAAGTAGCATATTAAATCTAGGTATATGAATTATGATCATATTAATATTGGTTTTGAATTTGAAAATTCAATCATGGAAATTAATTATATTTAGTATTTAAAACTTTTGTGTAGTTTATTACATTTAAATTACATCGTCTATATATATACAAATGAATGTCTGTATGTATGTATGTCCGCTATGGACTACTAAACCACTCGACCGATCGATGTGAAACTTTACAAATTTATTGAGTACACTGCCGCAATGGTTTCTGGCTTACCAATCCCTCCCCCCAACCACCCCCCAACCTCCACCTCCTAATTTTTTTTTTAAACTTCATGAATTTTTCGAGTTCACACCTTCGAAGGTTTTTGGCATACCCGCCCCATACGCTACCCAAACCCCACCCCGCCAAACAACCCCGCTCCCCCCCAAAAATTGATATCGATTTTTTACAAATTTCTACTACACTTCCGCGAAACTCTCTGGCATACACCCCTTCCCCTACCCCACCCCTCCCCCGATCCACCCTACAATTGCTGGCGTAGCAACGCGCGCAGGGTACAGCTAGTTATACAATAAAATATATCAGCATAATTTTTTTTAACCATGTCCGCTCCCAACTTGGAGCATATGGACTCCTCACGGAGTTTATCTCAACCTATGTTTTTCTACGAGAACTGCTTGTTACTCAGTTGCTCAACCTCTCTTTTTCGAAGAGAGTAGGGATGGAAAGGATACGAGGACTAGGACAGGACTAGTGATAAGCTGATCGCTATCACTATGCGTCGCTTTTTGGGATCGGAAAGGTGGGAAGGGATTGTGATTTTCAACAACACAAACACCCATGCCTTTGAACAGATTTATCGACTGAAAAAAATACTCTGGTATCGGGAATCGAACCCGGGGGGTCCAGCACGCAAGTCAAAGCCGTTGCCACTGCGCCACGGACCGGACCATATTACTCAGCATAATACCTTCATATAATTCTATTGATTAATTACGTCAAATAAACGACGTGCTATGAGTCAAATAAAAAAAATTAAGATTATTTTTAACCACATATTCGTCAATATGAGATAAACGAAAAAGTTCTTTTAAGTCCACTTTAATCCTTTACTTTTAGGAATATGTATCGATTTTTACAATTTTATTTATTAAATATTACAAGTACATATGTATATCCGAATGCAAATATTAGATCCCTTGACTTCCGAACAGCATATACACGTCAAGTAAAACGTTACTACTCGGTAACGTCGACACTGATTGACCTTAACAGTACGTTAATAAAACCAGTGCTCGTTTAAAAAAACATAATCTTATCAATAAAGGTACAATATTGTTAGGGAAGTTTTAGAATACGATTTCTTTTAAGGTGATATAGAATTTTCGTTGCGATATTTATATAATTCTGTTGATTTAATTGGCTTATTCTCGGTGGAACTCCATTATAGCAAAGATTTTAAGTTCTACAGAAATTATTTTATATATTTTTTGATAATTATTATTATTAATAAAAACCCAGATTAGCTTTCACTTCGAGGAATACATCAAATCAATGTGTCACATTTAATTACTTATTATTACTATATAAAATAAGGATGGTGTAACAGAAAATAAGATGTATTGTGTACCCTGTCTACAACAGTATATATAGATAAGTATATCGATTCTCTATATGTGGTAAAAAATAATCATTAATTCTTCTCGATGACCCTCCCTAGGTAGAGACGCAATAGTAAACTGACTTCTCAATTGTAGCGATCGCGCCCTCCTGTCGGCAGCGATGGGAAGGGAATGTGAACAAATAAAATTTAAGAGATTAAAACATTAAGAGACGAAGGAGACTGGAAGAACTTTTGCGCTAACACGCCTTAGAACTTGATTCTTCGTCAAATTGAAATCAAAAAAAAAAACAAACAAATACATGTTTGAACATAGCTCTGACGATGGCATAAGCCGAAATAGCTATCAACAAATATATAAAAAAGTTTCTGTAGAACTAAAACACATTGTTATTTTTTCACCGTGTTATATAATAATTCTGCTTTATTTATGAATTTAAGCTGTTAAACGGCAAGTGCGATAAAGTGATAGGTACAAGAAGTGAAGCTTTTAGCATATTCGCGCGTGAGCATTTTCATGTAGATATTTCTCCGAGCCAAAGCTTCCCGTAAGTGGTGACGCCTGACCTCACTGCCTTGTTCTACTCTTGTCACGTGTGACGCAACTGTCAGATACAGGAGTAGCCAACTAAGAACATCGGGAGACGTCACGATCTCCCAGCTTACAAGACACGAAAAACACATTTTTCATTTGAACGTACAAACCGGGTGCGATTTGAGTTGTCACGTCATTTTGAGCCTTGAATTTTTGTGGTATTTTTTGTGCGAGTCAATTCGTTTTAAATAACACGGCAGTAAGCGCTGTCTACCAGTAATGCCAAAAAAAACGCTAGAAAGTTACAAGTGTTCATTACTATATGAATTTATTTCAATAAAATACACCAACGCTTATTAGGAAACTGAAATTATTTTTTACGAGTATCCCCAAAATTCTGATTTTCGTTTTACTATACACAGTATTTATTTTATAGCCCGACCACTTAGTTCCTGTTTATATATGAATATATAAAATTAAAAAAAGATAAATATGTTGTCTACTAAATGTATAGGATAAACAAATTTTATATTTAATACTAACGATAAATTTCCACTAAATACACAATCGGAAATATAAATTCATTTCTAAAATATGTAAAGTATACTATTTATTTCATGTTTAATAATTTAGTTATTTATTAGTTTTGACATGGTTGATATTGGCTTATTATTGTGCTATCCGGTTGTTGATTATAAAGGGTATTTCAATAAGGACGCTAAAAATATGTTACTTTGTCCTGCTTAGTAGATTATTCATTGTTTGGTGGCCAAATTTGAGTCAACCAGTTTGGTAAATAATCGGCCAACACCTACCTGTACGTCATCAAAATACAATATCTGGTGAAAACATTGCTGCTGTGTGTGAAAGTGTACAGGAAAACCCAAGGCAGCTTATTTCTCGTTGTTCACAAGAACTTGGCTTTTCTGCGACTTCAACTTGGCGAATTTTGAATCGGGCCTTATGTCTGCACCCGTATAAAATCCAACTATCCAAAGAACTTCAGGTAAACGACCACAGACAACGCCTGATTGGGTTCTGGAGCAGTTGGAAGTTTACCCAAATTTGTCAAAAAAGTCAACTTTAGCGACATGGCCCATTTTATAATGAATGGATATTGGCAGACATTTGATGCTATATTCCATATTTAATGCCGTAAAATATACTTACAAATGAAATTAAAATTTAGTCGAAATCTCACGAACAACTTGTTTTATTTACATTTCAAAACTAAGCGTCCTTATAAAAAGACCTTTATTTGATGTAAAAAAAAAATCTTGTAAACCGTTTCTATAAATAGTGATTTTTATTACTTTTGAAATATTCGGCGAAACTCTTATAGATTTTTAATTCAATATATGATGCTTCTCAGAGGCAAAACACGTGTCATTATTTTTTAAGCAACACGTGAAATAAACAAATTTAATTTAAATTTTATACTAGATGTTTTACCTGATTTTTTATAAAAAAGTTATCGAATTTACAAGAAACTCTTATTGATTTCTTTGTTTCTCTTCGATGTATTTACTTGACTCACTGCTTTCTAAGATGGCTGCTATATTGAATAGACGAAGGTTAGGATATCCTGAGTTAGCAAGGGGATAATAATCCTGTCCGTTCTGAAATAGCTTTGAATTTGTGATATGACGGAATTTCATTTTTAGATGAAGGCAGAGCGTGTTATTTGCAATAATGCGTGAGATTGTTATTTAGTTCAGCCTCTGTGAGCATTGAGCACATAACATTATTAATCGTGTCACATGTAATATTACAAACGTTTGTAAAAATTATATTGAATTTTTCTTCTATATAAAACTACATACATATGTAAGTAAAGGGTGAATCTTATTTACAAACATTCGTGTAATAATAAAAAAAAATAGCAAATTTTTAGTACCCACTTATACCACACATAATTTATTGGATCAGGACCCGTTTCGCTCATGGCGAGCATTATCAACTGTTCAGTTATCAGACAATCAATTGATAATGCTCGCCATGAGCGAAACCGGTCCTTATCCATTACATTTTATGTGGAATAAGTACTAATAACGTGATATTATTTTGATTATAATACCATTTCACCAAGTATTGACAGTGAACACCTTAAAAGTGATTCATGTATTTAATAAAACCTGCCAAGATAGATTTTTGAAACGTATTAGCTATTTACTGTATTTTTTACAATTATTTTATAATAAACGTCAGCTAAAAACAGCACGTTGGGTGACAGGAACGTCTTAAAACAGTGATGTATGTTTTCTCAAATAAATTAGTAGACTTCTTCAAAAACGTACAATTGTATTACGTTAACTATACTGAACACTTTAGAAAAAATATAAGACTAAAGGATCGGTTTTTCCCATGGCGATCATTATCAACTTATGAGTTGATAGTGCTCGCCGTCAGCGAAACTGGTCTTGATCTAATAAATTTAAGGTGGAATAAATACTAAAAAGGTTTTATTATTTTTTTAAATTCTATTCCACCAAGTTGACAGTGAACACCTTAAAAGTGAAATATGTTTATAATTAAATAATTTTAAACAAAATATACATTTTTTAAATGCTGTGATTGAATCAGTATGAACTAATTGCTATCAAATTTTGAAAATTAAATAAATTGAACAATATACTTCAAATAATCTAATATAATATAAGATCCATATTTTATTATCTATTCCGAATATTCGACGACAAGAACCTTTACTATATTTGATCACTATTATATCCGAAAGATCACTTTAAAAATGGTAGAAAATTGGATTCCTCTCAATGCCAATGTTTTCCTTTTGTAACATCGTTTCTCGAGTTCGAGTGGTCAATCCAATTTCATTATTATTTTCTTCAATAAGGTTAATGTTTCCGCCGCCGAGATATGTGTATACCGTTTTCTCAATGCTCTATTGACAATGAAGGTCAAGTATCATCACCTTACTATTGGTGAGAGATCAACAGATATGTCTAAAGTCCCTACATCCCGGTATTTTGGCACGCTTTCAAGATTTCGGCTGTATCATTTGCCAAAGGTTAAGGGCTATTGCCAATTTTACGTGACACAAATCCAAGCGCTGATTTTGCTAAATTTAATGAACAATTTATATCGCCATTTAGTGTTTTATTGTCTGAATTTAGAAGTGAGCGTAAATTGTCGTTCTGCGGATTATGTTTATGAGAATTGGTGCGAAATTGTGTAACCGTTTCACTAAACGACTTGGCAATTTTCGAAATCTTCGAAAATAAAATAAATAGCTTTTATATTATGAGATATTTTATCGTACAACAGTCGTTAATGATTTATCTTTATTTCTGAATACGCATTTATTCATCATGTACGTAATAATTGGTAATTTTGAAACCTATTTTAATTTTAATGATTATTTGATAAAATCAAATGAATATACATCAATATAACAGCCCGATATTTTTATTCAATACTAGCCGGTACCCGGCAAGCGTTGCAATGCCGCTCAAAGAAATAAAGTGTTTTAATTGTGTTCATTGAAGTGCTTTCGAATGCACAATATTTTAAATAAATAATTTCGATTTTATTTCACTTACATTGATCGGTATAGATGACATTTGCCGTTTGCCGTGTACTATTTGTCTTTTGCCGATTGTCTATGGGTTGACACACGTGCCACCTACTGAAAGTTTATTGTACAAGGCATATAACCTTTGCACAAGTGCAACAAAAAGTTTTCAAAATGAACGGTATGACAGCGCATAAAATATGAAAAAACATTGATGTTTATATCAAAACCTACTATAAATTGATTTTACTTTGCCTATTACCTTTGCGCAAGTGCAAACAATAATTTGACAAAGTTTTATCGCAATTGGATGAACGGTATGGCAAAGCATAAATACAAACAAACAAACAAACATTGATTTTTATATATTAGATTGTATCCGTTAAATAAAATCATTGAGTTAATTTATATTATTTTCAACCAAATGAAAAATATATATTAAAGACAATTTTGATTAAGAGTAAAATATTGATAAATGGATAAATATTAAAAAGTCATGGATTTGCTCCCAAGAAACATGTTTAGTTTTTTAAACTTTTTGGTATAACATTAAACAGTTGTTGTAATTTAATAAAATGTAGGACAATTTGTATTAATGGTACACCAGTTAAATATAAATTACTAGCATTTACAATGAACGCTTTATAACTTTTAAAGATATAACAGTAATATAATTTCAAATATAAGCAGCCCTGTGCATTATAGAAATTTGCAGAATTAGTACAATCGAATTGTGTGTTTTAAATATGAAGCATTTTCACCAAGAATTGACAGTAAACACGTTAAAAGTATTATAATTAATAGAATAAAAGCATGGTCAGAAATGTTCATTTTTATTTACTCAAAAAAGTCCCGGATATAATTGCAGTACTTGCTAATAGGAAACTTTTCGCTAAAGTTTTTTTTTCCAAATTAATTCTGAATTAAACTAGATTTAATTTGTACTGAAATTTTAATTAAGTCTGGTGACAAATATGAAACGGGATAATTTATAGTAAATTTCCGACAGTATCAACATATGATAAGTAGCATATCACGCTTGATATTTATTTTTAACATAACTTGTAAAGCGTCTTCAAATTGATATAAAAAAATGTTACGCAACGTCTCAAGTTGACAAAATTTCAGCAAACGAAGCGTCACCTAACGAAAGAGTAAATCTGTTGGCGGGTTTTTTCACGCTCGGCGCCGGTTTTTAAAAAAGCGTCGTGCAATAAAAAAAATCATGAAGTAATTCCCACAGACGCGTATGTATATGTGTGTCAGTGGGTAACGTTCAAGTTTTCAATTCGTGCGAGCTTTTCATTTATCAAAGCTTTTGATAAACTAAAGTTTCCCTTTATTTTACACTAAGCGCGAAAATTATTAACATCATAAACATGAAACTCAATAATAATTGTGAAGTTTTTTAAAATATTTACTTTTAAAAATCAAGTGCCTACTTCAAAAACGTTTTTACAGTTAGATTTATTCGCATGAGTTTTCCGATACCTGATGAAGTATTTACGTGATTTTCAACATCTACGAAGTTTGCTAAATGTTTTCTAGAAATCAAATATTTTTTACATATTGACAACTGTGCAAAATGTGAGCCTCAATTCTTTGGGAAGATTCGTTATTCTAAAAGAAACTCGCGAGAAAAGATGAGAGAAGGTAGAGCTGGAAATGAAAAGTAAATCTTGGATACATTGCAGTGTTTTCTTGCGGAAGGTTAAAAGTGAATTTTTATCTGCAATTACTTGGAGTTTTAGAAGTAAAATGTTATGGAAATAAGCAGGAAACTGATTTAATTTTGATCGGTAAGAACAGAAATGCGTCAATTTATGAGGTACTTGTGTTCGTATAAACAAATAAATGATTTTAAGCCATTGTCATACTTTTACTGAAAAATTTGTTATCTGTTTGTAGGTATTTGACTGATTAACATTGAGAAAACAACAATACTTTCACAAATAATAGAAAAAAGATGCAACCAAGTGTAGGTCAAATAGTAATACTCAGGACTGTGGATTCGGTAAAAAAAATACGACTCCGACTCCAGCATTTACCAAAAACACAACTCCAACTCCAATATTGACAAAAACACGATTCCGACTGCTATATATATTTGTTGCTATTTTGGCTTACGCCTTCGCCAGAACTATAGTTTTGATAGTTCTGACGAGGGCGTAAGCCTAAATACATAGCTATCAACAAAGATATATATATAACATAATTTCTGTAGAATTAAAATACGTTGTTATTTTCCACACCGTATTATAATGGAGTTCTGCCAAGTAAATACCAACTCAATCAATATATTTAATTATATATCAACCAACCAATCCTTCCAATAGCCAAATTTGACATATTATATGTAAAAAATAAAAAGTTCAATATTTTCAAAATTTCCGACTCCGACCAAAACGCCGCGGCGACTCCGAATCCACAGCCCTGGTAATTCTACACACTGTCGTTGTTTTATTAATCACAAATTCTTGTTCAATGTCATTGAACGCTTTTTTGAATGTGTGATTCATAGCCCGAGTAAGAAACCAGCGCCGTGTTGTATAAAATTGACTTTAATGTGTGTCAATAATAAAAGCGTCGCGACGTCAGGGGATCGCATTGTAGCGGCGGCCGCGGTCAGTTCCGATGCCAGAACCGGAGGGCCTTGGACTCTCGTCAAGAGCGCTTTCACTGATGGCTCAGCTCGGTCGTCTCTCGTATTGTTATGAAGCGTGATGAGAGCGTTAACCTTAAAATAGACGTTGCGACTAATATTAATAGGTATAATCAATAAATTGTATTAAATTAATCACTTATTATTTACACGTGCATTTACTATGGTCAGTTAAGTCATTGAAATTAATAAAATTTGATTGAAATTGACACCGTGTAAAGTTTTTTCGTTTCTCAAATTCTTTTTAAGTACTAATTTCACTCCCGGTGACATAATATTTTTACTATTACAACATATGATGAGGAAAACTATTCGAAAACTAAAAAACCCCTTACGATTACTGAAAGCGAACGACTGATAGGAATATGTGTTTGCACGCATAGTTTGATACGTGATTTTATATGTACATTTTGAAAGCTTACTCAATTGCTTATTTCACATAAAATATAAACTTCTTGGTCAAAAGGCCGGTTATACTGTTTTATGTATTATGTGCATATGTAGCTCGTTTTACAGAATTTTATAAAATAATAAAATAAATGACTATGTGTTATTGGATGATAATGCTCGCGATGGACAAAACCGACGGTGATCGTTGTTATACAGTATAATAAAAAAATATATTTATTTAGATACAAAATTCATGCAATTTTAGTGGGCTGATAACTTATGGTTAAAATCTAACTACCAAAGAAGAAACAACCCAAATTGAATGGAATAACTTCATAAACGTGCTGATTAACATCGATAGTCGTAAGGCTGTTTAGTTAATTTAAAATATCTTTAGAATGGGGTCGTATTTTCATGGCTGTAAAAATATTTCCCTGTCTGTCGTGCAGTGGTCGGCGTCGTTGGCTTCCGTGCTGGACCAGCCGGGCTCGAGCCCTGGTACGAGCATTTTTTTTCAATCGATAAATTGATTCCGTCCAAAAGCAATGGGTGTGATTAGCTGATAACTAGTCCAGTCCCAGTCCTCGAAAATGACAGGTTGAGCAACTGAGTAACAATCAATTCTCATAGACAAGTCATGTTGAGATAAACACTGTGAGGAGTCAATATGATCCATGTAAGGAGCGTACATAATTTAAAATAATGCTCCGTATCTTTCCATTCATTTTACGGAAAACCACCAACCCCAAGTATTTCAAAAGTAACACAAATTATAAAGTCACCCAAATATTTCTTACTTTGAATTTTAAATCACAGATAAATTTACGGTGGTATTAATTACCAAATAAACATAATTACCCCAATTTATTTAACGTTTCGCCATTTTGCCAAAGAAAGCCTTACACAAAAAAAATCGTAGCGTGTGTCTTAACCTGTAACTGTACTCGTATATTATTTACAACGCGTACTTTGAGAAACCCACAAAATGCAGTCTTGCACATTATTGAAATCGTTACTAGGCTGTTAGAATTTGTATGTTCTTAGTGGTGCTTAATTTAATTATTTACTTAAGATTCTTGAAATTGTGACTTTTGCCATATATGTGTGGATTCATATAACATTTTTGCTGATAGCTAGCATACGTGCAATAATCGAATCAATTTCTAAATGCTCGAAATTTGTTTTTCGTATCTATTTACTCGTAGTACAGGTAGCTTGAATAATAAACATAATGTCAGTTTTTGCAATATTCTATGTTTTTCTTTTCTAAAAAAGTAGAAAAAATCAATTGATGTGCTAACGAAGCACTTGCTGTCAACGCTGCAGAAAATATTTACTGCTAGTACCACACATTTAAGTAACAGTAAAATTAATATAAAAAATAATAACACATTTTTTGCACATATTACAAATTAGATTTACGTAGATTAGTACCACAGCAAGCGTTATCAACTGAATTTCAGTTGACAATTCTCGCAATGAACTAAACTGATCCTGATCTTAATAAATTTAATGTCGAATAAGTACAAAAAATGTGTTACAGTTTTTTACTATAATGCTATTCCACCAAGTATTGACATTGAACACTTTAAAAGTAAAACTTTACTTTTATAGATAAAATCATTGCTTTTGTGAGATAACATTTCATTTTGTGTATTTATAAAAAAGATTTTTTATTTTATTTTTACGTAAAAATCACCTTCTGATATTTTCATGCGTAAATATCTTTGAAAATAAACATCAAGTTTAACGGTAATATTTTTATATCTATGAAGGTCGTTAATTTAAAACTTATACGAACAAGAAAGATTAAATTATATTGTGCTTATTAGCTACACGTTTTCCGTAACAGCTGTTGTTATACGTGATGTATTAGACATTCCTCCTACATTGAAAAACCAATCCGTGTGACGGAAGCTATTTTAATTTTTCTCAAGAGACGAACCCAACCAGAGCTGACGGAATTGTTACTACCCTTCCGAAAAACGATTCATTAAAAAAATATTAATGTAAACTTAACAAGAAAATAATGAATGCTTATTTTGAAAGATTTATTGAAAAAAAAATACTTGCGTTTTGACAGACATGCAAATTAAAATTTAAAAAATCATTTGAATATATTACATTAAAGTATTTGTTTAAAAAGATACTGAACTATATTCTGAGTTACTTTGAATATGTTTATTGTTAATACTTATTAAATAAGCTCGTCAACTCGTCAGTTGAAAATGCTTGCGTTGAGCGAAACTGGTTGTTATCCAAATAAATTTAACGTGGAATAAGTACAAATAAGTCATGTTTGGCATAGATTGATTAAGGTGTTTGCTTTGTTTATTTCTCTTTAGGTTAACCGTTATGACGTTACTATAATTATTTTGATAACTTACATATTATTAGTTATTCATCATTGCGTAGTAATTAATATTATCAATTGTAAATATACAGCTGAAAAAATATTTATATAATATACGGCGCTATATGTTTTGCATCTCGTTTACAGTTAGAATTTTACATGTGTTAATTTGATCCTTTTCCATTAAAAGAAACAACGTCTTTAAAACAGTTAATTATTGTGTTTTTAATATATTAATAACGTGTACACAAATTTAACCAATGTTAAGAATAAAAATAGAAGTTTTTTAAAATGAAATCATTAATATTAAATTGCATATTAGCTTTTTCGATTAAGTAAATAGTTCAAGGTGTACACCACGTCTATGAACTTGACGCTTTTGCCCTTGATAGGGTAGCCAAAATTTAATGAGTTTACAATGCACGGTATGCCTGTAACAATTTGGATTAAGTGTCCGCAAGTTTCTACGCACTACACATTATATGGGTTAGATTTTGTTTTGAGACTCGGAGCTTTTGTGATATATTTGATTTGAGGCTTAAATTGTAATGAGCTTTAGGTGGCTCAATCTATTAAAGACACTATAAACTGTAACAAAAGACAAACTAAAAACTACAGGCATTATTTGACAGCTAAGCTAAGATAAATTGTATGAATTTAAAACAGAGCAAACTAAAGCTAGATATTTAATAGTTAATGAGATTTAATTACGAAAATTATCGTTTAAAACACGGTAATTCTGCTTGAATTATTTATTATATATCAGTATTTTATAAAGTGATTTCATAATTATCGAAGATCAGCATCACTTAATAAGATAAATACTTTTTTACTATCCATGCCTACTCCCAATGTGAATATGGCATATGGCTTTCCAATGGAGGTATTTAAATATTTTCTCTACGAGAACTGTTTATTACTCAGTCACTCAACCTCCTCTCAGTTTGAAGAGTGTAGGGATATAGTGGATAAGAATAGGACAGGACTAGCGGTTAGTTAGTCGCTCTCGTTATGTGTGCTTATGAGATCGGATGAGTGGGAAGTAGAGACTCCAATTCGAGTATCGAGTACTCGATACTCGAGTATACTCGTCCATTTTTCAAGTACTCGATACTCGAGTAGTTTGAAAAATTCTCGAGTAATACCCTACTTGTATAAATGAAGATTTAATTACAAATTTTATTTTGTTTCAAGCGGCGGTCAGAAAAAATCAAGAGTTTTTTCTACTGCTGGAATAAAAACAAAACTTCAAACCAAATTAAAATTTGAGACGCTTAATTCTCTTTTATTTTTGAATTATCTGTTTCATAAATTGAAATGAATGTAATAATGAAATAAAATAAGCTTATTTATTTGTTTATCATCTATTGATAGACACAAATTTGAACAAATAATATATATTATGGTACATCTGAAACTACTCGAGTATACTCGAATACTCGAGTATTTTAAACTTTTGCTACTCGATACTCGAGTAGTTGAGATGGCGAGTAATTGGAGTCCCTAGTGGGAAGGAATGAAAAGAAATAAGTCGATACAGCCAACTTATAATCATTGTAAAAAGAGAAAACTAAATTTATTTATCTTTTCATTTTAGTCAAGTCCCTTTTCGGCGATTTTCTTTAATGCAGAAAAATCCTTTGAAAGAGTAGCGTTTGACAAGAGTCAAGTGGATATTATTTGTGTATGTTCTAGTGGCATAATCTTACGCTGACAGAGGGACTGGCCACGATTAAAAATAATCCCGCGCAACATGTTAATGACACATTTTTTTCAAAACAAGGTCACTGGCTTCTTCCCAACTGATTCGACGCTCTCTGCAAAAGCTCAGTGGCTATGAGCTTTTTTTTATCTGACGCGTCGGTTATCTGATATCAAAAAATAGACTTTAATTTTTTCACTCTAGCGCTACTACTGTCCGGTCAAGTGTGTAAAATCAGGATTTCAAACGAAGACAATTTATTAATTAAATGACATACAAACATTCAATGAATTATGTGTAGTTATATGGTTTTAAGTATAGTTTTGTTTCGCGACTAAGAACAGCTTTCAACAAAGTAATAATATTAATTTTTAATGTATTAAATATATACATTAATGTGTATCCAAATTAAATAAGTGAATACGCGTGAATTTCAAAAGAAGATTAATTGAAAATTGTTTATCCTTTATCATGGATATCCTCAATGGCGTGGCGTTACCATGGGTTACAAAAAACATACAGAAATTTAATAACACCCAGTGTAGTAATCTCCATGTGCCCAATCTAGTGTCGTTAAACTGAGCATACTTGTTGTATCTAAACTATGATAAGTTAAACTGTATTTTCATAAAATCATATGCCACATAGCTAATCTAATACTTTTAGACTTTTGGAGTCATTTAATCTTTTACGGTGACAAAAACAAGAGAAGAGTAAAAATAAACACTAAATTAAGATTGAAATAAATATAATTTCTTTTGTACAAAACGTGTGTCTTGATCTATATATATATTATATTTTATAATGATGATGGACATTTTTCGCTCACCCCAAGCAAGCATTTTCGGCTGAAAAGAAAATTTGTTTAATTTATTTAAAAATTATGATTTTCCACACAAGAAATATGTTGAGCAATACTCGCGTTTGTTTTTTTTTCTTAACTTACATTTCTCTAATCTCAGCTCTTTTTTGTATCAAACAAATTAGGCTGATTTTTTGGTACAAAAGACTTAATTTGTTGTTAAATTATCTCAGTAAAAACCACACAAATATTCTGTCATCAAAAAGTTTTGACATTTAAACAGAAGCATATGCATAATTGAAAACAAAAACAAAAACGTGCATATCTTGTATTTGTACTACAATGAATTAGTATTTTACGACGCTTTATTGGAATTAACTATAAATCCAAATAATCATTTGGATCATGAATTAAGTCAGTAATTAATATTCGTTTGGCTAAACCACTTCTAACATTTTAGGTTTTGAAAGTTTATAAAATCTTAAGCGTAAATGAGTAAATTATATCTTGAAATCATTTATAATATTTGTCGACTAAAAAGGTTAAGCCGTATCTAGTATTTCAAAACTATTTTACATTCTGGAAATCAAAACAATAAACTTTACGATAAGATATGTGTGTTAGTTTATTTGTGACAGAATCTTACAACATATATTCATTTCATTTGACTTAGTAACACATAAAGTTTTAATATACTACCCATTATTTGGCTTCTAGCTCCTATCTTAATAAAGAAATAGTACAAATACATGTAAAACCACTGTGAGAAAATTTAATTAATTTAAGACTTGCAGAATTACCGTTGTGCTTCTCATTAAAAAATGTTTTTTAAAGCATCGTTCTTAGATTCTTTGCTATAATTCATAATATTGTTCTTTTGTAATTAATATGAAATATACTAACAATCTTTCTTGAAAATGGAGTACCGTATTAAAATTAAATTGCCACTGTCAAGATCGACACAAACAAATCGGCTACATAGAAACATGACTGTGATGAAGTTTAATTTCTGTCATATTTTCAAACTATCATAACGAATCGTTTTATTTAATAAAGATGGCATTGAAGAACTTTCGCAGCGGCCTTAGTTTTTTTTCGATGGAAGTTTTAAAATGAATTTTCAAATTTTTGTCAAAAACAATAATAATTAATTTTTTTGCTGTAGATGTACCTTCATAAATTGACCGCCGTTCGATTTCGGAACTAAAATTGTCCCCATATAGTAGATACATTTAAAAGCCTTTGAAGTTTTATTGTTTTAGTAAAAATATATTTACATGAAGATTTTGTTTCATTTATAGCTTGCATATAAAAATGTGTTAGTAAATAAACAAATTTGATTGAGTATTGCACACTTTTTACGCGATGGTGGCGCCCTCACAAGCGATCAAGTTATAATGGTACATCTATAGTGTCTCATGTATTTTGTCTAAAGTCTCCAAAGACAAAATTGATAGCTAGTATATACATTTGGAATAGTTCTTAAAAATACTTATTTATCAACATTAACAAAAACGGCCACATACTATAAATGAAAACTTTATATTTATATACATATCTATTTGTAAAATTATTTTTTCTCATAGTAAAATCCTAACCAAATATTAAGACTTTTAGTACATTTATCTACAGCTGAAAATGAGTTGATCAACATTCCTTTTCCACTGAGAGTTTAAAACAGAATGATAGCTTAATTTAGATTTGTTGGTATTTAATAGCTATTTGATCTGTTTTAATTTTGTAAATAACGAAGAAAGTTTTGCATATATTATACACACAAAGTACTTCCTTTAGTTACTTCCGTTAGGACTTTTTTGGATTTTTGTTTTGTCAAAATTGACTGCCTTGAGATCAATTTTATGGCTGCCCGAATATAGTTGACTTTTAAAGTTATTATCGTCTGTAGAAAGATACAACATAAATGTGTAAAAAATATTTCTTACATAAATATTTGTGCATCTGAATTTGAGCGAAACTATGTTTATAAATACTATATAGAAAGAAAATAATCAATGGCACTAAATGCTGCATAAACTTATTCGTCTTTGAAGCCTAAAACTTTTTAAATTATTTGACAAACATTTGCAAGATGGTGCAGTTCTCAAAATGGTGCCAACCACATACTAAAGCAATATTGAAATTTGAACGTTCGGTTATTGAATATTCTTTGATTCAAAAATTGTTTTAATTTCACTTATCCGCAAATATTTTCTTCACTAAATTAGCATAAATGAATATTTTCCGGTCATTATATACGCGTTGAGAAAAAAAATAAAAATATTATAGATCCGTTTCAGTTACTAAAGAAAACTAATTTAAGTTGCTAGCCTAAATTTTGTTTCTAGTTTTTAGTTGTGTAGAAAGAATTCAATTTTTCATTCTGATTATAAAAATTCAAGCATCAATGTAAGCTAACTCACCTTCTAGTAAAATTAAAAAAAATCAATAATTATTTTAATGTACGTTGAACGAATGAAAAATTCATTGTTCTTATGTAAATTAATACTAGAAATAATTAAAATACATATGCAATGAAACAAATTGAATACTTTCAAGCTAATACACGAAATATATACTAAAATTTTCTAGTTTTATAATTAAAAAAACTAATATACTAAGAGTATGACCTGAATAAACATTGTCATCTTTGAAAACATATCTATGTATATTATTTAAAATTACAACTTCAATATTTTACAAAAATCTAAAAGCATATTTCTCTCGAAACAATTATTTGACTGAAAGCAGAATAATCAAAGTGGTATTTCTTTTTTTATTCGTAAAGCGGTATCTGGATACAATTTTGGAATTTACGACTGGTACAAAAGAAAAATATTTTTAAATCAGGCTTCAGTTTCTTTACGGAAAGAAAGATCAAAGAAAATTACCAATGCAGGTAAATATTTGAAATCACGGTATACGCAAAGTTTTCAATCAAATTGTTTGTATATTAAATACTTAATTTTAACAAAAGAAGGTTTAAATGAGACGAAAATAGATTGCTATTATTTTTAAATCGAATGGTTTTTTTTAGTACAAATGGTTGGAATAATTTGGATAATTAATTAAATAAAAAATATACACACGATATTTATTCCATCCAATTTTGAAGAAATATTGTATACTTTTAAGGTGCTCACTGTCAATACTTGGTGGAAAGGCATTAAAATAAAAATACATTTTTAGTACTTTTTCCACATAAAATTTATTTGATCAAGACCGGTTTCGCTCATGGCGAGCATTGTCAACTGATAAGGAATACAATAAAACAGTGATATTTATACAAAAATTATGTAAGAAAAACAAGGTATGACAAACTAAAGACTATAAATAAAATGTTGAAGACCTCTTAGCAATTATTAGTTTACATTGCTATGTTTACAATGCTCGCCATGAGCGAAACCGGTCCTGATCAAATAAATTTTATGTGGAAAAAGTACTAAAAATGTATTATTATTTTTATTTAATATTGTATAAGCTATAACAAACAATTAATTTATACAACGTCAATTATATATAGATGAAAAAATTGTATCATTAAGTAATAGCGTACTGTGCTTACGAACATAATTATTACTCAATCGTCATTTGATGAAAAACTTCATCACAATAATATCAGCCAATTTTTTAAAACAATTTGACTGTATCCAGAATACATAAAAACAAATTAGCAAGGAAATCGGATAGTATGTTAAAACTTTGAATGCATTAGTTCTGCGCATCGATGATTTTCGATTTATAAAAAATCGTTCATGATTTATTATCCTTGACAATCAATTATCGCTTTGAGGATTTCTATCAATCTTTTTTGACGCTTTATTGAAATTTCGTATGATTAATCGGTTACAGGTGGTCTAAACTCTCAATTTTCGTAATGGCTGGTAGATATAAGAAAACAAATATATTCTTGTTTTTACCTGTATGAAGTCTTTTGCAAAAATCATATGCCTCTTCATTTATCAAATCTACAATGGTTATGAATTGTGAGAATAATGCAATGGTCCATGCAATAAAGTGTTTATTATTTCTTTTTTAGGTCAATAATGAGAATTAAATAGTGGCTATTTAATACGCTTTCAAAGGAATGTTGCCCATTGAAACAAATAACCAATTAACGATTTTGAAGGAATTTTTGCTGTACGAGATTGATGACGCTTGACAGTTTTAAAACGAAACGAACTTTATATATAAGCTATTTTGTAAGCCATGAAACGATTCAAAACGCATATTTGAACGAGAAACATATTTCCTCTTACGGAAAACATTAAGTGAAGTTAAGTTTAAATATAAATATATATTTTTTTATATTTTGAGAGTAATATTTAAATCTAAAATAAATTGAGAAGAGAGCGAGCAAGGGAGAGAGGAGGGCGTCGCGGGCTCCGCAGGGCCGCACCGGTGCGATCATGTTCCGCCAGGAATGTACGTGATATATCCGGCGGACGAAGTAGTCTACCTGACATACGGCATCGAATCACCCGTCCGCGTGAAGCCGCGACCGACTCTGGACCATCTGTCTGAGCCGCAGGTCCCCTTCAGGCTCCCGTCCCGCGCCCCAGCCCCGACCGCATCCGCCACCGCCTCCGCCGTGGAGTCGCCCGGAACGCCCCCCGCCGATATCTTCGACTACGGCGGTCCCCATGCGGCCTCTTCCAAGCCGCCGAGGGTCGACACCTCCCGACCGCGACCCGACAAGAAGCCGAAGAGGAGATTCCTCCGGCTGAAGAAATCGGAGGACCCCGACTTCGGCAGGACCCTCCGCAGTCCGAACGCCTTCGACTGCGAGAGACCGGCGCCTCTCGCCACTCCGGCTTTTTCCAAAAAGAACATCTTCGACCGTGACTTCGAGGCGCTGTTCGAGGTCTCTCACTGTCCGGATTTTGCTGAACACGTCAGAGTCATCACTCCAGATCCAATATGTCCAAGTCGAGAGACCGAAGAGGCTGCGGTTCACATCCACGAAGAGGAGGTGCAGCGGGGAGAAGAGGTCGACCTGTGGGACTCTCCTCCGGAGGAAACGGAGGAAAAGAAGGATTTCTTGCGCGTGCCACCCCATTCCGCTCCCTCGACTCCGCGCCCCGAAAAAAAATTCGCCCCCCCTCGCGTCTCCAGGCAGCCCTCGCCGGTCGTGAAATCCTCCTCCCTTGAAGGTTTAATTGAATTTTCTTTTGTTTGGTTTGACTTTTCAGCGTGTGAGTTTTATTTTTTCATTGCAGAGAATAGAAGCTGCAATCCGCAACACTAATAAATCCATTAAAACGCCATACTAATATGGTTACATATTTATAAAACAATATATTTAGAAAGACTACCATATGAACAAGTAACGGCTTATTTTAAGAACATTCTCATATTGACCATTCCAAATGGACTTTATAATACTTCTAGTGGCTCGTATTTTAAATAGAGATCAACTCCACAGACCCAGCTAAATATATACTACAAATTGTCTAATAAAGATTACTCATCGAAATAATAATACTCATGAAGCTTCCAATTAAATAATGTAAAAACATTTTTTATAATAAGCTCACGAATATTTTTTATTTTCAGCATTCTTATTTTGGTAATTCTAAGGTGAGTTCTTTAAAATAATATCTTTGCATAACTATTCATGTTATTGCATTGTTTTGTTTCTGTGTGAGCTTGAGCATGTTAGAATACTACTCTAGTTACTTAAATTTCATATATTAATCCTTGATTAAATGATTTAAGGCATGCTCTAAATTATATTTTGATATCATTGCGGTTTTTTCTTTGCTAGTGATCAATTGAAAAAAACCAACACTTTCAATCAAAGTTAAAATTAAACTTATTAAGACTCGCATTTTCAATACTGAAGATTAAATGAAAATAATTTATAGGTTTATTAACCTTTGTAGTTAGACGTTTATAATTTATCTTTAAATTGTTATAATTTAAAAATTTGTCAATAGTATCGTCAAAAAATTATGTAGTAAAATATGTAATATAATCAGTGACGGCTTGTGAGTTAAAGGAAGATTTACCATTTTTGCAATTCTATCTTTCAATTTTAAAACATTTATAAAATTTCAATTCAATGTTCGTTAGTAAAAAATATTGAATCTTCCTTTTGCACTAGCACCCTGTAAATTATAATACTTAATTAAATATGTATTATATAAAATGCTAACACTCGATTAGAAAATTGCAATGATATCCAAACGAAATTTGTATTTTCCAATTTAAATCATTTCATTGAGTCTATTTTTTTGGGCTAAAATCAAGTATTTATTTTTAAATACTTTAACGTATATTTAAATGTTTTTGTTTTCATAATTTTGGTTTTTCCCTAGTCTTTTGAAAATTTTCATTTCCTGTTTTCAGCTTTCATCGCCTTTCTTCCTGTTTATTATCTTACGGTTGAATAAGAGACTGCTTACTCGTGAAAATGATTTTTTATTCTTCCCTTAAATTGTCGTCGTAATTAATGTAAGGTTTTACGCGCTTCAACCACAGAAAATATAATAACATTATAATGTATACATGTTTGAAAACCGAAACTAAATAATTTCCCTAGACTATCGATAAAACACTTTGTATGTCAAATATTTATTTATTTAGATTTCATATCTCCTTGTTAATTTAACGACCAAATATAAATAATTTTGCACGATTTTATGATATAATCATTACCGTTGCATTAAGCTTTCATAAAATTGATAAAACAATATAGATTTGTACTGCTTTTAGTAATACAAAAATATTTCATAGCTACAACCTGTTTTATTCTTTATCCGTTATTTTTAATTATGAACTATACACCCCTACAACGTGATAAATATAAAAAATAGGCAAATATATTTTTTCTCTCTAAAAAATAAGACTGTGATAAAATGGATTTTCAATTAGCTTTGATATTCCTTAAAATTTGACAGTTAAGATTATCGTTTATGTATGTAGATGAATTGAGATGTAGGATTTTATAATTAATTGTTTATTATTTACGATTTAAAAAAATCAATAAACCTATAATTGATAACCAAGATAAATATTTAAATACCTCGACGTGTTTTAGATTTTTCTACAAATTTTAAAAGTAAAGTACTATAATTTTATGTATAAAGTTTGTTATTCCACGTACTAACTATTATAAGTAATGAAAAGTCTAACGCATGTTTGCCACTTGAGTCTCTTTAAGCTTATATATAATACTATAACACAATACTTAGTAATTTTAGAAAAAGATCCGTGAAAATATTGCAATGTATTTTAGTTCTATAAAAAATATAAAATTTATAGGTGATAGCTATTTCGAACCCTCGTCTAAACTAGAGCTTTCTAGTTTTTTCTGGTGTTATAATGGAGTTCAACTAATTAAACGTCAATTAAATAAATCTATCAAATCAAGTTTTACATTAATAATTTTCTACAAAGATAGCTCATCCTGCCATATCATCCACACCAGCCCGGTCCTTGGCTTAGTGGTCAACGTTGTTGGCTACCGTGTCGGACCGCACGGTTTAGATTCTCAGTACGAGCAGATTTTTTCAGTCGATTAATCGATTCTACTCAGAGGCAATGAGTGTGTGTGTTGTTAGATCCCTTCCCATCTTACCGATAACAAAGAGCGACGCATAGTGGCAGCTATTAGCTTGTCACTAGTCCTATCCAAATGCTCATATCCTTTCCATCCCTACTCTCTTCGAAAAAGAGAGGTTGAGCAACTGAGTAACAAGAAATTCTCGTAGAAAAAACATATATTAAAATAAACTCCGTGAGGAGTCCAAATGTCCAAGTTGAGAGCGGACATGGAGATAGCACATCTTAAATATATATTTTTACTAATATATTTATTTTTGTTTAGAACCAACCCGAAAACGAGCTGGCTTCTTCTCCCGAATCAGACATCGATCAGCAGACAGCAGGAGCAGAATGTCAGGTGGAGTACAGGGCGAGTCAGTCCTGAGGGATATCACCCACCCCTCGCTCAACGAACACCTCAAAAACCACAATGCCGTCAGCTTTAAGCTCATCAAGACAGGTAGGAAACCAAATTAAAATGTTTAAAGGATTTCGTTTTATTTGATGAACGTAAAACATCAATTTGGTTTTATGGCAGATAAAAAAGGATAATTACATCTTATTATACTTATATAAACCGATATTAAATAAATGCGTTGCGGATAAACATAATAAAACATTAATTAACTATACAGCTATATTTGTACATACTTACAATAAACCATATAATGCTTTTTCGGAAAGTCTGAAAATTGATTTAAATTTAAAAGTTTTAAATCATAGAAACACATTTTTTTTCTTATTTCGAATTAGATTTATTAGGATCACGATCCTTGTTCCTAATAAATCTTATGTGGAAGAACAAAGTAAATATGATATTATTTTTTATAAAATATCATTTCACCACTTGAAAGAGATCAATGATTTCTTGGCCAATCTTAGCTTATTGTTGGCTAAAATAAAAATCCTGCGACATGATTTTTAGAATAAGCCATATGACTTCCTTTCCTATGTTCTATAATATCTTATGTATATTATATCACTTTGTGAAACGACTTTTATTGAAACGCCTGTTTTGTTTTAAAATCTCATTTATTTGTATATAGTAATTGTCTTATGCCAAATATTTCACTTTAACATCTGAAATTACTTGAATCCCGACGATTGATGAATCACAATTACATAAAAGTTATGTTCCACTTCTAAGGTATTAATTTACGGTAAATTCTTAGTGGAAGAGCAATATATCCCTATAAAATAGCAACTGTAAGGTAAATCATTTTTTAACAATAACCCATCTTTTACACTAGCAATATACACTCATCTTCTGTTATCAAACAATATTGTTATGTACAAGAAATAAAGAGTATTACGGTTATAAAAAATAGAACAACCTTCTAAATTAATGAAAATTTCACCCAAAATGCCAAGCTATGTTGTAATTATTGTTTTTATTATAATGCTAGGCCGACACGCATATTTGTATTGTTTTTTTCGATGGGGTGCTCAAAATAAAATTACAACACTAAGCTCATGGTTGATTAATTATTCGAGATAATTTAACATAAAGTATTCATAAAGGGGTGTACCTAGGATCGACAAGTGTTTTAACTATTTGACAAACTTCGTCAGACCAAATTTACTGATTGTATTTTACTAGACTCCAATTATTCGAGTATCGATAAGTAAACATTTGAAATAGTCGAGTAATCGAGTATACTCGAGTAGTTTTAGATGTACCGAAATATGTATTATAAATTCAAATTTGTGTATATAAATATTAATGAATTAAACGACTGCAATTTTAAATTGGTATGAAGTTTTTTTATATAATTCTCGCAGTAGAAAAAACTCTCTGTGTTGCTGTGAACGTCGTTTTCACAGTAAACAATGAATGAAATATTTCATCTAGCTATTTTTTGTCCGCTGTTTAAATGATTCCAACTTTTCAAAAATCTTTTAAAAATTTTGACTTTAATAATTGTAAGGGGTTTAGTTTTTGGTTTATCGATGACATGGGGAAATAGTCTCTAAAATATATGCTTAAGATAACCTCTTGAACTGGCTTCACTGTGGATTGCTCACCACTCCACCAATCGCGTCCTCCAGTTGGCAACGATAGGAAGGGAATGCAAATTGGATATGAAAACTTAACTCAGAAACGAAGGAGACGGGAAGAACTTTGACGCTAACACGCCTCTGAACTTAAAGCTCCATCTTTAGATATAAACAACAACAAAAATAAATCTTCATTTATAAATTACGAGTATTACTCGAGTATTCTTTTAAATTACTCGAGTATCGAGTACTTAAAAAATGGACGAGTATTCTCGAGTATCGAGGAGTATTCGATGATCAAATTGGAGTCTCTAGATATGAGTTATATGGAGAAGTGTTTAAATAAATATTATAGATAGATTGAGAAAAAATCATACGTGAAAACAAGATTCGAATTATAATCTGAATATTTCAACCCTAGAGTAGTTATAAAAAAACGAAATATCTTACTAGTAATAAAAGAATTTCTTTTAAGTAAATTTATGTGTTTTAATATTATATTCGACTTGAATTTCTTTGTCATATGGTGGGTAGTAAGTAAGTGGCTTTCAAGTCCATGGCAACTGCGTAACGGCTCTGTATACAACATAATTATAATTTTCTCACAGTACGTTGATTCCTTTTGCATTGTTTTCTGGCTCACTTGCAAAGGCAGCCCAAGCGTTGAGCGTCGGGAGTCCGCAGATATTTTTTTCAGATTTAGGGGTCCATGGCACGAAACAGGTTGAGAAGCGCTAGACTAGTCAACCATAATCTAATATTTTATATAAGTCATAATTAACAGAATATTACTTTTTTAAATGTATAGATAAAATACTAATTTTGTTACGCATATAATATCTGACATTTAAACTGCACAATACGACTTTTATTTACAAAAAATAAAATAACCATTTCATTTTCGTTAGTATAATATTTTTAACAAGTTGCTAATACGAAAATTTCTGCTTATAAGATAAGGCGACATAACTCTCAAAGAATGAATAAAATAATATATCATAATTCAAAAGAAAAATTAACCGGTCAAAGAAGCTCGCTTCTTTGCCAAATTGCCTTCTGCATATCAAAACATAAATATTAATGAAGGCTTTGATGCCATGAAACAAAAGCCTGTTTTTTCTAATATCACGTTTAAGCTTTAAAGTATACCAAAATAAAAAATAATATGTTTTTAAAAACATTCTTTGAAATTGAGGCGTTTGAATTTTTTACTTCACTAATATCCGGGTTTCGCCTTTCGGCATCTACAGACATTTCAAGTGTATTCAGTCAGGCATTTTTATTCACATAGTTTACGTTAATTACACTTAAACTTAGTGGTCTACTCTTATTTTGTATATAAACGATACAAATTGTTTACTACGCTTCATATCAAGTAATTTCGTACACTTGACCTACAGGAAGATGCCACAAGGTGAAACCCGGGTAGTTAGCGACACAACTCATGAAAAAGTACAAATTTCAAACGATTTAAATTTGATATTGAAATTCCATTAAGAACTCTCAGTAGATTTTCTTAATATTCTATGGAATTGTTAGTGATGATAATTTTTCAAGAATAATGTATTTTAATGAATCTTGTGATAAAAATATTAAATTTTATTTGATCAGTTATAATTCAATAGTTAAATGTTTTATATAACAGCGTGCTGTATCATATATGTACAAACCATTATTTTATGATTAAAATTAAGCATAAATAAATCAGATAATTTGAGATTCGTCAAATAATTTGTCTGTTTTAATTCAGGCATTATTTAAAGAAAGGTTAATGGGTACATAAATATTTGAATTCAAAATCTCGGGTTTATCTGCAAAGAGACAAATTAATTTTGAGAAATCATTTAGTATTCGGCGACGTCATCGTATTGTGTTACGTATTTATTGAGATAAAGGCTTTATGCTGAAAGAAGATTTTGTATCCATTAAAAAGGTTATTTTGATTATATTTCTGTTATATATATCTCAACTGTTCTTAAATATTTATTATTCCTACTTTTCATTTTTTATTCTTAAGAGAAATTATTTTCAATAAATACAACACAATTTTCTGTACTACTTTCACATTTAAATAAAATTTAGTTCTGTTTATTGAACATAATACATTTCCACGTAAAAATGTATTTTAAAACCCATTTAAAGAAATATTTGCTAAAACTTTACGATAGTCCAGTGGTTTTCATGTGCGGCCACGGTGGCCGCACATGAGAACCACTTCTCATTTAATTTCTCCTGAAAGACTATGAAAATGAAATGTTTTGTAAACAATTAAAACCCATAGTAAAAATGACAACCATGTGTAGTTCCATTTGAAACACCACAAACTGTAGTTCAATTTGGTGCGGCCACCAGACATTTCATAGGACTCCTTATGTTTACGATGCGGCCACGGTGCAATTTTCTGTGAGAAGTACTGCGATAGTCAGTCCGAAGATGCGCAATAAATTATACAATGCGTGGAATAATCAAAGTTATTTTTAATTTTATATAAAAAATTAGCTACTCTTATTTTTTCCCGCTATATTCCGTTCTAATGTGGAGCATATTATGTCCTCCCAAAGTTGTAAAAAGGGACTTCAGTTTAGATAACTGAAGTCCTTTTTCGTATTTTTGAAGTATTTTTTATCAGCCTCACAACTTAGCTTTTAGGAGAGTGTACAGCTTGAATATTAGGATTTAGACGTGACTTTAAGTTGGCTACTGGCTTAAGCTGAGCACCTTTTTTTATAACACTCGAAACCTCTTGATAATTAGTGTGATACAACGGATTTCGATCAATTATTGTACAGACCGAAGAGTAGGGCGTTTGCAATATTAAACTAAAGTCACATTGCATGTCACTTTTAAGGTGTTAACCATTCTTGATAAAAATATATATGTCATAAATATAGAGCTACCATATTTTTTCATTTCTTGATAAGGGTCATTTGAACTGTATTATTTTAATCGTCATAAATGTATTCTAATTTTAGCGGCGATTGAAATCCGATAAATAAAATCGAGACGTTCAGAAATCTTGTAGAAAGTAATTTTATCAAATGGAAAACCACAAGAAGAGTCGAACCGTAAATTGCCACGCTTACCTTCCATGCACGTGTTTTTATCTTCGAACGATTTAACCACTTCATAAGCCTCTCATGGCACGTGAAGGTTCATTAGGTAAGGTTAGGTTTAAGTAGAAAATTTTTGTAATAGGGCAACTTATCTGATACGCTCAAAACATCGTTAGATTTTGTATCTAAGCATGTATATAATGCCTCGATTATGACCTATATCGTTATTTCGAATATGATCATCTGTAAATTTTACTAATCGTTACCTTACTTTGTAAAGGTTTTATTACTTTTTGGTTGAATAAGTTTGTATCAACCATATGTATATGATAACTACAATCATATATTATTGAATTCCGGAGTTCATCTGCACACTTCTTTACTAAATTTTTTGATAAAGTTAAAAAATTGTCATTATTATTTCTATCATTAGATTATTCAATTCATTATTTCCAGTGGATTGGTTTGAGTTGTGGAAAAAAATGCCTTAAATAAGTAATTTTAAACATTTTTACTTACTCATTGTTACAAGTGAATTTTATCTTTTGGATTAAATAATATGATCAATGGAAACTTCAAACGTGTATATCTCAAAACAAGACCAAGAGCAGTTAGAACCTTTTCAAAGTAATGTGTCGTAATGTTATTAGGCATACGTGCTGTGTATTCTTAAAAATTAAACAAACCATGCTCCGGCTGGTGATAATTACTCAACGTTTTAAAAATAAATTCGAGTAAAATTTCGAAGGGCTGTTATAAATAATAAAAAAATTCCATAAAAATATTATATGAAATTATTACGTCTTTTTATTACTCAAGCTTTTTCATTTATAAAACGTTTTTTTATTCATCATCAATCAATGTTTCATCCTTCTGATGTATTTTAAATAATACACCTGAATAAATACCGGTCCCTGGCCGAGTGGTCGGCACATGACGATGAATTACAAATTAAATGACACTAAACGAAAATCTTAGAATTTATAATATCGACTTATTAACTTTACTATCCGTATTATGTCTTCCCGTGACTTTTTTATTTTTAAAGGAAAGGTTATCTCAATTTTAACAATGGCAACACAAATGTTACATATTTTATCAATTTCATTCCTAATTATAAATCGGGTATTTTATATTAGTATGTATGTAAGATTATCTTGAAATTGTTTACATATTTCTTAAGACAATTTTCTGTTTACTACCCAATTGTTTGGTCTTATTTATCTATTTTTGTTTTAAAAAAATAGCCATATTTCATTGTGTATATCAGTTGAAAATGTTCGCAACGAACGTAACCGGACCTAATCTTTATCAAAATATACGTGGAATTAATATCACGTTTTTTCATTTACTTTAATGATGGCTCCAAGAAGTGACAGTTAGCACCTCAAAGTGTTAATACAACAAGCCAATGAACAGGGGTGACGTCTTTAAAGATCACTTTTAATTGGACACGTGTTTCAAAATAATAAGCTGATTCCGCTATTGAGCGACATGAGAGCAAACCCGATCCACTATATTTTACAGTAAAATAGCCATCGCAGTAGAATCTGGAGCAGTGGTCGGCAACCTATTACCCGTGGGTAAGTTAACCACCCACGACGACATTTTGAATTACCTAAGATATGTATTATGATGCTTAAATATTTTGAATATCTTAGAATAAATAATCTAGTATTATCTTACATTGAATTCAATTGTTAAGTTCTATGGCCAAATAACTTTAAAGATCTTCACCAGCATCTCGAAAACACAGAATCACATGGATGCAATATCATCATGCTGGGCGATATTACCACAAAAAATTTATGCTTTAAAAAAATGCAAACCTATTATCAGCATTTGGTTCCACGTATTCTTGTGAGCAAACATTTTCCCAATTGAAATGTGTACAGAATACGCTGCGGAATAGACTAACCCTCGTGTCTTAGGTAAGCGACGCGAACCGGCAAGCGAATTTAGGCGAATCCAGTCAATTTAAAACGTAGTTGATCAAAGGTCTTATGTGCCATCGCTCGACCAGACGCAATTAACGCTCTGGTGAGCTTGGACCGTTTGATATTTTCAAGCGATTCGCGCGCGCCATGAGTCAGGCACTTGAGTCGACTTACGACATATGCCGTCCTGACCGGATCGCTTCGCCCACATATGACACTTGCATGGGCGAGGACCGTTTGATATTTTAAAACTCTGCCGCTTTCAAAGCTGCGCCGGATCGCCTCGCCCAGCTAAGACGACCCGTTACGCTAGCAAATCTCGATTCCTGAGCTCGATTCAAGTTAACCACATATTTGCCAAAATAACGAAAAAAAAATCAAAACCAATGTAGCCACTTGTAAAAATTGTATGTATACATTTTTTTATGTGTACACATACATTTACATATTTTTCCATTATGTACACAGACATGTATATATTTTATTATAGAAAATAAAATTGTGGTAAATTATGGATATATGGTCACGGGATACAATCCCAATCCTCTCGAGCTAAGCTCAAAAAATTTATACATACTGGCTTATAATTTTATGTATTGACTTTACTTTTTGAGTTCTTGTGAATTATTATAAAATGTGGAATGAAAATGATTTAATCTGAAGAATAATACTGATTATTGTATCAGTTCTTAAGAAGAATTTGTTTTTCAATATTAGCCTGTAATAAAATTATTCTTTTTATTTTAAACAAATTATAAACTTATGTGACTGTCTCTATCTGTCTAATATTAGTATTTGTGTAGTTTATGGTTGCATTTTTGCTCGTGTAAATTAAAACAACTCGATTTCATACTTATTGCGAAGTATTCTTTAGAATCTTCTATAATAATAAATTTTAAAATTAAAGACGATACATTTCAAAAATAATCGTCAGCTTTACATTCATTTCATTAAATGTGCTTATTTTTCATAAATTCTATACAAAAATTCTGTCCCGTGATCATATAACCATAATTTACCAAAATTGTATTTTTTTCACTTTTACCCTCTTTATCAAATGAAATTTTCAAAATTGAAAATTTTTGCTAAGTATCCCATAAGGTTGCCGACCACTGAGCTAGAGTATACTCTAGCTAATTTGCCGTCGCTCTTATAGTATTGATCAAAGCTTCAGTCTATATTTGTAATTGACTGGGCATGCGACTGACGACGTACCTTACAGTTTCGGCACGTTTCCTGTACCCTTTCATACGTGCGCCATAAACGTTAGGTCCGTATTAACATGGTACTTTTGTACCTTCGCTGCCAATATATCTACAATTTATCAATTCCGTGTACAGCGGGCGTCATTCTCATAATCACCATAAAATATTTATTCTTCCACGTCAACGATAATAATTGATCACTTTTTTTATTTTACGATACCTCGTGCATATTAAGTTTATTTTGAAATTGCTGCATATCATGCCATTGTTAATTTTAAAGAAATAATGATACTGTCATATAATTTAGTTTATATTGCACCTTCAGTAAAAATGTGTCGTATGTATTTAAACCCTTCCTTTAGAATTCGGTAATGTGTACTCTTAACGCTTCATGAAAAGTTGATTTATGAAAATTTCTTAGATTATCATTACAATATAAGATAAGTGTAATTTTACGTAAATGTCCTAAATCAACGTATTTAAAAAATAATTAACGTTTATTATCACTCAAAAACCCCATCATTTTAAGAAATACGTAAAGTCAATTTGTCTCATTGAATGCAAAATTATTCAATTTAAATGTACATCTTCCACGCCAGTTTATATCGGTAAGTTCATGTTTGTTTAACTATTGTTCTGACGAGGACGTAAGACGAAATAGCTATCAACTATACATATGTGATATAAAGATTTTAGAACTGAACCACATTGATATTTATTAACGACAATATTACTACTACTACTTTTATGCGAAAAATACCAGAAAACCGTCGAATAAAATGCCTAGAAATATTAATTTATAAGTTAGTTGAGTAGCAGATCGAGAGAAAAGTGCATAAGGCATTTAGTGTAAATCAAATATTGAATATAGGTCGTTTTAAGTTCAGTGATCTAGAGTAAAAGAAATACATTAATAGAAATAAAATAGATTTTTATAAATTTTGTTCGAATAAAAACATTGGATCGAAAATTAAACCAATTACCTACTTAAGATCCTTTTCCCCTCTTTTTACCGTCTCAACATAAATAAAAACCTCAGATAATAACGTACAGATAGAAACATTTGGCATTGAATATATTCCATCAATGGGGTAATTTAATCAACCCTGTTTGAATTGGACCCGCTCCACACGAAAAAGTAGCAGCTACTCGGAGCTCTCTGCCACCTAAGATTTAGATAAAACACGTTTTCTGCTCACTGCTCATACAATCCCGTGAAAATTAACCAGTCTTTTCAGGTACACTTAACAAGCTGAAGGGTAATAAACTATTATCCCTAAAACTCCGCACGACCCGTGTGATTTGGTTCATAAAAGTGAAGGGGTTACGCACTCGTACTTTCGTCCTGTTCGACTGCACGTTCAAGGGCTTCGATCCACATATTTTAAAAAGTGATGTCTTCACATCACATTACAATCAATGAGTTGTTAAAAAAAGGCATAAATAGCAGGAGTTTGTAACTTTTTTTTACCATGTCCGTTCCCAATTTGTTTTTTTTCTACGATAATCGCTTGTTACTCAGTTGCTCAACCTCTATTTATCGAAGATAGTAAGGATTGAAAGGATACGAGAACTAGGGAATAACTAGTGGTTAGCTAATCGCTTTCATTAGGCGCCGCCTTTTGGAATCAAAATTAGAAGGAATGTCCTTCAAATAGAATCGATTTATAGACTGAACTAATCTGCTCGTACCGAGACTTGAACCTGGGCGGTATGTCACGGAAGCTATCGACGTTGACCACTGCACCACGGACCGGGCTTTAATTTATAACTATTTGATCCTTAGTAATATGTGCAATATTATTTTCTTCAAAAAAGTTTTACGGAGCAGATTTTTAATAAATTAATTAATAATTTTTAATCGTTTGAATTTCGTAATTGTCCATCAGTTTCGTCGCTTCCAACCCAAGTTCAAACTTTTATATTTATCTTTTTTAAGTGTACGAATGAATGCATCAGGTATCTTCAGTATAAATCTTAAATTATTATTAATTAATTGTTAAATAGCAATCAATAGGTCATTTTCAGTTAATTTTATGTATATTAATTAAATTAAATTAACGACACGTAACAAACAGCATTATAAATACAAAGGTATTTTCTGTTTTACATTAAAATTGTTGAACCCATGTAGTCGGGTAAACCTACACAAGGCCTCTTATACTTTCTGCCAATTGGATCAGAAGAAGTTAATGTCAATGTTATATCTACAATAATTATTTTTTCAAGATCTTGCTGTTTTACTTGATCATTCCAAAACATAATATTTAAAATTCTGTGAAATATTATAAATTTACAAAATACGTGGACAATGGAAACAATATGATGCTAGAGTAAACGAATAAAAGATTTTTAATGTTTATCATACATACATATATGAACGATACTTTTATTAACTGTGTGTATAGTATGCTCAATGTGCTTTTCAGTTAGGCAAATCTGATCATAAAAACAGACTTATATATTTTAAAAACATTGCAATAATAATGACTTGACGCTCACATCATTAAAATAATCTAAAAATAATTCAGTTATTAAATAAAATTTGTTGGCAATAAGGTAATCCACTTTAATCAACAACAATAAAACGTTTAATTATTTAAATACATAATATTTTTTAGATTGCTATTATTAAGATATTAAATTAGATTAAGTGTACATATTTTGACGGTTATTTAAGTTACGAAATAAAAGCTTCAAACAGTAAACAAGTCAGTAAAGTATCAAAGTCAGTTTAACATAACAAATAATCTTAATGTAAACGATTATTATTGAAATCGATTAGTTGCAAAAGTTTTCAAGTTCTTGTAATTGCATAGAATTTTAAAAATGACATATGAAAACTATTTCATTATTGACTTAATTTGGGACTATAAATGATCATTTTAAGCTTATCTGTGGACTGTAATGAGTTTCTTTTTATATTTTTCAATTAATTCTAGACTATAATTTCAATATTAAAAAAATGGAACAAATGTTGTAGTACTTATTTAAATGTTTTGTACTATTTTTAGTACTGGTGTCTCTAAACTAATATCAATTTTCAACTGATGAGATAAGAAGGAAATACTTACTCGTTTAACAAAGCTACGAACAAAATACATTAAATCATAGAATGAGTATAATGATAACTTAACATCTTTATAAACCATTATTACATCTTTTACTTTGCCTGTCTAGCTACACGAAAAAAAATGGTCGCATTGTGTTTTTGTTCTTAAAATATATCATAAACTGGCAGTTTGCCGAAATGCATGGGTTATCTAAATTAAAAATACAATTTTTATGCTTTATATTGTATATATCATTTTCGATCCGAGTGCTCTATTATTTCATATGTACAATACGTATGTTTGCCAGTAAAAAACTTTTAAAAACAAATAAAGAAGTGCACTACTACCATAAATAGATTAGTGGGCTAATTTCTGTTTTAGACGAGAGTCCACGAGATGATTTTTTACTGGTCTGTAGGCTTAAAAAGTTTATGTATTTTCGCCAAAAGTTGACTGTTAGCATAAAGCGTTAATAAAATTACTATTTAAAAATAATAACAATTTTAATACTTGAGAGTTTCGCATTCACTAAAATACATACTATTATTTCAAATTTCTGTATGAATAGATGATAAATAAGCGTATTGAATATCATTGATACATTTATTTCAATTTAAAAAAATAATAGAGAATTTAGCGTCTCGAAGTTAAATATGTTGTCTTGCCTTTTTTCATCATAAACATGTCATCGATTAGATTAGTCAGCAGAACCCAAAACAAAAGTAACTCAAGCTAACCGGAAAAAAACCCCGATTTGCACAGTCAATGAGTATTACTTTTCAAAATTATTAAAGTATTCTCTCTAATATAGATGTATAAGCTGACCTCTTGAACTGGCTTTACTGTGGATTGCTCACCGCAACAGCAATAGCGCTTTCATTTCAGCAACGATAGGAAGGGAGTGTAAATTGAATATGAAAACTTAGCTCAGAGACGTAGTTGACGGGAAGAACCTTGACGCTAACACGCATCAGAGCTTAAAGTTCCATCGTCAGACATCAACAAAAAAAATAAGCTGCTGAGAATTACATATTTTACACAATTAATTCACACTAAGCAGACAATTGTTTTGATACAATTTAAAATAAGATATTTTTTTATAAATAATGTAGATTTTTTTTTAAAAGATCTGTATGAAAAAACACGTTTCTGAGGTAATTGAAGCAAAAAGACAAAATGTTTTCATTTGACGCTTTTGATGGAAAAATAAGGAAGCATACATTCAACAGAATCTTTTTGTTTGCGCTGATGAATAATAAAAAATGAGTCAATGTTTTCAAGTGACGCCCTTTTGAATTACTCTCCGTCTCAGGGGAAGAGGTCGCCGTCTTTATATATTATTATTTGCAACTGAACTTTCCGCGAATTTAGATATTTACATTTCAACGAAATATAATACGGGAAAACTTTTATTAATTTATACAATTCAGCCCAATTTGCAAAGGGAACGGTAAATTCTCCAAACGTATTTCATTACATCCTTTGAATATCTGGCGAGGACGAGCACTTTCAATTTTCAGTTAATTAACCTGTATAAAACATCACGAAACGAAACGAAAAAGCTGCACATTGTAACTTTGGCTAACTACTTGTCGACCAGATTAGGATGATAGACAGCCTGAAGTATCCGATGAAAACGGTGTGTAGCTTATACCAGTGATGCACAACCTTTTTGGAAGAAGAGCAAGATAATCAATTCCCAGATTGATTCATCGTCCGTGGAAAGTTCTGAAGAAAAATAGGTGATTGATATTTGCCATATTAGACAGCATACAATGACATTCCGGGTTGCATGCGGCCCGAGTGCATCAGGTTGATTATCACTAGTCTAAATGGACATGGTGTGACAAACTTAATAAAAATATTTTTTTCCGATTAATGAGAAAACGCAGTATAAGTTAGCATAAAATTTTACTTATAAAAAGTAGGTACATAGTTTTAACAATGATATAAATATTTTTGGTAAACTTTTAAATAATGAGCAAAATGAAAAGCTGAATGTAGATGAAAGAAGAGAATTTCTCATTTGTAAATGTCATTAATTAGGTGATGTTGGTGACTTTCAGATGGTTCGGATGTTTATAAGTGTATAACCTCCTTAATTTTAGAATCAAGATAAACACTAATCATGAAATGTGTTACTAATGTCTGTACAAAAACTTTTCCATGAGCAAATTACAAGTGACGTGAAAACTTGTGGCACTTATTAAATACTGTGGGAAAAGTTCACCCTTGGTAGGCTCCTGACTAAAAACAATGTGAGCTTTAACACAATGTTTGCCAAACAATTAAAAGTTGTATAATTTTCAAAGCTTTTTGCGTTTTTAACTAATGATATACACATCAAGGAACGTTTTATTATATACTTTAAAAGTTTTATTTTTGGATTACATTTGAAAAAAAATTCTATGTGAGTACATATGAAAACGGTTAAAATAGCTTTGTAATTAAAAATTTGTTTTCAATTTTTAATTTTTTCCCAGTATTGTACATGGTTAATAAACCACGCATATTATAATAAATTCAACTGGTATTTAAAGATTATTATACTCATGGCAGTTCTTGAGACGCCATCTACGTTCAAAAAAAGAAAATTGGATTTAAAATTGTGTTTATAAAGAACCATTTTCAATTTGACCGAATCTCACTTTAAAGGTGTTCACTGTCAATACTTGGTGGAAAGGCATTATAATAAAAATAATAATCCATTTTTAGTACTTTTTCCACATCAAATTTATTTGATCAGGACCGGTTTCGCTCATGGCGAGCTCATGTGGAAAAAGTACTAAAAATGTATTATTATTTTACTAACGTATCTGTTAAACCAATTCAATTAGGAAAAATGAAAATTTTGCACTAACAATTTTCAAAACACTCTCAAGCATTCACCCCGAAACTTATTTAATTAGTTTATGAAACTATTTCATCTTATATATAATTTTTCATAAATAAAAGTAATCAATAAGTGTCAATAATCAAAAACTTCAGTTGAAAACAATTTAGAAAATATTGCGTTCTAAATCAATATCATTGACAAAAAATTTAAAAAAAAAGATTTTCAACTTTTTCCTGCGGATGACTTATTTGAATCATTATATGAGAGACTGCTTTTTTAAAATGCACCCATGGTTAATGCTTAATTGAAATTAATGACAAGACCAGTTACTCTAAATATGGAGTTTATTTCTTTTTCAGTGGATTGTGAAAAGAAAATGAAACTTTTCACGAAAAAATGTATGAAGTTAGAGAGGGTGAGGCGATTTTATCGCATGATTATGCTCATTAGCATTGCGCATACAAACTCAACCTCGGTAAGAGTCTTTTCTTTCCCTCTCACCCATAACGAGAATATTATTCTGTTCCATATTTATGATATATTTGGATCATTTAGAAACGAGAACACGATCATTAACACAATGGGAAACATTACTTTTTAGTGTACTGTATGTAATGACTCAAATCTAAAAGCTATCTTTTAATTTAATGTCTTTAAACCAACCATACAAACAAGACTTTAAAAAGCAACTAATGTTTTGTTTTCAAAGCAAAAAGTATCAAAAATTAGTTATATATTTTAACGCCAATCCCATCCGAGTGGTTAAAGCTGTTAAACTTTCTTCCACTCAGGTATATAAAAATTTGAATACATTTTTTTTCAACCGACTTTTGTTTCATCAATTAATTATTCTATACTCTTTAGGATTGGCATTTAGAAGTTTCACGGCTCAATATATTGTTCATGAGCAAAATAAACTGGTAATATAATTAACAAAGAGTAGCTACAACAAAATATATTAGTTGTTTGATTTAAAAAAAACGGAAGCACACTTTCGTGATGTTAAAAAAATCCGCAGTTAAATAATATTTTGATTTCATCGATGGACTCGAAAACAATGTAAAGAAATATTCTACAAGCAAAATATTTACGAAAATAGCATCAGGTGTACGTCATCAAATCAATCAAAATATACCTTTAACCAGAAGGAAAATCGAAAAACGTAATTGAAAATCTATGAAAACTAAGCTTTCCTTCAAAATGTATTACAAATCACAATCGGAAAAAACAGATTTCCAATAACCGGCAGCAGGAATAGCTACTTAAGCAAAAATCACGATTTCGATGAGGGTTATGTTTTTTTATAGATTGAACGATCTGAAACTACCGACTTTGCAAAGAAAGCAAAATATTGCTCTATTTCCTACGATACTAATTATTGCTGCTATTCTCGTTCATAGCTACAAAGAGTAATTATACATACAAAATGAGAGTGAAGCATATTCGAAAGATACAAGTTCCGGTAAATGGGGATGTGAAAATCTCCTTTGATGTCACCCCATGTAATGATATATTGTTAGAACGAAAAGAAAATCACTTTTTATACTAAATTTTAAATCCTTCCTTATTTAACAGGTTCGTCAAAGAATCAGCACTAGTTTTTTTTCACACAATTTTATTATCTAGGTCCTAAAGTTAATAAGACTGTGGAGTTATTGGTAATAACTTATTACCAAAAATGGTTTAAATTATTATAAATACATTTTAACGAAGATGGAATTGATAGCTAGAATATTGAAGGCAGTACTATTGGATTAGTAGAACAATTATATATTATTGTTTTTTGCATTCTAAATATTAACCTGTTGAAAGTGTGTGTATGTTATCCACCTTAAGAGAGAGATAATCAAGGCAACCGTAGCATATTGGGTAGCAGTCCACGTCTGATATATTATGATTGTACCCAGCTGCAAAATCTTTACCACCTCACTTATCACAGAAATAATGTTTTTCCTCTGGTATTTAATATCAGAATAATGTCGGTCGTAATGATCGTCCGTTATTTTCTATGATTTACTACCGTGGAGCATTACCGTAGGCATGCAAAACCATACGGTATTTGGTTTTTATCGAAGTAAATGCGTGTTATGACACTAGCAAAACCCATTTGAATAGCGAGCTCTTTTTGCATAGTGATATCTTCCTCGAGGAGCACATATCTTACATACATTACACGTTATATCACGATTTGCACTGTATTTTATTTTTAATATATTAAAAAATACTTATTCCGCATAAAATTCATTTGAATCAGGACCGGTTTCGCTATTCGCGATCAATCTTAACTGATAAAAATTATAATTATCAGTTTATAATGCTCGCGATGAGTAAAACCGGTCGTGATCCTAGTAAGTGTAATGTGTAATAAGTACAAAAAATATTTTTTTCAATTTAATGCCATTCCACGAAGTATTGATAGCAAATACCTAAAAAATAATAAGCTTAGAATTTCAGACTAACAAAGTATATAAATTAGTTTCGTCGTTTTTTCATACCGATCTTCTTAGCTCTTATTTATTTTTCTCTAAGACTAAATATATTTAAGTTTGCATAGATGATAAATATATATGTGATTTATATTACGTGTCATTTTATACTAAAAGAGATATGTGAATTGTAATATGGTCGACTATGTTTTTAATAGTATATTTATTTGAATATAAATATTCTAAGTTACTCGATAATTTCTTGCCGCTTTTATAAATACAGTTAGTTACCTTCAATATTGCGTTTAAATAATACACAACTTTTATATTTCTTACCATCTTTTTTGTAACCTTTTCTGATATTGAAAACCAACTCTATTTCTCGTTATAAATCATTTCAGTAAAGTTTCGTATCAAAAATATTTCTCATAAACTAACAGGTATTTTTTTATATGATTAATGACATGAGCTGGATACATTTATGGTTTCATATATAACTCACGCAATTAATTTGTACAGTATTAGAACGTAGCAAAGATGATTTAGTAGATTTAATGTTTATTCATAACAAAAAAAACTTTTGGCCATCTAGTTTAAGATGCAGGGATTTTAGATTTCAGTTGGTGTTATTCTTTTTACCCTGACCAATTTCATCTTAACCATCTGCATCTATCCACTAATACAACGTCTGATAATTTGTTTGTATTTTGTAAAAAAAGTCATTATTATGTATGCGCAAGTGTTTTCTTCTGAGAGAAAATGCGACAGAAAACTTAAATATTATATAGTGTGACACCATCACCTTCAACCGATGATAGTTTTTGTGTAGGATTTTGGTTCTACGACTTGTGACTATTTTTAATTATACACGTGGGTAATGTCCGTTTTAAAGACTCATTTCTCCATCTTTTTTACAGTTATTTACTTTTGGTGTAATTTCTAAAGTAAATAAAAAGGGTACCAAGTTAAATAAATATGTACATCCAATCTACTTTTGTCACGGGGATAAGTTTCAAAGACTAAAAGTAAAAAAACCGTGAAAAAAGGTAATGAGCCCCTACAAACATGGTAAATAGTGTAAAAATTAACAATTAATACTTAAATTTGAATTTTTTACTTCTCCATGAGTTTTGTCGCTAACGACCCGGGTTTCGCCTTTCGGCATCTTCAGGCTCATGGAAAAGTATAAAATTCAAATAATTCAAATTTGATATTGAAATTCCATCAAGCACCCTCAGTCGAAATACTTTTTACTTTTTTTTTCGAAACGATGTAAAATCGGTTACCTTTTTTTAATGGTATCGAGTTCACCAAATAGTGCTTATTAATTTTATTTAATATTGCTACGTATCATTCAATAAAAAAAAATCATCAAGAAATAAAATCACTCATTATTTGATAAAATAATAAAATGAACCATTTCACCATTATATTATATAATAATGAAACAATAGAGTGATTTTATTTCCAACCATTTCACATCATAAAGAACCTAATTATTAAATTAAAATAAAATGTCAAATTGCATTATTCTTTCAGTTGTAGTGGTCCATAGTTTACCTCGTTCAAATGTGTACAGTTTTTATTGAATCATTGATTTTAATCTATAGTTACCTCTTTTAATCTATGAGATTGGTTTCATTAAAATTCTCTAGGTATTTGGTCAAAATATTTCTACATATAAGCTTTTTCGTTCATCGATAATTCATATAACTTGTACATAGATGATCTTGTAGAGAAAATCTTCGTTTTATAAGAATAGATTGTTCTCGCAATTTTCCTTTAGCTGAGTAATATTTTTAATCAACTTACAACTACGAATTACGATGTTTCTACATATAACAGTTAAAAGCTAATTCTAATAAAATTTATATGTAGAAAGTTTTTAAGCTGAAGAATTGTTTAAACAAAAATCTACGCATTGTATAATCTGTACCAAACCAATTCTTATTTGTTTTTTAATAGTTTCCATAAATTATATTCGAGGAAAATAATGAATTTAATTTCGAAAACATGTTTTATTTAGTTCAGAAACATTTGCTACCAGAATATATTTCATAGAATCTCATGACCTTTTCATACAACCGGATGGTTAATATTTGATCCATTTTAATAACAAGTTACCACAACACAAATAATGTGCTTTCAATGAAATAATAATTCAATGCTGGCTGCTAATAGTTTCCGAAATAGTTTGTTTATTAAGTAGTCTACAAGCAACTTTGTTCGTAGCCATTAAAATTAATAATGAACCCAGTAAGCGATATGTAAAGTCGCAAAGGGAAGAAAATTGAACCTAGTTATGTACTAACACACACAAACTTATTGATTTTTCTTTAGTAGTATGGCTTTGTGTTACCATGTCATGCCGCATTATTATAATCATTATTAACTTCAGGTGGTTTTATATTAGTGTTTGTGGGTGATATCTTTCAGTATCTATGAGTTATCAGTTAATAATAATATATTAATAGGGGGCCTGCGGTATATTGCATTATTTTTTTTTACTCACACTTAAATCATATAATTGCAATACAATAAAACCACTTGAAATAGACACCTGTAACAACATTTAGAGTCAATATCCAGTCAGAAATTAATCTATTGTATATGACTATATGCCATATGATTTTATATTAATACAACAATGTGAAATCTTAGTTAATAATAGTATACTTAATAGTTTAGGGTTTTCAGTATTTTCCATCGCAGGAAGACATTATGATAAAAAAAATAGATTTCCATGTCACATTTTTTATTTAAAAGTAAAAATTTATAACGACTTTCACGTGTTTATAAGAAAGCTAAAATCATTTATTCATTGGAATTTCGAGAATCAACAACACTTCGGCAAATGAGTTTTCTATATATATCCAATTCAAATCAAAAGAAATTCAAAGTTTTCAATAATAAAAGGGATAACTTATAAAATCTTCAATGTTTTATTTTAAGAAAAATCTTTTTATAGTCACCCAGATTTTTGTATGTTTGTTAACTTTTATTTTTAAACCTCTGAAGAAAAGCTTGACATTCTTTAAAACGGTTATATTTGGATATAATACTAAATATTTTAATACCAGATATTGTCAATAATCGAATACATAGATAAGACAAGCATCCTTAACTGACGTAACCCTTGTCTTAAGCAATTAAATATATCCTATTTTTGCCTCTAAACATTTATCTTTTGACACAATCTTACTAGCTGAGCTCATTTCGTTGAAAAAAAAAGTTGTTTCGTATTATTTAATACTTTTATGGATCAAGTTTGTACATTTATATATTATTAATATTATAAACCCCATCCAATCATCATTTTTTTTCTTTCTGTTAAATGTAATTATTGAGCACGGCCTTGTTAGAAATTAAGCCATGATTTGTTTATACTTTTTCTCCAAAAAGGGTATAACTAATTTGATAATTTAATTTGATTTTAGGCAATGACAATGGCATATTTTATCAATAGAAGAATAATTCAATAACACGTTTATTAAAAAGAATTGTAAAGCCAAATACAATTGAATTGTTGGTTGTATTCATTTTTTACTGCATTGTTAAAAAGAATTATGAATATAATATTCCGTTTGTATTTTTCTTCCAATTATATATATTACCATTTTTTAAATCTCGCTCGGTATAGTTTTTTTCCTATGCTTTTTAACTAATGTTTTTTAGATTTCTAAAAGTTTTTTAAACTAATTAAAAGAACATACGCAGTAAAATAACACATTTTCGAGATATACAAAATTTTAAATAAAGAACATTCAGAAGAACATGGCGTTAAATTCAATCGAATTAAGAAGTGAGCTGCCATGTAACAACTCGTATTCGCAATTAGTTCTTAACAAAAATGTAAATCTCCAGATACCAGTTAAAACGCGATTTTAAGTTCTTTGAAACCTATTTAAAGCATATAAGTGAACTCTTGTAACATTTTCCTGAAGTTAATGCTTGATTATTCTCTATAGTAAAATAACTTAATACATATTTATATTTTTATGATCGGATACCTCTCTTTTTTTCTATGTATATTTTCGAAAATGGTGCTAAGCGTCAGCTGACACACCGGCCTACTGATCTTATCCAATGAAAACTTTCTTTCGTTCTGAAATCTTCGTCGTATTTTGAACTGGCAACACAGTGAAAAGAGAAACACAAATCTAAAACCCGTGTTTCTCTGTGTGTAGGTGAAAAATATTATGCCATTGTTGTACATCGAAATAAGTTAATTGAGGATCTTTTGAACTGGGGTTTCCTTACGTCTGCCAATAGATAAACTACTTTCTTAATCCATCATATCTAATAAAATATTTTTAGAATAAAACCAAAATTACATTTTCATTATTCCGAAAATTGTATCTTGAAAACAGAGCAAGAATTGAACTATCAATTAACTATAAGGCCTGTCTTAGCCATGCCCTATCTGAACGCTCTTCGAAAAAAAGAGGTAGAATTACTGATTACCATTCAGAAATATCGATCATAGAAAAATTTCCATTGGAATAATTCACATAAGGAATTTATATACTTCACTTTGTTATTTTATAAGGTATTTGAGCCGTAACTGTTTTTGTGATATAGATAATTTAAAAACTATAAACAAAAAAAAAAAAATTGAGAAAATTTACTGTTTCAACATGCTTTAGGAAACTAATTATTCGTAGGTGACTGACTGGCATAATCTAATTTCCCGCTTACTTTCCCAAATGGAAGCTTTGGTTTATTTTAGCATTATAATTTCATTCTGAATTAGATTAACTTTTCTCTTAATGAATATCTAATTAACATTAATCATTTAACAAAATTGGTATGGTTTTTATTACTTGGTGTTGAAATATTTTTATCAATTTTTGAAATGAACTGACTGTTATGAGGAAACAAAAATAACGGAAATTTTTTAATCGGAATAGATTAATGCAACACTAAAATATCTTGTGAAGTCTTGATATATGCTTTTATTTGAGCAATATTGTACGTACATATATTTTTATATTCAAATTGATCGGATAAGCTTTCGTCATTTTTAATGATAAACAAATATAGTTTTGAAACGATGAAATCCTAAAATCACAATTCTGAGAAGTAAATGAGAGTATCAGAATGTATCATGTATAATTTCTCCGGTGCAGCGACTGCCATACTATTAACAACTCTCTTTGAACAACGTTCTACTAAAAATGTCATTACATTATTACAAAAAAAACATTAATACGTAAAATTATCAACCTGCAATAAATTAGTTTTTAGAGTTGTTAGGTCGTATTCACAATAAAGCTCTGCTAGTGTATTAAACATTTAATTGTGATAAAAAGGCGAATTGTAAAAAAGTAGTGGAACGGTTCTACATCACTTGATTTTAAAAGTGTTCATTTAAGTTCACGTTGATACAGCAAAAAAAAAACAAATATCACAGAAATGCATCATCATTTCTTCAAACATCTTAAGTACATTTTAAAATATATGCATAACTTCATAGTTATAAAAAATACATCATGGTAAACGGACACTATAAAAACATATAATTTCTACAGAAATACTAAAAAGAAGATATAAAAAAACCACATGTTGTTCTTTTCACAGTGAGCTATTTTTGAATATTTTATTTTATTTGTTCATTTTGTGAAGATGCTATCATACGTAAAGAAAATAACAGAGGCGTTATAAAAGATAATCTTAAAACGATGTCAACCATTTTAAAATTCTTCTCTCATATTACTGTTGAATGGTTATATTTTTATAATAATTCTATATAATTTTTAATACTATTTTTGCTTCCACATCTTTCTTATAATGAAAAAATATATCATTTCAAGACACGCATTCTCGAAGCGTTTTCTTTATTTTGTAGATAGAATGAAAATTAAAACAATTTAGATTTATTTTAATTCAATGAATTCAACAATGGTACAAAACAATACATTAAAATAATAAAAAATCATTTTGAGCAAACGTGTCAAGAACACAACATTTTTTTGGGGGCGTAAATGTGCTTACCGCTTAAAGCACCAATTTAACTTCTTATGATTTCTAAAATAAAACGTCTTTACATACTAAAAAAAATCATACTGTAGATTAGGGAAGTTACTATTGGTTGGGGATGTTTAGTCATTTCCGTGGCAATAGAATCAAATGAAAAATATCATTAAATAACAAAAACACCTCCAAATTTATGACAGCATTAGAAAGCACGTAGGTACTTTCACATTCAAGTTATTCAATTAATAATTTATAAAACCATATTTCTTTAAAAAAAAATAACAAACATAATAGCTCTCAATAAATTACTAAGTTGAAACTGAATCGAAAGTTTCTCAAAAAAATATACTCATTTTTTTTTGTTTTAAAGAAACCATCAATAAAAACGTATATAAATATCACTAACCAATTCAATATATTATATTTCATTACTTTTAAGCATGTCCTACCTTATTTTATTTTGGATTAAAATGGAAAGGGGAGTTGAGTATAAGATTGGGGTCATTGTCCTGGCAAAGCACTTAGAGTCCTTGAGTTTGTTTTTAAATTTAATATTTTCATAGGTCTTACAATTAGCTCTCGTTTTATATACAAGGTTTATACAAAAAAAAACTATGTGTATGTTTAGACAGAAGGAACAACAATAGGCGAATAAGCTACAATGTATACGAAAATACGCCCTGAAATTACCATCTTAATTGAATAAATAAACATGTAAATTTAATTTGTTTGGGAGCCAGAATGTAGCCGGTTCCATATTATTGATCTGTGTAGCAACAAGTAGCAAGCAAAAGGCACGCGTAGGTCTACGACGACCGTAGAGGTGGCCGTTCGCACATTGCACGCCTCTTCGCCTAGACTACCTGCAATATTACGCCTCGTCGCGTGGCATAAATAACCACTAAGGTCGATAAATTATGTGAAAATATTAATGACTTTATTTTCAAACTTCCCATCTCTGTACACTTCTATGTTTTTAAATATTCACTGTTTAGGACTTCACTGTCAATACTTAATGATATGGCATTATAATGAAAATAATAAAATATTTTTAGTCATTCCGCATTAAATTTATTAGATCTGAACCGGTTTCCCTTAAAGCGAGAATTATCAACTGATAAAAAATACAAAGATACAGCTATACATATAGAAAGGTTAAGAAAGACTTACAAACCAACATACATTTTCACTGAGAATACAGTTTCACTGTAAAATATACACTTACGAAATTTCCACCGGTGTTGAAAGTGATACAATTATAGCCCAGTACAAACATGAGACCGCCATTTTGGCTAAATCTCGTAATCGGCAAAGCGCTCTCCGGATTGTTCAGCTCCAAAAAGCTATCCAGGTTGTTCAGAATAAGTATTTGATGCTAGATGGTTCGTGGGTTGATCGCTGTTACACAGAGATTTAAGTGTACTGAATATTCGCGAGTTCTTTCGTGAAACCTCTTAACAGTTTCATTAGGCTGTGGGCTTTCACTATAACCTTACAATCTCTTGCCTGCAGAATTATGTCGAGAAGGCATCAGAAAATCGATATAGACCAAGCGCTATTCTTCTTGATGACCCTCCTTATGTAGATATGAAATAGTAAGCTGACTTCCTCAACTGTAGCGACCGCGCCCTCCTGTCGACAGCGATAGGAAGGAAAGGCAAACAAATAAAATTTAAAAAAAACACTAAGAGACGAAAGAGACTGAAAGAACTTTGGCGCTAACACGCCTTGAACTTGACACTCTCCGTCAAGCAAATTAAAAATCAACTTTTGTATAAATGTCGCTGCATATTTTTATATCTTATCAGTTGGTAATTCTTGATATGAGCGAAACCGGTCCTGATCTAAAAAAAATAATGTGGAATAATTACAAAATTCAAACGATTCTTATTCCAGTAAGCACCTTCAGTCAAAATTCAAAATTATATAATGTTAGGTAATATACAAAACAAAAGCTTTACATTACAGCCTATAAACGGAATCTATGAAAACAATAGAATCTAATTAGTAGGTCTGCACAACTTTTTGATTGCCTTCATAATAAATTCTCATTCATTTTACGAACGTTTATAACATTTTGAAGTTGGGGAAAATTTATATGGTTACGCTTCCATTAAAATTGGGTAAATCACGCGACAAAATTTCCTCTTTTAGAGTTAATAAATGTAACATTGCGCAAAAGCATCATGATCCCAGGGAAGCCATCTTTTTGGTCGCTTTATTAAAACCGACAGTCTGCCATTATTCTCCATTAGAGATTGCCTACCTGCAGACAAAATCATATAGAAAATTCGTCACGTGAAATATTTACCTTTGTCCCTTGAACTATAATGAAAGTCGACCTCTAATCAAATTACATGTAATTATACTCCGCACCCTATCGAAGGTATAATTTGATATTTTTTTCTCACACACATTCTCTCTTGTCTTATTTACGTATGTATACTTATATACGAAACTAATAACATGTAATGAAATTTGTTTTACTTTATCTATGTGTATATGCATATAAAGAATAATGTTTGTTTGTTTCTTTGTCGCTTAATAGTTTCTATACCGTTCATCCGATTGCAATAAAAAAATTGGTGATTTGATGTGCGGACGTCCATGGAAGTTTTCTGTTTAAGAATCTTTAATTCACTTAACATGCGCGTTTTAACATAAAAAATTGGCGAGTAAAATTCAAGATTATTTTTGATGTTTATTCCAATATGGCCGTCGTGTAAGTGCTGCCAGTACAAAAAAACTCATAAATTAATACTTCTGATTTATTGGTATAAGCACCAGACAGAATAAAAATACGACAACGTAATCAAAACTATGAGCGCGAGCGCTTATCTACGCCTTTTAATGTAAAAAGCATCCATTTGATTTGAGACTTTTGATTTAGGCGCGTTTGAGATAAGATAACTGTATCTCATCGCGTATAGGCAGTGAATTTTGAATCCTGGCAATTTGTAGCGACCTATTTACCCTTTTATTTAATTGCGACGAAACTAGTCGATAAAGATCATATTTGGTTTTATACAAAAAGTGTAAAAAACAATGACTGCATCACTAATACTTTCGATGGTTTCGGCGGCAACTTTGTGGAAGTTCATTTAAATATAAAATTTGTATCACTAATATTAAGATAGATATTTAAGATAATGTGGCAGTACGGGTCTTCTGTCTCACCCACCGGCACGGAACTGTTAAGTAAAACTGAGTGAAAATGTATTTTCTTTCTTTATTTAAATTTATATATATATATATATATATTTGGGTGAACAAGTTGGTTGTCCCACCACCCATCCGTTATGTGTGTGCAGCCGTTTTTCACAGCCGCCTTCCATAACGCTATACGATCAAGAAAAGAAACGAATTTACTCCTCACTTACTTGGCCCGAGACAGAGCTGCACGGGACTGATCTTTTAACCATGCACTAAGGTGCTTAAAGAGAAGAGAAATAGAAAGAGAATAAAAAGAAAATGTGACTTGCTCAGCCACTTTGTTAGAGTGATATTAAGTATCTTATGTATCTGTATACTGAGAATCCGTGGAGTTTAATCTACTTCGCGTTGAATCTGAAGAGGAATCAAGATATTCCCGTTCCCCATATGATGTTGCAAATTTATCGAATGCCTCAAAATTGTCCTTGGTTGAGATCAAGTCAGCGTGGCATATTGGGCCCGTATGAGGACGGACCGCAGCAAACAGCTCAGCTCGTTCGGCATTCATCTCGGGGCAGTCGCACAGTACGTGATTAGCGTCCTGGTAGTCGTGTCCACAAGTGCAATCCGGCCTTTCGACCAACTTGCCCAACCCAAATAGTTTGCCGTTGAATTTGCCATGTCCAGTTATAAACTGGGAAGTCCAGTGTCCAGGCGCTAGACTCTTCACCTTGAGCCTCCAGGTCACGTCTGGGAAGAAAAGATATGTTTGACGCCCTTTGGTGGGTGCAGACCACCTAGTTTGCCAAGCTGTTAGAGCCGTTTTGTACGCCAGCTGATATTTAAATTTTTTTAAATTTCATCATTTATTTAAATTTAAATAATTGATAGATGAAAGAAAGAAAATTTAATATTTTTTCTTAAAACGCTTTTAGAAAGCTCGTGTCCAAAATATTATTTCCAGCTAATCAATAAGGCCTAAGCGTAAACTAGCTAAGCTCCATATTTTTTTTTTCCTTAAATACGATTTCTCGCTGAATGGAATTAAGTGTCAGGTCCAGAACACTGAGCGATAAAACAAATTGTCGTTAACTGAAAATTGTGGTCGGCATAGAATAAACAGCTTTTCTAATATTTTTTTACTACATTTTTATTCAAATAAAATATTCGTGTCTGCAATATTTCATTTCCTTTATAAATTTTTATTTAAAATATTTACCGCTTAAAACTTAATTCATACTAGGCATTATAATTTTGTACAGCTTTAACATTTCATTCTTAACTTTAAAATGCATATTTTATATCAAGCTAAGCCTAAACCAACTCACGTCATCAGTTATCACTCTCAGGTGTGACTGTCAATTCTCGATGGAAAGGCATTCTATTTGAATAAGTTACACACATTTTTTTAAGATCAGAATTGGTCTCGCCCATTGCGACCAGTCGTTAACTTTCATATGTTTGAAAATGCTCGCGACGTTCGAAACCGGTCATGATTTTCATAAAATAAATGTAAATGTTAAATCACTGTCATTGTTTAAATATTATATTTGAAATTTTATTTATTGTAAGTATCTTTTTTCATTTAAATTGTAAATTAGTTATAAGCGTTTTGTAGTTATAACGGAAAATCAGGGGAAAGTGAAAAAATTCTCATCCTGTAAATGTTACCGCTTAATTATGCATAATTATCTTAACTAAAAACACAAAGTTTATACTTTCCGCAAACTTTTTTGACGATAAACAAAGCAAGCCACGAGTTGACTTCGTAAAGATTAATGCAATCTGTATTTTAATACAGTAATTATCACATTTTAGCATATTTGTAAATGTTTTCATCGCTGCTTCATCAGTACCTGAAAGCTTTAAAATATCTGGTTTTTGAAACAGGTATTTTCTACTTGAACGATACTTACTAAAGTATCTTTCAATGACTGTTATCGGTTTTGATTAGTTGGTTATTTATAAGCGCAATAAATTTGATCTTCTCGTAAACCTAAAAGTGATTTTTTTATACAAATGAAATTAACCAAGAATCAAACGAAAATATTGAAATAAATTGAATAAAATTAATTTAAAAAGATCTCCAATTGCGTAAAAGAAATATCAAGCTATAATATAGATTATAAGAATTTTCTTTTAAGCGCAAAACCAAAAAAAAAATCAATCGTTATTTTTTTTTGGTTTTGTCGCAAACGACCCAGGTTTCGCCTTTCGGCGTCTTCCTATGTTTCATGTGCACGAATGAACTTGAACTGACTCATGGGAAAGTACAAAAGTTAAGTGATTCAAATTTAATATTGAAATTCATTAAGCACGTTCAGCTTAAATTCCATATGAGTTATATGTTTTGAAGAACTGTCACACTTGGATCAATCGTTGTTGCGGTGAGTAAAACCTGATCTGTATAAAATTTGTGCAAATCTTGCTTCTGTGGCACTTTCCACCAAAAGTTTATTCTACAGATATCTAGTTCAGGAGTATAGCAAGTAACAACGGTTTAATTCAATTAAAGAGTTAGAAAATACATTTATTCGAATCAAAAACCGCACACGGCTCGGGCAATTGTCGCATCTTGCTAATCGATATGCTTTCCCACCCTTTATCCGGGCTAGGCAACAGGTGAAGCCACCCCTAACCTCACGATCCCCTCCGAAACCATGGTGTGGGAGGTAAATGTCAGCAGAGTGCATTGCCTTTACGTTCCGCATGCTAAATGCACTCTTGCCTCCCTCCTCTAAAAAACCCACAATTTTTGCCATACCAAGAAATTTCCATAACAATATATTATTTATATGGCTTGACATGGAGATATTTTAATTTAAATTTTATTTCTACGAATTTCAGGCTTACTCAACAATGATAAACTTTTTTTTTTGATACGATACGCTTTAACCACGAATGAAATGCAGCCTTTATTCACTGTACTGTAAAATGCTATTTAAATCAAGTGGTTGTTTATTTTTTATGCACAATTTTTGAATTTAAATGTGGGGAAAATGAAATAGGAACAACAAAAAAACATCGGACAACTCTTTTAAAATAAAAAATCATTACTTATATTAATATTATAATTGAAAAACATTATTTTGATACCTACGTTAATTTTATATATGTATCAAAGATAAATGGACAATTTAACCCAATGATATACATATATATCAATACTTTCAATGGTTTCGCTGACTATATAACTAGTAATAAGTCTGGGACTCACGGCTGCTCGGTCAGAACCAAGTGCCACTTGTTCAACGCATGCATACCTGACTGTGCTGCTTTACGGTTGCGAGTCATGGCACATCACAAAAAGCACAGGGTAACCGTATACTGTGCTTTGAAAACAATTGACCTTATTACGTCCAAAATTAAAAGGCGACGATGGACCTGGCTTGGACATGTGCTGCGGATGCCCCAGGGGAGCCTGAATCCTGCCTGCCTCTTCTATCAACCTGATGGATCCCGACGCCGCGGAAGGCCTCTGATGACCACCTGGGAAGATGCGAGGAGGTTGGCGGGAAATAGGGAGCGGATATGGGAAAAAAAAAAAAAAGTATAACTATTTGTTTGATTTGTTTCGATTCTATAACCCCCTCCTTGCTTCCCGTAAAAAGGATAAATCCCAAACTCCATTTTGTAATTTTATCATTTTAAAAATTATTCAACCATCCTCAAAACACGAACAATATCAGTTGTGTACTATTTTTTTTACAATATTAACGAATATGCATTCTTTTATTCTACACCATTGGAATTTAAAAGCCATAAAACTCGATCATAACACATTCGAGAAGCGTCTTCAGATTAATTTAGTAAAGACGATAAATACGATGGTAAGTCTAAAAATGAAGTGAAAAACGTGTCACTACTTGATACACAATAAAATACTACTTAATTTACAAATACGTAAAATAAAAATGTTATCAATTTAATTTTCTAATAAAATGAATGTCCACAAATTTGTCGCTATGGGTTCGGAAAGTATTAAACAAATTGAAAAAATACACAGAAGAAATTGTACCGAGCAGTCGATGAGCAATTGATTTTATAAATGTTCTTATATATAAATATTTATGCAGCCACTCTTTATCAATTGTAAGCTTGTCATTTTTTCTCCGTCTAATGCAGTGATCAGCAAACGGTCGCTCGCGAGCTACCGGTAGCTCGCGGTGGCTTGTTCGGTAGCTCGCGAAGGATAAATTTGGAAAATCCAAGCTTCTTGCATGGACAGCTGCATGTGTCTTACTCATGCGTTGGAAAACCTTCTGATTTATTCGTATACGCACCAGACAGAAATAAAATATATTGTATCCCAAAACACTTAAAACCAAAACATTTTCTTTCGTTGAGTGGCATTGCATCGCCTGCCGGGTAGTCACCAGCTTTGTTTATAAATTCGTAATTAATTTACGCATTTTATGTTTTATTGGAAGTTTATTTAAGTAATATAATAATAATATGTATGGTACAATAAAAGACGACGATAAAACAATATACAAAAGTAGCTCACCAGACAATTTCAATTTCTGAAAGAAGCTCGCATCCACATTGAGTTTGGAGACCACTGGTCTAATGTCTCTATGAATAATGTTTATTATTTTAGTGTTTTTGGAAGTAGTTTTGTAATGAATAATCATTTCAGTCTGGCTTTAGAGGAAGAAATTATAACGGCTGCAAAATAGTTTTATACGACTTAACGAAAATTAACAAACTCGAATTGGATTAACATGTCTTCACCTTACTCATTCGTTCACTTTAGAAATCACTACGTTGTATAACTTTATCTGTGCAGACTCAATCACTTACACGACATGATAACTTCCTAAGTCGGTAATTAGGCCAAACTTATTGAAGTTAATCCGTCAATTAATGTTTCCAGGCGCGTCTGGCACACTGTAGAACTTGTCTTTGCTAGTTCGGAACTAAAAATTTCATTAGTTCATCTGGCATAAGCGCTATACTAAAAATTGTCATGTCATCATTATTTTATTTGTAAAGAGCTCAACAATTTGATATTTTTTTTATTGAATCGAACTGCAAACCAATAACCTGGGGCTAATAAAAAAAAGGATTTTTTTTTAACTGTAAAATCTTCAGTCCTATAAATTTTCATATACCTAAAAGTCTCAATCTTTCCATTCTCCAATACTTGTCTTGTGTGGTTCTTTCGTCATATTAAATTCCTATATCTTTAATATTTATAAATTTTGAGAAATATACATCTAGGTACTAAGCAGATTTTCCGATTTCTTTCCCGTTCTATCCTTAGTGGGCCGATTTATACAATTTTTCACGTATACTGTTTTCTGCTGCTACAAAGCTCTGCTGGTTTTTAGTGGACACAATTGTTAATCAGATTTTACTCGTTTGTAAAACACTCATTTGATTTATTTCTTTTTAATTACATGTATACAAATTTTGGTTTAATTGGTAACCACTCTTTAGAACTCTGAATACACAAAACATTTATCACAGGGACGTATAAACAACTCGATGAAGTGTTAGGACGTAAGCTTATTTATTGCATAATATGCGTCAGTTGAGTTTAATATTAACTTACATTGTTTTATTTGGTTCTTGCCTAGTATTATATATTGTAGGCTATTTTCACCACACGATTTTCGTATTGTTGAGGAAGAGAGTCAACTTTATAAGTTGGTCTATATACAAATTTGAATATTCACCATAAAACATGTGGTGCATATGGATTATCACAATTTTAACTATTGCGTGGTTCTTGTACGGCAGTTGGAAGTTCGTATCTCGCCAATACATTCAAGTGATAATCTGCCGCAATTCATGAGTTATACAGTCGCATTACATGCTAACGTCGTATTTTGCGCGCTATTTGCTTTTAAGCCAGGACCAAATTTTTGGGTTGCCAACAATAGGGCTATATCAAGCCAACACACAAAAATATGCTTTCGAGTGCTATTCAAAAATATATTCATTGTTTCTATTTTGGATAAATGTGCCAAAAATATAATGTAAATTTTTATACATTATCTTTACCAGAATATAGAAATAAGTTTTTACGACAAGCCTTGGCTCTTTCAATTCATTGAAAGCCGCTGAGTTTTTTTAACTATGTCCGTTCCTATTGATGAACATTTAGATGAATAACGGATTTTACTCAACATAGGTTATATATATTTTTCTTCAAGAGCTGTATGAATACTCAGTTGTAAAACCTTTCTTTTTAGAAAAATGTAGACATAGGAAGGATAGGAATAGTGGTTAGGTTATTTTACGTTATGTTGTCACTCTTGATACGTTCTGTTTTTGGATCAAATAGGTGCGGGAAGTAATTTCAGACAACACAGAAATCAATTAATAATTCGATTGAAAAATTAAACTTTCCGGACTCGAGCCCGTGCCACCTTTGAAGCCGAAGCCAAAGATTTTGACATTCGACCACGGACTCAAAGTTGGAAATATACAAATGTTTTAGTTCACATGCATATAATATGAAACTGATTATGGCATTTCTTTAAATTTATGTTTTTTTTAACTATCGCATAACTTATTGCATTATAACGTTACGTATTGCAAATTTGAATTGTTTAAATTTTGTACTTTTCCATGAGCTTTGTCGCTGACGACTCGGGTTTCGCCTTTTGGCATCTTCATGGATTTCAAGTGCACGGATGTACTTGAACTGACCATTGCATTGATGACCTCAATATCATTTCATTTGTATCAGCAATGAAATCGGTGTTTTTTGGATTTTTTTATAATTGATTAATATACTCAATTTAATATTTCATCATAAAAAAGGTTGCTAATCTACTTACCTACAAAACCAAATTTCAAAATAATGTCAAGTATGAAAGAATCAACATTCTCTCAGATGTCATGAAAAATACTAATACAAGCTCGATCAGATGTCATGAAAAATAAATTGAAATACAGGCACTCATTCGAGAAAGCTGTAAATTCAAGCTCGTCAATTTATTTGACGCACCTGCCTATTTTACTTATAGATTATTTTAAATAATTTACAAATTGAATATTAAATCTCGTGAGCTGTAAATTATTCATTCGAATGCGCAAATAGATTGTATTATTATCTTGTGTTAAATAAATTATTTCTATATAATATCTGGATATTATATAGAAATATTATTATAGGCAAAAATATTCCCTTTACTTAGACCTGTCGAGAAATCTGCTTTTAGACGCTCAGCATAAGTCGGCGAAAGCAACTGAAGTGGCGGTCGTAAATAACGCTACACTTGTTACTAACTTTCCGCTGCACGAGCTTTAAGCTGCATTTATAAAGCTTAGAGACGCGTAAGAAACATAGAAAGTAAAAGCGATGCCTTGTTTAATTTTCAACTTAATAAAACTGTTGTTATCGTCGTTATTGAAATAAATAAATCAATTCGATTAACATAAAATGTCAAGCTACTCATTTTATTACATTTATACGTGAAACTTCAATCCGATAATTTATATATATTTATTATTTTATATGGAAGTGTTTTAGTGGGAAAATCGAAAGGTTTTTGTAAAAATAAGAAATTGAAATTGTTAATATGCAAGAAAATATGTTCAATGCATCAATCAATGTACGTTACTAAAACTCTGCACCTACTTAATTTGTAGAAAAATTGAAAATAAGAAAAATAGGTATTTATAAACTTTCCGAAACTTTTTTCAAAAATTAAGAACAAATTGTACGTGATTTTTATTGAAACAGGGGTGATTAATTTGAAATAGAAGTACATAACATACTTGTATTTCGACTAATTAATTACTGAAAAAATATTTAAACTGAAAGTTTATTTTCTATGCATGTCATTTGAAGCAACTCGTTTTAACCAAACAATACAAATAAAAAATTTACATGGTTTCACTTGCATGGGACAAAAATATTGAACTGGGTATTTAAAGGTGTTTTTGATTTAATCATAACTTTCTTTGAAAACTTTTTATTGATGTTTCTCAAATAAAACACTGCTTACTCCACCAACATGCTAGGAACATAATACACGTTCCGGTGTTTGATACTGACCATATTTCTAATTCCATAGACGTACATATATATAACAGAAAAACTTTTACTTCATAAAAACTATCGCGATCAGTTGAAAAAAATCTCTTAGATTAGATAATCTTATTTAGACTTGTTCTTCTTTCAATAAATCATCAGATAAGGTATACGAGACAGCATCACGTACTCTGAAAGTTGCTAAAGATTTGAATGTATTTTTCTTCATTGTGTGAACGATGTCTAAATGTATTTTTGTTCGCTTATGATTTAAATAGAAGTGATCCGTTGAAAAAAGTTAATGCATTAACGAAGTAACACTCTGAAATTTATCCATTCTGTTTTTAATATTAATATTATGTTTATTCGAATTGAATATTGTTTTTTTATTAAAACAAAAACAACCTCAAACTTTTATTTTAAATTTAATCATTCAAAATATAATTCACTGCGAATGTCTATGTTTAGATAGTAAACTCTTCAAGCTTACGCCAACATTACGAGCAATTCTTGGTAAGAATTTAACTTTTGTCAATGATTTCAAAACAATCATTTGCGTAAAGTGTTTTTCCCATGGGGTTTTCCCACACAGAAGCATTCAATTGATGTGAAGATAGTCAATACAAACGGGAAAGGAAAATAAAGGCTTAGTTTCTACCTTAACCAGAAACATAACCAGGAAACTAAAAGCCCGCTTTGTGGTCCCCACATTGAAATAAGAGCAAAATATTTATTATTTATATCGGGTCTAGATGTGCACAAAAACAAATTTCACTATAGATCGTCAAAGTTTATCGTTAAAAAATACGAAATTCAATTCTAATATTCATAATATTTTTTTATTGTTTTTGAAAAAAATTTAGCACTCGAAGAATGAGTACAAATGAGATGATTCACAAAGGAGGCAGTTTTATTATCACAAAATAAACAAATTTCTCCAAGAATTTTACAAACGTTACTGCGTACATTTGTCGATTTTTTAAACTTTATTCATACGTCTAGTTTAGCTTCTTGGATTTGATAAATTAAGTACATATGTATATAACAATTGAAAAGTGGTTTTCAGAAAAAATTTTGATGCGTAATAGTTAAATAATTGTAATAAAACTATCTATCATGTGGTATGATAGAACGAGAGAAAAAATAAAAAAAAGCAGAAGAATTTTTTATATCCATACTACCAATAAACGTGTTATTGATTCATATAAAGTTCTAACACTTTACTGTTTCAAAAGATAATGTATGGTGATTCTTTGAAGAAAAACTTATGACCGGCTGTGGCATGTTCGGCTCAGTAATCGAAAATAATCTAGAGTGACTTTATTTCGTAAAAGGATGGTCGCATGGGAACCGTAAAATGTATTATTTTCCTCTGAGATACGACTCCCCACTGTATTATACTTACTTTGATCAAAATATACTGCACGTCTCGTGAGATTAGAATACTTTTCATGGAATATAAATTCCTGAAGAGTTACTGACCACCTACATAGATTGGCATACTATGAATTTCACCATTTCTTATTTATATTGCAATTCAATCTGAATAAAATTCAATATGGAATGAAACCAATACTCATTTGCAATTTCATACATCTAGGGCAGTGGTTCTCACGGAAAATTTCAATGTGGCCGCGTCGTAAAGATAAGATCCAATGAAAATGTCTGGTGGCCGCACCAAATTTATTCTTCGGTCTGTTGTGTTTAAGGTATGTCAAATGGACCTAAACATGTTTGTCAATTTACTATTGGTATAATTGCATCCGAAATATTTCATTTTCAGAGTCTTAATAAATTAACTTGTGAAACCACATTTTTTAAAATATCAATCTTTTCTATGAAGCTGTCGGTGGCCGTAGCCAAACTTTCTGGTGGCCCCACATGAGAACCACTGGTCTAGGCACAGTAATAGCCAGGTCTATGGTCGAGTAGTCAACGTCGCTAGCTTCGGTCAAAAGCTCATATTCCATAATATACAGTTTCATGAATCATTTGTTCAATCGATTTATGGATGTCTTTGATGTATGAAATTTCTTAAAACAAGGCGTGAATTAAACGATAAGTCAATGAATATTTCTGTCTAAGCTCTCTTTTACTCTATTAAGAAAATAAATTACAATCAACTGAGTATCATGTATTTACTTATCGTAAAAAATACTGTTAAGATAAACTACATTAGAATTGTATATGTTCCAAATTAATTAATCGAAGTAATTTTAAAAAAAGAAAAAGAAAATTCAACTCCTGGTGTCACCAAAAAAGTTATATTAAAAAATAACAAGTGTTTCAGCATAATTAAATTCCGTCATGTCAACATAATTTAATATCACATAAAACAGATACCATGTCTAAAGTCTCCCGGTGGCTTTATTTTTAGATACCCACTGAAAAGTAGCCATGCTTTATATCGGCTATCTGCACTCTGCAAGAATATTCCTAAGGGAAATCAACTTACCTCCATCCTGTATATATATCTAATTAGGAACTAATTGCTATGGCGAGTAATAAAATTCCATTACTGTCAAAAACAGGCTGATTTTAAGATGGCTAACTTTTTCGCCTAATAATTAAGTAATTTTGAATAATAATAATTATCGTTATTACACAATTTTAGAGAATAACATTGGCTTAAATTTATAAAAATCGCAAAGGTATTTAATATAACATTATTCACAGATTCATTACGGAAAATTCCTTATGATTTTGTTATATATTTTGTAAATACACATCAGAGGTGTTTTTCTAATCGCGAGAATTTTAAACTTCAGTTGAAAATCAATAATTATAAATTAAATGAATTAAAATGATATTTGATTTTGAAAGAAAGTTTATATTTATTACAGTGGAACCCCGATCTTACGTTCTCGCATTATACGTTATCACTGTTGTATTGTATTTATTATCAGTTGACAATGCTCGCCATGAGCGAAACCGATCCTGATCAAATAAATTTTATGTGGAAAAAGTACTAAAAATGTATTATTATTTTTATTATAATGTCTTTTCACTGAGTATTGACAGTGAACACCCTAAAATTAATTATCTTATATTAAATTGTAGTGATCAAGACTGGTTTCGCTCTTTGCCAGCATTATAAAACAGCGATGCTTGCGATTAGCGAAGCCGGTCCCTATTATTGTATAACACGTAAAATTAGTACAAGAAAAAAGATTTTTTTATTTAAATATAATGTAATGCTTTTACATAAAGAAATTGGCAGTTACACCATTGAATCTTTGGTTTAAGGCATTAATCACACTATAATACTTAAATTAAATCAGCAACGTTATTTTTTCTCCGTTTTTCGTTTCACGGAATTCAATGATTTTTAGGAAAGCTTTACCTGAAATTCAAATGAAAAATTTTCAAAAGTTTTACTGACCTTCAACTGCTAATTGTGTTGTCTAAATTAACTTCTAGCCATATTTATAAGCAAAGCTACAATGTGCAACGTGTTTCCGTTGGTGCCTTTTCAAAGACTTTGTTTCATGAAAGAAAGTGTGCAGAAAGAACAAAAAAACATAAAAAGTGCTGTTTAGTTTTTGCAGTTTCGAATAACTGTTTTTTTTCAATGCTATCCTGAATTGGCAAACTGAAAATATTTATTTTCAATGCAATATATTTTGATTTGAAATACATGTTTGCTTTAAGTTTTTTTGTAATAATGTTTTGAAAAACATCCTATGTTTATCTTGGAAACCTTTGTTTAGCTCAAGGGATCGTATCTATATGGAAAGCTTGAAAGGTAGCATTTAGCAATGTACGGAAGAGTAGATTTAATTTACCGTCGACTGGCAAAGGATGTTCGGTAATACGATCTTAAATTTTAATTTAAAAGAGTTTCATACTATCAAGCATTACATCCTTCTTTGAAAATTATTTTACTTCATAAATTATGATTAAAAATTACTCTTCGAACCTGTATATTTTAAGAATTTTAATACCAATTATACACGGGTACCGTAAGAAGAGTTTATATATTGGAATTTCTTGAGTTTCCGCTTATTTTTTAAGTCACCCTTCACGTGTTTAAATTATACCACAAAATAAATAGTAGGGCTTATACGAAAAACGAAGTTTGAAAAAACCGGTTTTATTTATAAGGATAAGTATAAAGATATGTTTTATAAAAAATGGATAATTCAATTAAAATAGCGAAAAAAGTTGAAAATTCATTTATATTTTGTTTATTTATATACATAATCTTACATATAAAACCGAAACGGCGTATGTATGTATGTGGGTCTGTAATTCCCTTTTGCATTGTTGGTCATTAAGTTGCCATAAAAACGAATATGAAAGAAAATATGTTTGAATTTTTATCGGCGAAGACATTTAGTCAAAATGTAATAAATTAGTCTTCTACCAACTTTTTCCCGGCTTTTATTAATACAATAATGTTTATTATTTACGTGAAGGTATTATTTGACATTTCTTTGACAGCAAATTAGATTTTTTCCTTGAATTTGGACATTTTAATGGACGAGAATGGGGCTGTCATCAAATTAAATAAAGTTTGTGATTTTATTTTAACTCTATTTTGTATGTTAGATTTTGTGATATAATTATGTCGAATGATATAACATAAATAATTATTAGTCGCTTAGTCCGAAGCGACGCCGGGTAGCAATACCAGTAATACATAATACGAAATTCGTCCACTGCTCTATCACTAAGTTTACAATTTTTTTTGTAAATAATAGAAGTATGTATACTGAATATCAAACCATGTACAGTCATATGTATTTCATCTCGTCTTAGTTGCAATCAATTTAGAATATTAACGATTTTAATTAAATAATAAAAAAAAATATTTAGAACCGGTTACAATGTTGAAAAAAAACGGGTTTCGAGTGTCGCAAATTAAGCTAAAACCCCAGTTTTCGAAAACCGACAAGCCCTAGTAAATATCAGCAGGAAGCATACTCAGAGTAATGATTAAAATTTTTATGAAAGTTAAAATCACACTGCATGTTTAAAAAGTGCTGTTTGTAATTCATATCCAAAGCCATATTACTTTATAGATTTTAATAAGAGGTAGTCAAACAATATTATAATATCAATGTAACTTATTGTAAAAGGTACTAACATTTTCAACATATCCACTCCACTATACGCTAGCTTATGTACTTCGCTGTACTCATCATTTTACTAGCCTCGTGTTTACTGGCTATTAAGGACTCCAATTACTCGATATCTCAACTACTCGAGTATCGAATAGTAAAATTTTAAAATTCTCGAAATTAGCTCGAGGTTTCGGCAGTATACTTTTAAAATAAAATTTAAAAAACTTTGTTTCAGATGTACCAAAATGTATATTATTAATTCAAATTTAAAATGTGTATATAAATAGTTGATAAATAAATAAATAAGCTTATTTTATTACATTAATACATTTATTTCAATTTTATTTCAATTTATGAAAAATATATTTCGAAAATATTAGATAATTAAACGTCTCAAATTTTTAACTTGGTTTGACGCTTCGATTTTTTATTCCCGCGGTAGCGTATCTGTTGCTGTGGACGTTGGTTTAAAATTTAGCAACGATTTCAATAGCGCTATCAAGTTTTTCTGTCTGCAGTTTAAATAGAATAAAAATTGGAAAATAATCTTCATTTATAAATAACGAGTATTACTCGAGTATTTTTCAAATTACTCGAGTATCGAGTACTTGAAAAATGGACGAGTATAATCGAGTATCGAGTACTCCATACTCGAATTGGAGTCTCTACTGGCTATCATGGCAAACACGCTTGTGTTACTTGCATCAAATTCTATCTGAATCATCAGCATACATACATATGTTGCAATTCCAATTCACACGACTGTAACGTCTTAAACACTCTGAATATTTCGTATTGTAGAAACCTTTTAAAAATTAAAACTTTTTTAGAACGAATCCGCAAAAATACAATTACTATTGAATTATCACAAAGGAAGTTATTTTAAATAATAAGCATCAAATGAATGGAATTGACAATACACACCATATTTTATACAAAATACAATAATACCATAATTTATCTTCTATGTTTGGAATCGATCCTGATCTTTATCAAATTATATGTGGAAGTTTTTCTGTATAATATGTTTTATTTTGTCCGGTCCGTGGCGCAGTGGCAATGGCTTAGACTTGCGTGCCGGACCGCCCGGGTTCGATTCCCGGTACGAGCGGATTTTTTCAGTCGATAAATCTGTTCAAAGGCATGGGTGTTTGTGTTGTTGAAAATCTCTTTCCACCTTTCCGATCCCAAAGAGCGACGCATAGTGACAGCGATTAGCTAATCACTAGTCCTGTCCTAGTACTCGTATCCTTTCCATCCCTACTCTCTTCGAAAAATAGAGGTTGAGCAACTGAGTAACAAGCAGTTCTCGTAGAAAAACATATGTTTGGATAAACTCCGTGAGGAGTCCATATGCTCCAAGCTGGGAACGGACATGGATAAAAATAAAAATAATAATAAATAAAAAAACTGACAGCACCATTGTCGAGTCCGACTCCACATATTAAAACTCGGTCGGGAAATTATTTTTAATCAATTTTGAATTGTCCTTATTACAAAAACCGTATTTATTCGATTGTGTGCCTTAGTTTAAGATTTTACCTATCTTCACTGTGGTATAATTTTCGGTATTTCATCTTACCATGTTAATAAATATGCAAGCCTTGTGATATTAATCAATTTCTCAAATCTACTGAGGAGTTGCTAGAAGAAAATATATATATATTGAGGAGTGCAAAAGGTTAAAACATGCCGTTTCACCAAGAAGAGACAGTTAACTATGTTTTAGTTAAGTTTTTCAGCTATATTTATCTGATGCGTATATTTTACTGAAATTTATGATGGCATAATAAACATATCTCTAAATCCTGTCTCCTTTTCCATAAAGCTCCGATACCCGATTGATAAGAAAAGATCAGGTTCAGCAGAAATCCACTAGCACTATTTCTGGTAGTTATTAAAAGAAAAGGACCGTAATTTATTTTCGTAAAGGCAATACAATCATTTGGTAGTGTGCCTCATTTTGGTTAAAGTTGAATGATTGATTATTTCAATTAAGTAACTCAATATCATTATTATATACGGGAAAACATAAATCCAGCATTAATTTCTTTGTGCCTATTGCGACAAATATTTTTGACGTTTAATCTATGGTTACATTGATTTTTTGAAAGCAGAAAGGTTCTGTTTTGTTATTAAAAACTATTCTGTTTGATTTTTTATGTTTCATAATTTGACAGCGGTATCAAACACGGGATAATTAACAATATTAATCGATTAAAAGTATTTTAATTTATTCAAAAATATGTGGTGAGTTAGATCAAAATATTTTAGTGTACCTAACATATTTAAAATTGATAAATCGTATTCGATTATAATTGATAAATTTCCCGGTCCGTGGTGCAGTGGTCAATGTCGTTGGCTACCATGTCGGACCACCCGGGCTTAATTCCCGGTACGAGTAAATTTTTTCATTCGATAAATCGATTCTGCTCAGAGGCAATGGATGTTTGTGTTGTTAAGAATTCTTTCCAACCTTAACGATCCCAAAAAACGACGCATAGTGACAGCGATTAGCTTACCACTAGTCTTGTCCTAATCCTCGTATTTTTTCCATCCCTGCTCTTAGGTTATTGCAGTCAATGAATGCGTCAGATCATTGGATACTTTTAAATAACTTTAGGTAACCACAATAAAAAATTCAACAAAGCCGCTCGAGAAGAAAATATACAGACTAGCCCCTATGTTCAATAAATAAATTGTTATCAAAAAATATTTGAAATACGCCTTCTTAGGACCTAAAATGAGCTGAACTTACGACGTCACTCAATTAAACTATTAATATTAAAAAAAAACATCAATAGCTACCATATACTGCACTATTTTTTACTTTAATATAATAATAAATTAATTGAAGCAGTAATAAAATTTTCAAATTTATATTATTAATACAAACTGGATATCGATATTAATAAACGTTGACTTTGTGTGTTCGATGATATTATATGCTTTTTGCTACGGACAAAAGCTTTTGTATACAATATTTATTAATCAATTGTTACATGACCCAGCAAATTTGAAGTGATACTGGTACAGTGCAATATATTGTTTTCAACGTGGAAAGTTACAAATTTATAATAAGCTGAAGTATTGATAGAAATTTGGCAATTTTACTGGCATATGTACAACGTTTTAATAATATGTCCAGTTTTTACTTCAGTGTTGAATATAACATAACATAAACATTAAATATACAATAACCTTCTATAAGACAAAAAGTAATCAATCAAATTAATGTATGCAAAACGGTCACCTTGGCTTTTAAAGGTGAAAATAATTTTCCTGTAAATTTATCATTTGTTGTTCACTGTACATGCATTTTGGTACCCACCTAAAAAAAGATGCTTCTTTGTTTTTACATACATATACACCCAAACCTCTTTTTGTGCGATTTCAAAGTTATGTGGTTTTTTTTAAACAATTTTTTATTTTTTTAAATATTTTTTTGGACTATTTCAACGTACATTTTTTGCGTTGTTCACATACTGTGCGTGCATAATCCAGTCTTTCATCTGTTTATAACAATGTGACCTTGAAACGTGCGTCCTTGTACATGTTATGTTCCTATATAAAAACATATCTTTTTTGTGCGATTTTCTGCGGAACGTATCTAACGCACAAAAAGGTTTAGGTGTACATACAGTCGCGAGTTGATGTAAAAATTATTTATGAAAATGTTAAAACATTTAAATAATAAAAGAAAATAGTTCATACTACATAATTCTACATATGATCGGGACCGGCTGAGCTACATTTTCTCGTGATGAGTGAAACTGGTCCTGATCTACACAAAAACATTTAGAAAGTATTGCAAAAAGCTTTGTTTTATTCAACTGAGGATTTTGGCTGAAGTTGCTTGATGTTATTTCAATATAAATTTTGAATCGTTTGAGTTTTGTACTTTTTCATGAGATTTGACATTAACGTTCTGGTTTTCGCATTTCGGCATAATCGAGCATTTCAAGTCTTCTAGATTTCAATGATAGCAATTGAACTTAGTGCCTTACTCTTATTCATATACAGTGGAACCCCGATCTTACGTTCTCGCATTATACGTTTTACCGCGTGGTGCGTTCATTTTCTATAGTCCCGGCATTTAGTTCATATACAAAACTTTCCCGCATTCATCGGAAAGTCCCTTGGAAAACGTAGAATCGAAGTTTCACTGTATAAGCGTTACAAACTATTTACTACGCCTCAGTTCAAGTTCATTCGTGCACTAAAAATGATGAAGATGACGAAAGGCAAAATCCAGTTGGTTAGATAAAACTCAAGAAAAGTACAAAACCCAACCAAAACAAATGTGTTTCAATTATTTCTATTGCTTTTCCACCAAGAATTATTAGTTTACACATTAAAACTAAACATAGAATGACTCACTCACAAAATTCTCACAACGATTCTATCTTTAACTTTGTTATGTATACTAACTTATGAAATCATCTACGCTTCAAAATGATTGATTTGTTATGCAATATAATTACCACATGCCATCGTTATTTTGCGTATTAACGAGTGTATATAACTTATTAAAGTTTCAGATTTTGCCTGAGCTTTTCATCCAATAGATTGAAATATTTTGTGCAATAGTTAATAGATTTATCAGTTGCAATAATATGTGTTTCAAAATTTAAACGAAATTCAAAATGCTACTTTAAATAGTATGTAAGGGTTCTTAAAGAACTCAAGGTTTCAGTAAAAGAGTTAAAGGATTCTTTTCCATATGTTATTTTTGCGAAATTGTAGAAATGATATGCATTATTTAGAAATACGGTAAGAAAAATAACAATGTATTTTAGTTCTACATAAATTATTTTATATATTTGTTGATAGCTATTTCGGCTTACGCCTTCGTCAGAACTATAATTCTGAACATAGTTCTGACGAAGGCGTAAGCCGAAAATAGCTATCAACAAATATATAAAAATAATTTATGTAGAACTGAAATACTTTTGTTATTTTTCTTACCGTATTATAATGGAGTTCTACCAAGTAAATGCCTACTCAATCAATATATTATTTAGAAAGGTAAACATTATTTTTGCACTCCATCAAGTATAAAAGTAACTCCACTTTATACGAGCTGTGAAAATATCAAATTTTAAAAACCAACTAAAGGCCTCTAAGAACCTCGTCAAGACAATGTCTCACACTCACCATCTCATGCTCCACCCACCTTTCTCCTACAACAATTTCTTCAACAGTGGAGGCAAGCGTGGAAGAAGCCAGCACCCCTGCCAGCTTCCAAACTAACGCCCTAAGAGATACATCTTGAGCTACGAGCTAGGCTCGTCGATTCAGTTACAGTTAGGGACTGGGCATGTCTATTATCACAACAAGTAAACTCCTCAAGTTTACGTAAACATTACGAGCAATTCCTGGTAAGAATTGAACATTTTTAATGATTCCAAGACAATCATTCTCGTAAGGGGTTTTTCTTAAGTGTTTTCCCCACACAAAGCCCTCAGCTGACAGAATCTTTTAGAAAGTCGATACTTAGCTAGCTTACATGCGGGAAAGGGAAACAAAGACTTAGTCTGTATCCACCCTAGCAATAAAAATAGCCAGGAAACTTGGAGCCCGCCTAGCGGACCCCACATATAGTTTCAGCAGGAAAGTAAAGGTAGGGAAAAATAAATACTCAGAGACCGTATTTTAAGAATGTATATGATTTTAAACAAATAATATGAAAGCGTCCAGTGTATTGAAACATTTTTACAATGCTCTGCATCTGTAATGATACGATTTAGCCTTCACGAAAACATAGGTCCCTAATCGATATCGCGTTGTTTTTTTTTAGAGAACATAGATAAAGTAACACATGCTGTCAATAAAAAACTACATAGCATGTGGCAGGTTTAATAGCTGTTTATGGGTTTGCCTACAGATATTAATTTTTCCTTGTTTGATTATTTTGATTATTTTAATAATGAAAAGAAATTTGAATGGCAACTGCACTGAAAATAATTTATGATTTAAAAATAGTTCAAGATAGCCATTTTAACTTTATCGAAAAAATCTTTTTTATAGCTCAAAATTCTGAAAGCATAAAGAATAATTGTTTGTTTTTTTGTAGGAAAATATTATCTCTATGTCATGGTAGAATTTATTTTCTTTAAATAGATTCAGATATTTTTATTACCGGTTTGACCCTTTTAATGTATTCAAATAAATATAGTTCTTTTTCTCTGAAACTTTTTCAAGGGATTTTAAGAGTTCAAGATATGACCATGTTTTACAAAAATAGACAAAAAAATAACTGAAAAATAATATGTTTACGGCACAATCTGATACTGTCGATTAATTAAAGGAGATTACAAGCACTTATTAATAATACTATTAATAACACTCTTTCATTCAAATTTTGTACTTTCCATGACGACCCGGGTTTGGCCTTTCAGCATCTACACGCATTTCAAGTTCACGAATGAACTTCAACTGGCGCGTAGTAACAGTTTGTTTTGTTTATATATATAAAAATGAATGTCTGTGTGTATGTCCGCTATTTAAACCTCGACCGATCGATGTGAAACTTTATGGTTTCTGGCTTACAACCACCCCCCAATTTTGTTTTAAACTTCAATTTTCGAGTTTACACCTTCGAAGGTTTTTGGCACTTAAGCCCCCAAACCCCACCCCCGCCAAACAATCCCCACCCCCAAAAATTGATATCGAATTTTTACAAATTTCTACACACTGTAACTTTCGTACACTCAAATTATTTGTGTAATGTCTTCAAAATAATAAAAATAAAAATGTATCACTTGGCTTAATTGCTATAAATGAAATCATATAAATTAGCGATTTTTTTTAAATTTTATCTTTCAAATTATAATTTTACATGTAGTATCGTTAAAACTAATTTCCAAATAATAACATGGAAATGCCGACAAATATAAAAGGTTTGTTTTCTTTATCTTTCACAGTCATCCAAGCTTATTAGATCAATTATATATGCATGTAATGTGGAACTGAAATGCGTATACAAAGCCGTAATAATATAATGTATTTTCTGTGTTCGATATTTTGATGAGTCCATAAATACTCTTTAGAAATATGGCACAAATAAGCATTAAATTACCGAGACTAATTCAATTTAATGAATGAGCGCACATGTTTAGTACATTTTAACTAATGACTTGTTTAAACTCTCCGCTAAAGTTTATTACAATCAATCATTCCAACTAATTAATTATCTACAGCACATGCATAGAGTTAAATACGTGATTAAATAAAATTCACATCGTTAACCCAAGTAACATTATCCGACCTGCCTATTTTAGTTCAAGCGCTAATTTTTTTTAATAAAACACCTTCGATTATACTGCTTTGTAAGAGTACAATTTTTTATCTGCTCAAAAACATATTTGAGTCTTATATGTAGTATTGGAAGTAGAAATATCTCATATTTTTAGAAACTGAACTAATGCTATCACATTATTTTTCTGGTCATATCAGCAATAAAATATTTGTATAAAAATCATGCACATGTGGTATAAAAACGTAAAAGAAAATGATGGTTGGTGTCAAAATCAGAACGGTTCACGACTTTGGAAACAAAAGTATAATGGATAGGTCAATCATAATTTTGACCAAGTCACATGGTTATCCTTATTGTTATTACAGTGTGGCCTCTCATAAAATTTTAAACTTCACGCTTTTATGTGCTGTTTTTGTAAAATTTAAAAATGTTAATATAGCTCAAAAAGCCAACAAAACGTTTTTCGTCTTTTTCTCTAAAAGTAAAATAGTGGATAGTTCTACTTTTGAAATTATACTACTCATTTGTAAGCATTAAGTACAGTAGTAAACGTCGTTGACTTCCATGATGGACATCACATGTCAAATCCCAGCAGAATTTTTTCAATCGGTTCTTCGATTTTATTTGAAGGCGTGCGTGTTTTTGCTGTCTAAAAATTTCCTCCCATACGTCCGCATATGATCAAAGTATAGCAAAAGCGACTAGCTAACCATATCCCTACTTTTATCAAACTAAAGATTTTTGAGCGACTGAGTAACAAGAAGTACTACACCTTTATTAGGAGGCCATGTCATCATTTTCATGCGTTTCCGTTTGTATTTATAACAATGCAAATATCGCCTTTATGCCTATATCACACACACAATTAACTAAATCTATGGTTCAGGTAATATGTATGTTTTCCATGTTTTTTTTTGTTTACCTTTATGATTTTTCTTTTTGCAATTTTGTAATAGAAGCAAAGATATGCTCCACATCGGGAAGCAGACATGGATCTTAGAAAATATATTTTACTAGACTGTAACCGGCAAGCGTTACAACGCCACTCAAAGAAATAAAGTGTTTGCGTTTATTGAAGTGCTTTCGGATGCACAATATTTTAGATAAATAATTTCGATTAAATTTCACTAACATTGATCGGTATCAATAACATTTGACGTTTGATATTTGCTTTTGCCGATTGTCGACACGCGCCACGTACTGAAAGTTTATTGTACTATGCCTATAATCTTTGCGCAAGTGCAAAAACTAAGTTGTCAAAATGAACGGTATGTCAGCGCATAAAATATGAAAAAACATTGATTTTTATATAAAAGACCTAATGTAAGTTAATTTTACTAAGCCATAAACATCAACGAAAGTGCAAGCGGCAATTTTGTCAAAGTTTTATTGTGATCGGATGAACGGTATGGCAGCGCATAGGGTGCGAACAAACAAACAAACAAATATTGATTTTTTTATATTAGATTAGATTGTAATATTATAAAATTTCGTAAGTAAATCAGAATAAAGAAATAGTGTCCAGTGGGATTCGAAATAACAATAAGGGAGAATAGGTTCAAAATGGTTTCACAAAAATAATCAAAAACAATCTTTTAATTATTTGTCTGATCAATCTTTATCACATTTTGACTGTCGAAGCATGTCGGGATATTTTCGTGTCATGTATTCTGCAATACAGCGTCAATTTTATTTTGCAATTCCAATACAGCCCACTCTGTCCTGTCGCGTCCAATTATCGCTCACTTGCGACTGGCGACCTTTCACCGGCCGGATCATTTATTCAATCGAAGAGCGAACAATCGCGCCTAATTACACGGAGCTGGGTCAAGTGCTTGTTTATCGTGACTAGTTTTATCCAGCTCGCAGCTAGTATGAGCTTTTAACCTTTTAAAACTGATAAATTATTATAATGTACGAAAAATTATTCGTTTACACATTGATTCCTTTGAAAATGCGATATATTGTCCAATTTAATAAATACACACGGCATCAACGCATATTTTCAGTCGCTTGAAAAAGCAGAGAGAACTAGCTCATGTTTCAAAAGTGCCAAAAAAAAGATTTCACCAGTAATCAATTTAAAATATTTTTATCACAAAAAATCTTCAATGATAAATAGCGAATACCTGAGAAGTACTTCAGTATTTTGATTATTTTCTATTAAGTAATTTGCAAACTCTAAACTATTGAGTGATTTCCAAACTTTTAGTCAGAAAGGTTTAAAAATTAACTGCTTATAATATTTCAAAATAAATAAAATTGACAACAGTAAGAAATTATTATTCAATAATATTCTAAATAGGACAAGTTGCTCCTCACTGCTTAATTAATTTCCAATGGGTTTAACCATTCAACATTGATGCAACTCATTAGTTAGTAGTTTGCTAACTTAATTAGTAGCATAATCATTTTTTGTCCTCTGCTCCCTGCTTCCCGTAAAAAGGAAAAATCCCAACCTCCTTTTTGTAATTTATCATTTTAAAATTACTATTACTTTATTATTTAAGCAACCTTTGCAATAGTTAGTCTCAAGATGTTTCTAAATGTCGTGAAACACGTGTCAAGAATAGTTGCACAATATGTGGAATAAACTAAGTTATTTTAAATTAAAATATATCAGTTAATTGAATGGGAATTACCATAAGTAAATCTTACCTCATGTGAGCAGGTAAAAATATCAGAATATTACGACTGTTTTTTGAAGACGTTAATAAATAACTTGATATTTTTGCTAACTTGTCCGCTATAACATGTGCTTGTCTAATTATATAAAGATGTCTCCCGAAAAAACATTTTTATAATCCGGTTTCTAATAAATGTTTTAATTGTAGACGAGTTCATCTCAAGCGTATAAAATAATGGATCGACGCCAAAAGTTAACTAAGTGCGACCCGGGCAAGCTTTTCAAAGGCGTTGTAAAGGATCGGTTCCGCTTATCGCAATCAGCATCGTAAACATACAAACATGATGTTGATTACACACACACCTTCACAAATTGGCGACCCATGATTCGATGGCGTTGTAAACATGCACATTAGAGGTCTGCACGGGCCGAAATAGAAAAATTCTACCCGCCCGAGCCCAAAAATCTCCGACCCGATCCCGAGGCCCATTCCCGAACATCTTATCCGAACCCGACCCGAGCCCGACAGTATTTAAATTTTTTTTACAAAATTTTAATTAATATTTATAATAATTTAATATAAACTCTTCAAATATATTAGCCTTCTTTTTCATATGATTGGTATATTCAATGTTTTTTAAGTTACACATGGATATTTATTAGATCTCTTCTTTTCGATTTGATATTGGGGTATTTATTCACATTTTAACACGTTGTACTCCTCAATATACATTTTTTTTCCTTCCAGTAACTTCTTTATAGATTTGAGAAATTGATTGATGTCAAGGTTTACGTATTGATATGCATTGTAAAACGAAATGTCGATGTCATGTTACAATCTCCAACCAAGGCACACAATTCAATAAATACGGTTTTTGAAATAATGACAATTAAAAATTATAAAAAAATAATTTTCCAACCATTTTTTACAATGTCGAGCAAAACTTGATAATATAGGAGCTGCTATACGATGTCGTGTTAGACTCAACATTCTTCGAGCATTAGGAGCTAAATTAACCTGACGCTATTGAGAATTCAAAAGTCTTTCAAGACGCGTATGTAACAAGATTTGATCGAAATTGTTTAATGAAATTAACATATCTTCATTTATTTTTAGTGTTTTATAATCGTTAAAAAAATGCCTATATTTTTTATGCACTTTAAATAAATTCGGTATCACAGACAACGCAGAATTTTTTCATTTTGGTTTTTTATAACACCGCCATATTTTGACTCTCTTGTGTTATTTTTATATAGCTTTTACTTTCACACTACGTCGGTTAATCAATATTTTCAACGCGAGTAATTTCTTTATAGCAATGACGAAAAATGTATGCCTCACATATTTGGCACGACACAAAGCTGTGGTGAACACACATACATAAATCCAATATCATCTAGTCTATAGTTTTAATATACACAAGCTATGATAAATATTTCAGTAATAATAAAGGTAAAATATTGGCCGGTACGTGGTGCAGTGGTCAACGTCGTTGGTAACCGTGTCAGACCGCCCGGGCTCGATTCCCGGTATGAGCAGATTTTTTCAGTCAATAAATCGATTCTGCTCAGAGGCAATGGGTATTTGTGTTGGTAAATCCCTTACACCTTTCCGATCCCAAAAAGCGACGCATAGTGAAAGCGATTTGCTAATCACTAGTCCTGTCCTTGTCCTCGTATCCTTTCCATCCCTACTCTCTGCGAAAAAGATAGGTTGAGGCTTTGTCACAAGCAGTTAGAAAAAACACATATTGAGATAAACTCCGTGAGGAGTCCATATGCTACAAGCTGGGAGCGGACATGGTAATAAATAAAAAATATTGGCGATGAGTGGGATACTTCGATGTTAAGTTTGCATTAATTCTGCGATGTTATATACGGTTTCCAAAAACAGTAAAATACAAGCTATAGGTTTGCCACTTCTCGGCATTAAATAGTCCAGATAATTTTTCAATCTAAATTATCACAATGCTCATCGATAGTAAAAACGGCAATACGAGAATCTGTAGAAAACATTTGTCATCTGTCTGTGCTTCACTTAAAAAAGATGATATTGGCCAGTTGCCAATATTTTTACAATACCCTCGAAAATCTTAGTAACAGATTTAAATATCGTCAACCATGTATTTGATTTTACTGTCGGCAGAATTAATTAACTGAACAAAAATATGTAGATTACTAGATATTCTGAAAAAAATCTGCTGGTTTCTTTACATTGTTAGGTGTAGGTCTTTATAGCTACAAATGTTTACAATCTAAGGTTTTTTTAATGGGCATGAAATATAAACATTTTTTTATATTCACTGTTTATGTTTTTAAGCGTTTCATATTTTTCACCAAAAAAAATATATTTGAATGTTGGTCCTTAAATCTGATATGTTCGACCCGGAAACTATTAACCCTTACAACTTGCTTCCGGTTAATCTGATTATTTGAACCGATGTTTCGATCAATATACCTGAAGTATCACTGGATTACTGATCTTATTGAGAGATTTCCTGTTATCCGACCTTTGCTATTTTATTATATATCTCTACTTAATTACATCGTTTATGCTTGAATGTTTCCTTATCTGTCGTTCTACGTAATAAATATATATCGAAACTGATTATACTGTGAAAAATGTGCTTTTTATACTTGTTATTTTCTTTTTTGTATACGACCACCACATCTTCTTTTATACATGAATAAAACAATTTAACAACGACTTTTTCACCTCGCCATCTATTCGTCGTTATTTCAAAAGATTGATTAATGGTCCACGTCATCAATAAACTCACATTAAATAATATGGAATCAATAAAAGCCATCAATACTTTAAGTTTAAAGTTTCACGAAAAAGAAAAATCATTAACACAAATGTAAATTTATTTTTTTGTAATTTTTTATTTCTAATCTTGGCACAAACTTAAAACACATTAGAGCTTTCATTATAAGTTCAGGCATTTCAGACAACAAAGCGTGTTTTACTTTAATTCACACCGCACCTCTTGCATTGTGTTGTTAATTTTTAGTTTTCTTTCTATACAGCGAAAAAAGCTCTTACACAGTTGCTAAAAGCTATTCCTTACCAATAACAAGAAGCCATACAAACTGGTGTAAGTATTATGCTGAGAATCTTTTCACTATCCGGATGACTGCGAGAAATATTACACATTTTTCATTCTTGAAGCAAATAATGTTTTCTTGGTAATGATAAATGTATTTTGTTGAAAGATACTGTATTTACCTTAGTTGCATGAAATAACAATAACTTAATTAACCAATTGGTAAAAAGTTTGCAAATTTACGCTTTAATTCATTGTTTGATTGTCAAGTGTATTATCTTCAGATATTGTTTGAAATGGAAAAATGAAGGCATAACAGTAAAGAGTATTCTATGTAATACAGTCAACTTTCCTACTGCACCGAGATAGAGATTTTTTAAATACATACATACTTTATCAAAATTATAAAAACGTACATCTACTCATAAATATTTTTCAAATGCACATATTACATATAATATTTACGAAACGTATAATTTGCATAGAGACCAGAGCACATGCAATAAAAATACGCTTTATAGCAAAAGCTGATTTTTGAAGGTTGACTGTGCAGCTGATTAGATAAAGATAAAGAATTTTAACTAACATTCCACGATAATCTCTTAATCTAACAGTCACAATTTATATTAATAACAATATTTAAAACATCAAAATCGGATACAATATGTAAATTATTTAAAAATTATCACTTTTAAGGTGTTCACTGTCAATACTTGGTGGAATGGCATTATTATAAAAATGATGAAATATTTTTAGTACTTATTCGACATTAAATTTATTCGATGATTGTGCTCGCTATGAGTGAAACCGGTTCTGATCTAATAAATTTAATGTGGTATACGTACTAAAATGTTTCAAGGTAATAAAAATAGCAATTTATTTCAGTGCTACTATATCAGTATCATCAGGACTATATAGTTCTATGATATAAGTAATTATATCTAAATATTTCTGATGATGGCGTTATCTGAAATAACTATCAACCACACATAATATAATTTCTGTAGGACTTAGATAAACACCTGATCTAATAAATTAAATGTGGAATAAGTTCTAAAAATGTTTTATTATTTTTATAATACACATTATCAATAATTTTATACAATTATAAATAGTTCTATTATATTTCATATTTAAAACCAATTCAATATCTTCAAAAGCATACAAATATCAAACACCTCACATTTATATCAAAGTAACATTTCAATATTCACAATTTATAATACAGAATCTTTCCACGGTCTTTGAACTTGGACACTCCCGCGAAATAAAAACATCGTCTGGGCGTCTTTTTTAATTCAAAGAAAATTCTTTTCAAATTAAACCAGACCTTCGCATCAATGTCGAATGCGTGCAACATGGCAAGGTAAAAATAAGATCAGCTGTGAGCCAAATCTTCTTTGCGGCCTTGCGTTGATCTCAGCGCTATTCATTTAATGACAGAAGAATTTCTGCGACTGTTGTTTCCGCAAATGCCGATACCGTTCATCCTCATTGTTATCTTTATCGATGGCTTAAAGAGTAATGACTCCACTTTTGGCTGAAAATGGCTTAATAATGCCATCTTATTGTATCATGCAATGTGCATATCTCGAAAATTTATTTTTATTAAGTATTAACTTTAAAAATAATAAAACATTTTTAGTACTTATTTCACATAAAATTTATTGGATCAGGACCGGTTTCGCTCATGGCGAGCATTTTCAACTGATGGTCAACTCTTCAGTTGACAATGCTCGCCATGAGCGAAACCGGCCCTGATCCAATAAATTTTATGTGGAAAAAATACTGAAAATGTTTTATTATTTTTATTACATTGCCATTCTACCAAGTGTTGACCGTGAACACCTTAAAAGTGAAGTATTAACTTATTCAAGTGCATCGAAAAACGTTTTAAGAAAATTTGATACCTCCATTGTCGTTCTAAAATCTACACTGTTAATTATCCAACTTCGCCATTTGGTATTGACATCTGTCATTTATTCGTTGTTTTTCAGCGGCGGTACAAATAAATCGTTTGAACGGGTTTTTTTTGTTTATAACACATAGTTTTAAATTCTCAAAATAATCAGTTTTTACCCTCTCCTGAACAATAGACAAAAACGGAGATAGCAAATTTTCTCTTTAAGCCATCGATATGCTTTTATTCTCACACTGAGGCTTATGTATGAGACAATTTATGACTTAAATATTTTAAATGTCAGCTTTAATGGGATTTATAATTTATGGATTCAATAATTTTAAATCATTACATCATTCGGGCTATTTTAAGCCGACCCATCAAATTATTCTAACGATCTACATTATTTTTACGCGAGTTTTAACAAATTTGAATTATATTTGATGTGACGCTATTTTTCCCGGTCCGTAGTACAGTGGTCAACATCGTTGGCCATTCCATTGCGGACCACCCGGGTACGAGTCTATTTCGAGAAAAAAAAATCAGTCGATAAATCGTTCTGTTATGTTTGAAACTAATCGGTGCTTGTGTTGTTAAAAACCCTTCCCATCTTACCTTACACAAAAATCGACTTAAAGCGTGACCGATTAGCTAATCACTAGTCCTCGAATTCACTACTCTCTTCGAAAAAGAGAGGTTTAGCAACTGAGACCAAATAAGCATTTCTCGTAAAAAGAAGCATGTTGAGATAAGCATCGTGGGGAGTTCATATGCTCCAAGTTGCGAGCGGACATAGAAAAAAAGTTACTTAAACATTTTTAATTTTTTGTCAAATAAAAAATATAGTTAAAAGGAACATGAAATTCCATATACACTGGTGGGCAATTTCAATCAATCCTATAACAATTTATACCAAAGTGTTAAAATATTGACAAAATTATGGCAACGAACGATTTAAATAACAATACCAAGACAATGATCGATGTAAAATCTTATATATAAAACCGAAACGGGGGATGTATGTCTGTAATTCCCTTTTGCATTGTTGTTGCAAGTTCAAGCAAACGAATTGATTTCGCTCGCAAAAGTTTCGACGGTAAATTTGTTTCGTTATCAATGTGTGTGTAGAGACTCCAATTACTCGAGTATCGAGAAGTACATATATAAAACCGAAACGGCGTATGTATGTCTGTGGGTCTGTAATTCCCTTTTGCATTGTTGGTCATTAAGTTGCCATAAAAACGAATATGAAAAAAAATATGTTTGATTTTTTTTTCGGTTAATAAATTTAGTCAAAATGTAATAAATAAGTCTTCTACTGAACTTTTCCCGACTTTTATTAATATAATAATGTTTTATTTACGTGAAGGTATTATTTGACATTTCTTTGACAGCAAATAAGATTTTTTCCTTGAATTTGGACATTTTAATGGGCGAGAATGGGGCTGTCAATATATGAAAGGGGCTGTGAAATGTCAATGCCAGTCTGAAATGTTTATTTTAATTCCATTTTAATTGACTTAGACTTTTGAATTTTGAAAAAAGTTGTTTCAACTTGGCCCGTCTGAATTTACGCACCGAGCTGAACATAAATCCAAACTGGTCCGAGCGAAGCCGGGTTCGAATACTAGTAACACTATAAAAAGAAAAAGAAAACATAAAAGATAAAGATTCAAAGTTCACAATCAAATTCAAAATAAATACTGTTCAATAATATTATAGTTAAAAGTCAAGAGTGTGTATTTTTTGAAAATGTTCGCTCCCAACTTGTAGCATATTTACTCCTCATGGAGTTTATCTAAATATACGTTTTCTGCGAAAATTGCTTGTTAATCAGTTGTTCAACCTCTCTTATTTGTAGAGAGTAAGGATTGAAAGGATACAAAGACTAGGGCAAGGGCTTCGATGCCTTCGAACGGAATCTATAAATTGACTGGAAAATTTTCACGTACAGGGACTCGAGTCCGGTTGGTCTGTCACGGAAGCCAACGACGCTGACCACGGCACCGCCAACCGGCCTTAATTATGTAGAGTCAAACACAACTTTTCAATTTAATGAATTATCACTTTTAAGGTGATCACTGTGTCAATACTTGGTGAAATGGCGGTATAATAAAAATAATAAAACATTTTTATTACTTATTCGACACCAAATTTATTAGATCACAATCATCAGTTGATAATGCTCACTATTATTTATTTATTTATACAGGGAACAATTTCGTTGGCACATTTGAAGTAATTACCGGGATTTCCATCAAATTATGGTTGACATGCAGATTTATTTTATTAAATGTACTTATTTTTGGGGCTTTTACTTTGTTAATGATAAGTCATATATAATTGATTAATTATGTATTAGTTTGCATTGCTAAGAGGTCTTTTATCTTTAATCTATTTTTCTTGTTATTTGCTTCATTTATTTGCTTAGTTTTTCTACCAATTTTTTGTCATACCTTACTTAACTTTTATATAAATATCACTGTTGTATTGTATTTCTTATCAGTTGACAATGCTCGCCATGAGCGAAACCGGTCCTGAAAAATAATAAATTTGATGTGGAAAAGGTACTAAAAATGTATTATAATTATAATGCCTTTCCACCAAGTATTGTCAGTGAACACCCTAAAAGTGATTTATTTATTAATTTATTCAAAAAAATACAAATCATGGCATTACAGCTGACGCCAATGCGCAATGCATTTGACAAATTTAAATACATTTATTTATATATATACATACATACTTGTAAATACATAATAAAAATCACAAATTAATTAAAAACAAGATGAAAACATTGAAGTCATAAGTACAGAGAGGAAAATTTAATAAAAATCATATAAGAAATTCATTCTCTATGAGTGAAATCGGTCCTGATCTAGTAAAATTAATGTGCAATAAGTACTAAAAATATTTTATTGTTATACGGAAAAAAAAATAACAATGTATTTTAATTCTACATAAATTATTTTATATATTTGTTGATAGCTATTTCGGCTTACGCCTTCGTCAGAACTAGTAGAATTTATTTAGAATTAAAATACATTGATATTTTTCTTTCCGTATTATAATGGAGTTCTACCAAGTAAATGCCTACTCAATCAATATATTTTATTGTTATTAATTATGCTGGAATCGAATCATAATTTTACGCATCTTTTACAATCAAAATCGTGAATAGTATGCAGCAAACCGTTAACTGTAATAATCAACTTATATCATCGGTCGCGTCGACTGCAAACTGAGGCTTTCGAGCATCCGACGTCCGTAATGTTCAACGGGCGTAGAGGCGAGGTAGCAGCCGTTGTAACGACGCCGACGTCGACGTCCGCTCGGCGTCGCATCGTCGTTACGGCTAGCTGCGCCATAAAACTCAATGCATTTAACATTCACAATAATACATATACTAAGCCCCACATTTTGCTGCAACTGAAAAAACAAGTGATACTAAATAACAACACAGCTGAACAAAACTGTGAATATTAATTGCATTTGTGGTCACACTGTAGTATTTAAATAGATAAGTTTAAATACTAGGGCTGTGGAGTCGGTGACGAAATCGTTGCGGTGTATAAATTCAATACATATGTATACTTAAAGCATATCGATTAACAAGATGCGACAATTGCCTGAGCCATGTGTGGTTTTTGATTCGAATAAATGTATTTTCTCTTTTATTGAATAAAGCCGTTGTTGCTTGCTATCCTTCTGAACTAGATTTCAGTAGAATTAACTTTTGGCGGAAAGATTCACAAAAGCAATATTTGCACAAATTTTATACAGATAAGGTTTTGCTCACCCCAAGAATGATTAACTGACATTTACACCAAGTATGTTCTGTTAACTTATTCAAAACAATAAATTTATATAGAATTTCGACTTGTGTCAACGGTGCTTGAAGGAATTTCAATATCAAATTTGAATCGTTTGAATTTTGTACTTTTCCATTTGTTTTTTTCGCGGACGTCCCGGGTTTCACCTTTCGGCATCTTCAGGAATTTCAAGTGCATGAATGTATAAAAACTGACTTTCAGTTCGTGCACTTTAAATGCCTGAAGATACTGAAAGGCGTAGCCCGGATTGTTCGCAACAACCCACATGCATACCTTTGTAAATAACGCTTTTCTGAAATTTTTGTTTCAAAAAAAATAATTTTCAACTAATTTTGATGTGTGAACTGAATGATGAAAAATTAGGAGTTTGAGGAAAAATATGTATATATTTGTTGCATGATTAAGTCTTTTTATAAAACAAACCATTTTTAAAATTGCTATTGTAAGCGTAAATACAACAGATAATGTAAATTATTGTAATAATACAATAATTAAAATCATTTTAAGCCGCATTATGCTTTAAAATAACATTTGGGAAACGAGTCATTATAACCGAAAATTTAAGTTTACGATATTGAACTGCTCCCGGATAAACATTATAGCAAACTCTACGTGCTTATCCAACTTCTATTTTGTTTGAATTGCCATTGGGATGTAGGGAATTATTGAATGTTTAGTTTTTGTGTATTCTGACAAACATAAATCGATTGTAAGGAACATTTTCAACCCTCACATTAAAAACATATTTTACTTTCATATCATGTTTTTAAGTATTCAAATATAAAAAAAAACAAAAAAAACTTGAATTCAGTTATTCACTTATGTGGTTTTAATCGGAAAATTCCGAAATATTTTTTTCTATTTAAAGAGACGCTCAAATTGACACTCAAGAGAGACAAATACATACATATGTGGTTTTCTAAAACATTTAAGCAGGCGTCGAAGGCTTTTTTTTTTTTTTTGATATCTGCTTGACGGAGCATCAAGTTCTAAGGCGTGTCAGCGCCAAAGTTCTTCCAGTCTCCTCGTCTCTAAATGTTTTAACTCTTGAATTTTATTTGTTGACATTCCCTTCCTATCGCTTCTTACAGGAGGGCGCGATCGCTACAGTTGAGAAGTCAGTATAATATTGCGTCTCTATCTAGGGAAGGTCATCGAGAAGAATAGCTCTGGGCCTATATCGATTCTCTGAGGCCTTCTCGTCATAATTCTGCAAGCAAGTGATTGTTGGGTTACCGTGAAGGCCCACAGCCTTATGAAACTTTTTAGAGGATTCACGAACGAATTCGCGAATAGTTGGCACACTTAAATCTCTGTGTAACAGCGAACCACGCACGATCCATGGAGCATCACATATTTGCCTCAATGACTTATTCTGAACAACCTGGAGAGTTTTCAGATGCTTTTGGTGAGCAAAAGCCCACACTGGTGCAGCGTACACCATAATTGGACGAGTTATTGCTGTATATAGGAGAAGTTTACTCTTTATGGATAGTTTGCTCCTAGCATTAAGCATAAAGTACAATTTCGCTTTAGTAGCATTAGCTTGGCGCTTTTTAATCGCGGTGTGTTCGTTAAACTTCAGTCTCTTATCTAAGGTTAGTCCAAGATACTTGACTGTGTTAGACCATTTGATCTCTGTATTGTACATTCTAATGCAATTGAAGTTATGTTTTCTAATGAAGCATTTAGAAAACATTATTGCCGCGCTCTTTTCTGCGTTGATTTTAATTCTCCAGTTGTCACACCAGTCCGCAATGGTATCGACAACTGTTTGGACGTGTGCAACTGCGCTTTGCCGATTTTATAAATTTAATCCAATTTTATAAGTTTTATAATTTTCAGTTAATAAGATTTTGTAATTAATGAAACTGGCCCTGATCTTCAAAAAAAAAATAACAAATTGTTAAAATTTCATGCCTTTTCAAAAGTGATCAATCGAGTATGATTAAAAAACACTTTGAGCGTGAAACACGTCAAAACATTTTGAGATAATTTTACTTAAATGTTACTTTCGTCATGCTCTTTCGCGTGCAAGAGTAGATAAATAAAAGCTTTATGTTCTTTGTTTCAAAAACAAATTACGAATGCTTTAATACTCTTTTCGGATAAAAGTAAGATTACAAACATTTACCTACGATTAAGAATCGCTTTTCCTTGAATACTGAACACATATAAATAAAAAAGCCGTTGATATGCGATTAAAAATTTGTACAAATAGTAAAGCTCATACCTTTATACGAAATAAATATTTCTGATAAAAAAAAATACTTGTGGTTTTATAATCAAAAAGTTAATAATAAAACTGGCGCAGTTACACGACGTAACAAAGGCATTAAAACTCTCGCTGCACCAAAATTGTAATAAATTTTCCCTTATTTCAATAAATTTTGCATGCTATTATATTGCCTTGTAAAGAAGCAAAATTCAGTATGACATCGTAGCATATTTGACTATCTTTACAAATCAAATATAATAATTCATATCACACACTGGATACACCTGTTGGCAGTTTTCGTGGAACATCATTCCTTTTTATGGTATAATGGAGCTACAACATGAATGTGAAATGGTATCAATAATAAAATAATTATATTTGATGAAAGAAGGATTTTTCGTTATTTAACATTTGCAGATTAAAAGAAAAGGATACACATCCAAGCATTGTTGCACAGTATTTGTGTACATCTTTTCAAATAATTGTATTTTTTAAATACAGTATGCAGTACATGCTTTTAAATAAAATATCTCGAAGACACCATGTTATGTATTCGAATGTGCTATTTAATTCGGAAAATGCTAACAGTTGAAGCTTTAAAGCCAAGTAATACACTATTTCAAGGCTATATTTATTTATCTTAACCTTTTTTTACTTTTCCCATAAGGCACAAAAGTTATCAACTACTCTAGAATTTTGATTGCTTCTCACAGGTTAATTAAAAGAATGTATTTGAACATGAACATCTATGCGTGTAAAAATGAATGAGATCTTTGTATGTTCAGCCAGCTTCTTGCGAAATTTTCTTTTCTTTGTATTGTGGTTAAAATTGAATTCCTTCGCAATATCAAAATTTCAAATATAACAGCTTAAAAATTGAGTAATATAACAATATTATTCCATTCAAATAATATACATTGCTGATTCAAATATACCGTTTGTAACGTATTTAACAAAATATCGAATTAAAAGGCCCATAAAATGGCATTTTACGAACATTTATTAAAATTTCGAGAAAAAAAGGTGCCGGGACGCCGTTCCGCCGCGTTACAGGGTAAAAAAGCCCTTAGGGTACCAATGAGTACATGTAAGCAAAAATGTTTTCCCGTATACTTTTATTAATTAAACAGCTTCCACTGTATTTAATAATTACTAATTCATTCGAGATACGCGTTGAACGATAGTTCTAATTTTAGCATTGACGGAAGCAAATGAAAAGAATTTTCCATGGGCTGTTTTTCAATACATTTCCAATAGAAATCAAATCGCTATTGAAGCTTTGCAAATGAAACATTTTAATTGGCGTGAAAGCAAACAAATTGCTTGTTTTCACAGTGCCATGTCAGTTTGTATTTTGTTTCGTAAATGAAATTTATCGATTTTTTATGACTCGGTATACGCTTTTGTGATTTAGTGGACCATTTTGATCGCGAATGCTTAATGTTAATAAAAACGTCAGCGGAAAGCATATTAAATGTTTACATTTTTGATTATACCACATCGCGGAACGGGCCATGTGCTTACGGCCACCATTTTACTACAAATCGCTCCAATGTTAAGTTTATTTCGCTTAAAAAATCATTGGCCTATTTCATCAAACTGTATTTATACTTTTTACTTTACTAAAATAATAACCGCTGCATTCATGTACACACAGGCTTATACATGTTCATGGCAATAAAAGTTATTCAAAAAATCAAATTAAACAAATCTTCCACAATAAATAAAATGCCATGTGCTTGTGGCTGATATAAATATAATTGAGAATATATTGAAAAACTTGGCAGCAGTTGAATGTCGACCACATTTAGTATCCGCGATGTAAAGTTTTTCTATCAAATATTTTAAATGTAATCATTGTTATAATATCGGTGAAAAAATCTTATTTGTATACCGTCGCCTCACATTTGTTTATAGTTGCATGATAGTTAAATAAATATTTCTGTGGCATTTTTATGCACACATTAAATACGAACAAACCATGTGGTGCAAAATGTTTGAACCGTGGGCTAATTTTAATTTCAAATTTATTCTATTTATGTGAGCTTTTTATTTTAAATTGCTAACTTTTATGAAACCTAATTATTATCCGTGTACCATGATATTATTCGTGTACTATATCCGTTGAAAAATAGTGCTAAGACTGGACTAGCGGTTGGTAAATAGCTTTCGCTACGTCCTGTTTTTCAAGATCCGATAAGTTAATTCCGGAATTTTAGACACCCTTACACTTGGAAAGACCTATATATGACCAAATGTTCATACTGAGACACGACCACGTGAACAACGCCACTGAATCCAATGACCACACTCGACCATATACCCGGCTTATAATCAACATAATAAATATAAATTTTCGAAGTAAACAATTATAATATACAGTCAAGCTTCCTTCATTCATTACTTTTATTATTTCATCAATGGTTTTTTATTATTATTGAGAGCATGAAATAAATTGATGGAAAAGTAAGTTGCACCACAATCTTTCTTGTAATCGAAAACAAATATAAAAATAAGCCGTGCACAGCAAAAGCCGTGTTAAATTAAGCTCAATAGTGTTCCACGACGATAATTTCAACATGATAAATGTAGTAAAAATACCACTTCAAATACTCTGAAAATTTATTGTAGTTTCAATAAAAATATATATACTCTAACAGAATAAAAACAAGTTTTTATGCGAAAATTGGTTCACGAGAAAAATAAAATAACATGAAAACTATTTTCTGTGTTGAATACATTTTCGATATTCAAGAAAGTAAGTAAGTAATATGAAAGAGGGAAAAAAAAGTCTCCAGACAGTCTGGCTGATAAAGGACATTGCCAAAAATTTTCAGCACCACGGAATCTGACCCAAAATAATAAATTTATGAACGCGTAGTCCTATTCAGAATAACACCCATGTCTTCTTTAGCCAGTTTTGGCTGCCCATCTTTACAATTCGGAAAACATTTTTCTATCTTTGAGGTCATAATGTCAGACGGGCAATGTTTTATTTCGTTTTGGAATGCGCTATGTCGCACACCCTTTTAAATCAGTAATTGCCGACCCTAACAAAATATTTAAACGACTCTTCTAAAATGAGCTGGAAATTTACTAGCTGAAATTAAAATTGCTAAGTTTATATGGATATTATTAGTTATGTGGATATATGTGTGGTAAAAGCTACCACATAATTTACACATTTTTCTTGGTTTTTTATAAGTACAAAAAATGTTTTTTTTTTTTTTTAATATAAAGCTTTTCCACCAAGTATTAGCTTTAAAATTCAATAGAACTGCAGAAAACTTTCACTTCGTGTTGGACAATTATTTTGTAAAGATTCTTTTCTTTCGACCCATCTTTTGTGTCATATTTCAGATATGACTAGGGTGTAGTATGAATTTCTTACAACCAATATATTTAATGACTCAGGTTATTAAGGTTTCGGTGACTACATAGATAAATTTAAAAGTCTTTAGCTTAATCCCAACCCGTACATTAACATACGGTCTGTCACTTGGTTATTTAAGCCGGTTTATTGAACAATAATGACATAATTACGAAATTCAGTAATGTTTATTTGGAAAACCAAGCAGTTTCAATCTAACAAAAGAAAATGTCTCAATAGCACGCTATACCAAGTCTTGTTAAATTATTTCTCATTTTCTTTTCCTCATATTTCTCTAAATTTATCATAAAAGGATGGTAAACTGAATAGTAAAATTAATCACTCAATGAAAATTATTATGGAGCCCACACCAGTTTTTGAAAGGATACAAACGTATATTTTGGAGGACGATCAGACCCTTATATTGAATATATTAAGAAAATTTGCATGATATATTATGTATTAATTAATTTTGGGAGCCTGTTTTAAACTGTACTAGGTGATACGAATATGACTAGTAATGAATATTAATGAATATTCAACTCTTTAAAAGATTCATACATTAAATTTAAAACAGTGTTTAAGAAAAGCAATTTCACATAATGACCAAACATGTTCGATAAATAAAAAATAATGGAATAATTTGACTATTTGGCCGAAAATCATTGCTTTTAATCTCAATTTCTATCGATATTTTTGATATAAATTAGCCTTATCTTAGATTATTTGACATATAGTGAACAATATTGCTGTTGATTCAAGTAAATAATAAACGTCAGTTTCATATTAAAAGTGTAGCTACATTTTAAATTATGGATTGATTACATGTGTTTATAATTTTAAGCCATCCATATTCATTTATGCTGTCTTAAAAGGAAGAACCTTGCTTAAAACACTCACATTATTTCATAAACAAACCTTTGAAGGTATTTTCCCTATGGGGTTGAGTTAAGACTACCTTTTCAAGAAGTTTTCGCCATTAACTTTCATAACAGTGATAAACAAGCCTTATATGAACATGTTCGCCATCTTCCTTCCTCATAGTTGGATATCACATCTCAGATTTTGAATGGAAAGTTTTTCTATTTCTTTGTCTGCAGAGTATTGCAAAGATTGGTTTTCAATTCTCTCATGGGAGGTCGCGACAAAAAAATTACGGTCTTCGGCGGTCAGTGCCTGATTTTTCTTTTTGTAACTTTGACTTTCCTAAGAAAGCCTCAAGGAAAAACTTTGTGTTCGTTTATAAATAAACATTGGTGGGCTTGAGACTTTTTTTATGTAAGTTTCTTTAAATAGCACAGCGTCGAAAGTTAATTACTTCTCAAAATAAATTTTAACGAAACAACACATTCATTGTGTAATGAAATAAAATCACAGTTGGAAACTTTTGCTTATCGCGTGGGTATATACAATAATAGTTGTTTAAAAACCTAAATAAAAATGGGATTTCTGTGTTTATTTTAAGTTTGTTTTATAATAAGAAAACAATTACACAAATTTATTCTAAATCCAGCTTTTTTCTCAATCAGTTGAACTTGTCTCAAATGTTATTTTACTTTACCTTACTTTATTTTCCCATTCACGCTTTACGGGGCCTGCAACGCGGACTCTCAGTTTTCTGAATATTTTTTTCTATGATAGATACAGACTAAATCGTTATATTCCTTACTTACAAGTATTCCATCTTAGTACTATATTACTGAAGGTTTTGTCCGGTAGATGCTTCTACTAATGATAAAATTCAACGAACAGTACAGTACATTGATTGAGTTGCATTTACTTGGAAGAACTCCATTGTGGTCTAGTGGCAAGAGCTTTGTCCTAGCGATCTGGAGACCCGGGTTCAATTCCCGGCAAGGTCAGATTTTTTCAATTGAAAAAGAGATCTTGGGCTGGGTGTATATTATTTATCGTTGATTTTGTGCACAACTGATTTATTACCTATCATCGAGTTAATCTCGTATGACTTTCACAATTAAGAATATTTGGCGCATTGGCGTAAGCTGTAATGCCAAATATATTTTTTTTTATTATTTTAATTTCATTTCATAATACGGTGATTTTTTTTTCACCGTAGTACAGTACAGTACAGTACAGATTTGTAGTAGTATAAACAATTTTATAAACATATTTTTTTTTTTGTTTCAGGTGAGAATACCAAACAGTTAATACTAAATCTAGTAGATCTATAAGTAAGTCATTTGGATCATTACTTTTAGTTATTTTTTTAGTTACTTTTAGTTAACATTTATTTTGTCAATTATTCTCCTATTTTTAAGTCAAAGTTGTTGATACTATTCATGTTATATAGCTAGTGAAAAAAGTTGTTGGTCATAATAAAAGTAATGACTGTGCAATAAAAACTTTGCCTTTTTATGGCTATGTTTATTTTCGTCTCCAATAACATCATATAGAACCACTTTTTTTGTTTGTTTTTCGCTGAAAAATAATTTGAAAATCAACAAGGACGTAAAATAAAGCTACAATTACAAAACAACAAAAGAAGTTTTGTATTTTCTACGAATTCATTAAAAAAATCAAGGTACATATATTACGTAGAAAATTATTATAATTTTTACATGAATGATTTTTTTTCAATACGTTTAAGATTTCTCAATGCTCCCAGTTATTTTCGACATATTATTTTACAAATTTGACTACTGAAAGTTTTGTAAAATGGAAATAGAGATCAATATATGGATATAATAAAAATAATAAAACATTTATACTACTTATTCCACATACATTTTATTGGATTAGGACCGGTTGCACTGACGGCGAGCATTGTCAACTAATAAATACAAAAAAACAGTGATATGTATACAAAAGTTAAGTAAGAAATACAAGGTATGACAAACAATTGGTATTATAACTAAGCAAATAAATCGAAGCAAAATACAAGAAAAAATAGACTTTAATTAAAATGTTAGATTTATTTTTTAAATGCACTTATTTTTGGCTCTTACTTTGTTAATGATAATTCATTTTTAATTGATTTTTAATATAATAGCTACCATTGCTAAGAGGTCGTTTTGTCATACCTTGTATTTCTTACTTAACTTTTGTATAAATATCACTGTTTCGTTGTATTTCTTATCAGTTGACAATGCTCGCCATTAGTGAAACCGGTCCTAATCCCATAAAATTTATGTGGAATAAATACTAAAAATGTTGTATTAAGATTATTATAATGCCATTCCACCAAGTATTGACAGTGAACACCTTAAAAGTGATATAAATATGCGCTAAGCTAGACCATTGAAGAAAAATAATAATTTTGCTTAACTAAATTTTGTGCAATATAATTTTATCTTTGAACAATTTCCATTTACGAGCGTTCAATAAAGTAGAAATATTTTTTAAAAAAAATTCAAATATTGACGTTTAAATTTACCTTGCCACACTAAATAATTTATGCACCATCCATCACCAGAGTTATAAAAAAACCTATGATCCATTACTGAAACATGCTATATCCCAAGTGTGCAGGAGAGCATTTTCTTGGTACTTATTTTAAATGGCTTATATACGTGATAAGATTAGTTAGGAGCCTTTTAAACCAATTTTTTTCCTCTTATATTTACATCCAGAAAGAATATTTCATCATAAATTTATGCATCGCTTTTTTACGTAAGATCCCTTTTATATTCGATATAGCATAAAAAATAATAAAATATACTACCTTTTTATTAGTTATAGCTTTTAGTTTCATATAATAAATAAAATTAATATCGTAAACAAATATCACTTTTAAACTAAATTGAATCTGCAAACGGGTGTTAGAAATTCTTTATTCACAGTCATCATTCTTAGCGAAAATTTCGTTCCACAGCAACTCGGTGTAATATTTTCTTTCGATTGTTTCATCATAAAATCCATTATTTACTGTAATTTATAAATATTACTAGGAAGTATCATATGCATAAAAATTAAATATCTTTTTTTTATAAATTAATCGTTTTATATAATGATAAGAACCGGGGCTCGCTCATCGTGTTGAAAATATGAATCGATTTACAAGCATAATTATGTATTTTTGAATGAACATTTTTGAGGTTGAAGATTTCATAAAAACTGAACACGAAACACAGATATATTTACATTGGCTGATTTGGATGAAAATTATGACTCATACGAAGCTGTACAAGTACTATATTTATTAACAGCATATGGAAACGTAAAATCAAACTTTCGTCAAACTTCAAGCAATTCAAAAGATTAACTAAATAGGCTCAAAGATTACACACCAAAAGTTTAGAGAATTGATAACAAATTCATCAATTAATTGAGTAATGTACGTATTCCAATAACACGGACTGAAATTATGGTCTGATGACTCGAATGACTGATGAATTTATCTTATCAATTAATTACCTTCAAATTCTTGAATCATCACTTTTCATCAAAAATGCGTAGTCTTTTTAATGCCCAAATCTTTATGTTAAAATAAATAACATCATAAGAACCACGGTACACTAAAAGTTAAATTTAATGCCCTTAATTCTGGTAAAAAACGTAATACGTAAAGGCATGTATTTAATGTGTCAGTAACTTATTCAAGTTTTGGTTAGTTAAATAAATAAATGGTCAGTTAAAAATCAAAATGGTCATTTAATATTATAAACGGTCAGTTGTCATTGTATCAGTGTGAATGTGGTCAGTTATTAAATAAAACCGTCAGTAATATATTTTGATGGTTAGTTATTTATTAAAAATGGTTTGTATTTAATTTAAATAGTCAGCTATTTTTAGTTTGACAGTTTGTGAATTTTATCAAATGTGGTCGTAATAGGCAAATTTATGACATGTTATTTTTATTTTAACTGACCATTTATTTTTGTTAACTGACCGTTTAAAGTATTTATTACTGACCGTTTTAAGTATTTATAACTGACCATTTATCGAATTAGAAACTGACCAAATAATTAGTAGTCATACGTAAATACGTTATTATTGATTAGTTTGCCTTCTATGCCCAGGCGAATATCATTAATCACCCATTTTTATCATATTGATAATACTAATAAAAAAAGAAGTCATCATATCAGATTACAATATTTTTCACTTTGTTATTTAATCTTGATGTCATCGACCAAGGACTGTTTGCTTATAAAAATATAATTGATGTCATCGACCAAGGACACTTGCTTATAAAAATGCATGGAAAGTCGTTTTGTTGTCTTTTAAGTATCTATAAATAACAATGAAAGTGGGATTACTTAAAACTGTTCATATTTGCCATTACAATATAAATAATATGTAATGAATAATGTGAGAAAACGATTGGGGTGAAGTATTTACTAAATATTACATAATTATCGACACGATTGTATGGATAATTAAGATATATTAGGGTGGAATATGTGTATTTCATATTACATGAATACAGTAACGGATGTATCAGTAAGACTGCCAATTGAAAAAATATATCGTTATTTAAATAGGTATTTACTGTATATTTTGAAGGTTGTGTAGTAAAGCCTCCGATAGTGTTAATTAACCCCTATCACAGAATCCCCATTGATAACGAAGTTATTAGAGTACGGGTTGGTAATCGTAATTATATTGTATTTTGAAGTGTAACCAACATATTATTCATAAATAGTTTAAAAACATATTCGCTTTTATTTATTCGATATGTCATGTTCTTAAATGGAACATAAAGGATTTTCCGTTTTATTTTGACAGTAGATTAAAAAAAAAAGATGAATCGATCGCTTGATTTCTATTTTGATAGTAAAGTTGTTTGCTCTGTGTATTGTTTGGAAGGTTAAAGATAGCTTAAAAGATAGAATAGTGCGATTACATTTTATAATGAATACCTAACGATATATAAATGAATACATATTCTCGATGGTTTCGGCGGTAACTTTGTGGAAGTTCATTTTAATATAAAATTTAAAATAACTTTGATTATTAAGCAAACTTTGCGATAGTAAGTCTATTCTGAAAGCGGCGAAACACGTGTCACAATTAGTTACACAATACGTGGAATAATCAAAGTTATTTTAAATTTTATATTATGAATACATATTCTGTTATTTATCGTTTAAATAAAAACCCAAAGTTTTTTCCCGCATTATAGCACATGTGACAAGAACGTCCTTTTAATTATTCTCCAAATGTAAATTACACAACTCGCTCTCGAATGGATCTGATTTGACTTAGATCTGGACACCATCTAGTATTAAATTAAGGAATGAATGATCAAAAAAAGAATGAAAGTTGACATCAAATTTGTATATAACATAAATGTATATAAATGGTGCGTCGATCTAATGGACTATATTTGAATCACATTACTGATTACATTTGTTTGTAAATTATCATTCTTATTATAACTTTCAATTATTTTTCGCAGTTCCACAAAAATGAGATATTCTTTTGTTTGCCAATCTACAAATTGTGTAATACTCTTTTTTTATCAGTTACAAAATCATCTCAATCATGGATTTATAACGAATTTTAATATGTAATAAGTGAGTCGTCAATTTTTTTACAATGTGCTAAAAAAATACCACCAAAAATAATTCGACCTTTACACTGCTTCACTCACATTCGAACTATACAATCATCTCGTGATAGCTGATTCTACACAATAGATTTAACACACTACGCTGGCTGAGGCACCAATTCAATACACGGTCCTTTCAACTGGCAGTTGTCTATTGTAAGATATTTTCCATTCGTCTGCACAAATAACGTCAATATTAGGAAATCTGTTGCCCACGTTTGTTATTTCACCATTCAACTATATTAATTTCAGAAGAGTTTTCTTTATCAATTGAACTTTCAAATACCAGTGACAAATTTAGAGTGCTTTTATTCTAAAAATAATAAAGCACCGATATCCAATCAATATTTTCGGTGAAGCCGACGTTAGCTTTGTGGTAATTCACTTTCAGTATGAAATAAAAATTGATAAAATTTTTATTCCACTGGTTGTGCTTTTATTTATAGCGCTGGATTTGTCTATTTTAGATGCATTTTCAACATTTTATAGTATTCAAAAAGTAGCTAATGAGAAACTTAGTTGAATCGTCAATTTTTTTCTATTATTTAAACAAAGGCATACACATGTAAAGAGCAATGAACGATGACATATTAAAGAACTTGTGATGAGTTTATACTATTGAATTGTTCTCTTAGACATCTATAATCTGCTTTGTTTAAACATGCATATTCAAAACAAATGCTAAATACTCATTGCATATAAATATATTATAATACATATTATACATTATTTTATTTAGGATGAGTTTGGAACGAAAATTTATATCGTCAATATTTTGTTAAATTCTTGAATATTCAATTGGTTTGTTTTAGTAACTGTAAATTCTTTACAATAAGATTGTTGAATACATTATAATAATACTCGAAACTTTTCTGATCATTTAAAATTGAATTTATATGATACTAGTATTCGAACCCGGCTTCGCTCGGACCAGTTTGGGGTTATGTTCAGCTCGGCGCGTAAATTCAGACGGGCCAAGTTGAAACAACTTTTTTCAAAATTCAAAAGTCTAGGTCAATTAAAATGGAATTAAAATGAACATTTCAGACTGGCATTGACATTTCTCAGCCCCTTTCATATATTGACAGCCCCATTCTCGCCCATTAAAATGTCCAAATTCAAGGAAAAAATCTAATTTGCTGTCAAAGAAATGTCAAATAATACCTTCACGTAAATAAAAACATTATTATATTAATAAAAGCCGGGAAAAGTTCAGTAGAAGACTAATTTATTACATTTTGACTAAATGTCTTCGCCGATAAAAAAAATCAAACATATTTTCTTTCATATTCGTTTTTATGGCAACTTAATGACCAACAATGCAAAAGGGAATTACAGACCCACAGACATACATACGCCGTTTCGGTTTTATATCTGTACTACTCGATACTCGAGTAATTGGAGTCTCTACACACACATTGATAACGAAACAAATTTACCGTCGAAACTTTCGCGAGCGAAATCAATTCGTTTGTTTGAACTTGCAACAACAATGCAAAAGGGAATTACAGACATACATCCCCCGTTTCGGTTTTATATATAAGATTATATGCTTTGATAAAAAACGTAAAATGCCATTCTTATAAAAATTAACGGAAATTATATAATCTCTGAACTTATATGATCTCTGATCTCTGAACTGTATGAGATCGTTAGCATTATATCTTTTTTTTATATAAATACAATATCCAATCTCGATATGAGGCCATGTTTGAAAACAGTATGAATAACGTTATTGGTTTTATGGAAGAAACCACGTAAAATAAAAGTGATGTTCGTTATAATTGAAAAACTTTTTTTGTGCTGGTACAGAAAATAATACTATAAATATTTCGAACTGCAAATAATGATACCACATTTATAGGAATTCGTCTTTTAACATAATAAAATAAATGACATTTTATTCTATACATCGCTTTTATTTATTTTAATGATTTTGTTCGATGCATAATTAACCTTTTGCATACTTTTAATATATTATTTAACTCATCAAACGATAAATTGATTGATATCACATGTTTTGCGTTTTTATAAGCTTGGTAAAACAAAATACCAAAAAATAAACCACATTGCGAAATCTAACAAACTGTTACTAAGGCACACAATCCAAAATACGGTTTTTAAAATAAGGATAAATTAAAATTTAAAGTAAAATATTTTGTTGTACAATGTCGAGCTGAAATCGACATACGAGTTGCGCGTTTATATAATATTTTGAATTTCATTTTAAATGTGGGATGCATTCTAAGAAATCATAATTTCTTATTTGACCTCTGGATATATATATTGTGAAAATCTTCATTTCGTAAAAGGTAAAGCTGGATAGAATATTAAATAAAATATTTTTAACATTAGGTCAAAAAATCAAATTATTTGTGGATTCGAACACCACCATTAAAAAAATGTGAATAATTGTATAGAAGATTTTGAAGTTTGTTCTTGAAAGATTTATTTCAAAATTATTATCATCAGTTGATAATGCTCGCCATGAGCGAAACCGGTCCTGATGAAATAAATCTCATGTGGAAAAAGTACTAAAAATGTTTTATTATTTTTATTATAATGCCTTTCCACCAAGTATTGGCAGTGAACACCTTAAAAGTGAGCAAGACTTTGTATTGAGTTATATTCAACTTTCCACCACCGTTCGTTTCCACAAGCGTTCCGAAATAAGACATCTTTAAATAAAATTGATTTGTAAAAGCTCTCCCCAGAGATTAGGATCGCTGAAAATTCTACGATAAATGTTTCTAGTTTTAAGTTCACAAAGTTTCATTGTTAAATATTTGAGGCGAGGTTTTTGATAAAGTTTGCCTCACAAAGGCTTCAGTGTCGTAATAAACCCTCGACGCCACAAAAGCTCTCACTGTCTACGGTCAGCGAGCCCTCGATGTACGATGCTTTCCGCTCTATAATGAAGTTGCACTCCAATTAATTTTGTATGCCACTTTCAATAGCCTGTTTTGAATTAATAATATCACGTAGTACAGCGTTTAAACATTGTCTTCGATTTCGTGAACTATTTAAAAAGAACATGATATTATAGTATAGGATTAAAATAAATATTGAAACGAATTACTTATTCGCACAGACATTCCAGACGTTTTTTCAATAACATTTGGAAACTGTTTACTACAAAGTTGTAATAATTCTTCCATTTTACTTATGATGTTCAGTATAAAAAAAGTGTATGAGCATAATTTTACCGCTTAATAAATACATAAGCCAACAAATTTCATGAAAGAGTCTATTTTTATAGTATTGGAAACATACTAATTTGTAATAAGTCTTTCTCATCTTCAAACGGAAGTTTTTTGATTATTTTATTCCATTTCTATCATACTATAATGCTTGACTATTAATGGTATAACATATTACTTACGATTAAAAACTTGTATACACTCAGGTTTTCCTATTTTTTATTATTGATGAAACCATCTTCGTTCTTTCCTATATGAATTCATCATCTGCCCTCGTGTTGCCTTTTCACACCTTCAAGCCTCTTAAGCACTTACTAAAGTAATAAAATATAAAAAATAATATTATTACACTGATAAGCTAAAATCTTTTCTATGCAAGCGACATGAACTTTGAGTTCAGCCAAGAAGATTTCATCGCCTATAGGCAGAACCAGGTCTTGAGAGAAAAACCAAATTTATCTTATCGTAAAACATTTTAATGATAGAAATGTGGATAGGGAATATTACAAACGAAGATTTGGTAACATAAAACTATACGTTAAAAGTATAAATCTCTTTTACAGTCAAAAGGGGGAAGTAAATACGTAAAGCAATAAAAATTGGATATTCTTTTATGATCAAATTATGAAATGGGCAACCTCAAAAAATCTCTTGAGAGTTGCACCACCCAGTCACATCGTAAGGCAAAAGCTCGTTCTTTATTGGAGTAAATCAGTAGTCTTTTCAGGCTGCAGCAACGATCTTTTTCACAAATAACTCCAGTATAATTAAGAAAAATGGTGAGCCCTAGAGTGGCAGGTAATTTCATGAAAACAAACAGGCTTTTATTTAAGCACATCAGATGTGTTGATACCTTTTCCGGTAAACAAAAGCTATGTTTTAACTTTATGAGCAAAATGTTTTATACAACTTTATTTTAATTTTCATTTTTTACATAAACCGTTTAAACTTTAAACAATTTAAGCATTTTAAAGCGCGTGGACACACATCCTTACTAATTTTAATTAACTTAATACTTAACGCTAAATAACAACAAATAGAGCATTTTTCATTCGGCGACTTTAAAACGTAATAGAATTATTCAAAAAAAAAAAATTATATCACTATGTTTTAAATTTATTGTTGCTTTACTTGAATATGACGTATTTTAAATGAGGGGTAAATCTGGTTACAACTATGAAAAGATAAGAAAATATTTCATTTTTTGCAATAAAAATAGTAGGATAAACAAATATTCAGAAAGTGAATCCAAGTTCTTTGCTACACATCAAAACACAGAGCAGCAAAATAGTTAAATAAATAGTTGATTTTACTTTTTTTATTGATGATTCAAAAAATTGACACGTGAAAGTTGTATGCAATTTATTAAGGGGTTTTTTTTAGATATAATAGAATAGCTTATAATAATTTTAATCGTTGAAAATCTTCGTTTTTAATAGTTTTTATAATAATTAATATTTATGATTTGAACTTACGTGAATCGAATAATAAACTATGAAATCTTGTAAAATAAGTCTTTCGTCGAGGATCCAATATTCGTGGAAATTCTTCCGTGCTCAATACTATTTGAATGAAAATGGTATCAAATTGCAAGTCAAGACGAAATAAATAAATGGCAAATTCCGGGATATAGAGTTACATTGTTATCATCTCGAGTATTTACTTTGAAGAATTAAATAAACGCAATTGGAGAAGTTGCTAATCATAGAAAAAGTTTCATGTATGTTCTAGAAGTTTATTTACTGAATACAAACATAATATTAAATTTAATTGAAAGATACACAGTATTAAAACTTTAATATTGAACTAATATTTAATTTTATTTAGAAGAATCTTGCTTATGAAAAGTACAAACGAAGTGTCAGGAATAAACTTAATAAAAAATTCAAACTTTGAGATTTCAATCTAGCATGAAAGTTCAATCTGAAATAGCTGCTGGAACGTTGTTACAAATAGCTTTAAGTGGTCAATTCACACTGACAGTACTTGAACATAAGTGGAATCAACCGTATTGCAATCTATATTTTAAATGTGGCAAAAAATCAGTAGTGGCATACTTATAGCTAAATGGAATCATTATTTTTTTTTATTCTTTACAGGGAATAGGTAGAAGTGACAAAAATATTTTTTTCAATCCATTTACAAGATTTAAAGATTAATATGTTTGCGTCTGTATGTGGTTATTAAATATGCATAATATGTTCCTTGTATTGTGTGTTGTATCGATAAATTCCCATAAACTTAAAAATGCTATAATTTGTATACATAAACGACGGATGTCAATTATTTTAATTATATTCTCCACTATTAAGGTGGTAACTAACGCTTTTTATTCGAAAGTTTTGAAAAATATACAAATTTACGCGCATTTACAAGAAAAATCATTCTTATTTTTGCAGCACATATACATACGTGTGATCAGTTTTTTTCGAGGATGAAACACACGAAATCAAAAATCCAAGCGAGGATAACAGATGAAAATCTCGAAAATTCTATGCGATTATCCTTAAGCAATATCATCGCCAATATGGATAGTCTTATAATTCAAGTACAAGACCAATCTTACTCCCACACACAGCCACATAAAAATTTTGTAATCAGTAATATTAATATTATATCGTTCCTTATATAAATAAAAAATATATAAGATGTAGCAACGTGTTTTATTGAATTCAATATTACTTATGTTTAGTAATTTGGTCCGGCCCTTGACTCGAAGACGGAATCACAATTTGGCCCCAGACATAGGGAAAGTAGGCCAATTCCTGTTATAGTGTAACAAATATGTTGCTAAAAACAGCACTTTTTATTCTGTATGATTTTTTGTTGGGTAAAAAATACATAAAAAATCTTTTCAAAAAACAAATGACATACTTAGTGTTCTCTAATATGTATATTAAAACAAACATATGAAGCTTTTTTATAGTATATCTCTATATTAGGTCAAATCTTATGTTATATTTTTCTGAAGGTAAAATTATGTACATATATAGAAACCATCAATACTGTTCAATTAATCGTATCATTTCTTTGCTTTTCATTTAATAATACATATATTTCCCTCGGTGAATAAATTGGAAAAAAACTACCCCACCCATGTCGGGAAAATTACTTTTAGTGGACAAGTATTATAGATATCCCTCTGAATGATTCGTGGAAAATTGTTTCATACAGCCTTTCATATTTTTCAAAGAACAGTTATTTAATTTCAATCTAACATATACAAATCAATATTTGTTTCATACAGTTCATCTGATCGCAATGAATCTTTGACAAACGTTTTGCTTGCATTTTCACGGATGTTTTTGGCATAGTAAAATTAACTTACAGTAGGTCTTACATACGTTTTTTTTGTAAAAATAAACAAATCAGATATTTTAGAATATTGCCTTTCTAAGTAAAAATAGAGCTTTCGGTAATGGACGCGATAAGAAATCAAGCCTGACTAACCCTGAAACGGAATAATTGATGATTTAATTGACATTAACTTGGTAGAACTCCATTATAACGCTGTGAAAAAATTTCAATAATATTTTTTCACAGTGGAATAATTGTTAGTTAACGGAAAATCACTCTTGTTACGCTCCATTTTTAAGGATCGGTTGGATGGAAGGTAATTTTTTTATCAGTTGATAATGCTTTCGATGAATCAAACCGTTCCTGATCGTTTTCAGAATGTATGTGGAAAAATTTCTAAAAAATACTGTATTCATTTGAACTATACAAAAATGATATAATGGATAGTCGCTGAGCTTAAATCTTAGTCTCACAAATGGGCTGTTTTTTTACTTACGACAACAGTATAATATCTTTTCCAAATATTAAATAAGTGTTCGGTATTTTACAGCTTTATTAAAAACTCTAATATCTCTTACCGCTTACTCGTCTTCGTAATTAATTAGTTCAAAGTCTTTTCATTAACAAATAATACTGAGTGCTTTTACACTAAAAATGTTTTTAAATTATAATATTTTTAAAGTGGTATATAAGAACAGCTTACACACAATTTTACATAAAGTGAAGTAGGAAGGCTGCAAAACGGAGGTGCCCCTAGCATAGTACTTAGTGGCATATACCTTAGACCTATATATAGCTGTCTATATACAATATAATACAACTACAACTCTACAGAACTTCTCAACTTTTTAAATTTATCATTGTTATTTGTTTGTATTATTTTTTATAATAAATATATCTCAAAGCATACTACGATATGACAAAGCAGTAAGAGATAACCACTTATTAAATCACTATTAACGGGGCATTATTTTAAGCATTTTCAAACAACCTTGGGTTGAGCGAAACTGGTCCTGATATAAACCATAATATATAATTCAGGAGGTAATTTTCAAAACAGCTGAGGTCATTTTTTTACTGCCAATTTTAGATTAAACTATTCATGGGATCACATGAAATAGTTTTCATTTTAAACATTATCTGTAATTCTGTTGTATTGACTGAATACCAATAATGTTATTTAAATTCGTATATTCTTTTGTTTACTGTGAATATTTCGTTAATTCATGGTTTAAAAGCGAATTAATTCGAATTAATCATAAGTTTGTATACTTACATAGTAAAGGCGATATAAATGTAAGAAAATGCACACACACAATGTATGTTCTTACATATGTACACTATGAATATTAAGCATTTAAAAAGATTGCAATAAAATATTTTTACAATGATTTTCAAAACCGTTTTCAATCACATGGGATTTAAGCATGGGAAATAAGACATCACAAGCACCCATGCGGAAGATATCGAATCTTATTTTGAAAACACCCAAATTTGGTATTAACCTTGCCGGTATTTGAGCCCAGAATTCATCGCTAGGTTGCGGCTTTCACCGCCAGATCACAGAACTCAGTTAAGCTCATAACTTTCTGTACGCCTCGTATTTGAGCATCGAGTAGGGTGAATGAGTTGTCGATGATAAAACAGCACAGAACTATCAATACAGTCACAACTTTAAATAAATCTCCAGCCAAGGCTTACAGTAAACATTTTTGGCATTTTCTGCAAAATTTTGAACATCACTGTGTACAGTTAGGTATATACTCAACGGCGCCATTAGCGTCTTGGCTGCAATTTAACCTCTGGCGACGTAAATAAACTGCCTAAGCATTTCCACTTCACTGGACTTGGATCATTCTGCAATTTGGTGAAAATTTCACCAATAATTATTTCACGTTGGTCAATGATCAAAATCATTCAAAGCTTTAACTCTGACTTACAAGACTTACAATTTGTCAACGGACTTGAGATAATATTTTTTTTTCATAATTCAATCAAAAAAATTTTTGAACTTTTTTACGATAATTCTACAAAAGATGCATGCGTAATTTTCTAAAAGCAATTGAAATTCAATTTAAAAAATTCTTCCGCATAAATATGAACATATTTTATAGTACGACTTCCACATAATATATTCTTATAAAGAGAAACATGAGACAAGCTATAAAATAGATCACACATAAGTAAAGCTTAATCGTCGAAAAGAAAAATAAGTTTATACGTTAAAAGTTATAAAATTGAAAAACAGCAAGAGCATGAACATTTTTACATATGTAGTATGAAACCAATTATTCTAATAATTTACAGTGAACCTTCCTATATGGCTGTTTTTTGCAAAACGCTATACGCAAAATGTCTAAATACATTCTTTATACATATACAACACTTTCAAGTGAAAAAAATATGTATCGGCAAAAGGGCGTAACATTTTTTGTAGTTTTTTTCGTCAGCCACAATTTATACACGTTCTATCAAAATTATGTAAGCTGCAAACACCCAATAAAAATCGAATTTTAGCATTTAAGTCTTAAAAAAGGAGTGCTCGTGAAATTTTTGGCGAGGAAAAAGAACTTATACCACATCAATACCATATAAGTTGTCATTTTAAGGAGTTCACTTGCAATACTTGGTGGAATGGCATTATAATAAAAATAATCAAACATTTTTAGCACTTTTCCACATAAAATTTATTGAATATTGACTGTATATTCAAGATTATTTAATCGGTTTTATATGACAGCTAGTATTCGCTCGGACCAGTTTGGGGTTATGTTCACCTCGGCGCGTAAATTCAGACAGGCCAAGTTGAAACAACTGGCGACTTAATGACCAACAATGCAAAAGGAAATTACAGACCCACAGACATACATACGCCGTTTCGGTTTTATATATAAGATATTTTGGTTCATATGAAACTACTCGAGTACTCGAGTATTTTGTAAAATGTACTACTCAATAAATGTTCTTAGAGAATGTGAATAATATTGACCGGAAGTTGGTACAAATTTCTTATTTGCGTGACAACAAACAAGAGAAAAAAATATTTCTTACCGACCCCTACATTAAAATGAATAAAGTTTTTGTATATTTTGAAAATGGAAAGCGGACAGAAATGACAAGAATGAAGAAAAAAACTGTGATTTAGTTATATATAGTAGGAAACTTAATTTTTTTTTAGTACATATACACATAAATATATATATATATGTAGAATAAGTATTCCACACGTGAAGACCGCCCAAGCACGTTTCACGCTTCGACGAACTTCCACCAATCTTAATTATGTATCGATACATAAAGCGGTTTTCATACCTGTAGGTTCAATGGTTTTGTGGTTCTCGGGTTCAACTGAATTACTTAACTTGTCAAAAACACTTTAAAAAAAACATTTGCAAGATATGCAAAACATATACTTAGTGTTGTAAGTTTCTATGCGACATTTTCGGGTCTTTTCCTGGCAAAGTCGTAGGCTCGTTCACTGAATTTCATTTAATATTAACATGTTTATGCGACTCTGCCTTTCCCGAAGCGCGCCACAATAATGGGCCAACAAGTCACCGCAAGCGAGTTGCTAACTTTTTACATTTTTTATGATTTTGAGAAATGCTTGTAATAAATTAAATCATTTTGCAAATACTTTCATGTAAGCAAGGTAAAAATACAAGACATTCGACATTACTTCATATCAAAACTCAGTGTTTAAGTCCCTAATTCTAAACGAGCCATTTTTTTTAAAGATTGATAATGATACGAACATATTTTCTTTGGTAAATTATGGATATATGGTCACGGGAAAGAATCCCAATCCTCTCGAACTAAGTTCAAAAAATTTATACATACTGGCTTATAATTTTATGTTTTGACTTTACTCTTTGAGTTCTTGTGGATTATTATAAAATGTGGAATCACAATGATTAAATCTGAAGAATATTACTGATTATTGTATGAGTTCTGAAAGAAGAATTTCTTTTTAATATTAGCCTATAATAAAATTATTCTTTTTATTTAAAACAAATAATAAACTTACGTGACTGTCTCTATCTGTATAATATTATTATTTTTGTAGTTTGTGGTTGCATTTCTGCTGCTGCGAATTAAAACAACTCGATTTCAAACTTTTTGCAAAGTATTCTTTAGGATTTTCTACTATAATAATTTTAAAAATTAAAGACGAAACATTTCAAAAAAAGTCGTCAGCCTTACATTAATTTCATTTAATGTGCTTATTTTTCATAAATCTTTACAAAAATTCTGTCCCGTGACCATATCTTACCTTTTTTTCCCATGTCCACTCCCAGCTTGGAGCATATGAGCACCTCATGGTGTTTATCTGACCATGTTTTTTTCCTTAAGAGAACGGCTTGTTACTCAGTTGTCTAACCTCTCTTTTTTGAAGGGAGCAGGGATTGAAAGATTACAAGGACTGGGAAATGACTTGTGATTAGTTAATCGCTCTCGCTATTTTCACTTTCTGGGATCGGAAATATGGAAGGGGATTTTTAATAACAAAAACTTATTGCCTTCGAACAGAGTCGATTTTTTTATTCCATTCAATATTTTAAAACTTTTATTTTGTAAATCTAAATTCTGTTTATCGATTGAATTGGCGTTTACTTGGTGGAACTCGATTATAACACGGTGGAAAAAACAAAAATATCATCTGTTTTGGTTCTACAAAAATTATATAATATATATTTCGGCATTCACCCTCGTCAGATCTATTTTTAAGCATACATTAACTTATCCTTTACCTAACAATTTAGAAACACACCTTTAAAATAGTAAAGACAAACTTAATAAATTTGACAGAAGCGATATTTATATTATGTTCTGTGGCTCGTGCAATTCGATATATGTACATGGGACATATATGTAGATTATAGACAGGCGTATATAGGATCGAGCGAAATACCATATGACGTCATTCAACAACAAAATCACAGCCTCTCAATTTGCAAACCACCTCATAAATGAATCACTTTTAATTGAGTACACATACGTTTATATATTTTTACCAAAGACCCTAGGCTTATTGCACTACAACGACTAGAATTAATAGATATAATCAATCCAATGACATTCTTAATGAACAAACAAACATTAATCCATCACTGTCTCAGTCCACTCCAAAATGCGAATTCAATTCTACCTAAATCAACTAATTGACAATTAACATTCATTATCACTCAATGAACGCAGATTTTCTACCATTTCTAGAAACACATTACACACAAATTAATGTGTCACATTGAATTCTACATTTTTCAATATAAAATTAGGTTGTTATATTATATGAGAAGATGTATTGTATACCTCTTCTACGCCAGTATATAAAGATAAGTTAATGAATGCTTAAACATTGTACTGACGAGGGCGTAACTCGAAATAGCTATCAATTATATACGTTCAGTAGAACTAAAATACATTGCTATTTTTCCACCGTACATTCAGCTTAATCCACATCAAACATTTCAAAAATACTTACTAAAAATTAAAAATTTCGATTTGACTACATATTTTTGAACTTTGTGAAATTCGAGTTTGATAATAAAGTCTTCGGATTAGGTTTAACGACATCCATTGATTAAGCTTTTGAAACGGTACATGTATCAATAACACTCAGCAGTGTTCAAAGTGATAAGTTTACATGCATTTCACGGAATATATAGACAGTAGGCACTCCAATTACTCGACATCTCAACTACTCGAGTATCGAGTAGTAAAATTAAAAAATACTCGAGTATACTCGAGTAGTTTCAAATGTTCCAAAATATATTATATTAATTGAAATTTGTGTATAGATGTAATAGATGATAAATAAATAAATATGGTTCATTAATCCATTTATTTCAATTTAAGAATCATGTATGTCAAAAATAATAGAGAATTACTATCTCAAATTTTAATTTGGCTCGAAGTTTTGTTTTTTTATTCCAGCAGTAGAAAAAACCTCTCTGTTGCTGTGAACCTCGGCTTAAAATAAAACAATCAATTTAATTGTGCTATCTAGTTTTTTTGTCCACTGTTTAAAACAAAACAAAATTTGGAAATAAATCTTCATTTATATATTACGAGTATTACTCGAGTATTTTTTCAATTACTCGAGTATCGAGTACTCGATACTTGAATTGGATTCTATAATAGACAGTTAAAAAACTGATTGTACTATCTCACAATATCAAAAGTTGTTTTATAAAAATTGTTCCAATGTTGTCTTATGAAAGTGTACAAGTATAAAAAATCAAACGAAATAGTTCAACATGTTGATGTATTTTTCCTTCATATAACGGTAAATATTCTGTATAGCTACGTCGAACTTTATTTATTCAAAATGTCTACAAACGAATGCTTTTCAATGCTATTAAATACACCTCGACTCGCTATAAAATCATCTCAATAAATTGAATTGTAGAAGCATAATTCGATGTTCATTTTTAGTGTTGTACTATAAAATGCAGCGCAGCTCTTAAAAATACGGCCGAGCTTGTTTTTCGTAGAAAAGTGAAACTTGTTTATTGTATGATGGCTTTTTGTTACACATTATCTACATCAATAAATCTATAACATATTATTTATGTAGTTCGCCGTACGTGTTTTACGATCCATTATAAGAGTCCCATAAAGTGCCCAATAAACCACGGATCTCACGTAAAATACGATTTGTAAAGATAAAGTTTGCTGGGTAGGTCTACAATAAAAACAACATTACTTCTTGCTTACATGCGAGATAAAAATACGAACGCTTCGACTACAAGAGAAATTGTTTGCAACGTAATGGCTTCAGGAGATGATACCATTTATTTTCTGGAGTTAAGATTGATTTTTTCACTGAGGCTTCCTCAGACTTTGTATTTCTTTCTCTCAGCGAACGCGATTGAATTGTGCTACGCAGAACTTGCGTATAGATCAAACAAACGAAAAAGAAAACAATTGACAGCAGATCATTTTGATCGAAATATTTTTGAGCAGCAAAGGACAAATAGAGTGGAGTTTGCTTAGACGGGAATCAAGAGTTTACGAACGCTTCGTATTTTTAAATTACTGCTTTTGAATATTCTTGTTAGGAAAATTGTATTTGTCTTGCAGTCAAAATAATATTATACATTCCAACTGTCATATCGTATAAACATAAAATACATACACATGTTTTTAAAATTAAAAATAAACTGAGCTAAATAGGTTGAGATGGAGGCAATCGCTTTCAAAAAAAGTTTTTAGCAGATGTATTTTGATTTATATATCGATATTTCTATGTTATTATCTGGTTATTAATATTTGCGATACTACGTTCAAAATACTTTATAATTATAAATTAACCCGTAATTCATTGTAACTCATTTACATTAAAAATGTCGCTAATTCATAAAGATTACGTTAGTCACAATTAAACTTAGTAACATATGTTTTTGTACATAAACGATACAAACTGTTTACTGCGTGTCAGTTTAAGTACATTTGAGCACTTAAAATGTCTGTAAAGACAAAAGGCGAAGCCCAGGTCGTTAGCGACAAAACTCATGGAAAATTACCAAATTCAAACGATTCAAATATGTGTATCTGTTTCAAAATAGTTATTAATGATTCTAAAGTATCTGTTTAAAAACTTATTCTGTAACATTGTGTTGATTCTGTAAGCGATAAAACTTATTTATTACTGAGTCTTTTGGATACAATAAGTAACTATTTAAAAATCAGGCAGTAATTTGTATAACGGTTTGTAGTCGGTCCCTGTGGTCTAGTGGCAAATGCTTTGTCCTAGCGATCTGGAAACCCGGGTTCAATTCCCGGCAAGGTCAGATGTTTTCAATTGAAAAAGAGATCTTGGGCTGGGTGTATGTTATTTATCGTTGATTTTGTGCACAACTGATACATTATTTATCATCGAGTTAATCTCGTATGACTTTCACAATTAAGAATATTTGGCGCATTGGCGTAAGCTGTACTGCTAAAAATCAATAACAAAATGATTGAAAATTCGTCTGAATATTGATAAAATACTTGATTACGTTGTACAAACTTTTATCATAATAAATAAGATGATTTATCCATAATGTGTTATTTTAAAAAGAGTCCAATACAATAGCTTTGTAAATAATATTTAGAAATGCCAAATAATATATATTTTTTTCAACCTTTTCTTTGTTTGAAAACTGTAAACAAAATGATGGATTTAAGCGCGTATTGAAGGTAAGTTTTTTGTATCGGCACCGAAAAAGACCATATTAATTTTTTAATTATTCTTCACGTAATCGTAAAAGTAAAAAAAGAATTATTTGACTGTTTTCAAAATAGGAGTGATTTGGTTATTTTTCGGTATATTATAAAAGTACAATTTTTACTGAGATGATCAAAATACACTTTCAATTTACCTTGACTTCATGGTAATCAAATCATGATATTCATGATTTGATTTATGTTTACAATGATCATTCCAAATTATAGAAAAAAATATGTTTCCACCTTGCGCACTATTATTTAAAAAACGTTTACTTTTTTAGATACAAATGAAAGATCATATATTTAGACAGCTAAGTACTTATAAATGTTAGCTTAACATATCCTGTTTACGCTGCTTACTAACTTGATTACTGTGTGCTTACACATAAATAATATTTTTTTAAAAATCAGTTGTTATTACTTAATAATAAATACAAGTAAAGTCCATCAAAAACTGACAAATATCAAAATTAGTCCTATCTACGTAGTGGTGACTATGTTTGACTCCATATTTTCGATGGTTTCGGCGGTAACTTTGTGGAAGTTCATTTTAATATAAAATTTAAAATAACTTTGATTATTCCACGTATTGTGTAACTAATTGTGACACGTGTTTCGCCTCTTTCAGAGGCATCTTCAGACTTACTTTGCTTTGTTTCGATTCTATAACCCTCTCTTGCGTCCCTTAAAAGGAAAAATCCCAATCTAATTGATTGAGTGATTAGACCTTATCATTATGTTAATGCATTTTTGATTCTATCACCCCCTTCCTTGTTTCCTTTAGAAGGAAAAAACCCGTAATCCATTTTGTAATTTCATAATTTAAAATGTTAAAATGTTAGAATTTATCTTGCTTCATTGTAAGTCTCTGAAAGAGGCGAAACACGTGTCATTAGTTACATCGAATCAAAGATTTTAAATTTTATATGTTTGACTCCAGTCATTTTCATCTTAGATTCCAAACAAACTCGTAATCAGCTTAAGAAGAATTTGCAAAAACTCCCAAAAACTCGCAAGACGTTGCGGCCATTCTCAATTATATCCAGCCGAATAAGATACAGCCAGATAGGGTTTCCACGAGACTAAACGAAATATTTCAAGGGTTTCTCCAAACACAGTGGATGGAGAAAACTACTAATGACATTTTTCTTATTTTCTCAGAATGAATCTGGGACAAAATTAGTAGCTAGAAAATTCATTTTCCGCTCGATTCTAACGTCTATTATTTCTTGGAATGCGATCCTTTGAGCGTTTAGGTAAAGTTGAAAATAATTAATTTTCAATTATAATTATCTTAGAACATTTATATCAAGACCTGATTCAGATGATTAATGTGATTGTTTGATCATTGTTCTCGACTTTTCCTCGTCCTAAGTCTTCCTTGCATCCTTCCTGGCCAGCTTTCTGTCACTTCAATAATCATTTGTCGGTTCTTCTTTTTCTTTTGGGTATTTGAACATCATGGATGGTTAAATGTACTGAACTAAAAACGTTTTACAATGTCATCATTTATTGAAAGAAATATCGTGCTTAGAAACGTAGAAAAAATCTCTTATTTATAATGATTCACTCTCAGTATATCTAAAAGACAACCTTCACTTCAAACAGTTGTTAGTAAACAATACAATATCTATGATATATTTCAATAATACTTAAAATTTATAAAAAAGAAAAACTCCACATTATACAACTTTACGGAAAATTTTTACGTGAAGTATAATCCATTGATATTTTTAATTAACCAATATCAAAAAAACAATTTTGGTATTTTTAACACTAATTTATATGAAATTTTAAAATATTTCTATGTATTTATACATTTCTCTGGTATTTAAATCTCTATTCACTCGCTGATTGAAATCACTGATCGCAAATCGGTGAACTCATTAATTTATTATCATTTCAAAATTAGGGTTGCTATGTCAATGACAAACAACAATGTGCCAGCATTTTTAGCGTTGCTATGGCGATATCTCATGATATACTGAAGTGAATTATTTGTATTGTAATGCGGTTACAGTTTAAACAAATGATTTCCTACAAAATAAACCTTCAGCAATCAGACAGTGATCTCCGAGTCATGTTTCAAATAAAAAAATCCCAGTTTGAATGTGATTAGCTATGTAGATTTCCGTGGATCATAAGGGAGCATTCCAGGCAGTATAAGTCGAATATTATACGTTCACATCATAACTAACTAAAAGTATAAAATGCAAGTTGATTGAGTCGTTTCAATTTTTCAAAATTCTATCAATGAATAAAACAAAAAGAAGTGACTTGAACATTGATTGTTCGATGGAAAATGTAATCCATAGAGTTATTCAGCTCGCTCCTTGATTTGACTGGACGTGTTTGGTCGGAAACAGGAAATGAACCCAGGCCGAGAGTCGTCGATCAAATCAAATTACTTCGTTCCGTTTCCGCTGGATGTCGTTAAAAGCATTATTCGAGATTCAAATCAAATACGATTTTACCATTTCGCTGCTCATTTAAAAATATGAATCGAAAGCTAACTGGCTTTATAATTATCACAAATATCTATATGTGTTTTTAATTCATTTTTCATGTCGAAGTCAATGTTTGATTTATTCGAAACGGATTTTTTTAGTTTTCCACAATCATTGTTAAGTTCGTGTGAAAACCGATAAATAAAATTCTAACATAACTTTAAAATACTATGATTTTTGGTGTACAGTGAAACCTCGATTCTACGTTTTTCAAGGGACCGTATAAAACAAACGATTTATGCGGGAAACGATGAATGCGGGAAAGTTTTATAAATGAACTGAATGCCGGGACTATAGAAAATGAACGCATTACGCGGGAAAATGTATATTGCGAGAACGTAAGATCGGTGTTCCACTGTACATTAAAAACAAAATTATATAAATAGAAAGTATAAATAGAATAGTCTAAGAAATAGCTATCAATTTTTTTTTATGTATCAGTTTTAACACATAAGCTGAAGCACATGACCATTGTGTAATAATAATAAGCTGATGATTTTTAATTTTTTTACTATATCCGCTCCCAATCTGGAACTTATAAACTCCTAATGAAGCTTTTCTCAACAAATTATTTTTTGAAAAAAGAACTGCAGTTTACGCAGTTACTTCACGATACCCACATATCGTTTTTAAATATAGTAAGCATAGAAAGATAACGTTTTGACAAGAATTGTGGTGAGTTATTCGCACTTGCTACGCCCCGCCCCGGTTTTAGGAACAGATGGGTAGGATTAATTTTTTTCTCGTAATTTAAAAATTAGTTAGTAAGAAATAAAACGCTGAAATAATAAATAACAGTAGATAAAACTATTCATTGAATTATCAACAGATATTTTATGCAAATGACACCGGTGCTATTCTTTGAATTCTATAAGTACACATTATACTGAGGACTAAAAATTCTTCAAGAATTCATTGAATGAAACACTCTGGGGGAAGGTTCTCATAAAAAATTTATCTCACAAAGTTGTGAAGGAGTTGTGGCAGCTTTCGGTATAATTCATTATTCAGGCAGAAACCTTTTCAGCTTCTCAATGCCTTTAAGATAAGTTCATGCTTGCATTTTGACCTTAGCTTAAGTATCCCTCAAATAAAGGGTTGGTTTCGTTGAAGGAGTCAATACTAGTTTGTTACAAACTTAATAAAATGAAGCCCTCAGCACAATTACATTAATACAATTATTTATCTCTTGATATATATTTTGCTACTTTTACAAATAAAGAAGAAATAAGCAGAAAGAAATACTTTTTCTCCTATGATATTGGCATACGCGCATTTTGATATTAAAAATAACCTGAAAGAGACTAAACAATAGAATAGCCATTGCTAATGAAACAATGCATATGGATGTATTGATTGAGTAGGCATTTACTTGGTAGAACTCCATTATAATACGGTAAGAAAAATAACAACGTATTTTAGTTCTGCATAAATTTTATATATTTGTTGATATCTATTTCGGTTAACGACTTCGTCAGAACTATTTTTGACGAGTTCGAATTAGTTCTGACGAAGGCGTAAGCCGAAATATATAAAATGTATGTAGAACTAAAATAAATTGTTATGTTTCTTACCGTAACATATGAATGTATTATAAAAAGATCCAGAGCTTTTACTTGTTTCTTTAAAATACGAAACTCTTCGAGATTCATCGATAATTTTCATAATAACAATTGATTTTGGTCATGTGCTTTATTGCAAATCAATGATAAATGATATGTTTTTATGGTAAAATTTGAATCCGCTTTTATTTGAAAGAATCGACAATCTTAACGATCTAAACTTTTAAACGGACGCTCACTTTATATCCATTACTACTAAAAGCAAACATATTACTCGAAAACATAACGTCGTACTTTTGATTCATTACAATGGAATTATTGACAATGGCTGGCCTGACTTACTCACCGATACATTAATCGCTCTAAATTGTTTTTAAGCTATATTAGCATTCCCAATATTGCCATCAGTTTGTTTTTCGATCTAGATTGGAGAGTATCACTTTTGGTGAACGGTAAATAAAAGATCGAAAATGTTTTTTGAATCAAGAACAAATAAAACAATCAAAAAAAAAACTCTGCAAATTGTAAAAAGAATTTCTTTCATATTCGAAAACAGCTCTTTGCATGGCCTGAGGTACTTGGTGAGCGAAAATCGATTCGAAAAACTATTTTGGGTGATAACCATAGCCATATACTTGATAGGAATGCAGCGCTTGTTGGTGACTTCAATCGAATCATACAACCAAATGTCTGTAAGTTTCACGATGGAGACAAACTACCTTGGGTGGAATACTTCATTTCCAGCAATATCAGTGTGCGAAATGTACAACAGCGAAAAGATTTGGGATAAAAGCATGAAGATGCAGGACAAAGACATGGTTCAAAAGCTTGGCGAGTTCATTGGCGATATCGCTTTCTTTTACGGCACATGTTTTACTTGCCAACATTCATGCAAGAAGGATTTAAAATGTCCTGAAAATTTTACTGAAATTATTAAACAATACCGATCGTCATGTGAAGATTTACTTTTGAAGTGCAAGTGGAATGATCAGCCATTCGATTGTTGCACACATTTTCTACCGATCGAAACAGAATTCGGCGTTTGTTTTTCGATTAATTCACTCCATACAGACGTTAAAAAAAGAAAAAATTCTCGCGTGAATTTGATCTCAAATCAAAAAACTGGCGCAGGTGTGTTGCAAATAACGGCAAAAGAAGATTACGAAGCCTTTATACATCCGATTGAAGATGTTCCTTTTATAAATGCAGACTTCGATATGAAGACATCAATTTTACTGGGCAGTAATGTTTCTTTCATGTTTTCAATCGTAGAAGTCACAAACAACGCTGAAGTAGAAGCCATCCCATACGAATCGAGAAGTTGTCGCCTGATTCATGAAAAACCGGAAAACTTATTCGCCTATTCAGTGTACAGTTATTCAAGTTGCGTGGTGCAGTGTCGGATTGATGCCCAGATCAAAATGTGTGGTTGTACACATCATTTGATGCCATCCGCATCGAACGCTACCGTTTGCGACATAGCAGGACTAGCGTGCTTAACGGATTTCTACGGAACTTTGGCCGCTCTGAAAGCTCCAGGATTTGAAAAGGTCGGTCTGGAATGCCCTTGTCTTCCCGCGTGCAATGAACCGGAATATAATTTGGTGGAGTTATATACAAAAGATTTAGCCAGCAACGTAAATGCTAGTTCAGCACAATTTTATTTGCGAAGTTTGCCGACTCTGCGATATAACCGGCAAGTCGTGAGGACGGGACTGGATTTTGTTTGCGCAATCGGCAATGCCGTGGGACTCTTTTTCGGCGCCTCGGTATTGAGTATGGTCGAGATATTTTATTTTGTATTTTTCAGAAAATGGCAATAAACGTTTTTTTTCTTATTTATTATTGCGTAGAAAAGGTCAAAGAGTGATCGCAGCTTTAATAAAAATGTATTTACTGCACGTGTGGAAAGATGAATATTTATTACTTCTTAGTATTGCAAATTTACATACGAGCCGATCAATAGTTACTGATTCATTATAATAGATTCTTCACTCTCGATAAATTTTGTCTTGTGATTGAATTTAATTTCCTTAAAAAATGCTTATTAATTGAAAGCTAATAGACATTGAGCATATACATATTATTAAAAGTTCATTCAAAACATGGACTAAAAGTGCCCATACAAGCTTTTCATTTGTGTTAACTTCGAGGAATATTCCAAAAGCTTTCACACCAACGTGTTGTTGTTAATCCTGTGAACAATTTGAATGTGTCATTATTTTGGTGAAACGGCTAAAGCTTTTTTTTCAAATCCACGAAGGCTATAGAGTGAAAGCACTTTAATCCAATAACTATCTGTTCAATATTAAATCTTCATGTTTAAAAATGTTTTTTGAGGTATAAATCTAGACAAATATGATACAATCCTAATTTATTCATTTAGATTTAAAATAAAATATATCAACTAAGCATATTATACATTGATTGAGTAGGCATTTACTTGGTAGAACTCCATGCTAATACGGTAAGAAAAATAACAATGTATTATTGTTCTGACGAGGGCGTAAGCCGAAATAGCTATCAACAAATATATAAAATAATTTATGTAGAATTAAAATAAATTGTTATTTTTCTTACCGTATTATATTATACATTCCTAAAATAAAACAAATATTATATATTAATGTAATTTTGTCTGTCATAATTTCTGAGATATTTTTTTGGCTCGTAATGAATAAATCATATAAATTTATCGATAAGCCATTTATTTTTCAATATGGTTTATCTCAACGTATCACAATAAAATCGGACTCAATTACATATTTACGTTATTTAGCCTATTCTGGTCATAATCTAATAATTCTTATTGTGTCGAAAAGGGTAATCATTGAGAGTGTACGAATTGGTCAGAATTTGTAAGCCGTCTTGACAAACCTTGTGAAAATAAAACGAAGAGTTGTTTGCGATATTTCGATGTTATTATTTTCTTTATTTCTAGCGAATAAATTCTCCGATGAAATAGGCGAACAAACAAAATCATTCGATAGATTTATTGAAATCTCGATAACGTAGCCCTTTCAATAAATCATTTTTTTCTTGTAACAGTCACAGAATGAATTTGTCAAAAAAGTGCTTTTTTTCAAGCACAGAATAAAAGTTTTGCGATTGAAAATGATATAAAAAGCAAATATGTACAAATATTGCTTTGGAAACAATTTTCACATTTTTTATGTTCGAATCAAGTGTCTTCATCAGCGAGTCTTTTTTTGCCGCCTCAGTGTAGAACCTCCTCTTCAATCTGTCTCTTGCAGTCTTCTTACATAGAGAAATCATTTTTGTGTTTTTATTTTAAATTTAAGTATAATTTCTTATAATATTCAAGCTCGTACATGTGTATTTTACTAGCTCAAATAAACAAAATTCTATGTAACATTGACTTACTAATGTTTCAATTTTAACTTTTTGAAATTATTATCCCATCCAAGTCCTGTTCCGCCACCTTTTCAAAAATGTTGTGCGTAGAATTTTATAGAAATGAAAAAAAAATTACAAACAAACGTCCAATTTTGGCATTTATATGTGTCGCTAGGTTTAAAAAATTTGATAGAAACTAAAGAGAAATTTGTACATATTTATTCTCCGTTTTCAGGCCGTAACTGTCAAGAACTGACTGTATGTAAATATGTGTTTCTGGTTGACGCCGGTTCGCGAAATGTCTTAAGAATTTTCACGTGTCTGCAGATGGAAAAGGTTGAAGATCACTAGTACATACTAGTTTCTTTCACTTTTACTTTTGTCTTATGTTTTATGTCAATCATTTTCCAGTAACTTTTGAATACCTGTATAGTTGATGTCAAAATGTTACACGTGTGGCTTATTCATTAAACGTCACATTCGTTCTTTAGTCTACTGCGAATGATTAAATTCCCAGAGCCCCATATCCAATTAAAAAATAAACACAATTTCCACTTAAAAGTGTTATTTTCATAAGACCGACCGTAAATTTGGTTTTCTTTTGTTACGTGACGCAGTGAATGTGTGCTCATGAAGTCTCTTATAGATGAATGCCTTTTTGGTATGCGAAGGAAAAGTTTCTATTGACATGGAGCGAGAAGTTACTTCGAATATCGTTAGTGAGTAGGAACAACTAAAAAAGACGCATTCAACTTTGGTGCTACATTAATCTACAACTTTATAAAGAGCTTTGTTTCAAGTGTCTTATGTCATACACGAAATGCGTCGAGAAAATTAATTAATATGTCGAAAGCATTTGAGATATACCTACAAGACGGAGATGCGTAGAGACGTAGATGCGTAGAGACGTAGATGTGTGAATTCTTGGCAAATAAATATTTTACGTTTGACACTTTCTAGGATATATTTTCATGCATTTCGATTATTTTCTTCATAATGCTGCGAAATTTAAATTACACTTTTATTTATAAGTATGAATGGAAATACATTTTAGCTTTAATTACATTAAATAATGAAATATAAAGTTATGTTTAATAATGAGTATTGTGGTAAATTTAAGACTTTATTACCGATCAATCAATATTTTTTTCATATTCTTCATTTAAATTAAATATCGATTGTTCTTTCCTTATCTCAACAACTTAAGCTTGAGAAAATAAAAATTCACAAGTAAAGTTTTAAAATTTAAAATCACACAAGAAGGCCTGAAATTGTCAACGTCACATGTCATAATATATACACATTTCGAGCGATATATTCAAGCTCTGGGCTACACACGAGGAAGCCAGCGGATATAGCTATGTTAAGAACACCGGATCCAGAAATGGTCAAGGGGGGTGGTAATATATTATGAATGCCACGCCATCAAGCAGAGGTTTCAAACCCATATCAAAACAACTATTCTGAAAATTGTTGAAATAATTAAAGCCTGATTGATGAACATGTAATAGTAAAAGGATACAGAATTTCTCTAGCACACTTTGAAAAGAATCTGTCACTATTATAATTTCTAGGTTTTCTATTTTTCATATTTTTAATTTAAAATAGCATCATTATTGGATAGCACTATGCACTTTAATGAAATAGTATCCTATTGCTGAAATTGATACGGAGAAATTGTTAATCACAGTCTTAATATACATATTTAAGTGATAACGAAAATCCTTTATAAAGTACTAGTATTGCTACCCGGCTTCGCTCGGACCAGTTTGGGGTTATGTTCACCTCGGCGCGTAAATTCAGACGGGCCAAGTTGAAACAACTTTTTTCAAAATTCAAAAGTCTAGGTCAATTAAAATGGAATTAAAATGAACATTTCAGACTGGCATTGACATTTAACAGCCCCTTTCATATATTGACAGCCCCATTCTCGCCCATTAAAATGTCCAAATTCAAAGAAAAAATCTAATTTTCTATCAAAGAAATTTCAAATAATTCCTTTACGTAAATAATAAACATTATTATATTAATAAAAGCCGGGAAAAGTTCAGTAGAAGACTAATTTATTACATTTTGACTAAATTTCTTCGCCGATAAAAATTCAAACATATTTTCTTTCATACTTGTTTTTATGGCAACTTAATGACAAAACAATGCAAAAGGGAATTACAGACCCACATACATACATACACCGTTTCGGTTTTATATATAAGAGTATGATTTTCCGTTTTCAATTTATTTTTATTGTACAACTTACCCTTGATTCAATTCAACCAATTGCACACCAACACTTATTCACCAATGGGAGTTTTTTTATGTCACTCTACGTTTCTTAAAATAAACAGAATAAAGAGCAAGTTTATGAACACAAGTAAATAAACTCACAGGGTACAAAATAAAGCTTAGGTTTATGTATATATTCCTTGTGGGAATAAACCTAAAATCAGTCGTCCGTCGGGGTTGAATTTCCAGCCCATGCACTGGCATTTTCGTTTTTGCACGGCAACACTTTATATTATATACTTATCGATCTAGAAAGATCTTGTTTCTAAAGTGAGCTTAGTTTTTCGCTTAAACCTTCAACAGCTCTGTATGTATATACCCAATCAGAAAGTTTTCACATAGTCGGCAGAAAACTTCAAGATATCACTATCGATCATTTTTACTATCGAAATAGTAATTTGATATTTTTACGTCCAATGATAATTTAGAACCATAATGGATAAAATGCTTCAAACGAAATACAAGAAACAGATTCGCTTTTACTTCTCAAAGGCAATATACATTTTGTGAAAAGATTTTCAAAGAAAATTTACAAGGTGACGTTTCAAAACAGTAACTTTGAAAGAAAGCATAGGCATTTGTTTTTTCGCTCTGGAAGATTACTTTGTTTTTTTATTCAAAAATAGAAATGTCAGATTACCATATTATACAATTGTTTCACTGAATAGAACACTAACGTGCTAGATTTGATATATAAAGCAACATTCAATGTTTTGACATTTTCAACAAGATTAAATGTCTTTCTAAGAAAATGTCGCAAACCGTATCAGCATACATTGAAAAACTCTGTAAGGAATCGTAATTGAAAAGTCTTGTTTATTCAAATACACATGTACACAAACAAGTACGGCTATTCTGGTTTATACCAATTTTTTGAAGATTTATTTTTTGTATGAAAACGACGAAAAACTTTTATATCAATTAATACAAAATCTAATATTAAAGATGAAACAAATTACTGCACAAATAGAGTCGTTTTTTCATAAATAAATGAATGTTTTTTCCTACTACTAATTAATTAAGTTCAATACATCCAATTGAAAGCACACGCAGCGTGTAAAATTATTTCAGTTTTTCCATTCCATGAGCTTATTGCTGCTACTGATATATGTAACTTTTTTGAACAATTTAAAGGTAATCATACAATAGTGGAATTATGTATGTTTATATTTAAATTCATGTAACATTTTTTAAAAAATGTTGTGAATTATATTATACTTTTCAATGTCTTTAGTTAATATTCCTCACCTTGATCGAAACCAGTCTTGATTTATATGCCATTGAATTACATTATAGCAAGCAAAACAAGGAATGGATTTTCAATCATTTTGACTGTCGATCTACAGTATAAATACAATTTCCAGACAAAATGTCAAAGTGCAAAAAAAAGCAGTTTTCCTCGTCAAACAGTTGGCTAATAACTATTTGTTTATCCAAGTAAGCTAGATTTATAAAAAAAATCTTTACTTTGGAGGTATCTTCTTGCAAATAAATTATTTTATATGAAAATCGGGTTATCTATATTCGTAAATCAGTTATTTCAATCCTTCTATCTATATTACAAAAAAATGCGTGAATTTTCTCTTACCAGGTTTAACGCAAAACTTTGTAATATCAGTTGGTTGGATGAGTATGTACTTTAGGGATTAACCTTCCCAGCTATATTGGAGTAAACGGACACTCTTTAGAGAAACGTGACCTGGGAAAGTCACGTCTGTTATAATAAAGGTTCAGTTTACATATGGTTTAATACGACCAACTCTAATACAAGTTTATGTTTTTTAGTCACTCATTTAAATGGCCAACAAATATTTTTTCAAATAAAGCTACATTTTTTAGTTAAACACATTAAATCAACAATTGATAATTCTAAAACTTGTACTGGTTTTCTTTGGATATCATCTTTTAATCTTTTAACTGCCAGCATGTGCATGTATGGCGGTACCTCGCTCGCCTCGAATTTTATTGTAAAACTAAAACGTTCTAAATATATCTTTTTTAAATTTTTATTTGTAAAAACTTGCTGATTACGAAACGATTGTGCCGTCATTTATACATAATAACAAAATTAAATATTTATGACTCATCAGTTACAATTGATTTTAGTTAGTTAAGTCCCGCTTAAAGCGAGCGTCTAAATACATCATTTTTTGTATGATTGGCTCACGGAGTTTTCTCAACATATGTTTTTCTACGAGAACTGCTTGTTACTCAGTTGCTCAACCTATCTTCTGCGAAGAGAGGAGAGATGGAAATAATACGAGGACTAGGACAGGACTAGTGGTTAGCTAATCACTGTCACTGAGCGTCGCTCTTTAAGATCGGAAAGGTGAGAAGGGAACACAAACACCCATTGCCACTGGGCGGAAACGGTTTATCGTCTGAAAAAATCTGCTCGTACCAGGAATCGAGCCCGACGGCTCCATCACGGTTGTCAATGACGTTGGCCTCTGCACCACGGTCTGGACAATATTTAGTATTTTTTTAGTAATATTAATTTATAAACTATTCATATTTTATGATTATCCTTGATGAAATGACATTGTTATCAAAAATATAAGTAAATAATAAAAATGATAATACATTTTTAGTACTTTTTCCACATAAAGTTTATTTGATCAGGACCGGTTTCGCTCATGGCGAGCATTGTCAACTGATAAGAAATACAATACAACAGTGATATTTATACAAAAGTTAAGTATGAAAAACAAGGTATGACAAACAATTGGTAGAACTTATTATAATGCATTTCCACCAAGTATTGACAGTGAACACCTTAAAAGTGATGTATGTTTCGTTAAGTGATATTTCTTTACTGATACAAAAGAAAATCAAACGAGCATATTTTTATAAAAATGCTATGAATAAAACTCCAGCCATATTATATTAATTCTCATAATTATTGTATTTTCATTGATTGAATTGGCATTCACTTTGTAGAATTCCATTTAAACACTCCAAAATAGCAAAATATTTTAGTTCTACAGAAATTATATGATGGTTGACATCTATTTCGGCCTACGCCTACGGATTATAGTTCTCGTATGGCGTACTTCAATTATATTCGAATAAATACCAATCATAATCTGTTGGCTCATACCAAATTGAGGCAAAAAGTTACTGCCACTTAATACATATTTTCATTTACCTTTAAATAATGATATATCGGAATAATCATAATTTTCTTCAATATAAGAATATATTTCAAGCCTTTTAAAGTCAGAACAATCGATCCAATCTCATAATGCATGTACTTCATTCATTAACAGATATTGACAAAGAGAAATACAAAGGCCAGTGTTTATCAAGCAATTGTATGATGGGTGTGTATTTAATTACTGAGTATCTCTAAAGGTTTACCGAGGGTCAATTCATTACGGATAACTGTTATTCGAGCTGCGTTTACCCATAATTGTAATGTCTATAGATAAGCTGGCACCAGCATGCAATCTCCTGCAACCATATTCATACAAGTAAAACAAAAAAGTAATGAAGCTACTGTATGTAAATAAAAAATATATTATTTAAAACGAATAATTTCATTCAATAAGACAAGTAAAATAAATTGACAAGAGTAATAACGTAAAATATATATTTAAAATATGACTATTTTTGCTGAAAATCTTCTCAATATAATTTTAAAAAAAAAACAAATTACTCCACGTATTGTGTACCTTTTTTGACATGTGTTTCGTCTTCTTCAGAAGCATCTTCAGACTTACTATCGTAAAGGTTTCTCAAGTAATTAATGAAGAGCTACAAAATACGTTGAACAATCTAAGTTACATATATGTAATTTTATATGAAGATAAACTTCCACAAAGTGACCGCCTAATATGGATTCAGCGAAAGTATGATAAAAATCATCTCATTTACCGGATATTATAATGATCCAAACGTTTTATTTCAATTAAAAATGACAAATAAAATGTACATTATTTTTAAAAATTTCACGAGCAAAATAAAAAATAGCCAAAAATACCTCGATGTAATATAAATAGATATAATTTTAAGTTCCGGAATATATGAATACAAATGGGCATTTATTATTATATGTTTATTCACTTGCACATAATCTATCACTTAAAAAAAATTGTTAAAGCAAATTCCGTTCAAATTAGAAAATGAATATTTTTTATATACGACAAGCAAAGAGTTCATTCTCTTTTTAAATTAAATGTACATAAGAAGTACCCTTGTTCAACTCCTAACTACACGTGCCCATCGTATTGCCTCTTGTTTAAATGTCAATTAGATTTTTTTAATCAACTCAAGTTCTAAAGATGTTATACAACTTGACACGACCTCACTCGAAGGGCTGTTCGTACTCCTTTTAAGGCAGCATTAACATCGTGATCGACAAATATACAATCATTTTTTACTGTTACTGACTACAAAAATAAACGACTCATCTAGATGACGCGTTTTTCATTTCAATTATCACGGTTTTATTTTTGTATTGACCGCTGTTGGATAGGGGATATTAAACTGTGTAATCATTTGGCTGTGTGATTTCATTTTCAATTTCGTATTATGTTACCATAGCAATTCTCATCTTCTAAACGTTTTCATTTCTGTTTACGTCGTCCATTACGTATGTTTTCAAACGTAAGCGTTTGCTAGTGGCTATATTTGACATCCAAAGGGGTATAAATGACGTTGAATAGCCAGGGAACGCCACCTGATATCAGAAGTGTATGGCTTTCGTCTAGAGACACGATGTTATTTGAAAACATTCCCTTAAATATTTACCGGGTAGATAGTATCTACTGGTAGAATTTATCTGTAATCAGATGAACGTAATTTATATATGATACATGAAATTTGTAAAACGTAATACACGGATAACACGAAATTTGTGAGTTCCAATTCCAGATCACTTTGTGATACAAAGTTCATAGAAGTACTGTCGTAACTGTCACTTCTTTTCTTCATTTTACACATAACAATTCACGCAACTAAGGTTCGCATAATTTTCCGAACGAGAAGACAAACTCGAACCACCCAAGTTCATATTTGCACTTTTAAACAACAACAAAAAATATTTAAAATTTTCATTTACTTGGTTGAACTTTGATATAAATCGATAAAAATTAGAAACTTATTTTAATTCTACAAAAATTAAATAACATATACTTTATAGCTATCCGTCTTACGTTTTTCTCACGAACATTAATTACTATTGACTTGTTCCATCTAGATTTAGTAAAATTTTTGTTGAATTAAAATAAATTTCTATTTTTTCACCTTGTTAAAACTATATTTTTAAAGAAAACGAAGAATATTTAAAAGATTAAAAAATATATTTTATTTTTTACTGCTGAAGAAAACATTTTTTTCAATCTCTAGCGAGTGATAGTGTGTTTCAAATAATAAAACATGTGTTCACTAAAATATAAAATGTGGGATATAGGCGGGGATTAAAAATTAACTCCATTTGTGTGAAATTTATAATTACAGTTCAAATACAAAATAAACCTCCATAAAACAGCAAAAATTCACACTTATACGAATGACCGCATTTTCTAAATATTAAATTGATAAATTCTTCGTTTAGTAGTTTCCATATTGCTACGTAACCATGCTGACCAGTATTATGAATATGCAGATAATAATTTACTGCTCAAGAATTTTTAGTATAAATTTCCTCGCTGCTCGAGTGCATGGAAAATATTAGAGCATGCCTATATTCACAACATAAATTTCTGTAAATCTATTCACATTTGGTTTAATAAACAAAAAATGTTGTGCCAGCGATAGTGTTATTATTTTGTTTCTTAAAATAAAATTAAATACAATACAACACTGCAGGCAATGAGTTACCATAAAAGTGCGAATAGGATATAAGGAATCTGAGAGTGAAAATAAAATGAACACTTACATGAGATGTTTTATGACTTTTCCATTCAAGTGTTTTCATGATAGTATAGTTACGAAGCAGACCAATTCGAATCACAATTTGAATCTAAAATCTCATTAAAAAAAATTGTTTTTTCTTTGGTAAAAAAACAATACCGATGTAATTGGTTTCACAAGAACCACAAAATAAATTTGAAATGCATTTTACCAGGGTTGTGGAGTCGGAGTCGGAGTCGGAGTCTTCGCGGCGATTTGGCTCGGCTTGTACTCGGAGTCGGAAATTTTGAAAAGTTTTAACTTTTTATTTTTGCATTTTATATGTCAAATTTGGCTTTTGGTCGCATTGATAGGGTTGATATTTAATTGAATACACATTAATAGGAAAATTAGGGGAAAAACGTGACGATATTGAACTTTTTTTGGTCGGAGTCGGAGTCGGATTCGTGTTTTTGGTCAATGTTGGAGTCGGAATCGTGGTTTTGGTAAATGCTGGAGTCGGAGTCGAAGTCGGACTTTTTTTCACCGACTCCACAGCCCTGTATTTTATTATCGCACCACCGTCAAAACTATCATTGGCGATAGAAGTCGGTCCCTGTGGTCTAGTGGCAAGAGCTTTGTCCTAGCGATCTGGAGACCCTGGTTCAATTCCCGGCAAGGTCAGATTTTTTCAATTGAAAAAAAAAAAAGATCTTGGGCTGGGTGTATGTTATTTATCGTTGATTTTGTGCACAACTGATTTATTACTTATCATCGAGTTAATCTCGTATGACTTTCACAATTAAGAATATTTGGCGCATTGGCGTAAGTTGTAATGCCAAATATTTTTTTATTATTTAAAAAAAAAAAATATATATATTTGGGTGAACAAGTTGGTTTTCCCACCACCTCCCGTTATGTGGATGCAGCCGTTTTCACAGCCTTAACGATATACAACCAAGAAAATTAACGAATTTACCCTCACTTGACCCAAAAACGATCTTTACGGGACCATGCACTTAAGTGCTTACAGAAAATAAGATTAAAATAAATACTTAATAGCGCTTTTTTGTATTAGGTTTTTTAACTAGCTAATGCAAACTCAATCAATAAATATTTTAACAATATCTGCTTTCATTTTGAAGCACAAAAGTGTGAAAGAATAAAATATTTATAAAAATAATTCAATGTTACCAAAGTCCTCAAAGATTAATCTTAGGAAGGTGGAGCTTGTCAAACACATTCAACCACTAGTCCGTGTTTATTTTGTAATTTCAAATATATTCTTTTGGCAATATTAATAAATTTCAAAGCCACACAATATAAAAACCAATATTGACGTTGAAATGAATCAGTTAAAGTTCATATGAAAAGAAAAGTCAATAATTAATACTTTACAAATAAAATTATTTTATAAAAGGACTTATTGCTATAAAGCAGCAACGCCAAGAATTTTTCTAGACACTTATACAGTGAAACCCCGATTCTACGTTTTTCAAGGGACCGTATAAAACAAACGATTAATGCGGAAAAGTTTTATATATGAACTAAATGCCGGGACTATAGAAAATGAATGCATCACGTGGGAAAACGTATAATGCGAGAACGTAAGATCGGGGTTCCACTGTAACTCCATAATAAATATAAAGAGAATCTCATTTGAGTGAACTGATAATGCGTTCTCAATATTTAGTACTCGGTCAGAACCAAGTGCCACTTATTCAACCCATGCATACTGACTGTATTGCTTTACGGTTGCGAGTCATGGCACATTACAAAAACACAGGGTAACCGTATACTGTGCTTTGAAAAAAGATGCCTGCGGCAAATATTAGAGGTACGGTGGTTTGACTTAGAGCGGACAAACCAGCCCCTTAGTACGTCCAAAATAAAATGGCGACGATGGACCTGGCTTGGACATGTGCTGTGGATGCCCCAGGCGAGCCGGAATCCTGCCTGCCTCTTTTATCAACCTGATGGATCCCGACGCCCCGTAAGGCCTTTGATGACCATCCATAGGATGTACTACGAGATGACCTGGGAAGAAGCGAGGAAATTAACGGGTGATAGAGAATCCTGGAAACACCGCGTGGCGGCCATATACCTCTAATAGGGAGCGGATATGAAAGTAAAATATTTAGTAATTCAACGGAGAACCTTAAAAAATCGGAGAAACAAATAAATAAAAAGATTAATATTCGTTAAACGATTTTTTCAATTTTATATGATACAAAATAACCGATATAAGTTTAAAAAATTGATTAAATTGGCATGAAATCAGTAGAACTCCACTATAACATATTTTCATCTTGTTTAGCTATATATAATAAAGAAGCATTCCTTAAAATCCGTTATATTTTATTTGGCTTCTCAATATACTCACGCTGGGACTTTATCTTTTAAAAAAATCGTTCACATACATTTATTTGAATAATATTACTTCATATGCAATTAAAAAGCAGTTTGCAAATGCGTCCATAAGCCGTGAACCGTGAACCGATGGCCGTGGCTTGACGACCGCTGTATTAGTATACGTATAGAGAGCTTACTTTGCTGTTTCACTGCACTAATAATAAGCTTATACGATAGCATTATTTCCTACGGGAGCATTATCATCGCACAGTAAATAGCATTTCCTGCTAAGCTATTCTAAAGCTCGCAGAGGAGAACTTTTGCTTTCTCATCGATCATAATGCAAATTAATTTGTAAAATTATAAACAACAATTCGGTGAAATCAAAGACTTTTTATCTCTATTTTATAGTAAATACTAAATGGATGTCTACAGATTTTTTTTATATTAACCACTATAGAAAACAACGCTTATAGTAAACTTTTTCTAAACTGTTAATAACTTCAAATTTACCGTCAGAAATCTTACATTAAGCTCGGTTTAAATGCTTTTAAAAATAAACTTATATCATCACGAATATTTGTGGCAATACAAAATAATACGAATATCCAAATACAATTATAATTGTAATACATACAAACCTGACTTTTTTATAAAATGATAATCACGTGAACGTTTCTGAAAAATGTATAATAATATGCAAAACAAACTCGTATTTTCATCGTTGAGATATGCGAAATATATCACAACAGATGTGAACAACTCTCTAAAAAACTCAACATGTATGTCACAACGAGTTCCTCATATCGTCAAGTGTGTAAACCTTCCGGTAAATAGGGATAATATTTTTTTTTTGCTGTGTAACCAGAATTCACGTCATGTGAAATCAAAATGAAAACTCAAGAAAAATATGTCAAACACGGAATAAGCATCAAAATGTCAGCTAAAAAATAGAACATCAGAATTTGTACGAAATTATTTTAGATTATTATCCGATAAATGCTGACAGCTTTCGAGGACATATAGATGAATGATAAAAACATTGAAAATTGATGACTATCATATTTAAAAATCCAAAACGTGGTCTAAATTTGTTCCTACACATATAGCCGAGCTTATAATGGGAGAGTAGTAAGCCTCTTCGGCGAACAGCCTGTACAAAAAAGATTAAACAGAATGCCAAAATTGAATATTTGAATCCCGTTTTTAATTTGTATCTGTCAGTATTGAATCCGAATGGACGGTGTATTTTGGCGTTTTTACTCTTGGTTGTGGCATCACGGGTTCTAATCTGAATATAAATAGTTTCATCAACCAATTTTTTCCCTAGATTTGTATAACTGCTCCCAAAATTATTAAAGATTGTGATATTTTTCAAACCTCACACTAACATTTAATCCGATCCAGAAATAATCGATTAACAATATAAACCCAAACTCATGTACATACGCACTCGGGAACATATTTTTTTAATTTTTATACGATTTAAATGAGAAGAATGTATATGTTAAGAGTTATTAATTTTCATTTTTAATTCAACTATGCCATTCATAAAGGTATTGAAATAAAATATGTGCTCAAATAAAAAATATACGTGTTAGCTTATTTCAGTATTTAATAAAATAAAAGCATCATATCAATGGGGCTGTGCATATGAAGAAAACCGTTGTGCTTAAAATCTCCTGATTTCAAGCTGCATATAAATATTTACATAAAACAATTTTTATTTCACCTCACATTTATTTCGGATTTTAATAAAAAACGTCGTAAACATCATACCTTTTCACAATTCTGTAATGTTTTAATCGTTTTGAATAGTCTTAAACCTACTTCCGAATTCATTGAAAATGATCTCATTTGAAGCTTATACGGAATTCCACTATAAGACGGAACTTGAGAATTTATGAAGCAAAATACTTTTCCATACTCCCTGACCGAATTCCTATTGTGAAGAAAGACGATACGGGCAGAGGGGGAGGGTGCAGGCGCCAGACAAAGAGCCGACGACGAACGCAATGGAGCGAGATGGGTGAAAGACCTCTTAGAATGGATATCGCAAATCCAGCCTAAAGTGTTTTTTTTATTCACTCTTCACTCAATGGTTTTAGAAACGTCACGCCAGATTTCATGGCTACTTTAACGGTATAAGAGGACGTACTTATGGACCCACACACCGATTTGGTTGGAAATACATTTTCAATAACTCTAGTATATCAAGAGGTTTCTGTCGATTCGCAACTTCGGAATATTTCTATTACTTAAGCAATGTATTTTATTATCTCTTATCTTTCAAGTAGAAATAAATTATTTAAATATCGCTTCAGAAGCATAAAATTCTGCTGAAAAAGAGTTCTTTTGAGTGTCTGTTCATATGAGGCCGGCAATAATACAAAATAAATGTGAGATATATAATGAAAAAGTATCGCTGTCAGTGCGTCGAGAAATACACATATTTTTTCAAACTCTATGCGTAGAAGGTATTTGAAAATAGTTAAAACTTTTTTTTTCAATATACGGTCGTAGGAAGTTGTGTATGTCTTAATGAAGGTTTTGGACACTGAATACGAATGGGTTGTTTAGCATTTTTTCTAGTTTTATTTTCACATTTCAGAAACAATAAAAAATTTTGCTGTAGATGTTAATCAAATAATAAACATAAGAAATATAACTAAGCTTGATAATCTATGTCCAATATCTCAAATAAAATTGAAAAAATTTACATGGGCTCTAAATTAAACCCAGACCCACCCGATCGCTAGGGTAATTTTTTTGACACTAGCCAAAGAGTCAGACTATTTCTTTTTTCTTTATTTGACACGATGATCGCCAAAATAGGCAAGATTTATAAATAACTTGTATTGCTACCCGGCGTCGCTCGGACTAAGCGACCAATAATTATTTAATGTTATATGATTCGACATAATTATATCAAAAAATCTAACATCCAAAATAGAGTTAAAATAAAATCACAAACTTTATTTAATTTGATGACAGCCCCATTCTCGCCCATTAAAATGTCCAAATTCAAGGAAAAAATCTAATTTGCTGTCAAAGAAATGTCAAATAATACCTTCACGTAAATAATAAACATTATTATTAATAATAAAAGCCGGGAAAAGTTAAGTAGAATACTAATTTATTACATTTTGACTAAATTTCTTCGCCGATAAAAATTCAAACATATTTTCTTTCATATTCGTTTTTATGGCAACTTGCAACAACAATGCAAAAGGGAATTACAGACATACATACATACATACGCCGTTTCGGTTTTATATATAAGATAAAAAAAATAGGAACAAAATCAAATATTCGTTATAAGAAAGATAGCACTCCTGTTTTATTTTGAATGGTTCTATATATAAGACTTTTTCGAAGTATCTTAAAACGATACCTTAAACATTTGATAGCTTTCAAACTAAGTGCTTGAAAAGGCCTAATGTATTTTTCCATATTTTCTTTTTATTCAATTTTTACGCAAATTTATATTTATACGAAACGCTTTTTCATATAGAAAAATTATAAAAGAAACATAATACTTTCACTTAGTCCAGTAAAAAAAAAGTATTCAAAAGAAACCTCGTAAATCGTATCAAAAATTGAGAGATTGAATAATAATGCCACTTCAATTTAAATATTTAGTCTGTAGCGTTTTAATTAAAGTAAAAAACCGATTTACATCCCAATCAAACTTATTGAATCTCGATTTACATCCCCAATTTCGATTGGAAAAAGACACTAGCCGACTGAATAAATGATTCAATAGACAATTTGAAAAGGTCAGCTCTCGCGGCTCTAGAGATGTGACCTTGCAACTGAGTTGGGGATTAACGTATTATTGGGACGAGATCTCTATTGAATTGTATAATTTAGTGACCGATTTATGCGTCTGATGGCTCTTCTTACTGAGGGATATAACCAGTTACGCGAGTGCTTGGATTGTGAATTGGATCTTTAGATCAAAACCCTACATATCATAAATATTATATTTCTAACTAATTTGTAGAGATAGCATACAGTCTTTGTATCCAAGGAAGTACAACGTTGTAAGCTAAATTTAATGTATTCACAATACTCGTTAGCTAAAATTAAAAACTCGTTAATTGTATACTAATAATATCCATAAAAAACGTATTTTAGAATATCGGTATAAAAACTGTAACATCAGCCACTTTTGATGTCTTCAATTTTTTAGAATATTTAAATTATCGACACAACGATATGTTAGTCAAATAATTTTAAAAACAATATATTTCAGCTTTGTAATCGAATATTTTATGAAATTGTTATTTTAATACACATCTCATTTATATTATTTTACATCGAAAGATTACTTACACTAATGAAAAACTCATAAGCTAATCGAAATATTTTTTTTTTTTAATACAAATTTTGATCTTAAAACAAGAGAGTTTCATTATTCTAATGATTGTGCTATTGCCTTAGTAAATATTAAATATTTTAAAAATATAAATTTTAGTCGGAGAGACTTATAACTTCTGTAAATTATTTATAATATACCATAATGCTACCGTTGAATCCATTATTGGAAAGGTAAAATTTGTATGCTAAGTTTTTTATCATAATATACTTGTATGTGTATATTATGATAAAATTTATATAAATGTTAAGAAATAGAATTATGAGACATATACGATATGTTCAATCAATATACAGATATCTTTAAAAGGAAAAAATTACCATTCTACTGCGACTAACTGTATGAGAAAGAAAATAAGACTGTTAATAGTAAAAACTATTGACTCTAAGATAGCAATATCATATTTCTCGACCATAAAACATCGACAGGAAAAACAAAAATGTTATCTGCAGAATGTATTTGACATACAATTGACAGCGTTGCAAATAGACCATGTATAGAAAAATGGCAGAATATAATAGCGTACATTTGACATGTCAGAAATAGACATTGCTCTAGAAGGAAAATTATTTGCAAAGAATCAATCGGACAGCCGTCGTTCCACCTTTATTGAATAAGTCCACTTTTGGTATTGAAAACCTCCACTATTTATTCGACGTTCTAACCCATTTATTTTTGGAATAAATTCAATTTGGCGTTGTTTTAACAAGCTTCGGTATTGTCAATTGTTTTAGTGATGAAAAAGTTCGACATTTAACGGACACCACACTCTTAAAATCCAACAAAAAAAACAAGAATATTTTTACGTCATGAAATATCTAAAACAAAAATTAAAAGGAAATTCAAAATTATTCTTATAATAGATCAAACTTTATCTGATATATGTATTTGAAATAAAAATATATTTGTATATATACAAATTCGAGCCAAAAAAACTAATGCTAGTTTATTCATTTTAAATTGCATAAAGTAAACTTAACTAAAATTCACTTGAGGTGAAATAATATCCCAAGCACCAAATCTTGATCTGAAATATTTAGTTAAAAAATCAACATTCGATATTGACCTCTCCTGAACTTTAACTTGAAACCTTATTATCGCTAATAGAAACTCTTAGCACTATGCTACAGAGATTTAATAGCAACAATTTTTGTGTTTTTTAATTTTACCACACGAAATTGTAAAACATTAAGAAATATTTAAAAAAAAAAACGATTTATAAGTTAGCATATATGCTTTCATTTTACGGTATTTATTTAGAATATCATTACAGGGTTATATTACCAACCAAACTGTCATGATAAGACACCGAATCAATTTGCCTTATCTCAAGAGCTTTATCGACAGGCTGTATAACACGAAAGCTGCTCTTCACGGAATCGTGCCTTAGGCAAGCCTGTAAAAGACGGCAGAAGTGAAGACCACGGTACTGATTGAATTATCCCGAGCTTTTCCTGCCGCTTTATAATATTCAAGTTGTTTTATTTTATTTTTTTCGTGGCTCTTGATTTTCCTAATTTACTTTTTCTGTTGTCTATTAAATGTTTGGATTGCTTTTATGTATTCCAACCGTAATTAGATCTTAGATATTTTAAATTGCTATTATTATGAACTTTTCTATCAATCGCAGAATCTATGAAAAAGTTTATTTTTGTTTTGAAAAATACCACAAGATAAATATCGATTCCACTAAAATTTTGTCAGAACTTACCTCGAGAGGAAAGTATGTAGTTAATGTATTATTCAAAAGTATTGTAGTTACAGACCTTACGTATTTACATGTCATATGAAAGATAATTTTCAGACTATAAATAATAATAGAAGATTATATTATAAGATTGTTAATATCTAATATAAATAATCAAGTCAAAAAACTGCTGAGTAATCAAAAGGCGGTGATTTTTAAGTTAAGGTTGGTGAAGTAATTGATTAATATTTAATATGAAAGACCTACCAAGTATTAATATGAAATTTTAAATAACATTGATTATTCCACGTATTGTGTTATTTACTGTGCCACGTGTTTTGCCTCTTTGGTATGCATCTTCGGACTAACTATCGTAAAGTTTGCTACAGTAATAAAGCAAGATCTAATATTTTAAAATGATATATTGCAAATTGGAGTTTAGGATTTTCCTTTTTGCGGGAAGCAATGAGGGGGTGATAGAAACAAAACAAACAAATAATTATACCACTTATGACGTTAGGATTACAAAATATTAACTAATGAGATGCAATCAATTGGTAAGGATTAAACTCACTGGAAATAAATTAAGCAGTGGCGAGCAAACCAGTCATTTATACTAAAATGAACTTCCGCAAAGCTACCGCCAAATACATCGAAAGTACTACCAAGCAGTGACGGCTGGTGACGGGGTGCAAAAGGAAGTATCAACTATTTTTTTTCGGCTACTAATTATTTGGTCAGTTTCTAATTCGATAAATGGTCAGTTATAAATACTTAAAACGGTCAGTAATAAATACTTAAAACGGTCAGTTAAAAATATTAAATGTTCAGTTAAAATAATAAATGGTCAGTTAAAATAAAAAGAACATGTAATAAATTTGCCTATTACGACCATATTTGATAAAATTCACAATCTGTCAAACTAAAACTTATCATTTTTTTAAACTAGCTGACTATTTAATTTAAATACTAACCATTTTTAATAAATAACTAACCATTAAAATATATTCCTAACCGTTTTATTTAATAACTGTCCACATTCACACTGATACAATGACAACTGACCGTTTATAATATTAACTGACCATTTTGATTTTTAACTGACCAAAACTTGAATTAGTTACTGACCCATTAAATACATGCCCTATTTTTCCGTACAACGGAAGAGAAACATTTGGTATTGCGAACATCTGAATTGAAAGTCCATGCTATAGAAGTGTTTTAAAATCCAATGAATAGGAAAGAACTCTTGCAAAAATGGTTGAATCTTCCTTTGCACCCCCCAACACCCCGTCACCAGCCGTCACTGCTACCAAGTATTATTTTCTTTTATTGTCTAGCAACTAAAGCTTACCTTACTTTTTAATATTTGCTTTAAATATCATCCATAAATGTTTAAATTCTCAGAATATTTAAACATACATTGACAATTACATAATTTGCATTAGCGTGACAATATTTTGGTTATATACACCTGTATTTAAAAGACTCATTTTCGCACACCAGAATCCTTTCCTTTTGGGTTGGCCAAATTCTTTTTTTTCGAAAATTGTTTGATAAAATTATCCTTAATTAGGATAGTAAAAATACCCTTATCAATATTTGTATCCCGTAGATTATTGTGGCTTGCAACCTCAAAATACCACCACGCGGCAATTTCACAACTAAATAAGTATCATTAATTATAATATATCTGCGCTCCTATATCACCGAATTTTTAAAATGGGCATCTAGGTATTAAAGTATCTACAATTTCAAAATACCTGTGAAATATAGGAGAAGCTTAAATATCCTTAGTGTATTTTGTTCAGAGTTATTATGTGTGCTTATTTTTTTTATCCTTGTTAATCTCGAGAGATATTTATGTTGGTGGACTTTTCCGTGATTTAACACCACTGAAAGTAATATGAATATTTATGTTTATTTTTACAAGTGAACTTTTTTCAAGCGACGGCAATAGGGTTGCCCAATACTTAAGTAGGAACGTTGGAAGATGATAAAGCTTGAGATGTAGACATCATTTCAACTAAAAATGCAGCGCATTGAATCGAAAATATTAGAATTAATATTCAAAAAATATCATCTGCAATGTTTTACATATTACAAGTACAAGTACTTACATCTCATTCATAATAAGAAAAGTAAGGCACTAATTTTAATTTTCGAGGGAGACAAACTATTCGTTATGTGTCAGTTTAAATTAATTCGTGTACTTGAACTGCGTGAAGATGCCAAAAGGCAAATTCCGTGCCTTTAACCCTCCCCATACTGTGCTAAAAACTTCCGCGAGCTCCGGTGATATGTATTTACTACACCATATGAAAAAGTTATTTAAAAACCGGAAAAATGTGAATATTTCTAGACATTGCTTTGATTGACTATGGTTGAAGTTGAAATATAACAATTTTTGTAATCTAAGTGTCTGAAAAGAAGAAAAAACATCGCAATTAGCTGCCGCTCCGACGTCTTCACCCGTCGGCAGTCGAATTCGTAATGACGAAATGAATGGCTAGTTCGAAGTCGATCACTTCTACGCATGCGCTTTCGCGCCGGAGCTGAACACGTGCAAGAGTACGCTCGCACTCGCGCTTACACACGCGCATAAATTGGAATACGTTTGTGTGTATGGGTGATTCTTTGCCCGATTCTTCCACTAATTATTTATTTCCATCGCTGCAAATGAATAACCATACATAACTGTAATTTTATTTAATACGTAATAACATTACTGAGGAATACAAAAATTCTCAGATCAGTATCTATTATATTTAATAGAAATATTCTCATTATTAGAGTCGAGTTGTAGTAAATACATATCACCGTGCAGCGAAGGTTAAGGAAAAACTCATCGAAAAGTACAAAATTCCAACGATTCAAATTTAATATTGAAATTACACCATAAGTCAAAATTGTCAATCATATTATTGCTCTGAGTTATTATAAATTGAATGTCTCTCATAGTAAAATTCATAGTTACCTTAAGAAAACTCACAATATTAGTATTTTTCATGTAGCATTCAACGTAAAGTAATAAATATTAAATATTTTATTTCCAGTTTCCGACTTTACATCCCAGCTGTCCCAAATGTACGAGCAGCAAGCAGGAGAACTTCAAATGCTTGTCGCTTCTTACAGAAAGAAGAATGGGGAACTTAGGAAAGAAAGGTAAGTGTCTTATTTTTCATTTTTCTACCGTATATAACGAAACACACGTATGAGCTCAACACAATATTACTTTCACAGAAAAGTCATATGTCATCGAGACCGTAATTAATATTACTCTAGCACAGGTACATTTTCGTATACACTTAACAATGTACACCCAATATTATTTTACGCCACATCGGTTCCATAAATTGACGCATAAAAGAATGTCTTACTACTCTGTATATAATTTGATACATCGGTTTCAAAAATAAAAAAATCACGTAAAAAGTATCAAAAACGTATGAAGAACTAAAATTGTTTCTTGAAATCTTTTATTTACATATAAACCTTTTATTTCCGTATTTGCTATAAAAAACAGATAAACTTATATTCACTTTCATATCGTAGTCATTCGCTGAAAAACACTGTCGGTGACGAAATGTATTCGTATATGATTTTTTGCAAGCATTGTTGAATTTTGTCCCATTTGATGAAATGTTGTTTTTTCTATGCTCTTGATCTGTTTTGATTATTATAACATTAGGTTAATTCTGTTGCTTAAAATTCAAATAATTTCTCTGCCCAATTAAATTCGATACATGTTTTTAATTTGATCCCTGCATTTACCGTGGCTATAGTTCTGTTTAAAATGATGTTCAGAAAAAAACTCGTGGGTACATAATATGTTCACTAATTTGACTTGAAATGTGAGGCATGTCGGCTCTTAATGTCTTAAATTAGAGTTGTAAATCAGACTCTCAACTTTTTTCGTCAGATTGGGTATGTAAGAAAAGAAAAATATAAGAAAAGGCCTTGTTTTTGGATCAGGTGGCGCGTAGGCAGGGGTGTTTTGAAAACGTCACAGATATCAAAGCTTTGGACCAAACCCTGTCCAGCGAATGAATTATGTGTGAAATTTTACATTCTTTGATTCAAATCAGGGCGGTAACATACAGAAATAATCCTCAATGATAAATATATAAAATGGCCGGTTTCCAGTAAATGTAACTTTTCAAATCAAGTAAATAAAAACTTGTGTATTTTTAAACTGAATCGATAAAACCTAATTCTACCAAAAAACGCTGTCATCTCAGTGGCTTTTTGTTTCAAATCACGATATTGACCTTCTAAGAAATTGAGGGACTTTACAATGTACATACATACATTGTGATTATGTATGAATTCAGACTATTAACTCAGTATCAAAACTAAATCAACATCAATACAGTTAGAATTCATCTTGATTCACTTACTTTCAAATTGGCCGTGCACTTGAATGCCTAATAATGTTTTATTCGAGTCCCAGATCGTTGGTGACAAAAATTATGAAAAAATAAAAAAGTTGAATGATAAAAATTCGAAAATAGAATATAGTTTTTTTTATGTTCTAATTGTAATGTTATATTATCATTTCACAGCAGTTAACAACAACAAAAATAATAAAAATAAAATAAAACTGAATAGAAAAAGTACGATAGCGTTACAAAATAGTTTTTAATGAGAAAATTATGATTCCGAAAAGCATTTTGTACATCGTTTCAAGCCAATGTTGGGGAATTTATTTTATAATTTCCGGAGTTTAACGTTGTACGCCCACAAATATCTTGGCAATGGTGGCAAGTGGAAAATGTAAAAAAATGTTTTTTACTTTAAAATCTTAACACGTTAAATAAATGTAGCAAGAGTATTTCCACTCAAGTTGATACAGTTTGCGTAATGAGGCAATTTTTCCGTGTAGTATTTTATTCATTTTGTGGCATCTCTATGAGGCTAGGGAAGGCTTAAAGGGGACACCAAAACGCCATCTGAGATAATTATTATGAAAATAACATTGTTTATTGTAAATTGAACTATATCACATACTTATATAGCATTATAACTGACGCCAATGCGCCATGCTTTTGACAGATATAATAAAGAAAGTACATAATATATATATAAAGTGACCATTCGTCCCGTTTTGAACGGGACCGTCCCGTTTAAAGGTAGCCTGTCCCGTTGTCCCCAAGTACAACTTCGGGGCATCGAAATGTCCCGTTAACAATTTAAGAAAAAAGTGCAAAAAATCGATGATTGTGCGTAGTATAGCCGTTTCGTATAACTTTGCGGAAAAAATACTGGCAAAATAGCAAGAAAGTGATTGCGATAGTGTTACTACAGCTACTGAGTTCTATAAAATAAGCGTAAAATATTTGGAGCAGTGGTTCTTTGAAGAATTAAAAATAATTGAATGGGTGAATTTAACCAAAATACCTACGTGGGAAGAAATTCAAGGTGTAATGGATACATTGATTCAAAAGGGATTTACTAATAGCAACCAAGTATTTGATGAGTATTCACTTATTAGTAACTATATTACACCCCAAAAAGTGACCGAATGGAATATTGGAAACGTTTCAATCGAAAATCGTTGGATTGAATTGTTACAACACTTTTATAATAATAATTTGAACCATATAAACTTTAGAGTGATCATTGAATACATTGTATGCTGCCCGGAACAAATGCACCCGTAGAAAGAGTCTTTTCACAGATAAATAAGTTGTGGACGACAGAAAAAACACAATTACAAGTCGGAGTACTTAAAGCGATGTTGTTAGTTTAATTAAATTTTAAAAAATCCTGCCAAGAATTACATTCTTATTTAAAAGCAAACCCAGTTATACTTAAGAAAAATTTTTCATCAGAAAAATATAAAACAACATAATTTTTTTCATATTTATAATATTTATTCCTGTTATTTTCTTCATCAACATTCCTTTTCTTTTTATTAATACATAAAAACTATGAAAAAATACGTGTTTTCTTGAATATACATACTATTACGTAAAAATTGGTAGATGTCCCGTTTTGAGGACAAAAATAAATGATCACATTATATATATAACAAAACGTAATTATAATTAAATAACATAGCTTAATGCATAATTTCTTAATTTATATTTCACTGGTTGTGATTTATATTTTCCGATAGTGAATATTGAGTGAAAATTTATCTCACATCAGTAGTCCATGCCGTATTTTTTTTCTAAAGAAATGACATCGAAATTTGTCAACCATTTTTTCCCCAATTTCATTTCATATTTCAAATACCATATAAAAATCAAAAACATACATAGCTGTGAAAAATTACATCTTTATATTTGAAGCAATTAATGATTTTCCTTAAGAGTTTCTTTAATGCGTTATGAAATTATTGAAGTATGATTCATTATCAAGCTCTACTAGATTTTAATTTTGTTTTTTTACACTCCAAATATGTGTTAAATAGATATAAGTATTGTATAATTTTTGATGAAGTAAACCATATTAATCATTGTATAGAAGTTTTTAAAACGCCACCAAAAAGAATAAACTCATATCAATCGGGACGGCTGAATAAAATTGTCTATAGAATAATTTCGAAAATTACAGATTAGTTATATTTCCCATCGACATGTATTGTTACTCAAATTCACTGTGACTTTGAGATGCAAAGTTAGAATAATGCTATGATGAAAGTTAGACAAGTTAAGCTTTTATAGTTAACCACTCTATTGACTGTTTACAAATACTGCTCATCACATGGAAATGATTGACACTACATTTATCTTCAAAACGAAAGATTGTCCCTAGACAGATGATTGTTTGACACCGCCGTACAGCTTCTTTGAATTTCTGGCAACCAAACTTGATTATTGTTTGAAAACAAATAAAACAAAAACATAATTTTCATCTGTCAAATAGTAAACGGTATTCATTTTCTTGTCAATTACAATCAATCTCCAGTTTTGATATCACACATTTATTTCATTTAGTATTAGGTATATGATAAGTATCATATAATATTAATTGTTTCTGTAAACTTCGTTCAGTGTGAAGTGCAAGGAAATCAGAATTTAAAAAGGATTATTGGATTTGTTCTAAGATAACTATTATTATACAAAAAGCACATAATTTTCACTATATGATAGTAATATATGTTTCAGATATTGGTGTGTGACTTGTGCCTACAGCACTTAGTTCAAGGTGGTAAATTGGCATACTATATATTTAAAATAAATCTATAGATATAATTTGATCATTGTGGATATCCATAACACTTTAATACTTCCAATATCCGATTCTCACTCAGTGGTAACACTCGCGCATCAAAGCTATCGCAAAAATTCTCACTTCACATGAGAAGTGGACGTGACGAAAAACGAAAGCCTGAATCTAGAAAAAAAGATCCAACAAGAATAGCCGGGTTAAGTAATACAGAAAATGATATAAAATTTGTAAATTAAAATTACTTTTATAACTAAGTGATCACAATGATTTTAGCAAAAATATTGAAGATATATATTAAACATCGTTAGATGACCGATTACAATTTTGCCTGGTATTAAGTATCTTCTTACTTTTATTTGTTAGGCAAGCTATTGTGTGATTTCAATGTGTGTTTTTTAAAGCTATATGTCTAATAACAATTCTCACCAATTCTAAAAACCCAAATAAAGATCACTTAGTGGAAAAAAAACAACAAATAAAACCTTTCAATAGATTTTGTTATTCAGGGGTGTTTTCGGCTCAGACGCATGTACAAGGTAAAGCGATTTCTGGATAGCCTTATAGCAAAAAATGGTTAAATAATAAATACAAAAGTATCATCCAATTTCATTAATTAATTACACGTTTTCGTTATTAATTACTGAAAAAAACTTCTGAATTATATGTTTCTACGATTAATGAACAAGACAATTGCTTTTTCAATTGATATTTGAATTTGGGCCCAATGAAATTTTATCTATTGCATATTTTTATGTTTTTCCTCTCTTTCTTATGTTGTTCGTAACAACAACCATACCAAGTGATAACATTTTTGTTATAAGCACCACGTTTGAAGAAAAATTATGACAACCATTTCATTTTATTATAACCTTTCTCCAAGTGGGTCTAAACTAAAAACAAAACTAGATAGGTAGTGGGTATTTACAAAAATATGTGCAGGAATAAATAAACTAACCTAAACTTGAATATTTTTATCATTGGTATAACATTAGTAGTCCTCACTTTTTTATCACAACATTAAAGCTATGTGCGCAAAATATTCTACTTTAAACCGTCTTCTGCGTGTTATCAAATCGATGATCAGAAGGTTGATAAAATTATAATTTGATTTGAAAACGTTTTCTCACATACATGGATGCGTTCAGATTTAACACGATTCACATTAAAAACATGTTACATGCTTAATAGAGTAGACTTGAAATTCAGAAGTAGTCGAACTTTCACTGTTTACTCTTCCCTGGCGATAATCTATACACTGTGGTAATACATATAACTTTCTTCTAAAACAGCCACTTCAGAACATTTGTCATGCAAATTAAATATTTTTTGCAACTCTCATTGATTTCCTCGCACTTTATTTCTAGAATATACACATAAATTTTGAAAGTAATGGTTTTACTTAGTTATCTGTTTACTGTTTTATTTATTTTTTTAAAAAGCCTTTGTATCAAACGAAACGTAATATAAACTTTTTATATTTAAGTTTTTTCGTATTTCCTTTCACCTGTTTCACTTAATTAAGCGATTCATCTTGTTTTTATAAAGCCTAAAGTGAAGTATACGTTTTAACATTTCATACAATAGACCAGGGGGGGGCAAACTTTTTGGATGGCGGGCCAATTCCAAGAATTCAAAATGAGCCGCGGGCCGCAAGTAAAATACCATTTTTAGAAATACACCCGATCGTTTTTTTACGCGATACATTGGTTTCAAAAAGTGGCGCACATTCCCATTTTCATTCAAAAATAATATTTCTATCTTCATTTTGTATTTACTATTGTGAATTTAAAATATTTGGAGTGCATTTTTTGAAATATTAAATTTCTGTGATAACATTTACGACCGGAAAACGTGCTATTCAACGATTTTTATAAATGCATTGTGTTTAAATAGATTTCAGACCAGAGTCTCCAATTACATCGCATAAGTTTGCGCACCATTGATAAACCGATAAAAATCTCGTAGCTACAAGTAAATGGTCAAAAAAAATCTTTTAAAATCATAATCACTGAATAAAATCGTGTTAAACGAGAACCCTACTCTATTTATTACCACGAAGAAAAAATATGAGAAGAATGAAGCTATTTCGAAGTTTGAAAATTTTCAACTTTTTTTTAAATTCAGGTGCTACTGTTGTAGAGAATATTTTTAAAACTGCTTGTTAATGGTCATAGAATCAGAATGTCTGTTCATGTTTTTCGTGCAAAATGTTTAATTTGGTCGAATTTGTCTGATTAGGAGAATTGTAAAATTTGCAGATTTTTTCGCGACGGTTAAATTCTCTTAAATCAGTGTTACAATGCAGATAAATAATCTCAAGTTGTAGCTCTTTCGATACAATATCAATCAATATCTATTGAAAATGGATCGCGTACTAGCGTCAAACTTGTCTCAATTTCTTGGAAGTCACCAAATCTTTGTGAAAAATCGTCATTCAGAGCGTTCATAATTTTACCATATTCTTCAAATTTATATTCTGGCAATACGGTAGGAAAATAACAATGTATTTTAGTTCTACATAAATTTATTATCAATTTATGTAGAACTAAAATACATTGTTATTTTCCTACCGTATTATAATGGAGTTCTACCAAGTAAATGCCTACTCAATCAATATATTCTGGTACATTCAGCAACTTCAGATTTCGAAGTTATTGTTAGAAGCAACTGTTATTCGATATTTGTTTAAGAAATAACATGAGTTTTAATTAAAGCCCATTCAAACTTTTTACTATATCATAGGCGAATATTTTTTTCCTTGCAACATGAAGTTAAGAGTATTTAAGTGTGTCACCATGTCCAGAGTAAATGCAAAATCACAAATCCAGTCATTATCAGTAATTATCAGTATCTTCATTTCCAAAAATATAATAATGATATCTTTTATATCCCAAACTCTTCGAAGCATTTTTGCCAAGCAAAGCCATCGAATTTGACTGTGAAAATGAATATCTTGAAGAAAACCAACTTGTCTGTGGTTCAGGCCCTTCGATCGTATTAAATTCACGAGTTTTATAATGCATGATGTGACGTGTTCAACTTTTATAACATTTTAAACAATATTTGTTGATTTATAAAAGAACGAATTTTAATTAAATTGTAATCAGCATAGTTTTCGCCACTTTTCTCCAGATTTTTCTTTATCACTTCAACAATTTTCTCGTCAAACTTGATGCTCCGTCAATTGTACGCTTGTCCATCTTGCTTCATTGTAAATTATATTTTTTAACAATTTTCAACTTTTCAATTATATTAGCTCCTGCTGGTTGGTCTTTAAGAGATTCCATGGAAAGAAGCTCCTTATAAATATAAAATTTATAGGTACACTCAGAAAATTTATAACTGTATTGTATCCTTTTGATCGTTACTTTCGAGTATGTACCATGTTATCGATTCGAGTATTGATTGTGATTGCTCATTAATTGTTTTAACAATAACTTCAATTCTTCTTACTACGGTTCGTCAAGATAAGTTTATCTTCTCAAATTTAAATTTTTTCTCAATTTCAACAATATCTGATATGATTTATTAACGAAACAGCTAATTCTTCAAATTTCATTCGATTTTAAATATTTTTAAAAAAAATATTCTTACTTAGAAATACGATGGCGGGCCACAGAAAACACTCGGCGGGCCGCACTTTGCCCCACCCTGCAATGGGCGCTACATTTTGCAGTGCTTAACCATATTTTATGATTTATGATTTAATTTTTGATCATTAACTAAAATGATTTTTTATAGATGTATACAATATTTTTAAACCTTTGATTATCAATCCACATTTGCTTGTTTTTCGTTTTATCCAGTTTGGTATTTTCTGAAAATACAAACATAGTGACGATGGTCCGCCATAAAGAAAAAAGTTCCTAGTGCAACATAGTCAAACGTGGACGCATGATATTATTTTGAGGTGAACAAAGCTATTTATTTAACTAATTTAGACTTAATATCAGGTAAAAGTATTTTCAAAACAGAAAATTTTCTTTGTCTTTGTCTTGGGTAAAGAAAGATACGTTAGTAATTGTACAGCGTATAGACACCTCTTGAATACTTTGATGTTTCTATTCGTTTACTTTCAACGCTGAGACGGTGTTTGAATGCTTTTAAGCAAACAATTATTGACGCTTACACACTCTGATGTTTTTTGTGTGAACATTAAAAGGTGTACAAATAAAAGAATGTTTATAAATACAAGAAAAGACTCTTTTTATATAAATGTTTTTTGTGGTTTTTGAACAAGATTGAACTTTGAATAATCGTCTATTTTATTTCCAATGCTCAAATGAATATAAATTATGTAAATATTTATAATGATATTATTCGGTAAAACTCACTTTTGGTTTATGATATTCACTATGACTTAAGCCTTTAACGTACGCCTAAACACTATTATTTTATGTTCTTAAATACTAAATGACTAATAAATGACGTAGAGTGATTTTGTATGTGGAAAATGAAAACCTATTTTAAGGTTCTCATTCCATAAACACACTCAATAACTTAGTCACAAATTATTATTCTTAGAAAGAAAGTAGGTTTATATCTGGAAAATACGTATACGAAATCTTTCGTTCGCGGCTTTGCATTGTAAATAAGGTAATATAACAATTTCATTCTTTGCTTATAGCAAAATTCAAATTATTTCCATATCGAATATTTACACATTTTCAAAACTGATACTTTCATTTGATTGTACAATACATGTGTTCTCATTTTAAATTTTTAATAAAGAATTTTCGATTTGATTATTACAGTAAAGTGATTATTTATACAATAAATAGCAGGTTCTAGATCAGTGATGCACAACCTGCGGTCTACGGGCTGCATGTGGCCCGAAATGACATACCATGCAGCCCTGTAAGAAAATATCACCTCTTTTCATCAGAACTTTTCACGCACGATGGTAGAATAATATAAAATAATGAAATTTTCAATTTCGTATTCACTAAAAACAACAATAATTTTATCACTTTTACCCATGCGGGCCCAAAACAATCTGGAAATTGAAACGCTGGCTTTTCTGCCAAAAAAAGTTGTGCATCAATGACCGAGATGGACTCAAGAAGAAGGTTGTATTGTTATTTTTCTCAAATGTGCAAAACAAGCTCATTTTAATTTCATGTTTGATTCCGGATTACCCAGTATATTAACAGGGTTTGCTCATTTGAATGGAATGTGAAACAAAGTTTGCTTTTTTCTGTGTAAAACACCTTTAACCATTTTCAATCGTTATAAATTTCGTGTTTTCTTTCTTTCTAACGTATTCAGAGAAAACAAATTTTCGGTACACTTCCCAAATGGCAATAGGGTAAAAATACCTCGCTAAAAATACAAGATGAATCGAGTTAAATTTAAAAACGGTATTCATGAATCCTGTGCAATTTTTTTCCGAGAAATCATAAATGATGATCAGGAAAATACATCGAGGGGAGAGATGGAAAATTTCCACGAATTTGTGTCGAACATTTAAAGTTTTTCGTCGACCTTCACTAAAATCTCGATTAGAGTCAAACATACAACATTTTGCCGAATCGATAAATCTTTCAGAAGTCTTTCAGTATCTAGTCATATTAAAAATATTATACAGTGAACATCGATTTCAAACAAATCAGTTTAATAGGATATATAACAGTGTTCCCCAACCGGTGGTCCTTGGCCCAGTGCTGGGCCGCAACGACTTTCCATCGGGCCGCAAACAGTATGTCAAATTTCAATCATTTATTATAAACTCAAACAATTGAAATCAACCAATTCAGATAAAACCTACAAATTATTTATCGATATTTCCAAGTTATTATCTTAATTAGTAGAAAAATACGCGATAATTATAATTTATCCACATTATTCATTGAAACTCATTTATATCAAAATTGTACGCTAATTCATATAGATTACGTTCATAACAATTAAACTTAGTAATTTACTTTTTTGTTGTACATCAGCGATACAAACAGCTTACGACGCGTCAGTTCAAGTAAATTCGTGTACAGTGAAACCACGATTCTCCGTTTTTCAAGGGACCGTATAAAACAAACGATTAATGCGGAAAACGATGAATGCGGGAAAGTTTTATATGTGAACTAATGCCGGGACTATAGAAAATGAACTCCCCACGCGGGAAAACGAATAATGCGAAACGTAAGATCGGGGTTCCACTGTACTTAAAATGCCTGTATATGCCGAAAGATGAAACCCAGGTTGTTAACAACAAAACTCATGGAAAAGTAAAAAATTCAACGATTCAAATTTGATATTGATATTCCATCAAGCACCTTCAGTCAAAACTCTTTATTAAAAAAATATTAAATAAAAACCATTTTTATTTCAGTATTAAGGGTCCGCGAATTTTTTCCCCTTATTTTTACCGGTCCGCAGGTGTAAAAAACATAAATAACATGTAAAAAATTTCGTTGGACTGAACACTTTTATGGACTTTTTTAAATGCACTTGTTTTTGGCTTTTACTTTGTTAATGATAATTCATACTTAATTTATTTTTGATGTAATAGCTTGCATTGCTAAGAGGTCTTCAACATTTTAATTACAGTCTATTTTTCTTGTATAATCCTTCAATTTATTTGCTTAGTTGTAATACCAATTGTTTATCATACCTTGTAATTAAAACGTTTGTATAAATATCACTGTTTCGTTGTATTCCTTACCATTGTCAAGGCTTGCCATTAGCGAAACCGGTCCTGATCCAGTAAAATTTATGTGGAATAAGTACTAAATTATTATTTTTTTGTATGTTATTATATTCGTAGTTGATATTGAAGCTAACATATTTTCACTAAAAGTTGCTTTCCTTTTTTTCAGACCAGCTTGTCCTAGTTCGCTTTTCCACACGTGGGAGACGCTTCTTCAGGAAGTGGAAGCAGACTCGCAGGCGCACAGTGACGTGGCAGCAGCACTTGACAGGCACGTAGCTCGGCCACTCATAGAGAGAACCTTCCATAGAAAACTGCAGGCAAGAAAGGTGTTCGCACACAGAGATGGTTGCGACACAATCATCGCAAAAACCGAAGAGAAACTCACAAAAGTAAGTAATCACATCATCAATGTCATCTCTTTTTAACATTGAATGCCTTTTGGATTGTCAAATATGTTTGATTTAATCAACCGTAGTCGATAATTACTTGATTTTTATACCGCATTGCTTACCTGCTATGTATGTCAGACCCCGTGAAATAAAAAAAAATCTCATCATATGTATAATATATATATTGATTGAGTAGGCATTTACTTGGTAGAACTCCATTATAATACGGAAAGAAAAATAACAATGTATTTTAGTTCTACATAAATTATTTTATATATTTGTTGATAGCTATTTCAGCTTAAGCCTTCGTCAGAACTATGTTTCAAACGTGTATTAGAGATAGCTTATATACCTTTGCTAGACAGGGTGCTACCTACATCATCTCCTTCTGTTGAAACCATACCGACGTCACATGAAAGAATTTAAATAAGTTTGATTTATTGGTCTAAAGTAATGGTGGGAAACAATAATTTGGGTATTTTTGGGGTTATTTTATCGTGTGAAAACACTTAAAATCTGCAATGTCTAAGTGCATCTATTTTAAGTTTATTGTTTGTTAAAGGTTTTAAAAGCGGTGAACTGTTAATTGTAATCTGATCGTTAAGAATTTTATTGGACTGATTATACCTATTAATTTCAGCTGTTTTTTTTTTTTTTGTTTTTTTTTTTTGATTTAGTTGGCATTTACTTGTTAGAACTCCATTATAATACATAGTTCTGACTAGTTTTGACGAGGGCGTAAGCCAAAATAGCTATCAACAATTATATAAAATAATTTCTGTAGAATAAAATACATTGTTATTTTTCTCACCGTAGTATTATTGTTGTTTATCAATGTTAATAATATAAATCCAATAATGCAATCATTTAATTAAGGATTTTGAATGAATAGCCTTTCTGGGATTTCAATATCAAATTTGAATCATAGAATTGTGTCTTTTAAATGTGTATTGTCACTAACGTCCCGGGCTTCGTCTTTTGGCATTTTGTCGCATGACAAATAAACACTTTTCTTTGTCTCGGTTCTTTTTGCTCGCTGCGAGTGTCATCAAAGTATGTTGTAAAGTATGTGTATATTATTGTTTTTACTATTAATTCATTGAAAAAAAATACGAGATAAATTAAAAATAACACTGTAATAACCGACATGCGCGAAGATTCTCATGAGAAATCAATTCACACATTCCCAAATGAGTTTTATTTAATTAATATCCGCCTTTTGATATTTTATAAAACAGCTTATTGTATTAACAATTAGATAAGATGATAAATTCTTTATTTGGTTTCGTTCACATTTATTCCGAATAATCACCATTATTCTTCGTGATATTGCTGAAGCTATGTAATAAGTATAAAGTATCATATGACTGTTCACTACGACAAAGAATTTTTTACTGAATACTTCACAGAATGAAAAAACAATTATATAATATTAAAAACAGTTTGTTTGAGTGAAATTGAAAACGTAAGAATTTTTTTATAACTTTTAAGGCTTGATTGCTAAGTGCTTAGATCATAACATTTGCATAACGTACGCATCAATCAAATCGTAGAACATAAAAGAGGATAGAGAACATATGACAATAACACAGTTGTCAATGTACATATATTTACAATCATTATCTAAATCACAATATTTTTAATTTTGGAACATACAAATTAATCTAGATCGAATTTTTTCCGTCATTGGATTGCTTGATGTAGATATGTATTTAAAATTGGAATATCATTAATAAGCAATTTGAGAAAAGTAAGCATTTAAACTACAGCTGATTCCTTTGTTTGTTATCAAATGTATGTAAATTCAAATCAGGTGTTTCATATTATCGCCTGTATAATATGTTAATTTTCATTACCGTTTCAGCCAACCAGTAGGCACTTCTCGCCGCTGTTATGACAATAATGAATATGGTTTCCAGAACAAATAGTGTTTGTTACTGTGGCGTTGATATTAAATAACCAATCAATTATTATCTGATTTCACATGTTTTCAATGAGCATTATATCAAGTGGGAACGACCTCGCACGTTTCCAATTATTTTTCGACAGAGGGTGGGGTCTTATAACACCAATTTTAATACGTTTTCTTTAATAGGTTAAACATTTCCGATAGATCAAAGTATTTATGTAAATTTTCACATGTTTTCAATATCAATTTATTTTCTGAAAGCTCATTTGATGTACCAATAAAATGCCACGTTCATGCATTTACCATGAATTATTCGTAATCTTTTGTGAAAATGGTTACGTTGTTTTCGGCAAATAAAAACAAACCCTGTTGGTATGTTTATTGTAAATGTAACGATGAAGCCTGCAGGTCTTCTAACAATGTTTTTTGAAGTATTACAAACTCTTTATGTAGAACTAAAATACATTTTTATTTTTCTTTCCGTATTATAATGGAGTTCTACCAAGTAAATGCCTACTCAATCAATATATTACAAACTCGTTTACTTTAAACAAATCATAAAAATGTGTTCAATGACTACTCTCTGTATTGGTTTGATAAAACCTTCAAATCTTTTTCAGTTATTAAAAAAAATATATAATTAAAACTCTATAGCGTATAATATTATAAGCCCGGGCTGTATTATTTTTTCTTCTGATATTTAAAAATGGAACAATAGTTTCCGTCGCAATCAAAAAAGTATTTTTACAGGCTAATGGACTAAAAGATAAAATAAAAATGCTTAAGAGGATGCAGTAGAGACTCCAATTCGAGTATACAGTACTCGATATTCGAGAATACTAGTCCATTTTTCAAGTACTCGATACTTGAGTATTTTAAAAAATACTCGAGTAATACTCGTTTTTTATCGATGAAGATTTATTTCCAAATTTTACTTCATTAAAAAAAAATGAAGTTCAACCGTTGCGTTTAACTGAGTCTTACGCAGGGATTACAATCATGTAATTTTTTTTTAAATGATTTTGCCGTTGACTATGCTATGCGAGAAATTCTTTTGTTACTATTACTTTGAGTCCTGCTGACTTATCTTATCAATGTCAAAACATTAAATAAAACAAAACTTCGAACCAATTTAAAATTTGAGACGTTTAATTCTCTATTATTTTTGTAATAAATGCTTTATAAATTTAAATAATTGTATAAAAGAAATTAAATAAGCATATTTATTTTCCAATCATCAATTTATATACGAAAATTTTAATTAATAATTTATATTTTGTTACATCTGAAACTACTCGAGTATTTTAAAAATTTACTACTCGAGTATCGAGTAGTTGAGATGTCGAGTGATTGGAGTCTCTAGTATGCAGTATATTTGTAATAACTCATGACATACAAAAAATACTTCTCGAAAATAATAACTCAACTTTTCTGAATGTTATAAATTGCATATTTTATTTATCTTGCTCGTATCCATTACAAATGAGCATAACATTTTTTCAAATATTTTGCTCCGAGTTGAGAAGTTTATTTTGGAAAAGTCGGCGAAATGGGTTTTTGCGGTTTTCTTTGACTTTTCTCGTCAGTCGACTTCCATCGGGTGACTGCCTTTGATGTTCTCCATAAGCGGGCGCTCACGCCATCTTGACCGCTTCCTTCGAACTGACATATCCATTTAGGCTGACATAACGTCAAATACACACGAAATTCCACAACTGCCGCTTATCCATCAAATTACACGTAATCGTTTGAACTATCAACATAGGTCATAACTCTGACGTAACATTTATTCTTTCTTTAAATAAACATACATATTTACATACGAAAAATCATTTGATAAATTGTTTTTTCCTTCTTTTGATATATCTGACAATGAAAGGTTGTTTCGTAAAAAGAATTTATCAATACTTGCCTTAAATAAATATTTGACTTATTAAGATGCTAGCATTAATGCAACATATAAAAAAAATAGATAAACATGTTTGAACCGCTTTAATTTTGTGCGTTTCTATGAGTTTTGTCGCTAACGATACTAGTTTTGCTTTTCGACATCTTCAGGCATTTTAACTTCACGAACGAACTTGAACGAACGCGTAGTAAATAGCTTGTACCGCTTGTAAGGCACTTAGTTCAATTGCTATCATCGCAATCTGGATGACTTGAAATGTCCGAAGATGCCAAGATGCGAAGCCCGGGTCGTTAGCGAGTAAATCGCTCATGGTAAATCAGTAATTCAAACGATTCAAATTTGAAATTGATATTCCATCAAGTACCTTCAGACGAAATCCTCAATCAAATAAAATAAAACTTTCTGCATATATTTTGTGAAGATCTGGAGCGGTTTCGCTTATCGCGTGATTTTTTTACTCTTGCCGCTTAACTCAACCGGCTTTGATCATACGAGGACCCGAGCCGACCCGGGTTTTGCCTTTCGTCATCTTCAGGCATTTCAAATGCTATAATGCAAGAAGTGAAGCGTATTTAATTGTTTGTACCGCTTTCATATATGTATATATAACAATAAAAAGTACAAAATTAAAACGATTCAAATTTGATATTAAACTCCATCAAGCACTTCAGTCTATGTTGACAATTAGAAATGCATGTTTTTATTTTAAAAAAAAACATGTACTGCAGTTTGTTAAATGAAATATACTAAATTTCAAATGAGAACGAGCAGACGTTTCGATTGAAAATCATATATCATATGGTAAATGGCTATTATCAAAATTGTGTCGCCAATATATCAAATCATCCATTTTATGGCTCGGCATGGTGGCATAAGCCTAACATAGGCAAACCGTAACATCTAGAATTTTTGTAGATTTACAATGAAAATTAATAGTTACTAGGGACTCCAATTACTCGACATCTCAACTACTTTAGTATCGAGTAGTAAAATTTTAAAATACTCGAGTAGTTTCAGATGTACCAAAATATATTTTGTTAATTCAAATTTGTGTTTATAAATAGATGATAAATAAATATGCTTATTTTATTTCATTGATACATATATTTCAAAAATAATAGGGAATTGAACGTCTCAAATTTTAATTTGGTTCGAAGTTTTGTTTTTTTATTCCAGCAGTAGAAAAATCTCTCTGTTGCTGTGGACCTCGATTTAAAAGTTAACAATCAATTAAATTGTGCTATCTAGTTTTTCTGTCCACTATTTAAAACAAAATAAAAATTTGATTTTTGAAAATAAATTATTCAAACAAGAAAAATTAATAATACATTTTTAGTACTTTTTTCACATTAAATTTATTTGATCAGGGCCGGTTTCGCTCATGGCAAGCATTGTCAACTGATATTTTCGATGGTTTCGGCGGTAACTTTGCGGAAGTTCATTTTAATATAAAATTTAAAATAACTTTGATTATTCCACGTATTGTGTAACTAACTGTGACACGTGTTTCGCCTCTTTACTTCAGCAAACTTTGCGATAGTAAGTTCGAAGATGCCTCTGAAAGAGGCGAAACACGTGTCACAGTTAGTTACACAATACGTGGAATAATCAAAGTTATTTTAAATTTTATATTGTCAACTGAATTCAGTTTTTAGCTGAGTTCAGTTCAAGTTTCAGTTGTGAGCTCACAACTATTTATTTCAATTAATCAATTGGTACCTACAAGATACGACAACGTATGATCCCATAAAATATAATAAATATTTTATATTATAAATAAACCTGATGTTTTTTTATCCCGTTCTACAGGTGATAATCCCGTACGGATTGCATCACTGAATTAAATTTATCGCTAAATAATCACACTTTACCGACAACTATAGTATATATAAAGACTTTTCAGGTGTTAACTGTAAATTTTTAAAGGAAAGGCACTAAGCCATACTAAACACATTTATTTTTTTCCTACGAAATTTCTTTAACAGTACGAAGGAGTGCTTAACGTTTATTTGATACAGGACCATAACTATTTAGTAACCTGTGAATTGGGCGCTGTTTTTTATTCGGACGGAATAAAAGCCTGCCCATAGTAATTTAAATGTAAATTACCTCAAACTGAGTGCCAAGCGATATTATAAACCGTGTTAACATATTCAATTATAGTCTTATTAGGGAGAAACTTTATTCGTAAAACAACTAAATAGGTGTAATATCGCTTATTCACGCGATTTTTGGTGGTGTTTTACGCTTGAAGAATGTGTCGTTTCTATATGAATGTCGTAGAAATACGAATTACACTTGAATACATTGCACGATCGACGATAAAGCGACCATTTTGGTTCCAGCGGAATTGCTAGCGGAAAAATGCTGAACATTATTAATAAATCACAGGATTGATATAAAATAACTCGTTGCAAAGATAACTTGATCTTATATATTATAAACTTAATGCTATTATATAATAGTACATATCTCAGTCTAATATAAATATTTTTAGACAAATTAGAGTTTAAATCACTCACAATTTTCGATTAGCTATTTACGTATCTCAAAGCAGTGATTTACATTAAATATTTCCGCCAATAAAAACAAAGCGTTGTATATTTATTTCACTTTGCACTTAAAGAACTAGCATTCAGTATTTTAAAGTATTTTTTTACCAAAATACAACGCTATGTGAAATGCTATATGGCTTAAGTCTTACTCAAGCACACGGCCAATGTTTCGGATCTCTAAAAAATTTTTTGTAGCTAACATTTTTTTCCAATAAATTGAAGGTTGCGTAATCAATATCATGAATGGTAAGCTGTCGTTTTTTAATTTATTTTCATCTTTTTTCTCTCATCCTGAAACGAAAAACATGTTAAGTATTTAGATGACTACTGATTCTTTATTCGTTGCTTTAATCACAACTTTATATGTGCAGATAGGCAACTGTTTTGTGAATAGATTTCGCTGAAACAATTTTATTTGAAACGTTCCAATCACAGTCTGTATCCTTATTGGTCATAGCTTAAAAAAGGATTTATTTTGAATTTCAGAAGTGGTTGTGACTAAAATCTTTGTTTTTACTTCTAGTGCCGACAAGAATACAAAGCAGCCCACCAAGCGTACTCCCAATCACCCTCGCAGGCCACGATGGCTGGCTATATGGATGGCCACAACTCTTACGTGCAGCAATTGCATGCCACCAATGGCATGCTCGACGAATACAACCAGGAGACCTTGCCACATCTACTTCAGGTAATCATCATTCAATATTTAAAATTTTCTAGCACATAAAATGGGTTATCGCCACACTTCAATTATTAGTTACTATTAAAATTCTGTATTTCTATTGAGTGGAGACGCCAAGGTAAAAAAATCGCAGTGTTTGTCACATAAGTTTTTCGCTATCATTGATGAAACTTTGGTATTCAAAATCAACTCTGACATTATTCGTAATACAACAAAAAATAGTCATAATATTCCATAGTGCTATTATATAAAATACTGAACATCATCAGCATCACCAGTTAATAATGCACGCGATGAGAGAAACCGGTCCATGTTCTAATAAATCTAATGTGGAATAGGCACAAAAATGTGATGCTATATTTAATTAACATGTTTGGTAATAAACTCAACATTTTAGTTTAAAGATTTTTTTAAAAAAAATTGTTTTAAAAATATCGATGGAATAATTGATCGATTTATTACTGTTTCTGTCACAAAATCGTTCTACATTTGAAAAATCCATGAATTTTATATTTCGTATGTGTATGATGAAAGATTTTTACTGCCAACATTATTAAGGGTAATATTATTTTTGAGAAAAGTCATATACATACGTATGTAAATGAACTAAGGATACCGTCTGTTTCTATTTTATTCCAAGAACGTGGATACTAATATGATAAAACTTTCTTGAAAACTTTGCTTCGGAATACAATATCATTTTTCAAGAACAACTTCAGAAATAAATAACATATAAAATACATTTTTCAAAACTCCTAACACAATTTACTGACTCAAATCAGTTTGTTTTAAATATAAAATAGATATAAATCGAGTTAACCTTTTTAATCATTTCAATGAAACTTTATATCGAAAGCAATTTCAGCATATATCACTCGCTTAGTGAAGTTGCCCGTGATTCAGCTGAATTGATAGACTTAAACAATAAAAAGTTTTTTATTACTCACTAAGATTTTAATAGCCCACTAAAGCTTTCTTTGGACCGTCTAAATTTTTTAAGTCGGCTATCCCAAATGGCCAAGAGATTAATATCATTCAAAGTTTTCGTAGGTAAGTGTATAAAAATTATTACCCTATCGACAATGATTTTTTAATAGTCTTGATTGTGATTTTTCTGTACAGGTTTCAATATATATTTATAACGAAAATGCAACTAATTGACACTACAAATAATTTGTTTAGAAAACAATCAATTTAAATGATGTAATTTATGAATATCATGTTTTTTAAAGCCACCTTAAACGTGAAAAGTCTTTTTTGATTACGTTGTGATTTATGTATGATTAAATTTATATTTCAAGTAAATGTGTGCATATATTTCTTCAATCTCTAAGGCCAACTATTCAGAGATAATAAATCAATATTTATTTATGTTTTTAACACCATTGGCTTATTCAACAAATCTTTAATGAAAACTTTAACGAAAAATGATTTTCGTTAGAGGTTATTACTGGATGAACAAATTATATTCATTGTATTTCAAGGTCAACCCAGAATATCAAACGATTCATTTGTTGGTTTTTTTGTTTGCTCTAAAATGTTGAATTGTTTTCTAACGATTTTATTTACATGTACATATTATTAAAACGTTCAAAAGTGCGTGACTGCATGTCATATTCGATACAATTTTCTAAAGCGAAACGGACATAGTTGCGACTCTTTTCCGTCATCCGTAAATCCCTTAGAAACGTTTTGAATACTTTGCTAAAACGTAAGTTTTTTAGCAATCAATTCAAATAACATTTAGCTGTTGCTGAAATTATTATATTTGTAATATTTTTGAGACAACAACTTAAGGACACTGACGGGTAATTATTTATTTTAATTCACAAAAAATACTGCGTTCCATTTTGTAAAAAATGATCCATTGAAGATTATTTTTACTTTTTCAGTATATTTCAGCAGTAAAATTAGTATCATGAGTCTATTCAAACAGATGAAACAATTTTCATACATCGCTTCACAAATGTTTCAGTTAATTAAGAATTTATTCATTTAAAGGTGAATTTCTATTAAAAAACAGAATCAATCGAAAATAAAGTACTCAAAATCTATCCAGCTTTATATTTAACAGATGTTTTTACAGGAGTCGTTGAAGAATTGAAAAAAACATAAAAACTTAAGAATTATAAACGATATATATTTAAAGTCTCCCGAATTTAGACGTCTTTTTTTAAATAATGTCATAACATTATTTCACTCGATGCGTGTATAAAGAAGTGGAAAAAATGCGAAAAGTATGTTTCGAAAAACAATTTTCAATTTTGTAATGAATTCAATAATTTTATTATTATTGACACTAGCTGAATCAAAAGGACTGTAGTTTTTTTCTTTATTCATATGAAATCACTTATTTTTATATATAGCTTTTCATTTATATACTTAAGGGCAACGCTAAAAGCTCTTGTTACCAAGAAATATTAAATTGTAAAAAAATACCTTTATAATGGTAAATTCAACAATAGTTTTTCTTCTGACGTGCGAAAGCATTGGCATATGTACTTACCGTGAGAGATGGCTACTTATTGCTGAACACTCGACCTGGTTTGAAAAGCTCTTTAAAATAAGGCCCATACGCGAGCAAAACTGAAAGTAATCGAAAATTGAATGAGAAGGGTTTTTTAGGTTTTAGGTGTATCCAAATTGATTAAAATAAGAAATACAAGATATTTTAAATATCACTTGTAAGTAAAAAAATATACTGTTTTATCATCTTTAAGAGCTGGTCGATTATTTTTAATTTAAAAGAGGTTACGATTATCATATTCTTCAAAAGATTTTACTCCCAAAATTTTGTTATTTGGCGACAATACCGAGTCAGTAAAAATATCATTGAAAGATAAAGTTTTTTTTTGCATGGAAAATATAATATACATCTATTCGTTTGTTCCGTTTGTTGTCTAAGAGAAACTTTGGCAATCAGCTTTTTTTGGTCTAGATTCATAAAATAACATCATTATTATAAATTCAGAAATTTATTATCACAAATAAAGTATTAAATTTACAAACTGCTCGACAACGATTTTAACACCGTAACTAACGAAACAACGATAATCTATTACTAATCAAGCAAAATTATCAATGTTAAAGTTTTTAAGCTTAAATATAATTCTTAATCACCATAATGCTGGTTTTCTTTTAGCGTTTCTCCATTAATTTTATAAATCTGTGTCAGCTGAACAGTACAAGTTTCTTAGAAGTTTTACGATGGTAGCGTAGCGTCTCCTGTTACGACCGTTTCGTGTGAAAGACGGATAAATGTCCAAGCACCTGCATTTTTACATGGTAAAACAGTAGCTAGGTAAACACAATAAACATGCAATATGAACATAAAAAATTAAAGCCCTGTGGTTTAAACAGAAGCTTAAATGAGACAAACTTTTGAATTTTAGCAATATGAACTAATTTTTTCCAATTAAACCTAATAAGTATGTTTTTGTCTAAATTAAGGTGTCGCTTACTTTTTCACTTACTATATAAAGCTTTACCTAAAAAAAAACATACCTACTAGGTATTTAATTTTTTTATAATTGTCTTATAATAATTTTCAGTTTCAATCGATCTTTATATAACGATATCCTTTATTAATTAAGGATTTCGACTGAGGGTGCTTGAAGGAATTTCAATATCAAATTTGAATTGTTGATTTTTGAATTGAGAAGTTTGAAGTGATCTACTTCTAATTTTAGTTTATAAACGATACAAACTGTTTACTACGCGTCATTTCAAGTACATCCGTGCACTTGAAATGCCTGAAGATGCCGAAAAGCGAAACCCGGGTCGTTAGCGACAAAACTCATGGAAATGTACATAATTCAAACAATTTAAATTTTATTTCCTTTATAATTAAATATTTTAATGGTGGAATGTCTCACCTTCCGAAGTCGTTATCAACTGCGATTAAATAAGGTACCTTATTAAAATTGCAATGAAATGAATTTTTCATGAAATACTAAAGACTTTTTCTCTATTTATTGATTTAATTAAACAAAAAAACAATGAATTTTAAAGAATAATACTGTTGTTTGTAAAGAAGTGATTTAGAATTAAAATAAATTCGTTAAGAGTTTACAAGCCATTCAACTCACTTAATATATATACGTTTGTCGTTGAATTCAACGTGAATGTCTGAAAAGATTAAATCATCCCTTACGTTTTAAAATAATGTATTCAATACGTTCCGGTTTTCCTGAATGCTGTTCCGGGAAACGTATCATACAATCTCAATTCTCAATTCAAAGCTAAAGTGCTTTTTTAAATAAGACCCACTTAATGCAGAAAAGGGTGTGCTTATACGTTCAACAAAAATGAATGGCTTTACGAAGTAAAACTATACTTTGAGGCATATATCCAAGTCACTTCTTATATTTCGCTGAACGCTACATCATTTTTGTACAAAAGAGGAATCAGAAAAATATGTTTTCATTAAATGCTTGATACATCATAATTTTAATGGCATAAAGTCATCTTTAAAAATTTACAAATTACTTATTTCACAATTAATTGAACACCATACAAGTGATGGAAGGGTAGAATGTGAAGGGAAATAAATCCTGCACTAAATATTGTTCATTGATATCCTGTTTTATCAACTAATAATAAGTATGAGAGCTTTTATTAATTTCTTAATGGTCTACTCATTTTTAATCATTTCATTGATTATTATCTTAATATCATTTTGATTGAATTGATGATAATCAACGATCAGATTATTTATAAAAATAATGGCCTGTTATGTATATTATTTATTCATTGATTCTTCCTGAAATATTTCAAGTTGTAATACGAACTTTAAAACTATTATCTTTATAAAACGACAAGTTCAGAAGTTATTTTTAAAATTGTCCATGTTATTATATAGTGATGTAGAAAAACTTTTTTTCAAGCAATACTTCTTACTTACGGCGTTGATATTACTATCATTATATCGCATTTATTATTTAGTGCCACTACTAAAAGTTGTGTTTGGTGAGTAAGTATCATAGTCAATATGCAATAATATCGTTAAGTTCACTGAGCTGAACCTAATTACCAATTTGAACAGTTTTTATTCGTTAATTGATGCAGTGTTACTATGTTATTATACTTAAGTTCAACGATTAATTAACGTTAGTGCAAAATCAATTGGATTCAAACGAAAATCTTCTGTAGACGTATTAATTATTTGTTCACTACTTTAAACATGTATATTTAGAGTCTTGTTAGAATGCTTGTCAATAATTAATTAATAATTCAAAACCCTTAGGTTGACACATTCGTTTCAGTAATTCATGTTTAACTGCACTATCCTCATATAAATTAACAGTTTGTTAATAGAAAGGATGATCATCTATGTATATTAGTTTATAGCGAGAATAAGATAAATTATTTCCAATTTTAGGAACCTCTCCAGACAGTCGAGATCATTCTATCATTTGGGCGTGATTAGTGACACTACAATATAGAGACTCCAATTACTCGACTTTTCAACTTCTCGAGTATCGAGTGGTAACATTTGAAAATACTCGAGTACTCGAGTATACTCGAGTAGTTACAGATGTACCAAAATATATATTAATAATTCAAATTTGTGTTTATAAATAGAGGATAAATAAAAAAAAATAAGCTTATTTTATTTGAATAATACATTGTTTAAAAATTTAAATGAAGTATTTGGCATTACAGCTTATGTCAATGCGCTAAATATTTTTATTTGTGAAAGTCATACAAGATAATCTCGATGATAAATAATGAATCAGTCGAGAATAACGAAAAAAACGCATCCATTACCAAGATTTTTTTCTCAATTGAAAAAATCTGACCTTGCAAGGACATGAACAGACCCACCTGATCGATAGGGCAATTTTTAAAACATGTGTTTCAAACATAAGAGAGAATTAATCTTCTCAAATTTTAAATTGATTCAAAGTTTTGTTTTTATAATTCCCGCAGTAGAAAAAACCCTTCATTAATAAATTACGAGTATTACTCGAGTATTTTTCAAATTACTCGAGTATCGAGTACTTTTAAAATGGGCGAGTATACTCGAGTATCTATACTCGAATTGGAGTCTCTACTGCCATACCTATGAATTGGATTGAGTCTAGCGTTATTTACATATTCGTTTGAAAGATTAATATCGTGAAATTTTATGATTCTTAGGCAAACATATGTGGAATAGATTGAGGTCGCATTTCAGGCAATCTTGACTTCGGTAAATTGATATAGTGGCAACGTCTGTGAAATTGTCATCATAACCACCGAATTGTATGAATTGTAAATGCGAAATTGGCTTGCAAATATCGGTAGTAGAAATAATAACAGAAGCCACATACAAACTCAAGATTTTAGTCGAATAATATAAGAGTATAATTAGCTGAAAAAAAGATCCGTGAAAATTACAAATTACTATGTTTCTGCAGACTACATTTCTACTTAGTAAATAATGTTTTTAGATATTTAAACGACTACATAAATACATATTTATTTTTCAGATTATCCCATTATAGATTTATCGTTTAATTTTTATGCAACCGGTTTAAATACAACTGGATTGGTAAATGAATGATTATCTTTGACGTCTCAAGAACGAAACTTTGATAAATAATACAATCCGATAAAGGGTTTCTAGGGAGCTTTGTTGTAACACAGCGACATTGTATGATTTATTCGTGGGGATGCCGAACAGAATTATTATTGTATCCCAAAGCTGTCGCATTCAGATTGTGACGGGATTTTCATTTTGTTGTGCTGTGTGCTGGCATATTTACGTACATAATAATACACCGAGAATACACGGTAAATAAGATTTAGGTTCACATCAACGAGAATATTTATACCTGTCGTTCCATCACTTCACTCAATATCATTATTAATTCAACTTTACAATGTGAAATATTATTTATGTAAAATAGTATGCTTTCATTATTCAACTTTTATTTTCACAAACAAAATTAAATTCTTATTATAAATACATTGCTATGTATTTCAATTATTCCAATCTATTCAGAATTAAAAACAAATCTTAAACCATTTCAACTCCTCAGTTTATAATACACCAAGAAGGCTCATTTACTTGTAAGCCGTTTTGCACTTAAGCAGGAACTTTTTAAGTGCAAGTTGTTTTCTTCATCACCACCCGTGTGACAAACAAAATGTGCATTAAGACATTAAATGCTTTGTTTTTAAATTATTCCGATCTATTCATAATTAAAAACAAATCTTTAGACTATTTCAACTTTTCAGATTATAATACACCAGTTGTACTTACTCATTGACTTGTAACCTGTTTTGTACTAAAGCAGATACTTTTTCAGTACAATTTGATTTTCTTACCAATGTTTATTGGCCGCCTTTCACAACGCTATCGACATAGAAAAGGGAGTCTACCCCTCACATTCATGGTCGGAACAGATCAGCATGGGACTAATTTTGAACCATACACTAGTGGGCTTTAAAATAGAAAGTTAAATAATAAATTGCATCAGAGTGACAAGCTTAGCCAATGAAATCAATTTGATACTAAGTATCCCCTGAGTAATCCATCTACTGAGAGCCCGTCGTGTTAGACGAATTAATTAACTATTGTAAAGATTCCAGGTCGATCTCCGAATAAGTTGCAATTGAAAAATCGTTAGTTTGAATTAAGTCGCAAAGCATATAGGGTCCGGCAAACAGTTATGATCGTTAATTAATTTAAAGGCAATCCATAGAATGTGATAAGCGTCCTGGTGGGCGCGACCACAAGTAGAATCCGACACAAGTTATTAATTCAGCGGAAAAAAATAGCAACGTCATTTCAAAATTCAATAATTTTATTAATATCCATAAATAATGAAATTGAAGCCATATATTTTCAATCGTTCCAATTGGTTTTGCCACTGAAATAGTATCGACACGTGAATAATATAAAATCATTCTTGAAACAAAAAGTCCTTTTAAATATTTTATCCGTTTTGTAAAATACGATAAATTTATTTCGCCTTTGTAATTGGTCTGTATTGAATTTTGTGATAAATTTGCGTGACTGTGACCGGCTGGATTCTATTATTACCCCTTGGGACAAACTATGCCTAAGACGGCAAAGTATCTCAAAAGCTTTTCATAGCAAGGAAATATCGCACTTAAAAGATTATTCCACGGATTAAGGGCTCTTTGTTAATCGAGTCAAGGTTATTATTACCAGAGCATTTGCGGACCAATTTCAATTTGTTTTTTTTTTTTTTAATAAAAATTGAGCATTGAGCTTTTTTTGTAGCGTAGCGTGTGGTTTTATTTTTTAAATTCATTTATTCTGAAAGTTTTTGTGAATAAAAAAAGTATTTTTTTATCTTTCACTATTCGAGCAATGACGAAAATAAATGCTGATTTTTTAAAAACCACGTAACGGTGACATGGAGCGAAAGAGACGTATGGTTGGAAAAATTTGTACATTTTTTATTGCAAAAGTATAAATAAGTTGCTTACGAGTCGTTTAAACAGACCAAATGACCCTTTTTCCAGAAAAGGGACAATAGCTAGTCGCATCATTAATTTTCGTTTAAATATCACTGGAAGCGTCTCGTACATAAAACGAAAAAAAAATGACCGAAGGGTTTTAAGATTTAACAAAAATCTGTGGCTATCTTGACCCAGATTCTTATGTTGAAAAGTGTGTGTAAAACTACCTAACATTCAGAAGATGATGAGGAATATGGATATATCAAACGCTACTCTTCATAGAAAGAATTTCTATTTTGTATACAAATTATCAGACTTGGTGAAATCTACGTTTTACCATAAATTAGACATTGTTCTGTTGTATAAGTATGTATTGGTTTTAAAAATTAAAGGTCTTGAAAAAAAATCTTATCCATGTTTAATAAATGGACGTTTAAATTTATTGGCTTAGTATGCATGTATAATACTTGATAGAACTTCATAATAACACATACGAAGAAATAGAAAAGTATTTTAGTTCAACAGATACCTATTATTTTGTGTTATATATAATTGAGAGCTATTTTATAACAAGGAAATAATCATTTCTGCATTTGAAAACTTCGGAAAATAATCACAAGCGGATCTTTACAAAAACCATCAAATTGGTTCTGAATTCGAATGGTTTAATTTCTTTAGAGTTCGTATAATTTTATTATGGACGATTATGTATATTGATTTTTCCGAATAACACGACGTCCATAGATCACACCTCTCTAGTAACTAGTGTTTTTGTAAATAACAAACAGGTTTCGGAAAATAAAATTCGATTGAAATCTTCCATAAGGAATCAACAGAGTTCTTCATAATTTTAAATCAAGAGCTAACCTAATTGATGGAAAAAAAACTTTAATAAATCATGCGTTTATCGATGTATGTTTTGTTACTGGAGTCAGCTCGACATTTGGTATTATCTGGTTTTGTGATTCTGATAAAATCTGTTAGTTTTTTTTTAATTTTCCAATTTAAAAACCAATATTTATGAGCTTGATTGCAATCGCTCAATTGCAAAAAAGCTTCCATTTAAGTTAACAATGCTTGTTCTGTTGGAAAAACATGAACGTTCTTGTGAAAGCTTTATAATGGATGCATACGGATTCTGAACAAAGGTATTAGGCTATTACGTATATTTCACTACACTAATGTGAGTCCGTTTGTTATTCAATCACAAAAGAACCGTTGATGCATTAAATAATTCAAATTGACATCAGAAAAGCAATACGCCACAATCTCAATACTTGGTGTTGTACTTTAGCTAAATTAATATCAATCAAATAGGAATTGTAGTGCATACGGAATAAAAATGAATGGCTGATTTTCATAATTATTTTAAATCATTCAATCACTAAATCGTAATATCTTTTAAGCTGGAAAATTAATCTGGATACAGTCTATCTTGATTTTTGAGCAAATAGTGCTGCAACAAAGCTATATAAATGTGAACGCTTCTTAGACTAAAAATAATTTAAAATATATCGGCAGTGAAGTTATATAATGGTTTCTACAATTTATCTTTTATTAAAACAAAGCTATCCATATCAGTTATATATAGATATGCTATTTCTACTTCTGCGTCTTACTCATTTAACTTTAAAAGGGGAGTAGTTAAAATAAAAGCGTAGAAAATGGTTTTCAAAACCTGATGTTTCTGGTATTGAAAAGTCGGTTGAAATATCGATATCCCATTTTTGATAATATAGCCTATTTTATGGGTATATATTTACGTTTAAAAATATACCAAGGTATGTTAATTTTCAAATTAAATACTAAACACAGTATCTAAACAATCTTCAGTTAACGATTTTTAAGTACTCATATAGTCAGACAGCCGCCCCGAAAGGGAAACACACAATAATATCTGACGATAAAACTTTGATAAACGATATGAATGATCAATCAATGAATGAACGTATTTTTTTTTGTAATATCTGTCATAGATGATAAGATGCAGTTGAGAGGTGACGCTTCTTGTATTCAGGCATACCAGATGTTGATTTTTTCCGGTACGCAAACAGTGTCGACAACTAGCCGGGTACCTTTTGCAGGTCGCAGGTTTTTTGGCGTGGGATCAAAGGCTTTATACATAATGGAACACCGGTACTTCAGTATTCAGCTATGCTTATGTAAAACGAAAATTCCGTAATATAATATCATATCGACGACACATGTTTTCTTATGTGTAGAGTTAAGAAAAAAAAACCTCCAATATATTGGCGGTACACTTTTTATCGTGGCAGTGTCACCGAACCAGCGCCGTCGGTTCATGTTTACTTTTATAACATGGAAAGCCCGACGCTTTTATTTGACGCTGGTGATTTAGTGGGTCTACTATGTGAAACGCGGCATAGTGTGTGAAATTTCCCGCTCTTAAACATTTACAAATACGTAAAATTCGTCGTGCAATTCTTTTAAGCACTCTAAAACTTTGTCATATTTTATCATCATCTCTAGTCGACTTGAATACGCGTATGAACGAAAGCCTTCCTAAACACCTTTTCTCGTGTAGCACATTTTTAATAATTGATTTTATCCAAACAACCAGCGCTACTATTTTGATATTAAGAATTCAACTCAATGATGTTAATTACTTTTAAGGTGTATACTGTATATTTTTGGTGGAAAGGTATTATTTTAAACAAACTAATAACTGTGTTTTGTCGGTGAAGTATATGCATATGTTACAGTGAAACTGTAATCTCAGTGAAAATGTATCAAGTAATAGAATTGTATAACAACATGATTTCAATGGTCACGATCATTGAAATTATTGGCCCAAGTCAATGATTTGCCGGCCTAAAATTTTGGTTGGCTTCAATGAAACAAAATCAGCAAGTAGTCCCTTTCATAAAAAGAGAACCAAAGAAAAACACAGACAAATATAGGGCTGAAGATAGGGCGGTCGCGAGCATTTAAACCAGTTTATAGTGCTCTCAGCGAGCTAAACCAATCCTGATATGTACATATTGCACTATATACATAGAAGTGGAACAAAAATTGTGTTTTTTTTTTATTTGAAATAAGTTTAAAGCCTTGCTTTTCTCAATCTTTTCATGAATATGCTTCATTAAGCCATTCAGATTCTAAGAAGAAAATATATTCTAGTAAGAGAAGAAATTTCAATTTACATTCAAAAATCTTTTCTCAATCAGATTTAATATGGAACTAAAAAATATATATATGTATATACCACTAATACAACTGATGATTTAGTTTTTTTACGTATTTTATGTAGTATGCTAAGGCTGGCAATGGCGGTATACTTCATTATATCACTGTTGATTGGCAGCTTCTTTCGATCTTCTTATTTTCGCATATTTTTCACAAGGAAATATTCTATTGATAACCTCTATACACAAGCTCCACTTGGTTAATAATTGCTTCATATTGCAGTTCTTAATGTAATTGCACTGCAAAATATATATTTTGATTGTATTCTAAAAAAAATATATTTTATACATGTGTTTGTAATAAATGTGATAATCTAGTTGTTAAAATAAGAAATCGGTTTAAATTGTCAAACCCCTCTTCCGATAGATTTGGCCGTAATTTTTTGATAATTTTAATGTTTCATTTATTATTTGCTTAATCTTACTATCGTTAATCAGTCTTAAGAACAGTTAATCTGCAAAAGGTGATGCGAATCACTAAGAGGCGAAATACGTAAAACTTACGTTACACAATTTGTAGTAAATAAATATAGATAATAATTATCTCAGCAAAAAATATAATTGGATCCTAATAATTCACTACAAATGTAAAATATAACATTACATAATATTTCAAAAGGATTATATAAATTATCCACACAATATTGCGGGAAAGGTTCAGTTCAGATCAAATTTCTAATACAGTAATCGATTTCAAATATGAAATACGAAGCCATCTGCCAATACATGTACTTGTACTGTTACTTTTTCAATTAAATTTTAGATGGAATTGATTTCCTAATTTTTTTCCCATCTATAAGCTCATCATCAGATCTGAATAAATCACATTCTTTTTTTTCAGTACCTATTCCAAATTGGATTTAATGATATCAGGACCGGTTTCGTTCATCGCGAGCACTATCAACTGAATGCACGATCATGATCATGAATCATGACATTACTATTAACAAATCAACTCTAAAATACAAACAATAACATATGTTTAGTAATTTTTTCACACGAAATGTATTAATATCAGAATTGGTTTCGCTCATGGTGACCATTGGCGACTGCTTGCGATGAGCGAAGCCGGTCCCGATCTTACTAAATCTAATGTGGAATAAATACTCAAAATGTTTATTATTTTTATTATAAATCCATTCCACCAAGTATTGAGAGTGAAAACCTTAATTGTGACATTCTTATTTCTTAACTATTTCTGAAAAAACGAGATGTTGCTCGATTAAATAACTATTGGTTCTCGTAGACCAAATTCTGTTGAGATAAGCTTCCTAAGGAGTCTCTATGTTTCACATTTTGAGCGGACATGGTTCACGAAAATCTTTCTTTTATTTCGTAGATTTTTCGTCTTCCTTTATTTAATTGCGTTTTTTTTTCATTTTAGGAGTTGGAGGAAATCTATAGCGACCTGTGCAACACACTTTCAGAAGCAGTTTTACAGGGAGCCGAAGTCGTTTCATCGAGAGTAAGTAATTTGAATTGTATCGTTGTCATTATTTATACATTTAGAACGAACTGTTCTGAAACGTGAAACCTTTTTCGGCCTTAACGATTTTCCATGTTACACAAATTTCCATATTCACAACGAAATAACATCCGACGTTCAAATGAATAACTACCACTTATTTCGGAATATGAATACAAAAATTTCATTTCAGTCACGATTTTTGGTTTGTATTTTGAATTATTAATCAGTCGTATATCATATCGCGCTAAGATGGTTAAAATTGTTTTATTTTTATTATGTCTAAGTGTTCAAATACTATTGGAATTTTTATGTTAAACAATGAAACCATTATTAACAACTGTTTGGCCACTTAGATGAAGCGATGAGATCAACAATTAATCTTCAAACAGTTATGGGTTTTTGATAAAATTAAAATGTTTTTACGATGTTCTTATTTTTTTTTAATAAAAAAAAACGCAGATCTAATAATTTCAATCTGCTCTTCTTTATAATATACGTGACTTATACATTAGGTTATACAGCATATCCACAAGCACAAGTTTTTTATCATTGTTTTTAATACTTATAATTACTTTCAACTTATATTTTTGATTAAGATCAAGATCTAAAAATCTTTCAAGTATGTGTAATAAAATGACTACTTATCGACTGTTGGAAACTGTGTTATTAATATTTAAATAAGAATTCATTATTCAACTCATAAGCGTGAATCGGAGCAAATAATAATTTTATAATAATTAAATAATTTTAATCAACATTGAGCAAAAATATAATTCTCTTTTATAATTTTAAATTCAAATAGTCGTTAATGAAGCAATTACATAATCTAAGTAAATGTTTACGCACCCACTTAATTTTGGCCAAATGAAAGATTTTTTATGAACATGGCTGTAGAAAAACTTTGCAATTAAAACGTCGTAATTTAACAACGCGTACACTTTCAAAGCTCTCTTGATTTTTGCGGCTTCGTAACGAATTTGCACATAGCCTGTCGTGAATAAGAAAATATGAATGTCAATATAAAAATGCTCTGCGGCGTGTAACGACTACTCGGTGTCGTCTGTTAGTTTTGTTATGAGGGTTTTAAATTAATATCTCTTATGTGATTCATTTATGAGACGAGAAATTTGATTTATATAATAATAATACACGTTTTGTTTAATAAATCTCAAAAATTCTCAAAGTGTAACCGTGTCAATTGAAATCTCATTCAAAGTATTATTAGCAGACAAAAATTACAATGGAAATCGAATTTTTTATGCCAGTTGACAGCATTTCGAACAGCCAAGCTATTAAATAATATATTGAAATTGAGAATCGAAATGACAGAATTACTCTGTTCTACGTACAATTGTTAACTTTTTATTTCACAAAAGCTTAATGTAATCTTTTCAATAAACAAACTGTTTTTTTTATCTTACAGTTAATATTAAATTCTATTTAATTGATTACAATTTTAGTTGGCTATTATTATCCATTGATGAATTGGATTTTACTTGGTAGAGCTCCATAATAACACGGAGATAATAAGTATTTTAGTTTTACAACTACGTATGTATTTTATATAATATTAAGTTGATAGCTATTTCCAAAAAATAAAATGGCTTCACCATAAATAACACTATGGATATTTATAGCTTTCAATTACTGTGTACAAAATATAGGGTTATTTTACACTGTTGTTCGTTTTGTAGGCCTCCGAACAAGCTCGCAGATATGACGGATTGAGTGCCCAGTGTAGAGCCTTGAGTGGAACCGCAGACTTAGCCCATCTGGCTCGAGCTTTGCCTACCCCTACTAATAACCGACCCCCAAGAAGACCCTTCGCGCCCCCCAGCGTCACAGTCCCGACCAGAAATCACCACGACGGAGCTGAGATCGACCCTGCTGATGCCATATCTCTTGTAAGATTATGTTTACTAACCCATTTCATTAAGCCTCTTTGAAATAATGATATTTCAATCAACAAAATCGCAAGCATTTTTTCAATGTATTTTCAACATATTACATAATTTATTTACTTAAGAAAATACAAATCATGGCATTACAGCTGACTCAAATGCGCCATGCATTTGAGAAATATAAATACATGTATTTATATATATATACATACATACAAATATAAATTAATTAAAAACAAGATGAAAACATTCTAGTCATAAAAACAGAGCGGAAAAATTAATAAATGCACGTTAGAAAATTCAAAGCAGTCAACCGAGTGAGTTCCGACAAAAACAACTATAGTGGAACTTAGTGAAAATAATTCACCTGTAGGGTTCAAAAATTCTATTGAGTTAAGTTTATTTTAATAATTTACTCAACTTTTAAATAACCATAATTATTTGAGTGAGCTCGTAAGTTGTTTCGTCCATTTAAGGCCATCGTGATTATTTCATTTATTTTTGATCTAAACGAAAGTTCTCACAAATTAATAAATCCGAGTATTAATTGTTGTAAATAAACAACATCTTTTCATCAATATTTCTTGCGTTATTAAGTTGTTATTATTAGCACTATATATCTCGTATATGTTATGTCTTCTGAACACGATTAATTGAATTCAATAAAGCATACCAGTGTCAAATACATTTTCGTTTTCAACATTAAATTACTAAATTATGGATTATGTGTGAATCCTTATTTATTATTTAATTCTGAGCCTCTGTTCGTGTGTTAATAAAACTCAGATCTAATAATAAGACTGAACGAAGAATAAACTGAGAGAATATATCGCATTATGTGAGCGTGATAAAGCAAACATGTTTTGGCAGGGTCGTGTCACGTATTGTTTGGTTAACCCGCACAAAAAACAATTAAATTGATACTATTGGTGTTTGTTTTTTTTATTTGTTTTAGGAAAACCAACCTCCGCAATTAAAAGACGAGTTAGTTTTAGAAAGATTGGGACCAATGCAAATGCGATCAAGTTACGACTCTCTCAAAAAGGAAGCCTTAGATTTAGAAATTCAAATAAAACAACTACAGGTAAGACAATTTTTTTTTTTTATTTCAGAAACTGTCAAAATAATTTTCTTAGTTCAGTAACAATAAATTTAAGAAAGACTTTCTTATGAAATTAAATATGAAAAACCATTAAATTGACAGTATTTTTACCCTCGAAGATGGATGCTTTGCTACTTTCATTGCCTCCTTGCTAAATACTCTGGTGGCCGCATATGAGAACCACTGTTCTAGAGTGTCAATAATATTTTGATAATTGAGTATTGGAAGAAACTATTTAAATATTATAAACTCAACTTTTGATACGTTTCGTGAAAACATTAATCGAGATTTTTTTTTAAATTGCGAAGGGTTCCAAAAGTTGACGCAATTTAATCAGTCAGGTGACATATTGTGAGACAAAATATGACATTGAAGCATGGAGGCGGGCTTAATTTTAAGTCATATAACTTTGGTAATGTCATATATTTTATGACTCAAGTAACCTTGGGATATTAATTCTGATGATGCCTCTTAAGAGGCGAAACTCGTGTCGCTATTTGTCACTCAATCAATACGTGGAATTAGTAAATAATTTTTATTTTTATTAGTCATAAGACTTAATAAAAAGAGACATTGGTATTAAGCTGTTGTTATGCTAACTACATATAGTTGTTTTTAATTTATGGCATATATGTAATCTCCAATGCTCTTTGGACACTTTGCTTGGAGATATACTTTGATTTGTTTATTTCAGTGATCGCCAAACTGTCGTTCGAGAGCTACCGGTAGCTCGCGGTGGCATTTTCAGTAGCTCGCGCATAACATTTTAGCATATTTATAAATTTGCTGGGAACAAATTTTGTCAATTGTTCGGACGCAATAACAGCAGTCTTGAAAAATTTTAAGCTAATGCAGCATTATCAACATTTATAATTTTTATATTAAATACATATAAGGTTTTTCTATAAAAATTATGCATTTAATTTAACGGCATTAAAATAGGCTTAGATTTTTTTTATTTTCCAAAATGCTTTTTTCGTAGAAAGCTCACTTTGCTCCCCTAAAGTATAAGTAGGTCATCAGAAAATTTAAATTTCGGGAAGTAGTTCTCATCTCTAATGAGTTTGGATACCGCTGGTCTATTGTTTCTCCTATTTTATTTTTTTTTTAATTCGACAAAACAAATAAATTACTTTTATTGAACATAAAAAAAATTAAAACCACGTATATTATATCAAATCAGTAATTTAAATTTCAGGACAATGTGTAAATTGATTGTATAGCAATATCAAAATAAATGAAATAGTGGTAATAAAAATATGTTAAGTAATGAGATAAAATGGTTTTTATATAAATAAAAATACATAAGAAAGTGTTGAATTGCAGATGGACGTTTCCGCTAAACTTGAACCAATGTTAACTGAAGACTGACGTAGATTGATGGTACACCAATGTCATCGTGGTGTTTGAGTTGAACTTAAGTTCTTTTCCTTTTATCATAAAAAATATAACAAAGCAGAAAATGTACGAAATATTTCTCACGGTTTTTCAGCTTATTATAGAAAAAAAATGGTACTTGTTTTTTTATTTTGATAGAATCTTGATTGAAAACATATTGTTTTTTGTTGTTGTAGGACTCTTTAGATTCTATGGTTCGAATGCAGCAAAGATCTTTAGAGGGACATCTTTACAACAAAGTGAATGAGCTGCAGGTAAGATACATCTTAATTAATTATTAATAATACCATTTTTTTAGTATTATCAGTTCTGGCAATGCTTTTACGATACTCGTGATTAGCCAATCAGGTCATACATTTATAATACATACATAGTCCGAGCTCTTTTAGACGACTTTAAAGTTTCGTCAATTTAAATATATGTACATAGGTATATGAATCTGTAATTCAGTGGTGAGCAACCTGCGGCCCGCAATGACATTTCATGCAGCCCAATATAAAAAAATATCAACATCTTTTTTCTTCAAAACGTTTTACGGACGATGGAAGAACAAAATATAATAATAAAATTATCAATTTTATCAGAGTAAAAATATGGATTATTTAATCACTTTTACCTATGCGGCCCTCGAACTATCTGAGAATTGATTATTCTGCCAAAAAGTTGTGCATCACTGCTTTAATTCTTCAATAGAATTTACATATTGATACAACACATTTCAAAGAGGTTATCTGGTAAATAATTCATAATAATAGCGTTTCATTTAACATTAACAGTCATCACTTGTTTTGGTTAGATATTATTTGGTCAATACTTGTCTCTTAGTACTAACAAAGACCACTTTAATATTAACTTGGTTGCCTATTCTACAAGCTATTCAAATGAACTGATGTCAGCGATCATATATATATTGAGAAGACCTTTATTCCGGCTCCCTCGTAATCGAGAAGGAGCCTCCTATCCGACACTCAGAAAGAGGGATTTTGGGGACGGAGTAGGAGAAACATGGCACTCTTATAAAGAAAAGACGATCTCAAAGCGTTATGTGGTTGCGGTTAGCATCCATTATTTAATTGTTTATAGTTTACACAGACGTTATACAACACACAAATATTACGATAGCGAAGAAGATATCAGGAATTTGACGCGAATTTAATTCTTAGGGAGAGAATTAGGCGCGTGCATACTCAATGCCGTCCAATCTCTCACTGCTGTATGAAAACAATTGGTTACTTTAGAAAGAAAAAACAATGGCCGTTTCGAAAATCGTTAACACATGCGCCCGCTGATAAGGGATGATTTATCGCCTTATGAACTTTTTATGAAGCACATGCATTGTCGGGCGTCAGGAGATAAGAGAAATTGAAATAACTCTACATTGCACCGCTATAGATTGCAATATAGATTATTATAAGAATGAATTTATTTCCTGATATCGACTGACTCATTGACTGAGGTGAACAATAGATCGTTCGAGAGAGTTCTGATGACCTACCACATAAGGCGGTGTCAATATGTATGTTTTGGGAGTAGTGTTATGAATATTTTTTATTTAAGTGTTGGTTTATAAATGCATAAAGCATTATGTCTAGTGTGGGCTTTCGGTTTGTTCAAAATTTACAATTTCAACACACTATACTGGCTCTATGTGAAAAAACATTTAAACGAATTCGATTTATCAATCATACTTGTTTTTATTGCGTTCGCTATAAATACTTGGGCGAATATTTTATTGCGGCCGGTTTGATTAAAAGCGCCAATATTGATACGGATAAATTATTCAAACCGTTACGCGTTTATTGGGTATCGCAAGAGTTGCCGAGAATGTTGTTGAAATATCATCATGACTACAATAAATTTTCATTACCGTTCAGCCGGTAAATTTTCATCTTGCAAAAAGCGAATCATAAGCTTTCCGTCGGAGGGCTGTTAAACGCTTTTGCGAAAGGTGATTACTGTGCAGGCAGAGTAACAATTTGTAACGCTCCCAATACAGAATCTCTTAGAGTAAATAACTATTTGTTTATACCATTATTCTAACGATTCTATTTAACTCGGTCGGATGGGTAAAATTAGATAGTTAATTGTGGTAACGAATTTTCATCCGAAGCATTAAATGTCTTTGCTAATTATTGTTGGTGATCTTATAGTCTCTCTTTTTTAAATATAATATTATCATATTCAATTTTAAAATATTCATTTGGCGCATTTTACTTTGAGACGAGAAAGCATTTCAGAGAAGACACATAAGGTGTCGTTATAAAATATTATTTATATTTAATATGTAAATAGTTCTTCTACAATTTTATACATAAATTGAAACAATATTTTATTCGATTTTCCAAATTAATCAATAATTATTCTTTTTTTCATTTAATTCTTGGTATTCGCATTCATCTAGAGTTAAAAAAAGAAACAAGAAGATGTTTATTTGCTTCTCTTTATTTTTTAATATTAATTATAATCAAATTTTAATTGTTTGAATTTTTTCCTTTTCCATGAGTTTTGTCGCTAAAAATTCGGGTTTCACCTTTCGGCATCTTCGGGCATTTCAAGTGTACGTATGTACTTGAACTGACGCGTAGTAAACAGTTTGTATCGTTTAAATACAAAAAAAAGTAGATCACTAAGTTAAATTGCTATTAAAATCTAAATTAGCGAAAATTTGATGTAAACGTATTTCAATGAATTACGTGGGTTTGTTATAATTATCGGGATATTTTAATGTAGTATCGTAAATACTAATGTTGAGATAATAACAATTAATAATAATCAATGATATTTGACGATTTTTTACCAAGGTTGGAATACTGAAATGCTAGCTTTTTAGTTATAAATTTGTGTTTTTTTAGTAAAAAAAATCTCTTATTTAGAGCCAGCCTTAGATTTTCAATTCGAAAAAAAGTTATTGAATGTATTCATGGAAAAAAATATTTCACGATATTTTTTAAATCATTATTTTTTTAAATGAAATTTTTCAAAGCTTCATGAGATGAATCACAGAAATTGTAATCATTCATGTTGTATTGTTCGTGCTACATTTTCTAGCATTGAATAGATTCACTTTTTATATTTTAATTTCGTCAGATTGTGACAAAGTAATGTAAGATTTTTCACGCCTCGGATACAAACGTTGTTTGAAGGAAATTAAATTCTCGGCATTTGAGATGGATGACTGGAATAATAATTGTCACTTTGTATCTAAATCTGAGACGGCATTTTTTAGACAACCCTTTCATACTAAGCAGGCATTTGAAAATTATCGATGCTTTAAAGTCATGTATAAAAAAACCTCCCCAATATACAATTAAGAGTGAGGTGCAATGTGTCAAAAAAATATATTTGGATGCTTACGGTTCAAGGGGGGAGTTTATTTTGACATCTCTCAATCAATCAAAATTTATAAATAGATTGAACTCGAAAGACCTGCCGATATCATTTCGATTTTTAGTCAGTATATACATATAATATAATGGTTCTGCCGTATTTTTAAAATTGTATGAATTTAGTATTAATATCAAAATATCATAAATGCCACTATGTATAATAATAATTTTATAATTCCATCACACTGATCAAACACCATCAGAATTGCGCAATCGAAGTCCTGTAGCCGAATCATAAACACTCTTGTGCCGATGCGATAACCACAGATTTGATTCTCTATAGCTCCTATAAGACAAATTTCATAAATTAATTGATTTATAAATCCGTGTTAAAAGTCATTAATATCTATTATATTTAAATTCCTTATCATTCGATAAAGGCAAGTGCGATTAGCTTACTGCTGGTATTGTCTTATTTCTACTCTTTATCTTACCGAAATAAGATTTTGAGCGATTGAATAACTATCAGTTATTGCAAACACGAATTTTTGGTGGTAAATGGGTGTGGAAGTAGCTTTAAATATAAAATATCGCAAACTGTACACATATTAGTATTTATCTAACATCATTTCTCTGCTATAACTACATTCTTTTTAAATTACCAAGTTTGACGACATTACATTTACATCAATACATTTGCCATGATTTGTGTGCTTTATAGCAGGTATTGCAGTATCTTTTTTTACAAGTTTAACATTGATATATATTATTTTTGACTAACCATTAAACTAAATATAATACATCTGTTTTTTTAGGAGGATATATCTATGAAGAAGTTCGATCTTAGAGTGGCGCAAATTCATCTATCAGCAGTCAAGGCACAGGTGAGTCAATAATAATTATATGTAACTATTTATTAAATCTTCATTGAATAATTATCAATTTATACAATTATGGTAGCCGCTTCTGCAAAGGCACTTTCGTATAGGTGAAATTGAAAATACGATACCTTAAAAAAAATACATTGAAAATAGAATCATTTTAAGATTGTTTTCAATCCGAATTTCCACATCAAACACAAACCCTTATTGTTTTTATGCTTATAAATATTTTGGAAGCGAATTTCCCAAAAAAAGGGAAACCAAGCAATTTCCATAAGCTCTGAAAACGAGACGGGAGTGGTAAAGAAAATATTAAGCCAGGTAAATATTTACAAAAAGACTCCGCTTTATTGTTGCATAGTAACCACGTTTGCTTAAAGCACATGGATTGCGATGGAAATGTTTTTTTTTTGGTTCGCTGTAGTTTTTTAAAAAAATATCTTTGAATTATTGAAATCTCGAAGGGCATGATTATTATATATAAAAAAAAGTTGAACTGTGCTGAACAATCGTTTTATCGAAAATAGCTTTTTATATAAATTCTCATATTTAATATAAAATAACTTTATTATTATTCCACGTATTGTGCTACTAACTGTGACACGTGTTTCGCATCTTTCAGAGGCATCTTCAGACTTACTATCGCAAAGTTTGCTTAAGTAATGAAGCAAGATTGATTCTAACATTTTAAATTATGAAATTACAAAATGGATTACGGGTTTTTTTCCTTCTAAAGGAAACAAGGAAGGGGTGATAGAATCAAAACAATGCAATCAGATAATGATAATAATGAGGTGCAATCAATCAGATTGGGATTTTTCCCTTATAAGGGAAGCAAGAGAGGGGGTTATAAAATCGAAACAAAGCAAACAAATAAACATATTTCTAATGACGTTAAACATTACAAACTATTAAACTATAAACTAATGAGCTGCAATCAATCAGATAGGTTAGTGATTACCCTATTAATTGGAAACAATGTAAGTGATGCCGAGCAACCTGTCCTTTTAAGAATATTATTTAATAATGTTTCTTTTTTATTAAGAATTTTTTTATTTTTAAAAATTCTAGACTATTCATCTTTAAGTCTTTTTTATTTACTCGGTGGAGTATTTCTAAGTAGCACAATACGTGGAATAATCATAGTTTTTTTAAATTTTATACTAAAATGAACTTCCACAAAGTTACCGCCGAAACCATCGAAAGTATTCTCGTATTTGTTTATTTCAAGCGCTTGGACATTATTTTATAAATACCATGAAATATTTTCAATAATAATGCCCTTTCAGTTATTTCTAAAACGTTGCAGTTGCTCTTTAATAATCAATGGTAGTTGCTTATTTTTATTATAAAATTACATCCTGAATATATTTTATATATCGTTTAATTATTTAATCAATTCAAGTTCATTGGTGCACTTCAATTGCTTGAACTTGAATGCTTGAAGATACTGAAAGGTGAAAACCGTTACGTAAGCATCGAAACGTTTAATGATATTATTTAAGCACTATCTTGAGTAAGGAAAACTTCATTTTTCAGCCATCTCGTTATACTTTTATACTGTTAATGTGTGAACAATTCATGGTATTATTAGCTTGGACAATTTACTGGGCTTAGAAAATTCAACTCGTAAGAATGCACATATGTCCTTGGCACGACCGTGCTATCAAGAAGAGGTGTCCAGCATTCCAAGGGTCCAATAGCGACTCGAGTGACAGTAACAAGCGGGAAAGGTTACAATTGTTACGAGCATATTTCACAAAAGCTCCTACAGGAACACTCTGGCGGCCTCATACGGCTGCAGAATACATACAAAAAAGCTCTTTACATCACTGACATTGTCAACAATTCTTCTCGGCATCGGATGCTTTATTTTTTTTTATGAATTTTCAACAGTGAAAGTAAAATTTTGTACGGTAAGAAAAATAACAATGTATTTAAGTTCTACATAAATTTATGTAGAACTAAAATACATTGTTATTTTTCTTACCGTATTATAATGGAGTGCTACCAAGTAAATGCCTACTCAATCAATAAAATTTTGTCATTGAAGTAACGATTTCAATTTGATAGAAGATGTTTAACTTTACTCATTTAACACTTTTAATGTGTTCACTGTCAATACTTGGTCGAATGGCATTATAGTACAAATAATAAAACATTTTTTGTACTTATTACACATTAAATTTATTGGATCATGACCAGTTTCGTTCTATCGCGTCTATTTTGTTTTGATCTATTTTCTTAGTTGTAATATCAATTGTTTGTCATATCATGTAATTCTTGCTTAACTTTTGTAAATATAAATATCGCAGTATCGCTGTATTTCTTATCGGTTGATAATGCTTGCCATGAGCGAAACCGGTCCTGATCCAATCAATTTTATATGGAATAAGTGCTAAAAATTTGTTTTTATTTTTATTACTTATTGAACAGTTAACGACACTTTTCTTTTTTTTGAATGATTCATTCCGTTTTTTTTAATATTAAATACTGTAATATTTCAAAAACACATTTTTTACTCCACATTCATGCTAACCTTTGTCTTTCCATCTAGCTATATCTTTTAAAACGAATGTAGTGAAAGTTGTATGACTTATTGAAAACTACATATTTTTATTCAATTCGACAAACGGAAATTATTTCAAGGATGTTATTTTATTTGAAGTAATACGTTATATATCAAATCTTTCTTTTTAGTTATACGAGGTTAATGGTTTTTTTCTTGGTCGTATAAAATAGTCACCGTCGTCGTTTATAGTAATCTGAATCACTCCGACAGGATTCAATTGCGTCCATCGAAGCGTCATCAAGTATGTTTTTGTCCGTAATATATAAAATCTGATAGATTTCCGCCTCAATAAAATTTAGTTATTTAGTACGAAATAATGTCCCATGTGAAACAAAAATATACGAAGCTGGATAAACTATCATTGTATAATTGTGTCAAATGATAATTCTGCAAACATTTGATGGACTTTGGTGCATAAAAAACGAAATGCAAACAAGGCCTCAATTTGTTAAATAGCTATCAACAAATGTATAAAAAAAAATATGTATAATCGTTATTTTTTTCACCATATTATAAAGTAGTTCTACCAAATAAATGCCAATTCAATCAATTAAATATGTTAATTTACAATTCAAACAAAATATTCATCGGTGAATGCTGTAAAATTCAGGACTGCTTGTATTCCTGATTTCTTATTTTAATAATAAGCCGTGATTTAACGTAGCGAATCTTAAATTTTATAAAAAGTAACCATGCGTACGGACAAATTTTATTAGTATAGTGATAAAATTACACTGGTTTATTTATCACTGCGTTTGTTAAAAGTGCATGTTCATTTTTCCTAAATATCTAGGTCGTAAAACATAAAACAACAGATGTTTTCCGTAAAGGTTAATACGTGTTGGTTTTTTCTTCGCGATCAAAGTAGTGAGTTACTTAACGAACAAAATTATTTTTCAGGATAATTATATGATACTGCTTTGGGAAAAGTTAATTTTAATTAACAACATCGGAGCTCATTTTGATGGTAAGTAAATAGTAATTAGGTAGTACGATATGAACGTTCATTTAAGTAATTTGCGGCTAACCTTTCGATCTAGCGGCTCATTTTCATTTGTGACCCATTAACGTAAAGTGCCTGATCGTTTGACATTTTGGGAATCAATTTATCAACGAGAGCTTCGCATCAAATATGAAACTTTCGCGAAATTACACACTATCAACTTGTCACAAACTTTGAGCTTAAACTTATACAATATGTGGTGGGGAGCGGTTTATATAATCGGAACACAAAGGGTGTCTGATTTTCTATAGACTTAAAATATTGCTTAAGCCAGCAAATAGTATTTGGAAAATATTCATTGGTTTTAATAAATGTCCCAAAATATTTGTTTAATCATATGACTTATATGAAATAGAATCAAATGTTATACTTGGAAATAATCTTATTTTAATCGTGTATTATATATAATATTATGATTGAATTTATACATAGGAAAATTTTTTTACATCCACACCACTACGTATTCCAAAAATTACTCATTGCCTCTTTTATCTGATCCATTGCATGGAATTTCTTTCAAGACAAAACGAATTGTGAATTTGAATGAAGCGTTTAAGGTGGTTACTATCAATTCTTGGTCAAAATACAAACAAAAATTATGTTGAAATACTTAAAATATAATTTGTTTTATACATAAGTATATTGTTTAAAGATCAAGAATGGTTTACCTCATCGTGAACATGTTCAACTGATTACTTAGTATATAGAAAAGGGGGTATTTATTTATACCGAATCGAGGTATATTGGATAGTTTGTATGAGAATAATGATTTACACTGTAAATTTAGGTTTTACAAAAATGGAATCAAAATGACGATAATTAAAAGTTTACGAAAGAATGGACACTAATCGGGTATCATCAATTAACCACACGTTATTGACATTAATAATTAATATTTTTTAATTTTCTTTTTTGTAATTATGTATTAATGGAAATGGGTAGTGATTTCATGAAATGTGATATTCGACCGTACAAAAATAAATCACTTTTAAGGTGTTCACTGTCAATACGGTGGAATGGCATTATAATAAAAATAATAAAACATTTTTAGTACTTTTTCCACAAAAAAAAAATATTGGATTAGGACCGGTTTCGCTCATGGTAAGCATTGTCAACTGATAATTATACTGAAATGTTTTTTGATGTAATAGCTTGATCTTCTCTTCTTCAGTCTTCAACATTTTAATTATAATCTATTTTTCTTACATTTTGCTTCAATTTATTTGCTTAGTTATAATATCAATAGTTTGTCATACTTGGTAATTATTAATAAATACAACAAAACAGTGATATTTATACAAAGTTTAAGTAATAATTACAAGGTGTGACAAACAATTGGTATTATAACTAATCAAATAAATTGAAGCAAAATTTAAGAAAAATAGATTATAATTATAATCGTGTAGACCTCTTAGCAATGCATACTATTACATCAAAATCCAATTAAATATGAGTAATCTTGCTAATGAAATATTTATTTTTATTACAAAAAAAATATTTCATACATCAATGCTACCTCGATATTATAGCGCTGCAGTCTAAGCACGCCAACCGCGGTCGATAAATTAAATGCCCCGCCAAATAAATATAGTAAAAAGCCACTCGGCATCCGTGCAAAAGTAAATCCTATGAATTTAAAATGAGACCGGGCTGACTGACACACATATCCTGCACACGTTTGTTAGCGCCGCGGATAGCGGGGTTCGCAGTAACTCCACTGAATAGACCTTAAAGCTCTCGGCCATGTTGAATAATTGCATGTATAAACAAAGTAAAACAGAAACAAGGTTACTGACAAGACGTGAAAGTTGTATTTAAGAGCGCAAGTTTAATCTCCGAGACACGGCACCTATTTCATTACTATTTGTCATATAATGCTTTCTTTAATAGTGAAGAGCAATTAAAAGGATAATTTTTATTTTGTATCTTCTACAACTCTTTCTTTGTAAATTTTTAAATAATAAGATTGTCTATGGTTTTCATTACTTTCGAACGTTACATAGAATAATTAAGCCTCACTGAGTCGGGGGATGTTAGGGTGATAACAACATGCAACCCCTCCTTTCTCCACTTATTTTTAAAATATAAAATCTTCCTTTGTAGCATCCCTGGTCCTTGTCATACCGTATTATTTCTTTGCAAACTGTCCAGTGTAATATAAGAATCACAGTTTACTACAATTGCTATATATATATGTTTAATTTAAATCAATTTATACGAGAAGTGGTGCTTAGAAGATTAAAGCAAAGATCATAAAAAAAATGAGCAATACTAAGTTATCAGTTTCCAAAATCATATTCCGTGGTACAGGGGTCAACATCGTTGGTTTCCGTATACCCAGCAGAACCTTTTTCAGTCGATGCTTTTCGAAGGTATGGGTTTGTTGTATTGTCTGAATTCCTTCTCACCCATCCGATTCTATAAGCGGGGTGTACTAAGAGCAACTCGCGTACTACTAGTTCTTCTATAGTCAAATCATTTATATCCCTACTCTCATCGAACTAAAGAGGGTCTGAGCGACGTGTAACAAACAGTTCGCGTAGAAAAATAATGTGTTGATATACCTCTATTCGGAGTGGGTGTGGATGAAAATCAAAACAAATAGGTTTTTTATAATATGAATACTTCATCATCTTATATATAAAACCGAAACGGCGTATGTATGTCTGTGGGTCTGTAATTCCCTTTTGCATTGTTGGTCCATAAAAATGAATATGAAAGAAAATATGTTTGAATTTTTATCGGCGAAGACATTTAGTCAAAATGTAATAAATTAGTCTTCTACTGAACTTTTCCCGGCTTTTATTTAATATAATAATGTTTATTATTTTCGTGAAGGTATTATTTGACATTTCTTTGACAGCAAATTAGATTTTTTCCTTGAATTTGGACATTTTAATGGGCGAGAATGGGGCTGTCATCAAATTAAATAAATAAAAATAATAGCACATTTTTAGTACTTTTTCCACATGAGATTTATTTCATCAGGACCAGTTTCGCTCATGGCGAGCATTATCAGTTGATAATGCTCGCCATGAGCGAAGTTTGTGATTTTATTTTAACTCTATTTTGGATGTTAGATTTTGTGATATAATTATGTCGAATGATATAACATTAAATAATTATTGCTCGCTTAGTCCGAGCGACGCCGGGTAGCAATACTAGTAATATTATAAATAATCCGCATTATACCTTGTAAATGTCAGTTCAGCCGGTTTTAGTTTATGAGCGAAGCCACTCAATTTATAAGAAATATTAAAAACGTTATTGTAGAATAGTTGGCCAAGAAAATATATCACAAACACCCATAGATTGTATTTTGAATACTTGATTAAAATAACCTACATTTGATATGTAAAAATGGTTGACAGTGCTCGCAATGAGCGAAACCGGTCCTGATCCAATAAATTTTATGTGGAATAAGTACTAAAAATGTTTTATTATTTTTATTATAATGCTAACAATTTGAAATTGAATTGAGTGACCAGAGATCTTAATGCTAAGCCTACCAATTCATTATCTATATGTTCTATTCCTACACAATCCAGTATGTATGAGCTCCCTGATATTTTATTTTTCAACATTTATCTCCAAAAAAACGCTCCCTGTTGCTATGGGCATATTTTAAATTCCAAGATAAGTTGGAAACCATTAATATTGCCAGTTAAAAACACATTTATTTTGCTGTCATGTTTTTCATTTTTGTTTTTAAAAAACTCGACTGTCATTCTTTCGAATTATTTCAAAAGCTTTCTGAGCGATTTAGTTTGAATTTGGGAAAAGTATACATACAGACAATTTTTTAGAGACCAGAGCTTTTAGTTTATTTTTTCCTTTTTCAATCCTGTCAATATATAATTTTTTAATATATTTTTGTCAGTCAATTATTAATTTATGTAAGCGTTCATAATATAAAATTTTCTTAAATCACTTTAATGAACACGCTACCAGTTCTATTTTAAGATTCATGTGACATCTATTGCATATACTAAAAGCTCCATAATAAGCAACATCAGTTTTCTTGCATCGAGAAAAACTGGTTTGCGTCTTCACTCGCTGATAAAGTCCTCTCGCGTCGTGTTTCTGAATCTATGTTTGAGTCAATTTATAATAAAATTGATATTTTTTACTTCACCGCAAGGTATAAAATTTTCCAACAAGTTTCATGTTTAGAAAAGTTTGCGTTACATTTTAAATTGTTTCGCAAAAACCTTTTAATTTTGCTTTTTAAAGAAGATTCCATTCGAAATTCGGTTTCCAATATTTACTTGTTCATAATATAAAACGGAAAATATGCTTTTTGAATATTTTTTAATCGATTTCCGATTTTTCTTTATTTTCAATTATGTTTAACTCATCTGTACTATTGTTTTTACGGCGTTCCATTCAAATTGTGTGTTTTATACACGTTTATTTTTTTAAACTTTAATAATAAACTTTTAGGGTCAAATATTGTATAATAAAAAAATATTCATTCGAAACAATATTATTTGTAAGAATATTTTAAAAATGCAATTTAAAAAATATTTATCATTAGTGGTTTGATAACTTTGATATAAAATATGCAGATATTGGTTATCGGCCATTAAATTAATAACGTGAATGAATAGGCTGCCCCATTGAGCAACAGGGCGCGACAAGGCAAGGCTGAGTGCATCAGCGATGCAAGATGCGCCAAAAATCACGTCGCGCATCGGCCTTTTTCGGCTTTCGGCCGGTGCGGCGTCGCGGCGCTCTGGCGAAAGTAGTCGCTGGAGCTTTCAGTTGGACCGCTCCGTAGAAATGGACGCCGCGCATGCGCAACAAATACTCGAAGGAAACACATCGATAGAGAGAGCACAGTAACGCCTCGAAAAATAAATATCGAACAAAAGAAATGTGAAATCACAAACATTTTTTTACATCTGTTCTTTGCAATTTACAATGTATTTTGACCGTTCATCATACATCTTCGAATCGATAGTTATGTTTTCTTAGTGTATGACTAACGTTGGCTTTATTTTGTTAACAACATAATAATTATTAATTTAATCTTACCTTCTCAATGCCTATCATTTGAACAAGGATTCATGTTCACTTAGACTTGATACTTGGTGGAAAGGCATTAAAGTAAAATATATTTTGTAATTATTCCAAAATCAATTAATTAAAAAATTGCAATCTGTTTCGCTCATTGCGATCATTTGAAAATCATTTAAGTAGATAAATAAGTACAAAAAAAATTATGTTATATTTTAATAGAACTAGGATTTTTACTAAAAATAATTTTGGTTTGATAACATATAAATAAATAAATTTACTAACTGAAAATAGATTGACTTCATTGACTGAATACTCTAGATCAGTGGTTCTCAAGTGCGGCCACAAGAGGATTTGGCTGCAGCCATCTACAGCTTTATAGTAGATACATATATGGTTTTACAAGTTAATATGTCAAGAAAGACTCGAAAGTTTAGGCCCATTTGACAAAACTCAAATACAAAAGGCTCAAAAAAAAATCATGTGGCCACCAGACATTTCCGTAGGTGTATGCGATGCCCACAGTAAAATTTTACGTGAGAACCGATGTTCTAGAATCCAGATTGTGTTTTCTAAACACATAAAATTCTCTTTTAGTCAAATTGAAAGTAATGAAACTCGTTGATATTTTATTTTATTGGCAGAAAACTATATAAAATACATGGGATTACAGCAAGCGCCAATGCGCCATGCATTTGACAAATTAATAAAAATTACATAACATATTACACAAAAATTCTAAAAATAATAAACAGAACAGAAACATATTATTTACATAAGAAGACAAAAAAATTGAACAAAGCATTAAGTTCACTGCCGAAGATGTCCACATTAACAAGCAGCGCATTTATCAGCCGAATAGCCCTTGCAACTGGAGATTCAAAAGACCTACGTGACAAACAAATTTTGACAAAGAAAATTGATTTGTCTTGGTTACGACCACAAAGGTAGAAGCTGGGAGCATGCAAACTTATTTTTTATATATTTCTTTCTTAGCGCATTCGTCAGGACTGTGTTCATTTATTTCACTTCTTTTGAATATCTTTAAAAATTTGATAAATAAATATCTCGAGAGCAAGAGAAGCGCTTGTTCTATATTCCAGTCAATTTTAAGAGTAATCCCTTGCACGGACGCCCGTGGTTTATCTGCAACGTCGGAGGCAGACGATCCCATCAGTGACGCAGGCAGCTCTCGTTACGTCGCGCTCGGCTCCAAATGGCCTCACCAGCCTTCCTAACCCATTCACAAAACTTCCTCAGATGTACCGAGCTCCTTTGTTTACATATCCCATGACACTATTTGCCGACCAAAAACATACGCAAAATCGCTCGCGGTAACAATCAATTCACACGCGATAACTTCTCTCGTAACCGGTCGTCAAAAAGTTCGAAAACATATTATATCAATTCTTTTCGAATGCGTTCCAGAAAGATTCATATCTCTTTTATAAAATAATCAAAGTGATAATTATCAAATGATGTTTATATCAGTATCTGTGTTAAAAGGTCATACATAAATACCTCTAGTTATCATAAATATATATTGTTGTGTTAAATGTTCGGAAAATTTACATGACTCTGGTGCTTTTGAAAACTTTGTGGACTAGTAAAAAGATCTGTGATTTAGAGTGAGGTATTTTTACAATTTTAATTGGACAGCTGGTTGTTTAATCTCAAATAAGACAATTTAATTATTAGACTTCAAAAATCGTTATGGGCTGGGTGTCACTTCGAACGCATTTGGTAAGATATTTTTATTTTCTACAACAATCAGTAATACGTATGTATCACGAAATCATCACATATCTTTGATCTCATCTTTATAGCAATCATGTCGTTTTATCAAATAAACATTAAGATATAAATATTGATTTAAAATGAATAGTGACAGCCGTTATATATAGGAATATGTTTGATTGTTTTAAGCGATTTTTTTTTATATTAAAGACAATTTCAGTGTAATATTTTGCTATGAAAAAACAACTCATTGCCCACTCAATCCACCGTATTGTTGTTTAATCTATCATCGAAAATATAATACAAAAGTATTGGATATTATAATTATGATATGATAAAATGTGGGAAATCTATCACCTGGTGTGTAAATAAGAATTTCTTCTGTCTTGAACAAGGTTGTTTGTATGCCCTTGAATTTTTATCGATAATGTTTCATCTAACCGTGTTTTCAGGTTTTTCGCTGACAAAGTGGTGTATTAAATAAAATACCAAATTGTTCTTTGTCTTATTAAAAAAATTACACATTCATATATGTATGTATAAATATGAAAGTGTGTAAACACACGGATATTTTATAAATTTGATGAACACGTTAAAGTCTAGCGTTGATAAAGGAATTTATCAAAAGTGTTCTATGAAAAAGCGTATAAAAAAATATATATTCTTGAGACTGTCAAATTGTTAACGTTACTCCTGGTTTTTTGAGGCATTGTGAAGATTGATTATTTTTTTAACATTCTCTCGGCTTTTAAGCTGCCTCTTTTATACTGACTCCATCGTAAAGAGGTTCAACCTTGTTCAAAGATATTGTTCCCAAAATCGACATATGTTGTATCGACGTGAGAGAGTTTAAATCAGTGGTCTCCAAAATTTATAAGAATGTGAGCTTCTTTCAGAAAATGAAATTGTCTGATGAGCTACTTATGAGGGCATTGGAAGCAACCTTAGCTTTCTACCAAAAAAGCATGTTGGAAAAAAAGCTCTAATCCTACTTTAATGCCGTTATGTTCAATGCAGAATTTGTATTTTCACTATATATAGTGTTTAAAACATAATATGTATTCGTTTGCCACACTTTTTTAGACATGTAAATTATAAATGTTGATAATGCTGCATTTGCTTTCATTTTCAAGAATGCTGTTTTTGCGCCGAAACTATTGATAGAATTTGATCCAAGAAAAAATTATAAATATGGTACAATATCCTACGCGAGCTACTGAAAATACCACCTCGAACTACCGGTAGTTCTCGAGTGACCGTATGACGATCACCGGTATAGATTCTTAATGTTTTTAAAAAATAATACATACTAGAAGCTGCTTGGTATAATTTTATACAAATTTTAAAACTAGAACCCAATCGATAATTTTTTGATATTTTACGATTCACCGTTTTTTTAACAGTATTCTTCGTGTAAACTATATACACCTCGTTGAAAAAACTCAAAAAGAAAGTGTGACATATAATATTACAAATACACGTACACCGCGTAATACCATAAAAGAAATTATTTTAATTTTCTCGTGGCTACATATCACTTTTTGTTTCATGATATATTCAGCTACATCCAACGAAAGAAATGGATAGATTGTTAATGAAAACAGTCAACAAATTCTATTCTTTCCAATTGTTAATGACTGCAAAAAATATTATACATTATTATGTATATTCTATCCCATGCGGTTTTGTGTAGATATCGCTACCGGTGTACGGTTCTAGCAATAATATTCGTCAAACATGTAAGGTCTCGATTCTTGACACCACTACACTTAATTTAGTTTCCTTGCTGTCATTTTCGATAAAAAATTTAAGACCTAATTGAGAACTTAGTTTTGACGAGGGCGTAAGCCGAAATAGCTCATCAACAAATATATAAAATAATTTATGTAAAATTAAAATACATTGTTATTTTTCTTACCGTATCCTAATTGAGAACGCTATTCATTCATGACATTTAACATCAGTGAGTGTTTAATGCCATAACATCTCGATATGTGGAGTTGTTCGGATTCAAAACAGAGTGACCCGCCTTTTTTTAAATTCAGAATTACAAAACATTCATCATGTTTTGATGAGAAGTTATCGATCACTTGTTTCTTAGTAAAAACTATTTTACCGATATAGTTTTACCAAACTTCGGCAGAGGAATAAAGATTTATTTAAAAAAAATATTCATCACACGGAAAAATTAAGAATCCAGCGGAAAATAACGTTTCATTCACTTAAGGTGTGGCTTTAAACAAATTAAGGCATTCATTTTTTCTAATTTCATATCATAAAAATGCTTCTAAAGTGCATGTGAAACATTTTATTTGACTCTCAGTAAAAAAAAAAAAAGAAATTTCTTTATTTTGAAAGAATACAACGATGCAAATTGACAAATATATTGATTAAAATACCACACATCAACAAAAAGAGGTATACCTTTCTATATAAATAATCGTTAAAAATTCATAAACCTCGTTGCTAAATATGTCTACCTGTGTAAGCAATGAATTGAACAGTTTTTGCAACTAGCCTCTCATCTGAGATTGACGCGATGAAAAATTAATAATGAATATTTATTGAAAATAAAATCATAGCATACCTAGCTAGACAATCTCTTTAAAATGAATCACGATTCTTTAAGGTACGATTTTAAGATAGTATCGTAGTGTGTCATTGTATATTCCTAATCAAGCAACCTTATCTGTTTCATACAGCTTTCGTCGTTCGTCGTTGATTTAATATCTAAATTTGTATGGTTATTTTGTAATGATCGATTGGTTAAGTGTTTCACTTAATTTATAACATTTCAAGTTCTCAAAAATGCGTTTTATCAGACATTTTTTATTTAAAGTTAACACGATGAAATTATTGCATTCTTTGTAAAATATTTGTGCATCAATGGGAATAATCAAAAACATATCTTTAATTTCGTCCGAAGAATGCGGCATTTTTAAAATCGATCTTCATTATTCTACACACCCGTTCTTACAGTTTTTCATGACAATTTAATCTTCTTTCTCGAAGTAATAAAACCCAACCTTGTCTTGAAATGTAGGTCGGAAACATTCAATGAGACCACTAATAACATAATTCGCAAGGACGTTTTTTGCCAATAATACTTTCGTCATGTTTTGTACATATTTCTTTTATTCGCCAGGTTATAAAACTAAAGAATAAAGACAAAAATTTGACACTTGTAAAGGGTATTTCAATAGGGACGCTCAAAATATGTTACTTTATCCTGCTGAGTAGATTATTGTTCACAAGAACTTGGCTTTTCTGCGACTTCAACTTCAACTTGGCGAATTTTGAATCGGGCCTTATGTCTGCACCAGTATAAAATCCAACTAACCAAGGAACTTCAGGTAAACGACCGCAGACAATTATAGCGTCATTATTCGATAGAATTACATGATTACTGTTTAAAGTATCACTTATTTGGCTGTGGTATTTGGGGTGGTGATACAATAAAATCGATTTTAATATGTAAAGGAACTACGTAAGTGTTGAAATATTATATAATCTGTCGTTATTGTTTCACAATCGTATGTCAAATAGTACAAAAGCGTCGTAAATTTGATTATCTAGATTTAATTTTCGTTTATGTTAGCCAAACTGTAATAAGCAATAATGATTATTCATTTTATGATAATCATGATGTACACAATTGTTCGTCATAAACACCGTTTATTCCGATATAAAAATGAGCTGATACTTTTTATACTATGTATTGTATAACAAACAGTAAAATGTGATTCCCATATTTACGAATAATGTTACACAATACCTGGAACAATAATGATTTATTAAAAAGAGCTTCCTTAACGTTACAGGCGAGTCTATCAAAATTACCATTTATACAGTTGAGCGATATTGGCTTTACTTTAAAAATGTTATTTGCAATGATTATTATGAATGTTTTTGAAAGAATTTTACTCAGCGAAAATGTGTGTAAAGGTACTGTTTTGTGATCGTTTCAACAAACCTCATGGCGCAGCTTTGAAGCTTTGAAACAAACATTTTTTTACAAGCGACGCTTTCAATTTTCAACAATACAAAACGGCGAATGATATTTGTTTTAATCACCCGAGTGAAAAGAGCAAGTTAAAGCAAAGTTTAAACAATTAAAATAACACATTTTCAAAAAAAACTGCCGCAGAGGTCGACCTCACTCCAATCCGCGTGCCTGCGCTTTACGTAAGGTCCCTTCCAACTTTGTTTGGAAACGTCGCCATGGTTACAGACTCTTCCATTCCTCGAGTCACGTGGACGGCCGATTAGACCCCGTGAGCTCAGTCAGCCACAGCCCGAGTGGAGGGAACATGCGGTTCTTAGGCCACTGAGGCAGGCGCGAGGAAAACTTTACATATCCGTCCATCCTGCGAGCCTTGCGAAGCTCAATGCCACAGTCGCGATACGTTTACCGAATAGTAACAATATAGTCTGAATATACAGTGTTTTTGTACGAATTTTTTTCGACAACTTTTCTATTCTTCTACATTGCTATTAAGCGTCGCTTAGTTTCAATAATAAACGTTTTAGTAAAGAATAATATTATTTTAAAAAAATCTTTAAGAAACATATCATTTTTCTACATTCACAAAACATCAATCAGTGATCTCAATGGTGATAATATTAATATCAAATTTTAATACCTTTCCAATGAATGATGCATAGTTATCTGTAATTCATGTATGTATTGTGTTCAGATTTTTTCCGTGCAATTCGCTTTCCGATTTAATTAAAATACGTAAGTATTGCGAATCAGTAAAAGTGCATTGCAAGACAACAAGTTGACGTTGGGCTTCAAATCAGATTTATAATTGTTTGTTGTCTGCCACAATACAATACGTGCTTGCGTGGTTTTTTTCGCAGTGTTAGTTAATCGTATTAATCATTCATTTCACAGACAATCTCATTTAAAAATAGCTATTTATTTTTGTAAATTATTCTTTAGGTACCTACCGCAAAAGTGCAAACGTTTACACACAGTAAATATTTAAGTGCCTACAAAACAGCGAACACTTTCTTATTGCTTAGAAGTTTCTGTTAATAAATAGTGTCTAAACATCAATAATTTTGCGTTTGTTAAGTATCTCATAACAAATTCACAATTGCGTCGAATAAGATAAATTTGAACGAGGTGTTCAGACGTTCCGCCATGGATATAGTATACAAACTTCACTATTTAATGTTGTCACAAAAGACTGACCTCATGAACCAGGGTCGTGGAGACCGTTCGAAGAGGCTTCGTCGCCACAGCAGTCTTCCTGAACGGAGGGATTCAAGGACTGGCCCTGCAATATCCAGCGTTCATAAAATGACGGGCAGCGTGAGTCTCGAAGAGAACCTTATCAATACTTTTTGCATCTGTTTTTGGTAGTCAACAATTTAGTAAACAATGCAATTGATATCTTTTTTTTTATAGTCAACTATAAGCTCAAAATATTAGATTTGATCCCTAGTAATCATTTTAGCATTCAGTGTAACATTTTTCCTTTATTTCATATTTCAAATAATCCACGTAAATATCGAATTATGTAAGGCTAAAAATATCACTAGTATTCAGTGTGATTTTATCCATAAAACACGAATAGGCTTTTTTAAAAAATCATTAATGTCATCAAAGGCAAATAAATTAAAAGAGGTGGTCTGCAGATTTGGTGTTCTCAAATATCTAATAATCTCAAATTTAGATTTTCATTTTCTTTGATCGCTAAATCATTGCAAAAATACATATTTAACTAAGTTAACGACATTCAATGCGCTTAACAATCTCACAATGGTTGATGATATTTTAATTGTCTATGAATGATACATGGTAAAAAGTATGTAAAGCATAATTTAAATTTGTAAAATTGGAAAGTATTTTCAATCTTTTTGAAAATATATTATAACTAGTATTGCTACCCGGCGTCGCTTGGACTAAGCGACCAATAATTATTTAATGTTATATCATTCGACATAATTATATCACAAAATCAAACATCCAAAATAGAGTTAAAATAAAATCACAAACTTTATTTAATTTGATGACAGCCCCCATTCTCGCCCATTAAAATGTTCAAATTCAAGGAAAAAATCTAATTTGCTGTCAAAGAAATGTCAAATAATACCTTCACGTAAATAATAAACTTTATTATATTAATAAAAGCCGGGAAAAAGTTGTTTATTACATTTTGACTAAATGTCTTAACCGGTAAAAATTCAAACATATTTTCTTTCATATTCGTTTTTATGGCAGCTTGCAACAACAATGCAAAAGGGAATTACATACGCCGTTTCCGTTTTATATATAAGATTTATTTTGGCGACAAAACCAACGATACAAAAGGTGAAATATAGTTTCGTTAATTTCATAAATATTACTGTTTTCCAATATCTTTATTGATTTCATTGAGATGTTAAAAAAATCTATCTAAAGACTTAAATCAAAAGCTCAGGTTTTTAAATAATATTTTAAGTTTAAGTTGTCGTAGAAATATAAGATGGGAGCAACTAGCATGGAAGTCAATGTTTTTATTTTCTTTTATAATAATTCTCTACCACCAATTTTTTTACGCTTCATATTATTTAAATTAAAACTTATAGCTTCTGATTCGTTGGAAACTTGAGCGCAAAATTTATATATTCCTTCTGTCATAATTCAATGGCGGGAAAAAAATAGTAAATAAATTGCCTCCAATATAAAAAAATAACTTTGTGTTCATCACAAAAAATACTTATCTGTCCAATGTACAAAGCTTACAATGGATGATCGCTGGTGTCGTGATATTAATCAGTATTTGTGTTAAGAAAGGCGAATTTTTCACGTCGAGGTATAGAAATTTAAAGCACGGGCTAAGCCGGGTAGAAAAGCTTTACAGTCAAATATTATAAAATAATAAGTAATAATCTTTAGTAATCAATCAACAGTAAATTTATTTAGATCAGGACCGGTTGCGCTCATCGCGAGAGTTTTCACATTGTCAAAAAATACATCAATGTATCAGGCAGGCAAAAAATACATAGTATAGTTTTTTATACATACACTAAGCAAGAGTAGTAAATGTGTGACAAACAGTTGGTCATAGAAATATGTAAATAATTTTTAAAAAATAGCTCTGTATTTGATGTATTTATTATCAGCTGAAAATGATCGCTCTGAGTGAAACCGGTCATGATCTAAATCAGTGATGCCAACTTGCGGGCACATGCGGCCCTCAGTGACATTTCATGTGGCTCTCAATGACAAATATCATTCACCTTTTTTCTTCAGAGCTTTTTTTCGGACGATGAAAGAAAATTATAAAACAATCAAGTTTTCAATTTTATTAACACTTTAACTAAATATATGTATGTGATTTTATCAGTTTAACCCATGCGGCCCTCAAACTATCTGAGAATTTTTTATCTGACGCTTTTCTGAAAAAGGTTGTGCATCACTGATCTAAATAAATTCATTATGAAATTAGTATTTTTTTATAATGCCTTATCACCAGTGAATACATAACAAGTTACAAATCAGAGAATCGATATAGACCGAAAGCTATTCTTCTCGATGACCCTATAGAGACGAAATAGTAAGCTGACTTCTTCAACTATAGCGATCGCGCCCTCCTGTCGGCAGCGATGGGAAGGGAATGCAAACAAATAAAAATTAAAAGTTAAAACATTTAGAGACAAAGGATACTGGAAGAACTTTGGCACTTATACGCCCTAAAACTTGATCGAATAACTTGATGAAATAAAAATCAAATAATTACAAAAAAATACAGATTTTCTTTTCAAAGATAAAAACAAAATACATGTTTGTATCATGCCAAATACCGAATGGTAATAATACTATTTTGCATCGCATGTTAATGGACTCTCCCAAGATGCCATCATCATACAGCATGTAGCGTGTATCTATCGTCGTCTTCCCCGGCGCTATAAATCCATCGATCGCACTCCATGACTGGCGGGCGGCACGCGATGCTCCGCAGACCACCTCTGAATTCACCATTCGCCCCAATTTCGCCGGCGGGGCGGACCGAGCCAAAATCGATAGGCATGTGAGTAACAACCTGCCACGGAAACTCTGGATTACACGCACCACTGGGTCGGTCGATTTATCGTCCAGTCAGTCACTCGGCCGTGGCTTATAATTCTGTATACAGTTTCCACGATTGGCAGGATGGCCTGAATGTGTCGACGGTACACGAGACATGGTGGAAATAACATGCGCACAGTCGTTAATCCTAGATTATCTAGACTCAGAAATGCTGAGCCTTATTTCAAAACAAATAAACATATTTCATACATGTTATTGCTATTTGGAAAATCTACAGCGATAGCCCTATATATTTTATGTGACTTAAAGCGAACATAAAAGGAAGAATTATAGAACTTGTGACATCACAAAACTGATTATATTTTTTATTAAATCCTATAGTAAAAAAGTTTCAGAATTCAAAAAATATGTGGTTGAATAATTTAATAAGAGTACAAGATTTCGATACGAAAATGAATGGTAGTCGAATAGTTAAAGCGAAAAAATTGTATCTACATTTTAATTCACAACAAATTCAATTAATTAATCAAGCAAAAATGCTTGTTTTTTTCTTTTTCACTTATAGCTAAAGACAAAATTTAAGAATTTCTTCATCATTTCAAACAACATACCCTAAATACTAAAAAGGAAACATAAAAAAAAACACTTTTAAGATGTTCACTGCCAATACTTAGTGGAATGGCAGTATGGTAAAAATAATAACACATTTTTAATACTAATTCAAAATTGTATTTACTAAGTTCAAATTTTAAGTAACCTTGTTTTATTTTACTTTGAATTATTTGCATATTTGTATCACCAATTGTGTGTCACACCGTTTGTGATTGCGAATTGTGTGTGACTTATTTAACTGTTGTATAAACAATGCTGTATTTTTGTTTTTCGTATCAGTTAACAATGCTCGTGATGAGCGAAACCGGTCCTGATCTTAATAAATTCAATGTCGAATAAGTACTAAAAATGCGTGATTCTTTTTATTATATGAAATAGATATCATATTATTTTGTAGCTGTTTTTAAAAACAGAATTTTACTTTGAAATATTTATTCATTACTTCCGTAGAGAGATATTTTATTGAAATAATTCCATACGAACTGTGCTCATTGACCTATGTTCAGATCATTATTGTCTTTGTACTTTCAAATATATATTTTTTTTTTACTTTAGTAAAAAATTTATTTTCCTATCTTGAAAAATGGGCACGTAGTTGTATGTGCTAACAATTTATTAAACAGTAATGTATGTTAAATTTCAATATACTCGTGAAAAGCTTAGCCCATTATTATGATTGCTCGTATTTCACACGATGAATAAAATATGGATTTTTCTATTTTCGTAGACGTATAAAGTATAACTAACACGTCTGGTAAATTTTCTGATCAATATTTTTTATTCAAATGTATCAACACCTTCTTGTCGTTATTTTAATCACCTTTGATTTTTCACTCCCTTTACTAAGAATTAATATGCATACAATAAAGCTTTTCAGCTAATGACCGTTTCAAAGAATTCGATCGAGTCGACATTTCGCAACAACTTTACTTAGAAACTACGAAAAAACATGACATCATCAACGTTCGCTTGTTTTCAGTAATCAAACATTGTGATATACTTGTTTGACACCGTTGTGTTCGTTTTTGCGATTGCTTTTCGCTAGAAACATCCAAATAATTCGTTGACCTTTTAGTTCAATAACATTTTAGAAGAATTTTTAGTCAACAAAATTGAGTTTTTTATTCAGTATTTACATCTGCATATAGTTGTTGATTTGGCTCAACTCTGTTCAAGCTACCATTTCCAATCGAAATCAATATATTATCATTTGGAAATTATTCATTTTATTAAATATAATTTGTATAGAAAATACATTCGCAATTGAGATACTTTCAACATTGTCGGTCCCTGTGGTCTAGTGGCAACAGCTTTGTCCTAGCAATCGGGGGGGCCGGGCTCAATCCCCGGCAAGGTCAGATTTTTTCAATTGAAAAAAAAAAGAGATCTTGGGCTGGGTGTATGTTATTTATCGTTGATTTCGTGCACAACTGATACATTATTTATCATCGAGTTAATCTCGTATGACTTTCACAACTCAGAATATTTGGCGCATTGGCGTAAGCTGTAATGCCAAATATTTTTTTTTTTTTTAAATTTTATATTATATAAAATTTTAATATAAAAAATTTAAAAACATCGAATTTGAATCATCTGAACATGTCAAAAGACAAAACCCGAGCTTTTAATGGCAATACTCATGGAAAATTACAAAATTTAAACGATTCAAATTTAACCCATTGGTTTTCATCGGCTTTGCTTACTTTTACCGGTGTGTTTTTAGATGCAAACGATTCAAAAGTTGATGAGACCTAGTTTTTAAAAAATCTTAACTATTCAACTTTTATTTTGCGTCGTAATAAATGAGATATTTACTATTAATTCGTCCAAAAATAATTACCTAATGCAATTTATTCTATGTTAAAATATAGCATCCATGTCGCATTGAAATATTATTTTCGGAATTTTGGGTTTTACGGTCTCGTACGGCAACTCTGCAAATTTGACTGCAAAATTAAATGATAAATTCTTTAATTGCTAAAAACACTTGCTACTCACAAATGCATGCCTTTGCTTAAATCATAATCAACACAGTATCTTTAAATAAATTCTCATAGTTGTTTAAAGCTGCATACAAATATATTTGTACATTTTACTGCACAAAATAATACAATAAAATGAATGTTTCAAATATTAAAATTTTACTTATCGATAATAGACAATCATTTACTGAAGATAATTTTCGCTTTCCAGCCTGATTGCCGTGCACTAATAATACCGTAAAATAATGAATGCTTCCTTTCGAATACCCAGAATAAATCTTTGAAACGCAGAAAGTACGTAGCAATTCCGCTTAAACATTGAATCACCCTCGTATAACATTTATTAGTGGCTATAAAACTCGTACAAATTCGCAAGAAGCTTTATGGCAGTGCAGAAGAGCTCGTCGCGTACCTGGAACGGCTTCCCCCGCCACCGGATATCCGCCCGACCCAATATATTACACCTCCACCGCCAACCGATCACTGTCCCATCTATTCTAAATACATTTTGTCAAGTAACAAGATTCAGTATCTGGAAATCGCTCGCCTCGCTGACTGCGCCGTTAATCGGGTGAATTTCGCGAAATCACCCCTCGACCTCAATGAGCCCAAGACTGACTCATTTGAGTTTTTTAAAAGCAATGACGCGTGCTCGATTTTCGACTGGGTGGTGTTTTCCGTGATTTAAACAGGTACTTTGTCATGCAAAACTTTATTTTATGGTGTGGTCATTATTATTAGGCATTACTGAAATATTTCAGCTGAAAATGTTTACAGCAACACGTTATATATGATTATAACATGACATGTTACCTGTGAATTTAATACACCTTACATATTTCACAAAAAAAATATATCAAACCAATTCGGCTCTACATATCGCTTTACTTCATCAACGAAGAGGTTAAATAACACTATGTATAATATTATACTGTTAATTACTTGTATTACATTATGTTTGTTGTGAAAATTATGTGGATTATATTGTGCTAATAAGTGATAGCAGAATATGTTTGATTAGTTTTTAGTAAATTGTGATCGTACCTATAGTGTTAGTGTTAATTACAAGCTCATTTTTTTGAATACTATGAAGTTTAGTAAGTATACGTAGTTATGCTACATTACATAGTTTTTCTTTAAGCTTTATCCAATTAATTTTGAAAATGATTAATGCTTCCATTTGTTTTTCCAAAATCATTTTTGTATCATTTTTTTTTGTTGTGTATCATTATTAGATGATTTGAATATTAATTTGTTGGCATTGTGTAGCAATTCAAAGCATACAAAAGCGTTTTGTTAATTCGAAGCTTTTCTGCAATTAATATATCACAGATGCAAACAAAATTACTACTTAATTGATTGAATACACATTTTCGTATCGATGTTCATAATTATTATTCATATAGTTAAATCAAGAAAGTAAATTACATAACAAAGTATTTATGATTAAATACTATCTGGGATCGGTCCTCGATCAACACTTTCATTATGTCCTTTTTTATTTCTCTTGATTTCGCAAACGAACCAATAGCGAAAAAAAATACAAAGCTTAGTCCTCTCCCCGTGTTATAAGCTTCATCCCTTATTTAAAATAAAGCACACCATTTAATTTATTCTACAATTTAATAAATGCCGGCAGTGGTTTTTTCTCGTTCTGTATTAATGAGAGTAAAATTAAAACGAATCTGTGGCAGTGTATATGTAACAGTGAAACTATATTCTCAGTGAAAATATATTCTTCTCCAAGCTGTCATTGAAATTAAATTTGGCCGCCCTATCTTCAGCCCAATGTTTGTATGTGTTTTTCTTTTTATGAAAGGAACTACTTGCTGATTTTGTTTCATTGAAGCAAACCAAAATTTGAGGCCGGCAAATCATTGACTTGGGCTAATAATTTCAATGATCGTGACCAGTGAAATCATGTTGTCATACAAATCTATTACTTGATACATTTTCACTGAGAATACAGTTTCACTGTAACATATAAAACATTAATACAAGTAGCAATCATCAGTAATATATGTAGTTAACGAATCGTGCTAAATTTACGTGTATTTGAATCTTTATGCAGACAGCTGATCGATTACAGACAGTTAATAACAGTTCAGTCGAGTTGAATCAGTTTAATTTTATCACTTTTTATTTGAAATAATAAACAACTACATTTTAAAAAAGCTTGTTTTCATGAAGCTCGGCTCGATAATTTAATTCCAATCGATTTTCTTCAAAATGTTCATGTGGCTTGAATACGCTATGGACGAGAAAAGAATGACAAATTAATTTACATTAACAACGTACTTGTAAGTTATTGATTTGTCTTTGAAATATACACAGCATGATTCCATCAGTGGTCTTTCCTCTGTCCCTCGCTACATTACCAACCACGATCGAACTTTACCGTTTAAATATTCTTCTCTTATCTTACAATCAAACACAGCAAACATTAGTCAAGGGCGTTTCTAAGTTCTGCAGTGGCGTAGTCAAGCATTTAAAAAAAATCTCGGTAGTTAATTTAATACATTGAATCAAATCATTAATAATGTGCAAAAAAAAGATCAATTCAATTTCCATCTAAATTATATAAATTGTTTTCACCATTATGAATTTAATTAAACATAGGTACCATTAAATACTTAAAATAATTCAGCAACACAATCGCTATCGAGTATTATTATAGTTTGAAAACATGTATAACACGACTAAATAAGCCACATGTCAGCACCATTTTTTCATTATTACAAACTGATTTATTTATCCATTTTCTAATACTGTTTAGAGAAATTGGTCCGGGGGGATTTAAATCGTTTAATTTTAAGAATACAATTATTTAGTACATCTTTATGTGATTGTGATTTTCTAATGTAAACAATGAAGATTTTTTTTTTATATTGAATGCTTTTAGGTTTCCTATTTTTTTTAAATTAGAGTCAACTATATATCAATTAATTGTGCTACCTTAAATAATAAATAGTTAAGACATGAATAGTCTAGAATTTTTAGAAATAAATAAAACTCTTAATAAAAAAGATATATTATTCAATAATATTCTTAACAGGACAGGATGCTCGCCTTTATTAACATTATTCCCAATTAATAGAGTAATCACCCAACCTAACTAATTGATTGCAGCTCAATAGTTTATAGTTTATTAGTTTGTAATGTTTAACGTCATTAGAAATATATTTATTTGTTTGCTTTGTTTCGATTCTATAACCCTCTCTTGCGTCCCTTATAAAGGAAAAATCCCAATCTGATTGATTGCACCTTATTGGTATCATTATGTTATTGCATTGTTTTGATTCTATCACCCCCTTCCTTGTTTCCTTTAGAAGGAAAAAAAACCCGTAATCCATTTTGTAATTTCATAATTTAAAATGTTAGAATTTATCTTGCTTCATTACTCAAGCAAACTTTGCGATTGTAAGTCTGAAGATGCCTCTGAAAGAGGCGAAACACGTGTCATAGTTAGTTACACAATACGTGGAATAAACAAAGTTATTTTAAATTTTATAGTTAAGACATTGTTTTTCGTTTCAACAGACTTTATCTAACCAGTTGTTGCAGAAGTATATTATTTGAAAAATAATATTTAAATTCGTATAAACTCATTCCTTGAATCAGTGAGAAATTTATATTTTCTATTACCTGCTCATTACCGACACAAAAGTGTGAACATTTGGAATACGTATTGATCATATTGTTGGCATCTTAAAATACTCGTACGTAGTAAGCACCGCCATCGTGGAAATAAATCTAAATACGTTGTTTACTCAGACAACCTAAACTAAAAAGATGTTCATATAAATAGCGTGTATTCCTTAACTCAACAAAGCAGAATAACGAACAATATACTAGAAACAGTCTAACATTGTTTTAAATGGAATAATGTTAGAGCATTCGAGTAATGTTGCTTCTAACCCGAACTTGTTGTATGAAACTTAGATTTACAATTCCAGTAAACTCCATAAACTAAAAGTTAATCAACGTGTTTATTTACAAGAACAACGCAAGGCGACATATAATACTAGCAATCTTAATGATAGCAAATAAGGGTTTACTTGGTAAGAATAAGCATTGGTCATTAGTATTTTCAAAAATCCCGATAATTATTACAAACCCACTTAATTCATTGATACTTGTTTACATAAAGTTTTCGCTATTTTAGCATTTAACATAGTGATCTACTTCTTTTTTTTGTATATAAACGATACATACTATGTACTGTGCGTCAGTTCAAATACATCCGTGACCTTGAAATTTCTAAATATTCCGAAAGACGAAACTCGGGTCGTTAGCGACAAAACTCATGGAAAAGTAAAAAAATTCAAACTATTCAAATTTAGGAGAATGAATTGGTGAAAATTGGTAGATTTATAAATATTGGAAAAAATACTATTATATTTAACCCGTTATATGCCGGTAGGTATGAGATCGATCGTGCACCGAGAGCCGCGAGGTGAAAAAATTGCGACGGATTTTGGTAATACAAGTTAGCTCTCTTTAAAATCGATTTCATATTGATTATAATACAACATATGACAACTATAAGTAGAGTACTGTGGTTCATGGATGTGTCGCTATGTGTTTAAAATGTTTGAATTATAAAATCGTCGACCTTGTCCAGTATTAGTGGGTGTATAGTGGACGGAGTAAATACGCGAATTTTCAATGGCTGGCAATGCACTCACGGAATTGTAGACCGCATATTATATACGTCTCTGGCATACGACCGGTAAATTAATACAGTTGAAGGTTATGCAAGAGAATTTTCGTACAATTTAATACAGTTAATTTGGGTATGCACGAACGCGACGATTGTTGCATACCAGAAAAAAACAAGAGTTCTTTGATAAAGAGTGGAGAATGACTTAATTAAAAAAAAAAAAAAAATCACAGTGAAAAATCGACGATACTTGCACACTCACTGACATCACGCGTATTATTATATGCTACATTATTTGAATAAACTTAATATTTTTGCGTGTTTTAAAATATTTCGAACGTGGAATTACGAAATTGGCTCCAACTCACAATGCTTGACTAATCCAGATAACGTGACCATATTCAGTTCGCCGAGTAAAATAAAATCAGAATATATATTTAGGGTGAAGCTGATAAGCAAAGGAAATATAAGTCGTACCGAAAGGTGACAGTTTTTTTTGTTATATTCATGCAGAGGTATTGATTTTCGTATTTTTTATTGCAGAAAGAATTGTTCGCGGCAAAAGCTGACGCCGGTAACGTTGACCGGAAGCTTTCATCAACTTCCGCCGGTAGCATGAAGAACAAGTGGTTAAAAGCTTTCAAAAGCCTAAAGCCCGCCCAGCACACTCCCCCGTCACAGCCTGCGCAGCCCACTCAACCTATAGACAAGTAAGTTATCTCGTTACAATCTTTATCGCTGAAGGACATTTTGAGCAACAACGTAAAATGAAAATACTGCTACATTAGAACTGTTCCAATTTTAAAATAAATTATCGAATAAGATTTTTTTAAATATATAAGTTTATTTACAAAAGCACGTTCAACAGATGCATGTACTCATTTTAGTACATTTTTTTTACATCATTGGGTGCAAATCTTATGTGATCCAATTTATAATAAATGAAAAAATATACTTTATTTATTCCTTGTCTGACGATATAGATTTTTCTGATGCTAAGATTACTAGTGTTTTCCTTCAGTAAAATTTTTATGTATCATAAATTTTAACGTCATTATTAAAACGTAGTATTATTAAAACGTCATTAAAATCATTATCGCCTTTTTACTAAAAAAATATAATCAATAAACTGTAATTGTGTACTCATAATAGGCTTTTATAAATCAACACTAACTTGAAATACGCTTCAGTGGTGGTTTTACGAATACTTGAATAGCTTCACAAGTTTGGCAATAGGTTACACCAAAAACGTATTGAATCAACACAAAGAATATCACCTAGTATAATAGTGACATACAAATCTTGTTGCGATGTACAACAAACAGTTTTCAAATCCTACAAAATAACCGCTAAGCAAATGTATTTAATCAAGAATTAAACAATAATATGGCTTCATTATTTACTTTCATTACGCCCGTGCATATTTGTTCGCGTTTCATGATACATTTACCCAGATTTGATTCTGCTAATTGACACCATTATTAGCATTAAGGAATCAGGTCTTCTCGATATCACCGTGCATCAATTATATCAAATATTTCATAATATACATTCTTGCGAATCCCATTATTGTATAATAATGTGTCAGTAAATTTATCAGTATACTCATAAAATTTGCAGCAATTGAAATTGAATATATGTTACGAAAAAAATATTTATTAGGCTTAAATCTATGGATAATTGTGATACTGTATGTACGAAAAATATCATAGAGATATTACTTATATTAAAAAAAAAACAATAATAATTATCAGAGAAGCCATCCCTGCTTTAACATTCCATATGATTATAAAATATATTGTGTTTGATTTTTACAATCAGTGGAAAAAAATTCACAACTAATCCAGGATAATTTATTCAAAGGAAAACGGTTCGAACACATTGTATTTTGAGTCGTTCGAATGTTTTTTGATTTTTTTAATAACTACGCATTATTTTTGAAAGCTTTCAAATGTTCTTCGACATCAGTAGAGTAGTGGTAAAAGAAACACTTGCTTAACAGATCATCAGCAGCTGTTTTAGCGCTACATATTTTAACATTTGAATCTACTATCAAAGTAAATATACAAATATATGTCTTCAAAAATTGTATAATTTTTTTATACGTTTAATCTCATTATTTATCATTGAAATGAAAAGTTTTTTTTTCTCAAAAAAAATGTTATATTTATAACACTGCGACCTTGTCATTGGAGAACGATTACTATGTTAATTAGTCTGATTCATTTTTTTTAAGAATGCCTTTTTTAGCGAGTAATTATTATGCTGCAGTTATTGAAGTTTATGTCATCATTTTAATTTTTTTCTGTTTCAAACTAATCCATTCGTAGAAAAAATCAAATGTACCACGCAGTCTCGACGATCATTGCAATGAGGTAATAGATGTTACTGCAACGTTAGCACCTTTAGTTTTTCGTAGTGCCAATAAGTATTTCATTTGCAGATCCTTTTAGTTATGCATTATTTATATTTCAGGAAAAATGCCACCAATGTCATCCGGAAATATTTGCTTTATCCGCTACTCTGCAAAATTCTAAATTCAAAAGTTTATTTTCATTGGCAAAGAGCAGTTCATATTATTTTTAAATAATAATAATATGCGCATTTAAATGAATACTTTATTGAAGCTTTGTATAGCATATTTTTAAACCAAAGCTTTTAACGATATCCCGCTTGAAACATATTCTTTTGCAATACAAACCGCTTTTGCACAGTACAAACTGATCACGTAGGAATCTCATTTTCATATTGTACGTTTATGATTTTATTTCAGTTTATAAATGACTCGTTTCGAATCGAAAATGACTCATTAAAAAAATAGAAAAACAATCCCAGTATCATAAGAGTGTATAATAATATTTTCTCATCGGATTTATATTGTTTTTAACCCTACATATTTTCCGATAAAAAAGATTATTTAATGCACGCTCTTTCTTCAGATGTGAAAACAAATCTTTCTTATAAACTCCCATCTAGACGACTTTTATATATATGATTTATTTAGATTCCTATTAAAAAAAATTGGTTGTATCTCGACCAAAGAAACGCATTTATTGCGAGCACAACCCAAAAATAATTTTCAGTGTAAGCACGACTATTAGTATTTATGTATGTATAATAATAAAAAAAAAGTGTGATCTCTACCTGTAAGCTATTTGAATGTATTTAATAAAAAAAAATTGGTATCTGTTGTAAATTAGATTAATAAATCACACAATTGTGATTTATGAACAATCTTTTTATAAAAACACTATTTCAGGACTTTTTACACGAAATGCAGCCATGGAAAATGGGTTAAGTATACGACATCAATGCACTGATTCTTCCGTATATTTTATAAAAAAATCCATCGAAGGATTATCTGAACACATTTACCACGCTCTTATGGACAAATGGAAAATTTACTAAAAAATTATCAACCTTTATAAAATAATTGACTAGGAGTGTCAACGTCGCTGGCTTCGATTGTGGATTTCAAGTGGTCGAATTCCAGTATATTTGGTCTTATTTTTCAAGCGAATTGATGATTTTTAGTGTTAGTAGTAGTATAAAATTTTCTTTCACACCCAACCAAACCTTACGGGTCGTCTTAGCTGGGCGAAGCTGGGCGAGGCGATCCGGCGTAGCTTTGAAAGCGGCAGAGTTTTAAAATATCAAACGGTCCTCGCTCATGCAAGTGTCATATGTGGGCGAAGCGATCCGGTCAGGACGGCATATGTCGTAAGTCGCCTCAAGTGCCTTGCTCATGGCGCACGCGAATCGCTTGAAAATATCAAACGGTACAAGCTCACCAGAGCGTTAATTGCGTCTGGCCGAGCGATGGCACATAAGACCTTTGATCAACTACGTTTTAAATTGACTGGATTCGCCTAAATTCGCTTGCCGGTTCGCGTCGCTTACCTAAGACACGGGGTTATACGAGGACATAGCGAGAGCGATTACTTAACCGCCAGTTTTGCCTTAACACTAGCTATTATATCTCTCCGAAAAAGACAGGTTGAGCATCTGAGTAATAAGCAGTTTTCGTAAAAAAACTTCTCCTAAAATAAACTCCATTGACAGTTCACATTGTCCACATTGGGGGCAGACATGGTTAAAAAATTCCAGATGAAAAAACGTTAATATAAAAAATCTTGCTCGACTTACTATTCAAATTTGTTAGATACAAAAAAAAATATCAAATAAAACCAAGAAATCTTAATTGATTGATAAATGTAAATATGTAGCTTTTTCAATTCTGATAAAGTTTTTAAATCACCAAATTCCAAATATCTTTTTATTCAATACTAGTACAGAATATGCAATTTTTAGTAATTATTAGCGAGTTTGCTGATGAGAGTATTTTTTAAATGGCATGCTATAATCCCGCATATACTAATGTCTTCTCACTTTTAGGAAAAATGGCGGACGGGACTTGAGTCGGTCTGGAGCTGAACTAGAATCACACAATTTCCTAGAATACACCTATAAGAAAATAACACCATGCGATGTTTGCTCGCAAGTTCTCAGAGGTAATATATTCTATCACGTCACAACACAACCACATATCATTCAGATAAATATCCAACTATTATATAACTACTTACTAATCTGTTTGGTTTCTGAAATGTATCAAGAATTTAAAAATACGGAAGTAGAGTGAATCCTTATGTAACTTAAGATTCTTGTTTAGTGCTATTTCATCTGTTCTTAGATATATTTTTTATAACGTCTCTTTTCTCCAAGAAGTGGAAGTGACACATTAAAAGTGATATTACGTTACCTTACTTTGAAAATGTTCTATTTTTGCCTAAAATGACCTTTTGGTCGGAAAAGCTTGTATTTACCGCATTCTAAAATATACATCTATGAATTTCGGAATTATCGCAAGTTATTCTCGGAAGTCAGCAGAATTCCAGAGCTGCACTGCATCTGCACACTTTTTTCTCAAGTTCTAAGATTGATCATTATTTCATCATTAGATCTGTAAGATCATTATTTCTCACCAATAGTTTGAAACATTTTTACTTGCTCATTGTTACAAGTGAATTTTAATCAATCGAAACCTCAATCGCTCAGAACAGTGTCAAGAGCAGATTTTCCGTCCAACACTCACATTTTTTTATAATACAATATAACTTTCGATGTTTTACAGGACACACCCGACAGGGTCTTCGATGCAGGATGTGCAAAATGAACGTCCACTCGGATTGCTTAGGATCTGCAGGAAGATGCCAGACAAAATCAAGGCTTCTTCGAAGGCAGAAAAGTACGTCAGAAATTGAAGCTAGGATACAGGACCAGGCTCTGGACGAAGAAAGTGAGATACACTTTTTTGTTTATTATCACCAGTATCTGCACTTTTATTCTTAATAACCATCAAAACAAATGCCATATTATCTTGCTCTTAGATTTAAAAACATAGACATTCTTATCAAAATTAATCATTTCTAACGTATTGGGATGTCTTAAAAGTATAACATATGCGTATTTTTAATACATGAGCAATATACACTCATTTTCAAAAACTAAACCTTTATTCAGGATTCTTTGATATTTAGTGACGACAATTATTTTGGTCTGCTTTTCTGTGAAATACTAATTACTTATTTTTATATATACAAACAATTGAAAGTGAGATAAAATAAATCCAGTAACGGTACATTTTTTTGTATGAATTCCACCGTAGATCCAATTCTCAAAAGAATTCAAAATAAGTGCGCTTTTTAATATTTTAACCACTTTAAAGCTGCGCGAAAAATATGCACATACTTATGAGACAAACTTTTATTTACGTTAGAAATTCAGTAGCAAAAGCAATGTGTTATACTTACTAACATATTGCATTTAATATGCTTCAATCATTAAGTTCACCAGGTTAAATAAGATAATAAAATAATAGTTAGCATTAATATACATCTAGATCTCATTTGTATCTTATTAAAAATACTTTAAAGTAATATAGAAAATAATATAACATAAATGAAAATCAACTTTCGAAACTAGATTGTCTATTGCAGGTTTTATTAAATAAAACCATGTTTTATCTATATATGTAACTAAACCGCAAAAAAACACGATATATAATATTGCACCTAATTTTATGGCTATACACCGCTACTTAAAAAAATAGGGGTCAACTCCTTCAACCAGTTCAGTTTAACAACACGATTTATATAATAATTCTAATAACGCAGTTCCCAACAATTTCACATTAATATGCTTCTAAGTGTTACCCGTATTATACATATCTCCCTATTTCTTATTTTTTTTTGTCCATTCAATTTAATATAAATAATTAAGAATTTTTTTAAATATTTAATATTTGTTTATTTATTTTGGTATTTATATCAAAAACAACTTTTATCGTAAATGATATTTAAAGCAGTTTTATATTGAAGTCAATATAGTTAAGAAAGTAAATGAATGTCATTCTTTGCCTTTCAAATAACAATGGAATATGTCAACCGATAATAAAACTATTATTAACAAATAAATAAAGATATTTAATCTTATGAAACGAAGTAACTTATTGTAGCTGTGTATTCAAATTCAAAATAAGGTCGATATGTATTACTTTATTGTCCTAAATTTATTTATCCTCTTTGTAATATTAGTTTTCATTTGACAATACAAAAAATATAAATTATTTGTGATTAGTTAAACATCTCCGTCAACCGTATTGTAAACTTTTAGCATGCTTTGGGTCTAAGTAAACCATTTTAGAACCCTGATAGTTTGATTGTGTCGATGATAGTTTTTGGAAAAAATGAATATTAGTTGTGAAGTTATAAATCTTAATATTTAGAAGGTAAATCTTTGTAATAGACCCTGACGGTTGGCTTCCTGGACAAAGGCTGGTTAGAGAGTTGTCATTCGGCGAACACGATGAACTTTATGACGGTACCAACATGAGCAAACTAGTTTTTTTTTTGTGCTACCACCCTTATGTTACCTCACCTGTGACTGTCACCTGGATAACAATCAAATTAATAATACCGTTATATTGATTCCTCTCGTTTAGTCTAAGGTTACTGTATTGTTAGTTTTTACAATTTGGGTCCCATGATAATTTTATTGGTTAAAAAAACAATACTGCAAAAATAAAAAATATTTTTATGACAGTTAATAAAAGATAAACATACTTCGCACACGTTTCAACATATATTTTTAACTGAAAATCTCCCAACTTTGAAATACTAGCACAGCATTCTAAGTCATTAAAATTGATAGAATTCAAGTTTATAATTCATTTAACGATTGAATTGAAAATTGGGTGACCCAAAAAATATTATTTCAGAGCTAACTAAATTTAACGACAGGTTCAATAAAAAAGGCGCCTATCTACTTTGCTTTAAATATATTTTTAAATGATTTATAATTAGTTTAAAAATGTATAGACGTAAATGATTTTTTGGGCTGATACCTATTAATCTTAATTGTGATGAAACCAAATTATTCTTTCGGTTTCCCTTATGTATAATAATTACATAATAACATTTTTTTGACCGTTGTAATAACGGCAAAAAACTACATTTTCTTTTGATTTAAACATTTGCACTTTTCCCACTTTTCAGTGAAATGGTTATACAATATATTACAATAAAATTTTCATCAATTTATAAACAATGGTGCAACATTTGAAATCATGCTTCATTTTGTATGTGTATATTTCTACAACATGGTTCACGGCGAATTAATAACTATTAAATAAGAGTTTTTCCCGTTTTTTAATGTGCTAAAAAATTGTTTAATATTGAACGGATATTTAACATTGTTTTTAAATGACTATAGTGTTTGTGATTCCAATTGATGTATCATACGTACATCAAATTACACAACATGCTCTCAATCCCAATCACCCAAAATAATGTTAGTTGTTTGATAAAAATAAATGTGACTTAACAAATATTTACCAACAAAATAATATCAAAAAAAGTACCAATAATAAATTTATTTTTCTCTCACTACCTTCATTTAAAAGTAGCATGCAAGTCTCTTAAAAAAATATTTTAAAGGAATATGAAACGTAGAAGTATCAAGTAAACCAACTAACCGTTTCATCACGAAATCTATACACCATCTAAATACTTCAATGTGAAGCAACGGGACGCCTTTTAAATCGTATACAAGCAAAAACCGATAGGTCCACATTTAGACAAAGCCTGACAAAAAGAACGTACATATTATGTTCCGCTTATAAATATAAGTTTCAATGCCCGAAAAAAACACTGGAACGAAAAAATCTTCAAATAACACAGAAATCACTCGCAATATACTCGCCATACATTCAATTCCAAAACGTCCAATTTTATTGCCATCATTTGTTAAAATAAGCATTAGGAGCAATGAAAGGTATCTCGATTTTTATTGGTTTTGAGTTATGAATGCCACTAGATACAAAATAATATGCTACGTTATAAGTCAAAGATTCATATTCATAAGAGAAGTGGATATGAAGACATTGCAATGCATATTAAAATCACTTTCTAATTTATATAAGAATTAACTACTTTTTTATATTTAACATCAAAATCAGAAAGCCAAAACATTGCCTTAAAATGCATCTGTTAAAAAAAAAGATAAAATTGATTTCTGATGAAACCTGTTTTTTTGGCTCCCATGAAAAGTGGAGAAAAATGAATTGGCTTTCTTTTCTTCTAAGGGGCTGGATTGCATTTACAATTCGATGGATACAATCAACTGTCGATGAAACCAAAAGCAGAACCACAGAAACGTCATTTAGTTTTACACATTAAGTAGAAATAATAGTTGTTGTTTAAATTAAACAGGAAAATTAGGGAAACTCATTTAAAAATAGAACCTTTTCCATCACTGTCCTCATAACCATAATCTAACATGTGACACATCAACTAACACGAAGTCGGTATGATTCCCCATACAAAGAGATTCCCGAAGTAGACGCGACATATCAAGTCCTGAAGCACGCGAACGAAATGTCCCGGCCAGGAGCCGAATCTCGGGCTGCCAATCAAAACAGAGCCCCTGCGAGCCTCGCTGTTCAGGCGCCTCACATTGCCTCTAGCTCAGGTCGGTCTTTAGAAGTCACCTCTCCTGCGACACGCCAAAAAGTTTTTACTCGTTTCATAGTACAATATGTTTGCAGTAAAGTTGGCCTTATTACGTAGCAGTGTCTTATACAGTAATACCTCTTCGATATCGTAGACAAAAAACATGTCAATCAAAAAACAAGGTTTACATAACACATAGATACATTGAGTGTCTAAAATTAGTGGTGCAAAGTAGCAATATTTTTATTAGATATTATGTTTGACTGAATTTTTAATTCGTGATGAAAATTTCCGTGACGAGCTCTTAAAATACGAATTTTTAGACAACTAAGCTGTTGTTATTACAATATTCCGAATATTTTTTAAGCCGAAAACAAAAAAAGGTCACGGCTTTTAAGGTCTTTATAAAATCTGAAATTAGCCGCTTTTATCGTGTGATGCTTATGCTACAAAAATATTTATATTTGTATGCAAGTTTGTCTTGATTTTTTTCCGATTTATCACGTGTTTTATCCACATTTAGTTTTATGAATTTTCATCACTCACTGATAAAAAAAACAGTGATTTACTAGAACAGATATGTTAGTTTTAACAAACTATTGAAATATTTTAAATATCCCACAAATAATCAAACGTTTGACAAAATACTAATAAAATAAATGTTTCAAATTAAATATTATAATAAACGAATCTTTTTTCACCATCATCACGTTACGAGAAGTATTACTGTATAAATTAAAGCATAAATCCACCATTGCGTTTTTTAACGGAACTTGTATTATTTGATTCTTATTAGGGGCTCCATAAATCACCAAAAAAAAATGCCACCACCAATGTAATTAGGTATATAGACTGACCTAATTTTTTATCGCACAGCCCGATTAGATTCAAATAATGCTTAGGCGAAAGCGAAATTTAATGGAGGGATTTGGCCAAAAGTGTAATAATAATTTTACGATCGCTCGTTTTAGTGTAGAGTTGAAATTCATTTGATATATATATACTTTAGTACGCACTTTTCACAAATTATAGTCATAAGGCTTTTATTGATTATTGATTAAGATGTAATTTTTAATTTCTGTTAGTGCAGACGTAGTGAACATTTTATTATTTAAATCGAAATTTTTTGTTAAACACCTTTTATTAAACTTACACCGCGTGTGGATTTGATATGCAACGATGCTTTCAGTATTAAAATTGTTTTATCATCATTGAACTTTTAAATCTGTTAGCAATGTTTATTAGACTTTCAATTTAAATAGTTTATTACTGATCAATATATATTATTGAATTCAAGCCTTTTTGCCGCTTTTATATAGCTTACTTAAAATACATTATACGTCTATAAAATGCCATTGATATAAGGCCATTTTTTTTTTTTTTTTTTAAGTTTATCTAGTAAATATAAAAAATATATTGAATATATAATAACAACTAGTGTTATTTAAACAATCTATGCACAGTTTTTTGTAGCCTTAAAGTAATCATAGTACTTGCTTCATTTTAAACTATTTTATTATTATTATTGTTTTAATATAAGTAGAATTTTAAACATAAACAAAAGACAAAATTTATTTGTATCGATATGATATGCTTTGATGTTAGAACTGTATTAATTATTACAAACTTTATTATAGGACAACAGCGTATAGATTATATTATACGAGTATTTAACTATAGTTAATTAGTTACAAAATATCATTTGAGTATTTGATTACAGTAAATTTGCATTTGCTAATGAAATACCTATGACTGCATGAATATATTTTTATGACTTAATTTTTATTATTTCATTGAAAACTGACATATTTAAAGATCGTTCATTGGCTCATCGCGGATAGCAAATAGTATTTATTTAAAAATAAATCACAAACGAATATTATACGTATCATTCGATTTCATTTTTTTTTTAAATATTTTATTGGTATATTTATTTATTACATTCCCATTCTCCAACTCCAGTTCAACCAAAACTTAAAATATCACAAGAATTCACAACAATTACTTTACACTAATTTAAAGGATATTGCCGACCATATTTCTTAGTGTACAACTCAACTAATGTAATCTCAAAATAGGTTAATGTTAGACTTTAAAAAGTTTAAATTATTTTATAAATAATTAATACAGAAAAGATTTTTGCATCTGCTTCATCTCATCGATCAACAGTAAATATAGATGCCAACAAAGTAATTTTATGAAATGGTAAAAATACTCTGAAACAAAAATACGAGAATAATCTAAATCGAACGCTAATCTTTTCAAATCACTAAATCATTATTACAACTATATCAAATTTAATATCATATATTTGTGAATATAATTATAAACTGTAAAAAATAAATCAATTTAGGAGAGTGTAAACATGTAGTAAATTAATTAATTATTAAGCACCACGAAATATCCATCACAAACAGATTTATTAGTATAAGCATCCCATTCATAGCTCCAAAGATACTCAAGTCATCGAGTTTCTTTTATTCAGATGAAACAAGTGTGTATAGCAGGTGTTATTTTGCCGGGTCAAAGCTGTCGACTGTTTCACGGTTCTTAAAGGTTCGAATCCGTTCGAATCCCTGTGTTAATCAAATAGAATTTAAGTCGATGTGTGTAATCGAGTCCAAAGACATTGTTGTCTATCATGTTTTATAATATTCGCTTCCACTAGAGGTCTGCACGGGCTCGGGTCGAGTAACGTAGCTATGTGTTCGGAGCCAGGCTCGGGCATGAAAAAATAAAAAAACATACATTATCGTATATCTAAATTGTATACATAGAATATTTCGGTGAGATAATATAAAATTATTTTTAATATTATGTTGAATTGTAGAAAAACTGCCGAGTTCAGGCTTGGGCAAGATATTCGGGATTGAGGGTCTGGCTCGGGCAGGGTATAATTTTGAAAATTTGACCCGTGCAGACCTCTGCTCCATCTAGTTCTAAATTTAAAATTAAGTGAAGGGAGAACGATAAACTCACCACCGGTCATTTCTTCTATATCTTTAAGCTCGTCAAAACAAAAAAGATGTTGAACGACTGAGTTTAAGAGAAAAAAAATGTTTCTAAAAAGATAATCTTAATTAGGAGTTCATATTGAGAACGGCCCTGGTTAATTATATATTTTAATATAGTGATAAAATCAATGACGTTAATTGAATTTTCGCTCGGTTTTTTTGGCTGTTTCTGATTTATACATTATAGTGTGTAGGTACGTGAGGTTTATGTTTCTGTTGATGTGTGCACGGTCAGATGCAGCCCGCTCGACGCACGACTCCGGAGTCCGCCGGAGGTTGTTCGCCGGGATGAAGAGTTTCTCGGTGTTCGGATCCCGATCCAGGAACAATTCTCCTCAGCACAGATCCATCTCGCTACCGGAAAGTACGGAACCAACATCACAAAGTCTCACCTTTCTAAATGTGTATTCGAAAAAATGTGGTGCGTCTCTCGCCAAAGGTGTTGGGCTTTTAGTGTTTAGCGTTTTAGCCACCGGGTGAACAACTTGTGTAGATGGAAATCATTTTTTTTTACCAGAGCACCAGTGAACGGTATTTAGGTACACACTGTCAAAAGGACACTGCAAGCTGAAAATTCATTCGTCATATCATTTAGTTGAAGGAATACATTTTTATTTTGACAAAATTTGGATAGTTTTTTATCGTTTTACGGTTGCCATGGAATATGAGGGTTACAAAAAATCAATTTAAAATATTCTTTAAAAAATACTATACAAAGCATATTAAAACACATCATTTAGATGTAATTAACATATTACATGGTAAATCCGTGAACTTGAAAGCCATAAGGATACCGAAAGGCGTAACCCGGGTCGCTAGCGACATAACTCAAGGAAAAGTAGAAAATTCAAACAATTCAAATTTGACATAATTTAGAATATAATATACATGTACAATGTAACTCTACTAACATTACCTTACAAAAAAGCAAAAAAAAATGTTCTACGAGAATTAATAGATTAAGATTATTGCTATTTTCGCTTCATGTTACTGTCAGAACATAAGAGTTCTGACAATGGTGTGAAGTCAACATACATATCGACCTCACCTTAATCTCATATATCTAAATACTGTACATTATTATATATTATAATAATTGAATCAAATGTTTAAAACATATGTTAAGCTCTGTATTTTTTAGTGTATAACTATTTTTTAAATTCACAATGAAAAAGTTACATGCGATAGGGTTGTTCTTTTTTTAATTTAGTCAAAATATTAGTATGGGGCTTGTATCGACATATCTATGGCAATCATATACACAAGTAGTCTCGAGCTTCAAATCTTATAGTTATTCGATGTTTTATATTTTTAATAATTATTTTGATGTCGTTGTGCTTCAGTGGGTACGACCCTTATTGCTATATCCGAGTTGAATTGCCTAAATGTTTTCCTTACACACTTTACATAAGACCAATGCTTGTTGTCAATTATCATGTTTGTAACATAATTTAGTTTTAGTCCGTTCGATCTGTGTTGCTTGCATTTTGTCAGGGCAAACATTCAAACATAGTTAACGCCCCGAATGTGTCACTATTATACAATAACCGCTTGACATTACATATATCCTTTTATTCCCTGCTTGACACTCCTCCCCGACAGAGTTCGATAGAATATGTTATATTTGTTTTTTTATCAGTTTTTTTTTATTTTAATTTTTGTTAAATTTTTTTTCTGTTAAAATATTGTTTTCAGAAATGGGTGGTACAGGAACGAGACCTTTTGGTCAGCCCCTTTGCTTCGTGCAAGATATTGAAGAACCTCCGTCGCCAATCAAATCTAAAAAGAGTGTCAGAAGAAAAAAATAAACCGAATAATTTGCTTTAGGGTTCTGTTTAAAATTTAGGAAATTTTATATTCTTAATTTATTCTACTCTTCGTTAGACATTAAAGCAAATACCCCACCCGCGTTATGTTACTATGTGTAATCAAAATAATTAGTTTAATAGTACAGAATTGCTCAACAATAATTTATTTAATATTCTATTTGTACATTAAATCACGGTTTTTATGCTAAAATCGTGAAACAATATGCCGAATGTGTCATATCCCGTCATCTGTGATAATTGTTAATTGACTTAAATAAAGAATATTTATTTTAAATTAAATCCAGCTTTTAATTCGTTTGTACCAGTATCTTTGCCTAGAATGTCAACGATGCAAGCGATATATTACATGGGTCAGTAGAAAAGTGAGTAATCAAAAAGCGCGCATGGGTCAGTTTTTGGTGAATTTTTATAATACGAATTTTGAAAACGATTTTATATCTAGCTATTTTTTGATTTGTAGTTTTTTATCGTTCGGATCTTACGATTCAGAAGATCTAAATGATAAACTTGCATGGTGCTTATGACTAATTTTATTCAAATAGTTTGTTGATATCATTAATACTTTCAGTAAATACTAATCATAACTTATTAAAAAAACATGTTTTACTTTGACTTTAATACAGCTTTAAATTTGTTTTTTCTTTCAACTTTGTAATACAGTACAATTTTTGTTTCCTCTGTATTATCTGTTTTCAGTGTGTTTATTTTTTAATGATACATTCTAAAAGTGGAGAGTTCTTTATTGAATAACATTTTTCTCTTAGTACTGATTCTCAACTACCTGCGGTGCTATTGAGGCTTTATCTTACCTTTTGGATTAAAAACTTATGCCTCTAACAATATTTATCCAAATTTAATGACCAATTATGTTGATGATCGTGTTTTTATTGTCAAGGTCTATTGTACTGTTTTTCTTTTGTACGTGATTGAGAAAAACAGCCTCGTACTGATTTGATGACTTGCGATTTGTCGATTTCTCACCACAGGCGCAGGTGTGACGATGAAGACATCCGTCAGCGCATTAATGTTGCGACAGTCTGACAGTTCCAGCCCAATCGCCGGTACATTATCGCCCTCTACAAATTGCTATTTTATGTAGTTCAGTCACCCATTATTAAAAAAAAAAGTTCAATACTAAACCTACCCGCCATGAATGACGAAGGCATAAGCAAGGATTTAGTCCGTATGTTTATCCGACTCCTCATTTGCTTTTGAAACGAATTAATTTTTCTCTTTCACTCTTTTAAGCCTGCAACTTTGTTTATTTTAAATATTATTTCAACAAACTTTCGTTTAAAAAATTACATAATTTATAGATTTCAGCCTGAACAAACCTAATGACTTCATTTTATATTTTTTTTAAATTTTATCGAACCAAACCAATATCTTCCCAAAAACATGGCATGTCTTCCGAGAAAATTGCTACATGATTATTTTTACACGCACATTTCCGTAAGGGGCACAAACTCTCTCCCAAGTACCGATACACTGCACTTTATGTAATATTTTATTACAAATTTATGAACTCTTTATATTTAGTGTGACCTATATTTTGAATTATGTGTTGGTTATGATATTTACATTGTGTTATAATATTCCATGTTTATTTTATGTCCTTGCGACTGCGTTGTGCTTTAAAATTGTATAATTAATGGCAATTTTTTATTAAATTTAAAATTAAAGAAATAAAGATGAATCTTTTATGGCATGCATATTTCTTTCAAGCTTGACGATGGATCTAAGAAAACCAACAGAAGCAATATAAAATTAGCCAAACGCTGTTTTGTTCTAATATTTTAATGAACCTTTTCTTCAATACCCTCTAAAATATGAAGCAGTCTACAATAATTCTTGTCGTGGTATTGTAGGATAATATTTAAAAAAATAAAAGTAAATTAGTATATAGTCACACGCAGTCGCAAATTTATGTGATAACATTGTCGAAAGGTGTGTTAATGTGACGCGTGTGTGCGATTGTAGCGCCACATTCTCCGCGACGGCAGAAGCTGAACCTGAGGATGAAGAGTCTCTCCTTGGATTCTCCGGAGAGTTCAGAGCAGAGGCGACGACCGGCGGGTCGCTTGGACGGCGCCCCCGTCCCCGCATCGGTCCAAATCACGGCGCACTCCACTGCTCATGCCAGGCTCCACTGTACGACTTATCAAATCTCCACTAACAAACGCCACGACTTACATTCGTTACAAATTATTCATAACTAATTTTATCTCTACTCACTGTCGATGTTAGCTTTCTGTTGTTGCCCTGCGTGCCGACGAGAACTGAGGGTCTATCCCGAAGCTTTCTACCACTTTTATATTTATTTTCTTCATTTGGCTGATGCAAATGAGATAAAGCTTATTAAATGAAAAATTCTTTTTTTTATATAATCTACAAACAAAAACCTATTTTACGCATTAAAAAATGACAGTTTTAATTCATGCGGCGAATAAATAGCAACGTATTTAGTTGTACAAAAATTATATAGTATAATTATTTATATACGCTATTTCAGCAAATGCTCTTATACGACACGGCTATAAATTATATAATTTTTGTAGAACTAAAATACATTGCTATTTTTCCATTGCGTTATAAAATAGTTCTAATAAATAAATGCCAATTCAATCAATAACGTTTTCAATCGGCTTGTTATAATTTTCAATCAATCGCTTGTTACAGCGAAAGCTCAATAACGAGACTTCATCTGTGCTTTAATATTACAGAATATGTTCTTATTCATTATTGTATCATTATACCTTATAATGATGAACATGAAACAATATTGAATCCATTTGGTACAGCTTTTATTTTATGTATTATATCACTTGATTATTTACACTTATTTGAGATGTAATAATTTCTTTATTGGATTAAATTGGAGAGAGAATGCGTAACGATTTTACAATATGTAAACACATTATTAAATTTCATCGCAAACTTCGCAGAATCGATGCATTTTAATAATCTTTATCTCATAATGGACCTTCGATTAACAAAAGTGTGGCTTTGATAGATGTTAATCTAAAGTCACAAAACAAAAAAAATAAAAATCATCACCGATTTTGCATGATTTCCATATCTAGGATGCACCTGAATTCGATGTTTACTCTAACCACGTCAGTCTTCCTGGCTTTTCGATAATTCTCCTGCCTGAGTGTGTGATATTTTTTACAGGTTCTTCAGCTTTTGCAGTTTATACATTTTATACTTATTATCACTTGTGTCATCTATAAAATTTACAATTCACTTTTACACATTTTATACAAAAACATTTCTGTGAATTTTTTATTTGGCTTTTTTGATAACTCTCATACTCATCATTCAAGAATTTCATCTTGTAAGAAAAACAAATATTTTCATTTCTAAATATTTAAATCACCATTTTTTTTAATTTTCTCTTTCACGAAACACAAAACATTTTCTGCTGAGTAATTATTATGATTTTTATTAAAAAAAATAGTTTTTGATGTGTTTGCAATCTTTAGATTTGAACTGAGACTCAATTATTGGCATATCTTATTATTATAACGTCATGCTTTTAAAAGAAAACTAGGATTTAAAAAGCAAACACTATTTTTTTATTTATTTATTTTTTGTCTAGCTGCAGCATCAATATTTTTTAAAGTTTAATTTTGCATAGGTTTTTCTTATATACATGTTCAATAGAAACAGCTAGAAATTAACAGGCGCTTGTAGTTTTAGAGCTAATTGTTTTTTTCTTATTTCAGATTTTTATAATTTGGCAATTGCCAAATAATCAATATAAAATTATTTGCTGACGTTTCTTCCTAGTTTGTCGTATGAAAATAATCATTTTTTTACGATAACCGTGGGTATATTTTCATAATTTTATTCAACGCTCTTAAAAAGACGCCAATTTTATTTCTATTCATTTCTAGATTCATTACAAAACCGTGCAAATAATTTTATATTTACATTTCTCTTCATTATGATTATTATATACTGTGTGTGATTTTATTCTTTGCTGTCGGTGTCTACTTATAATTTTTGTTTTAATTTTTAATTCTCTATTTAAACATTATTTTTAATAGGTGCTAACACTGATTTGATATTGCATGGTAGAAGTAGCCAAACACTACGTCACAGATCGCTCACAAAATCAAAATCAAGTATGGATCATTTATTAATATATTTTTATTACTTTTAATATTTAAAAAATCTTAGAGTTCTAATGAAAAAATAAACACTTATATTGGTTATAATACCTTGCCTTCTTTCTTATATTCAGTAATCTATTTATATATAATTTGAAATAAAAATTATTACTTTCATGTCTTCATATGTAGATTCAGTCAATTTTATTTAAATTATTTATATAACTTTATAATCATTAATAAACTACAAATTTTATTTTTTTAATTTACTTTTTCGTTGCTTTTTTACATGTGTATGCAACATAATACTTTTTCACTACATTAAAAAATAACCCAACCATCAATTTATACATTTCAAAATAATAATTCAATACTATACATTAGATGTTTTAAATACTTTTTCTCCTATTTAAAAATGTGAGCTTTCTTTCTAGGTGTGATTTTCACACGTAGTTCTGTGTGGCGTATTTTCTCGGAGAAATAATAATGTTTTTCCCATTACAGCGCCATCTAGTCCCGTACACAACAGGCGACTGCTTAGCGCTAGGAATATGCGCATGAGCAGTGTGGAATTACCGGACGACCATGACAAAAGCTTGTCCTCAGCCAGTACGAGTCCGTGCCCGTCGCCGGTAAAGCAGGTTTCTGTCGCACTTTAGTTTTGGTTTGAAGCGTCGCTTAATTACTGCACCATTTCTTTGACGATAATATTATGTTTGCGATATATGGAATAAATAACCTGCAGTGCAAAGGACACTGTATAATTTTCAAAATATTTTTTTATATCATATACATACAAAAAAACTTAAATTCATTCAAAGTTTTTATTAAGATGCTCACTGTCAATACTTTGTGGAATGGCATTATAATGAAAATAATATAACATTTTTAGCACTTCAGCCACATTGAATTTATTTGGATCAGGACCGGTTTCGCGTAAATTGAAGTAAGAGAGTAAATGAACACAATAAAAACCAAAACAACGATTCTGATATAATTGAGGATTTCGACTGAAGGTGGAATTTCAATATCAATTTCGAGTCGTTTTTTACTTTTCCATGAGTTTTATCACTTACGACCCGGGCTTCGCCCTTCGACATCTTCTGACGTTTAAAATCCCTTTAATCATTCGAATCGAATCGGTGATATAATTTGTCACTACAATGCCGCACCATCTCTTATAATCATTAAATTATTGTACTATACGGAAACCCCTTTAAAAGAATGTGTATTTAATTTTGTTACAATATTCACTTTAATGTCATAGTCTTCGACATCTTTCAAGAAAACGATTTCGTTTGACAACGAAAAAAAGATAAATACGATGATGAACCATAACGAATAAATAATATTTGTACTTATAAATCACTGTTTTTCAATACACTTACTGATATTGCGTTTTGATTTTGAAGCAGAAGCCGCATCGTCTTTTACCAACAAACCTCTACGTGATCTTGTACAACTTCAACTCTCGTCATCAAGATGAATTGGACCTAAAAGCTGGATACAAAGTGACTGTCATCGACACTTCGGACCAAGATTGGTGGAAGGGAAAATGTCTCGGGCGAGTTGGGTACTTCCCTTCAAAGTACTGCACCAAGCTTCAAGCTGGAGAGAGACCTCTGCAAGTCACACACAATCTGCAGGTTACTAAAAATACTTATTTCATCTTTTTAAAAAATAACAAAATTGCGTACAGTATAATATATGTATATGTGTAATTGTGAAAGTGATAATACACATTTGCATACAATTTTTAAAGGCTGGCTTATTCTATTTGATCACTTTTAAGGTGTTCACTGTCAATACTTGGTAGAATGGCATTGTAATAAAAATAATAAAACATTTTTAGTACTTATTCTACATACAATTTATTGGACCAGGACCGGTTTCGCTCATGGCGAGCATTGTCAACTGATAAGAAATACAACGAAACAGTGATGTTTATACAAATTTTAAGTATTAATTACAAGGTATGAAAAACAACTGGTATTATAACTAAGCAAATAAATTGAAGCTATGTGTAACAAAAATATATTATAATTAAAATGTTGCTAAATCTGGTCCTGATCCAATAAATTGTATGTCGAACAAGTTCTAAAAATGTTTTATTATTCTATTTGGCCTATAATTTTGTGACCTCGAGTAATTTTGAAACTATGGCAGTTAAAATTGAAATATTAAAAATGTTATTGATATTTCTTCTACACTATTATCTATAACCAATATTTTATTTAAAAACAAACCTTCCAATTCAAATCTTCAAATTTCCAATTCATAGTTTTGTTTATTTTGTTAGGTTTCCGACGGAGACAATGGGCTTATGTTACTGAGAGACCAAATCGTTATCCAAGTGGGAGAAGAAGTCGACGGCATGGTAATGATCAGGTCTGGTGACAATCGCCAGGGAGTCTGTCCGCTCAAATTCCTCCAGGAAGTGTGACACGACGGAGACCAGGACTTCTGCATTGCAAAAGACCGTGACTTGAGCCCGTATCACGCTAGCGCCTCAATCGACAGCAACTCCTTCGACGCCGATGATTCCAAAATCTCGTGCCAACACACCCCAACCTCTGAGGTGGCTTCGCATTCTTCCTCTTATAAAATGTCGGATAATGTATTCAGAAACTTGAAGCATTCTAGCCCTATCGCTACGCATGCTTCAATGCAAACTTATAAGTACCAATCCCAACACTATCATCAAAATACACCCGAGAAATTTGACTCCAATAAAAGCTATCTTAATTACCAAAGAGTAACCAACTTTACCTACGTCCAAAATGTTAATCTAAGCCGGCCATACGCTTTCAATTCTGGAAATTTGAATACCTTTTGTGGTGCCGATGGCCTTCTAAAGGCGTACTTTGGGTCGAATACTCCTATCCGAAGTGACATGCTGAGTAGCCATAACGACCGAGACATGATGCATTTGACCGCAGGTGTCAGCAGGAATGAGTCCGTCAAAAGCTCAGATCATATTTCCCCGAGTGCGCGAGACCTATTGGACAGGTGCAGGGGCCGGAAGACTTTGAAGAAACTGCCCATACTCTCATCGGCTCGTCCACTTGGCCTCAATTTCCCCACCCCCAAACGGATGGCTAATTTTATTGGGAATAGAAAAATATCAAACTCTCAAGAGCGGCCGCTGCTCATGGGATACCAAACCGATCCCGATGAATTTGAACAAGGCGCGGCATTTGAGATTATTCCCAACAAGAACGGATTGAAAATTGCACCTGTGTATACTCCAGGTGGATACAGCGGCACTCCTAGAAAATACAATCCAAGATCTAAGCTTAGCTCACACGAGAGACCTCTCCTATTTATGAGACATTGATATCATTATTCTGTTGTGATTATTTCGACGGCCTCTCTTAGGTCTTCTGATTTTTCAAAGATACTTATTTGGATAGTACTGAAAAGATATAAATATGCACAAGCCAAGTATGCGTCGATTTCAGTTGGTCAAAAAAGCTTTGCTGTTTACCTTTTGTCAAAGTAATTGAGTAATATTCAAAATACCTTCAAAGTATTGAAGATGTTCTTATGAATAATAAGTATACATAAAATTTATACATTAGATCACATATGTTTATAGTATATTTCATGCGGCCAAATAGTAAAAATGACACTTAAAAATATTAATCACTGACGGTTTAATGTAAAGAAAATGTTTCATTTGCGATGATTACTATAAAATATTGGAAAGTCTGATTAAATAAAGGTAAATACGAGCGAAATAAATTGACTGTCACAAAGAAGATGAAATTTTAAATTGAGGATGGGAAATCACTATTAATTAAATATACTAAAGCTTCTTTGATATTTACAACTTCGTTTATCTATCATAACATTTCATTTTGTGATTATTTGGAGCTTGAAGAATTTAAGGGATGGCATGGATTTCAAGCCACCATCTATTCCAGGAAAATTAATGAAAGTGACTGGGGTCTTATTTTCATTTTTAAATGTCTATAGAAAACCATTTCAGTTTGTTTAATGGTTTATTTACATAACATATATCAAATGATCAAAATTCTATTCCACGTTAAGAATTTCAGTCACGATAATTTTTATATGAATTTTTTACTTATAAATAGAAATGTGATCCCTACATGGCTTTAAGGCATTGTTTTTGAGCTAATGTACTTATATTAGTAATAAATTTGGCTGACGGGCTCTTTAAAAGGATTGTTCGACCTAAGGTTTATTTTTGCGCCGTTTATGAAAAAAATAGATTTTGTGTGGAATGTATGTACTATTTGGGGCTATAATTTGAATTATTCATTTTCAATATACATGTAATGTTTGTAACTTCAGAGTATTTGTAAAATTATGTAAAAATCATTTATAATTACTTACCATCAGAATACCAAGGTATAGAAAAATCTAATTTTCTAACATATTATATAATAGCACTACCTTAAAAAAACAATAGTTTGTTTATACCCATAGAAATTTCACCGCGTAAAATAGTAGAGAATATTTTTAGCTAACGTAGATGATTAGTCATATGCATAGTTTTATTAATAAAATAATTATTAGATACTTTATGTTTTTTTTTTACACCCATGGACGGATTTTATTTCACAGAATGATATCTCTTTAAAATATTTTTTTTATAGTCTGTTTAATTTGTAATATCTTTTGTGAATCATTTTTTTACAATTCAATTCACAGAACTATTTCAAGATACAAAAATCAATTTACTAATATACAACATTTCCCAACTGGTGGGTGCGTCAACCCCGACAACTGCGACCCCTACCAATGTCAATAGATATAACAAAAATGCATATTAAAATCTCATTGAATCGTATTTATCAATTCAAAAGTACTTGGAAGAATGTGGGGCTGTGGCATTATGTTGGGTACCACTGGTAAATAAAATTGGGTTGATTCAATCTTAATTACATTATATCTTCAATATTATCAAATTTTAGTTGGGTTATTTTTGTGATAATATTTTAGCATTGAAAACTTCTTTATTTGTTGTGTATAAAATGAGAAATTCTTTATCAATTAATGATATATTTATGTTCTAATAAATGTTAAGTGTTTGTGACGTGTTCGTATTTTACGTTTTAGTTCTATTTAAATCATTGAAATATACATACTTTATCGGGACCGAATATTGCCTACCGTATGACCTTATGAAATATTCTTATAATTCATAACTGGCTGACATTATTTAAGTATTTACTTACCTATGTATACGTATTCTAGATATAATATTAAACGTACTTATAAGTAAATTTCCATTTCTTCTATTCCATCATAACTAATCAAATATATCAAAATCCTAACATGTTTACACAATACAAATGGTTCTCTTACCAAACGACCTTACCATTAGACCAGTGATGCACAACCTACGGCTCGATACGTCTAATGTCAGTCACCTTTTTTTGTCCTGAACTTTTCACGGACTATGGAAGAACAATATTAATTTCAATTTGATATCCACTAAAGGTAAAGATAATTTAATCACATTTACTTATGTGGCCTTCAAACAATTTGAAAATTGATAAGCTGGCCCTTCTGCCGAAAAGGTTTTGCATCACTGCATTAGGCGGAAATTCTATAAATTTATATGTATCATTCGAATTTTCTTAAAAGTAATGTTAAACACGTGCACGTCAGTCAGAAAACGCTGCAATAAAATTTCTTGGTTTTAATGGCTGTATTATCATGAAAATCTTAAATTTTTATGATTATATACTATTTCTATATTTTAAATAGATATATATTCAAACATTAGTTCTTAATTTAGGATTTCGACTGAAGGTGCTTGATGGAATTTGAAGATCAACGACCCGGGTTTCGTCTTTTGATATCTTCAGGCATTTTAACTGCACGAATGAACTTTTGAAGTGCCTGAAAATACCGAAAGACGAAACCTGGGTCGTCAGCGACTAAGCTCGTAGAAAAGTACAAAATTCAAAGATTCAAATTTATTCTCAATATTATTTTGTAAAATTTTACCCATAGAACGATTAATACCTTGCTTACTTTAACCGGTGTGTTTTCAAATGAAAACGATAATTTTCGAAATACATATTGACCATTTCAGTTTAAAATCTATTTCAATTGATTGATTGATGACCAAAAGATTCAAGCAAATTTAAATACCCTAATATTTATTTGACCTATAAGTATTATTAAATAAAGTAAAATGCCAGGCATTTTTGTGCTCCATTTATTTTAAATAAATAAATATATTAGATCACATCCGAATAACGACTACTTTTCAGTTTATGTCAGCAAATTGTATCTTTTTAATCCTTCAATAGTAAAGAGCATTTTTGCATCTAAAAAAATATAATTCAAAACTAAGGTTCGATATATTTTTGAAAGATCAATTGCTCTAAAATTATGGATAATATATGGATTAATGTGCATACATTTCGAATCAAAGTGAAACTGTATCTGAATGGCAGTCGCCGATAATTGGGAAGGTTTTCAACTTCAATCAAATTTGCAACTGATTTAAATATACAAATTTAACATTGGTATCTTGATTCAGGACTTTTTTTTACAAATGTCGCTTTGTCCATGTAAAGATATTTTATATTTTTTATGCTTTATGAAAAATTCTGACAAAATGGGTGGTGAGACTATTTTTGGTATTAAGTTTTATCAAATGAAATTATGCAACAAAAATAGAAGTGAAAAGATTAGAGACAATCACATGTTTCTTTATATACATATGTACACACCGCAATTCAAAAATATATTAAACAATATATTTACCCAATTACAAAAGTATCACTGAAAAGTTTTTTAAGTCCCTTGATTCAATTGCAAAAGAATACCACTTTTTCAAATTAATTCGAATGATACTGTCAAAAAATGGACAAAATTGTTTCACATATACCAATTTTATGCGAACAGTAAGTGTTTTCTCATTCGCTGATAATATTGGATGCAGTCGTTTTATCCGTCCTCTCAAAAACATAATAAAATAATATAAATACTTTTTGTATGTATAAGATTATACATGACACAATATTTTGGGTATTTACACCAAGATCACAGCAAAATTTGCAAGCTATTGTGTTTTCGTTAAACTGCACCTCGTCCACATTGCATGCTGCGTGGAAAACATAAATACTTTACGAAAACATAAGCATGATTTACTGTAAATAGTTTATTGTAATTCTTAATAATTATAAAATTAGACTTACTTGCCATATCCCAACAATAATATATCTGTACTTTCAAAACCATATTTGCTATAACCCAATGCCTCTATGTTATAATGGAATACGTATTTTAGTTTCATGAAATTGTATTTTACCACGTTAAGTTTAAATAATGTTGTTTTATTAGTTTTCCTTTGATTAATTAAAATTCATGATGGCTTACAACATTCATAATGTAGACGTAAGTTTGCGAGATCACATTTATAATACATTTATTATATTGTTCCTATATTGTGTATCCAAAGTTTTGCAGTATTCCAAAAATTGAAACAAAGTTCTGATCTATTCGAAAAGCATTTGTAAATGTATTATTTTGACTAGTGTTATATTATTGCTTAAAAGATTTGACATGTTTATTTATTTATTTACGTATATATATATATATGATATAAACATTACAAAAATCACCAATTATAAGTTTATTGCTTTTGCAATGTGAAAATAAATATATAAAATGTTATATCTTTTTGCGGGAACTGAATACTGTGTCATTTTTATTTTTAACTTAAACGTCACCAGCTCTTGTTTTCATGCATATTTATATATATTATAGTAGACTAAAATAACTGTGATTACTTTTGTTTTTATTATTAAAAATATATATCATTTTTATTGTTATTATAAATCCAAGTTCTCTACGTAATATTGTCGTTTTTTTTGATGAAATCTTTACTAAACGTTATTCGATCATTTTTCAGAAATTTTAATTACAGTTGAGTGATATTTTTGTTCCGTTACAAATGTCTTTCTAAAAACACACTCCTGCACAGTCAGTCGATGTTTACTAATAATAATTGTCTATTTGTGGTGAATATTCAATACTTAGCTAATTAAGTTGTAAAGTAAACAGGTATTACATTTTTAAAAAAATGATTCTGTGTAGGGTGTGTCAATATTTTGATTCACTATTATAATGTATTGGGCTCAATGTTTCCATATTAAAAATATATTTCAAAATACTTTATCATGGTAAATACCTGTATTGGTACGAGAGACTCCATTTCGAGCATCGAATACCCGATACTCGAGAATACTCGTCCATTTACTTGATAATCGAGTATTTTGAAAAATATTCGAGTCATACTCGTAATTTATAAATGTAGAATTATTTCCAAATTTTATTTACCTGCGAGAGTTTATTTTGTTACTTTTGCTTTGGGTCCTGTTGACTTATCTTATAATGGGAGTTTATGTTGACAAGAGATAAAATAAGATTAAAAAAAATAATCTTTTGAATTGCCTACTGATGGATGCAGCGCAGCTGTGGCAAAATATAATCAGAAGATTGTACATGCCTTCACTCGTATTTTATACACATTTTGGTACATCCATACGTTTGGGAAACGACTCGAGTATTTTAAAAATGTACTACTCGATACTCGAGTAGTTGAAATGTCGAGTAACTGGAGTCTCTAATTGGTACCATCCACCAAATGAAAGTTGCTTATTTTCTTTAAAATTGCCTGATTTGATAAAGGAACAGTATTTTGAAAATGTGATATCCCGGGGTTATGTAACTATTATGAAATTATAAAGAAAATTATCGATTGTTATGGCGTTAACACTGACAAAAAGAATGGAAAATTTAAAATTAGCATTACTACTTTAAACAATATGTTATTTATTAGGTATACTAATGATTGTAATGCATTTAATGTCGGTTGAGAGCATTTTATATGTATTTTAAGAGGATATATTACCCGAGAGTTTATTGTATTTATGATTAATATTAAAAAGAAACTACGTGTACACTATGCATCTACGTATAATCATACGCACCTAAATAAATGAGTAAATAAATAATAATGTTATACGGTAGAAAAAAATACTACCCTAACGATGTGAACAACTAATTATACCTTATATGTATTGTAAACTGCACCAAATTAAAAATTATTTTAAAATATATTTCGTGTTTCTTTTATCGGTAGCCGTTGACGTAATCATGAAAACATAATAAAATAATGCGCACGAGAATGTCTTGTGCATTTTGTAAAGTTCTGTATAAAATAACACTTTGATTTCTATATATTTTTTTAATGATCATATTTTAACCTGAAGCTTTAACATCCAAATCTATTCAAAAAAGTTCTGCATTATAATACATACATATATACAAACTATTGTAGGTGATTCCAAGCGATGTGAATATAGCAAACGCTATTATATGTACGTCTTGTTTGGTATACTTATCGTTCCATTTCACAGCATTTGAGTAATTTTTTACACACAAATTCATTGACTTGATATGAACGATGATGATATGATATAAAATTAATAAATGATGAAAATAAACGATGAAAGTCTGTTTCGATTGAAAAACCTGACAATTTATATTTATTAAAAAAAACAATTACTCCTTTTACTTGTACAACACTTGTTTTAAATTTGTCCGTACCGCTTGTTATATACTGTGCAGCTATGTAAGCATTAAAAAAATATGAAAACGACGATACTAAAATAAAGAAGAAAACGTAAGTTAATGACTATTTGGAATGTACATATATAAGCAGGGCTGTCGAGTCGGACTCGGAGTCGCGGAGTCGCGGTTTTTTGGCCGGAGTCGGAAATTTTGAAACATTTTATTTGTGCATATATGTAATATGTAAAATTTTGATTTGGTCGGATTGGTTGGATTGTATTTAATTAAATACACATGACCAAAACGTGACGAAATTAAACATTTTTTAGTCGGAGTCGGAGTCGTGTTTTTGGTAAATGCTGGAGTTGGAGTTGGAGTCATGCGATTTTTAACGATTTTGCAGCCCTGTATAAAAGGGCACAAGAGCATATCATCCGAAGATGGCAGAGGTAGATGAAACGAGTGTTATTGCCATCGCTTGATCGACAGTGCATGAATCCAACACCGCTTTACTTCTGAGGCCGCTGCATCATCGAACCTTGACTGTATACATTTCACAGGCTGCTTCAATTTACGATCTTTATCGAATATACTTAATAGGGAAAAGAAAAAAGTAAGTTATTTTCAAAAGAGAAATATCTCATCAAAATCAACAGCTTTTTAATACCAACTAGGCCTGGGAAATCACTCGAACACGCAAACAGACACTGCTAGTCAATTAATTGATCTTCCTGATTCGATTTGTATTCAGACATTACGCGATGGCTCAATTCTAATCGTATTGCTCGCAATTTAGTGACTCTTTCTTTTAACCTTCTACTGACAAAGCAGTGCTAAGGTTGGAAAAAAATAGTCGGGCTAGATTCATCTGAAAGCCACCGCAAATCAGTTGTCTTCTGACTCTGTCTGCTATTGAAACAGCAGTATAAGAGTGAGAAAACAAGTGAATCGTGATTCTTACAATAATCCCTTCGATGCGAACGAGTGACTCTTCGTAATAGTCACTTTAAAGACCTTGTCATTATGATTCGTCCGCTAGCGAGAACGCAAAATATCTATTTCAAAAATTATTCAGATAATAATTTCAATGTTTGACAAATTCAAACAAATTCATTTCATATAAAAAATATTTTATAATCTTCACAAAATCCATTATTATCCATTGACAATTATATGAAAGTTATTTAAGTCATCCGAAAGTAAGTAAAGCGAAACACGTGTCCCATTTTGTTACACACTACGTGGAATAAACAGTGAAAAGTTTTGAGTTTCGTAGCAAGCGCATATCTTCGTAGTTTTGTTAGATTAAATTGTGTAGTATTTCTCTCTCTATAATCAAACTAAAAACAAGAGGAGCCATGGTATGTAGGCAAAGTTTCAAAAGTTTCAAAAATTTTAATATAAAAAGAGCTACCTATAATATTTCATGTTTTTTTCTGCATACTGCATATGGCAGTGCAGTGCACATTTTGGTTTGCGATAAATTCTCATAATGAAGTTTTTTTATACTAACTATTATAAAATATTTGTGTATTTCAAAAAACCTTAATCACTGATATTATATAATGCAGTAATTTTCCTCCGACGGGCGGACCCATTAACCATAAAATTAGTAAACCCATGTGATATTAATAATGCAGTACCAATGTTACTATTTGTTTTTATACATATATCAAGAATTACGGAATTAGTACACAGGACAAGCGTCATTATAGCTACATTACAGAATTAGTATCAGTAAAAGCTAGTGGCCTTTTAAGACAATAAATCTCATGAAATGGGTCTTGAGATTACAAGAGACCATCAAAACCCACAACTTTTAATGATCACCTTTTAAAATCCGCTTTTTAATTATCACATTGAGATTGAATGTTTAAATCAATGTACCAAATCTAATTAAGAGGTTAAAACAGAATACTGAACTGCCTTTCCAAGCAAGAAGGCAGTCTTGAACTGTCAAACGTTTGATAAAAATGGCATAATGTGGTTATTGAAGTTTTGGTATTTTGAATTTGGAATTAATAATTCCCACTTGGTAAAAACCCAGATTAGCTTTCACTTCGAGAAATACATCACATCAATTTGTCACATTATATAACTTAATATTACCATATAAAACTAAGGTGGTGGAACAGAGAAGAAGATGTATTGTGTACCCTGTCTATAACTGTTTATAAGTATGAGTAAATGCAGGTTTAAAACATAGTTCTGACCAGGGCGTAAGCCGAAATAACTATTAACAAATATATAGAATAATTTCTGTAGAATTAAAATAGATTGTTATTTTTCTCACCGTATTTAATATAAAGCGGTTGGGGCGAAAATGAACTAATTTCTTTGTAAACAAAACAAGTAATAAGTAGTTGCATTAACTGCCTCTTTGCTAAGAATACTAGAGTTGCTGATTTGCTAAGAATTTTTTATCTGATTTTTTGAATATTTTAGTTATGCAAAAGTGAGCACCATATATAACTTTCAAAAATATTTATTAAATTGCATTCAAAATTCAATTACAGTCATTTTGCGAGTTACTACCTTCTTCCTTGGGAGGGCAGTGCAGTTTATATGTTCAATAATGAAAATTCCTGAAAACCGGTTGCTTTTACGGCATTTTCTTCGAATATGTAAAATAATTCTTGTAATTAGCTCTCCAGTATGCATTTGGATAAATTATCGGATATTTTTATGATTCATAGTCTCTGACGTTGGTTCCACAATTTGACCGTCTCTCATTCTATAAATATTTGTCATCGGAAGTGAAAAGTAATTCACGTTGCTGTTTATCCACTCAAAAATAATCATAATATCTATTGATGATGCAGCTCTGGAAATTTCCGACGGAAATACAAAAGAGGAAATATTTGAAGATAATTTAAAATCAGATATTCAATGCGCATACAGGCCTAGAAAATATATTTCAAAAAAGAGCGTTCGTAAGCTTTAATTTATACATTATTTTTCGTTATACGTACTTACTATCATAGTTATTGTTGTCAAATGCATGGCGCATTGGCGTCAACTATAATTTCATGTATGGTAGTTTCTATTTATTCCCATAAAACAATATAATTCGTATGACAAAATTATGTCAAAAGATAATTTCTATTTTATTTCTTGATTTCTATCAAGTGTCTTATGATGTTGCACTGACTAACTAATTCTTTTAAAAAAAATGCATATACCTACAACCATATTTATCACATACGATACCATATATCAGATACGTAAATATTGTATATTAATTGATCTATTTGAGGCAATACAGCAAACAAACCATTCAACTTTCGTGGTGAAAAATGATTAAATTTCATAATATGTGCTGCATAAAAAAAACTATTGTGATATTAATAATTTCTAGTTCACAAGTCAATAAAAAACAACAACAAATAGTTTTTAAGAAAATCAAATTTTATATACCCAGCTCTAAATTAAATATTCCTAATTCTCTTGAATGAAATATTCGACAGCCCTGACGAGAATTTCTAGCATAACCCTAGTTGACCGTGCCATGGTATGCGAAGAAGGCCGGATTACGCTGTAAAGTTCTGTTTTGTCGAAAATTATATGAAAACAAAATTTTAATTATCATCCTTTTGATGGAATAGAACAATTTAAAACGGAAATGCCTAATTTTGGTATTAAAAAATGCTAAAAACTATTGATAGCAGATATTACAATGTGACTGTATTCAAATATTGCGGTCATACAATCCTCATACCAGTACAGCGTAAGCCCGCCGCCAAACTAGTTGACGTGTTTCCTCGCAGATGGCAGCACTAAAATATTTGACATTCCTCACATTCCATTGCCAGCAGGCTGGGCACAAATGTCAAATACTATTAATTCATCAACAATATTCGCCGTGAACGGTCGCTAGTTAGGTGATTGTGGTTATTTTTGATTCAATTGAAAACAACAATCGTAGTACGTAATATTTCCGTGACCAGTGCACAACGTTTCTGTTCTGTATCTTTTGATATTTTGAATTTGGAACGAAGTCTATCGGAATGCGGTCGTTCCCGCATCGCGTCGCGGTGTATTGATTTTTTTCAGAGCATACATTTTGTCCGTTATTATTCGTGAATTTCGTGCTATTGTGTACAAACGTTAATTGTTCTGCTTGAAACCTTTACCACATTCCTTCCAGTGATAATCCAACATTCGCTCAGACGAGTGATAATTAAATAGCGGCCAAATTGTGATTGTTATCGTCGTATTTTTCTGTGCCGTCAATATATTGTTTATCTACGATTACAAATTGTCATGGTGCATCGCTGATTGATTATACTGACAAGTCTAACAATTACGAGGTAAGCACACAGCATTCTTTTAAATTTATATCATATCTCGCTCTCGTATGTCATATAAAACTTTCCGGCAAATATGTATAGCATTCCAACAGATTAAGCGATGTAAAAATAAATATTTTTGAAGTAAACATTAGGTATCATTCAGTTCAAAGTTGAAATAATAAATAGTTATTAATCTACGCGAAGTACGCTCAACACATTCCAACAAAATCTTGAAAAAATAAATTATACAATCATAGCACGCACACTTCGATAATTTGCCAGACCAAAAACAATTTTATTTTCCTAACAAAGAGACAGTTCTTACTTGCTTCCTAATCAATTATACATCATTGGATTTTGTTTACACCGTCATAAAACAAACGAACTTACTTATTCCAAATTTATTTGAATTTGGAACCAAGAAATATTCAATCAAGTAATAATATTTAATAATAATAATATATATCCGAATATGCTCGCAGGCATAATATAATAATTCTGTTAATGCGAATGTAGTGTTTTTTTTACAACTTTATCTGGTTACTTTTAAAATAATAATAATATAATATGCTCCATAAAGGTTGTTATGGAAATACAATAATATCAGCCGATGTCTTCTTTTTGGCGCAGCTGTCGCTTCGCATTCCACACGAAACTTACCAAAGGTTTCTCATCGCCACACCACAAGCGATACCGCATAACTCGATTTCAACATTCTGTTTATTTATTGAGCTGAAATTTTTGTAAAGAAAAAAAACCTTACTCTTATCAATACTGTACATATAGCAAATGGGGTCATTACAAATAGTAAAATAATTAAACATGACCACGATTCGTCTTTGCCCACCCAACGCGTGATAATAGCAGTCCCAAACATAATGTAGGTATAAATAATATTAACAATATGAATTGTGTTATAGAATCGAATCAGAAATCACATTCGCTGGTAAACGATGTTAAAAACATACTCTCAATAAGTACTTTTTCTAAAAATGCTTCGAACTTCGTGTTTTAAGCTATCTCTCGCAAAGTGTTTCTTTTTTCCTAACAATATTCAGAACAAAAATGTTTCAGTATTTAAAAAAACACGTAGAAATTAAAAATAACGCCTTCAATTCCATTAAAAACACTTTAAAATACGAACCCTATTAAATAGAACATATAAGTATCTTGCCAGAACGATGAACGATATGAACTACCTGCGAAAATATAATTACTTAGATGTATTTAGATCATGCGTAGTAGCGTAACTCCAATTTGATGGCGTCCATGTTATCATTGATATTAGACAAATGAATCGTAAAAAAGAAAGTTGCGACACTGATTCAAATTTACATAAAAATTACTACACACCTACGGTTTCATAACTGTTAAATAATCCTCCAGTGTATAACTATTAGTCCAAATATTTATAATCGCTGACGAAGCGAAACCAGCCATCGTCTGAAGTAATCAAAATATCGAGTACACATTTTATTAATTCTTCAACCTTTTTCGTTTTTTCATCGTGACGTTTCAGTGTAAATGATATTAGCTCACTTCATATCTTTCTGAAAACTTAATTCTTTTGTATAATAATACTCTGCTAAAAATACTATATCGAAAAAAAAAGATTTACTCACCTGTGGAGTAAATTTAAAAAAGTATTTAAATATTTTCACATATAAGAACAACTTTGTCAGGAATACGGAGGTAAGAGAGCGGACAAACCAGCCCCTTATTACGTCCAAAATTAAAAGGCGACGATGGACCTGGCTTGGACATGTGCTGCGGATGCCCCAGGGGAGCCTGAATCCTGCCTGCCTCTTCTATCAACCTGATGGATCCCGACGCCGCGGAAGGCCTCTGATGACCATCCATAGGATGTACTCAGGGGAGCTAAGGGACGCCGGGATGACCTGGGAAGATGCGAGGAGGTTGGCGGGAGACAGAGAATCTTGGAGGCACCGTGTGGCGGCCATATGCTCCGAATAGGGAGCGGATATGGGAAAAAAAAAAACAAAAAAATAAGAACAAAGTGTAATTTTTTAAATAATTGCTTATTCATCAAGACAATTTGCCGCTTATTATCCAACAATCTTATAATAATTATGTATTTTTACATAACAAAAAATAATGATCCTGGTACTTTCAATTTATTATTGCGTAAACTTTTATGGCGTATCCAATGTTCTTACTCTGGATTCAGTTATTCCATTTCAATAATGGCGTAAAAACCAGATACTCAGCACTCGCCGTGCCACCCCACGTTTTACGCACGTCCGTAAATGCGCCCCGCGCTTATTTTTTCAGTACGTAAGTCCCCAATAATGCATCACTTCCACTGTTACCCCTCATTTTTACGAGCAAGGGGAACGCTCCATCCGCTCTAAATATAGCGGCGCGCCTCAATGAAGCGCATTTGTTTTTTTTCTACGAGAAACAGTAATATTTCGAGGCATCGGTACATCTCTACAAAGTAAACTGATATAATTACAGTGCTATTTACAAGTATCCATCAATCATCGTTGTACGATGTATAATAAGTAGAGTTAATAGAGAATGAATTGAATTCTTTCACATCATCGTTTGCATTCTGATACATTGATGTGAAGTTACAAAATAAACGCGGTCTTTTCCAGTTACAGACTTTTCGGTTGGTATGACTGCTTATATTGTTTTATATCATAACATTTGCTTAACATGGTAATTTTTCAGACTTAGTTATTCTCCATCGATTATGTATATTAAATATAGTCAGTTGTGCTTGTTGCTTCTAGAGAATTTTCGATCATCTTTATAACAGAATTCTCTAACGGAAACAATGATTATAAAAATCACAATATGGATGCATTGGTCAAATTAACCAGTTAACATAAAAGATGATTTAGTCAGTTTCATCTACGGATATGGCCTATTATGGCCCATAGCATATTATGCTACGAACATGGAGTAAAATAATCAATTCAAAATAACTGAATTTTTATCTCGGTATTACGATGTATTCGAAAAATCTTTAATATGCGTTACCAAAATAGATATCATTATTTTTGTCTTATTGAATATAGATGATTCACAGTAGGTTACATGTTTATAAAAATATTTTTACGAGTAAGAAAACATATTGACGTTCTTTGTGGAGGGGGGTAGAGGAGCTTTGGTCTGCCCCCTCCTGAATTTGTATAAGCATCCATTATTTTTTTATTGCTAGCTGCAATGGCTTGCACATGATATATACAAAATACATGATTTAAGTACAAGCTGGTTATTTTTGAAAATAGAATCCACAATTATTGCGCATGTATATTTATAATATTAATAGTTGTTTATTTCAAAGAATTGTGTGTGGACTAAATGTGATTTTTTGGCTTCATTCAATTGATATCCGCTATAATATAGCGACGTGAAAATAGGCAAACCCATTTCAGAATAATGCTATTAGAGTAAACCTCTACCTTGTCGGTCTCTGTGGTCTAGTGGGAAGAGTTTTGAACTGACAATCAGGTGGACTCGGATTCAAGTCCCTGCAAGGTCTGATTTTTTCAATTGAAAAAGAGATCTTGGACATGGGTTTAAAATTGTTGTAAACTACATAACAATTTTTATGAAATATGATCGAATATTATATACACACACATGTCCATTAACTGTCATAATAGAATAGATTGATTTGCGGCGGGGTTGTTGCTGCCTTGCGCGTAATGTATGCGCGACGTTGCACACATTACCATTACCAACTATTTATATCTATTATAACCGTAAAGTTACAGTTTTGTCATCAAACCAAGTATGCATTCTAAATCCAGTTACTCCACGTAAATTATTTATTCGATATCTCAACAATTTGGTTATTATCGATGAAAAGCCTAGGCTAACTCAAATAATACCTCTACTAATTGATATTCCTTTAAAACGACGTAACAATAGTGCTAAGTCGTATTTCCACATAACATATAAGCACGTGCCCTGACATAATTACCTAATTATCGTAGATATTTGCCCCAATCCATCCACACACCGATCCTATTGGTATATGATCTCAACAAAGACGTAATTCAAAGCTTGAGAAGAATTGTATTTATATTGAAGCATTTATTTTCAATTCCACATTCAACTAATTGGCCACTTCTCAGGAAAAATATTTTACTAACATATCCTATTTCTAATAACTTAAATAATTTGCCTTAATATGACAATAAAGGCATCGATTATCTCACTTGTTTGTTATAGCACTAATTACCACTGGCGTAAATCGCTTTGCAAGTCAAAAACCCTGAAATAAATAATGGCAATTTATTTTCGGTGCATTTGATACATAATCTAAAAGTGTCTAGTGTTGAAATAAATTTGGGGAAAATACCTACGCTATTGTGAGACATATTTCTGAAAAATGCCTCTCGAAATATTGGGTCGTCTCACTGTCTGGCAATCTAGCCCGAGCCGCAGAACTCGCAGTAATATCTGTATCTATTGTTTGCCAAATAATGGACGTTGTATAAATTCCACTAGTGCCAGGTGCACTCGAAGAGGCTTAACACTCCACTTTACCTGAGATTAGGTAGATACAATGCATATCTCACTTCACAAATTTCACTTCTGGCTAGTTGGCAACTATTGTTCGAATCAATACAAACGACCTGCATACAATGTGCATGTTTTGTTCTGCTTTTATTATAACAGCGTGTTGAAAATGTGTTAAGATTTTTTTCACTTCATAATTAGTCAGCGTAATATTAGCATTCCCCATTTAACGATGTTTTTTTGTCAATACATGGGTCTGGTAAAGTTCATTTAAAATACAGAGCAATGTGTTTAATTCCTCGCGAATCATTGACCCATGTTGATATCACGTCTTCGTCAGAAATAGTATAGTTCTGTTAGTGATGAATTTTTAACAAATATTACTGACTGTAGCATGATGCTGAAATACCCTTAATTTTTGTGGAACTAATTACGTTGAACTGTTGACTTATTTCAACTATACTTTTGGCAGTAATCGATTGTATCCATCTTATTCGGTAAATGTGTAGGTACCGAGTCGATGTTATGTTATTACCTATGGAGTAGGATGAGATCAACTTTTTACATGTCTGCGCAGTGGCTTATGTGATGGCAGCTTTATAATCTGTCCAAAATAAGTAGATAAGTAGTTATGTAGCCGTCAGAGTTCTTTTGGTGAGCGTTAGATTGACATATTGTTGATACGATGGAATGCGCAGTCGGCTATACCTCAGACGAGGCGAGAACCAGCGGCAATCATTTCGAATGAATTATTTTGTGTTTTTCTCAGTACGGTGGGAAAAATCAGAGTTTCTCGTCAATAGCGAGCGTCCGCCCGTTCGATCGTGAGTATTTTATTCCATTATACGAACTACGGAGCCGGCAGAGGAATGCGAAGGTTACAAAGCTGTGCTCACTGCTCGGTGCTGTATCATCACGCCGCTATTTCTGAACAGACATGCCTTTCTGTATTGCCATTATTAGATCCATATTATCAGTTATCTTGCATTTGTATGTCATACCTACTCGGCAAGAACCAGAGCCGACACAAAGTTGACACGTTTATTTACATTGATTATATATTTGTAATATAAACTATAAACACATCTATTCTGACGTGTTACCTACTCAATCAATTAATATCAAACACGAAATTCGAAATATTTTATTTATAAACAGTAAAAGAACACTTCCACAGTCAATTTAAAATATTATTTAATACGCCTTTATAGACGAGGTTCATTCTTTGTATAGTATTCCCGTTAGATTCATAAAATAACATATCGTGCATATTAATCTATAGTTCACACAATATATCTCGATTGCAAGAAATGCTATTTTCAGATGAGACAATTGTCTCTCATATAAGTTTGATTCTATTTTTCGCGAGTTGTATACTGATTAAAATAACTCGTTATATGTTCCGATATATTCGCCATAAAACATTTTCAATTAATGGTATGACAACTGCTATCGACAATTGGAGGGCTTTCGTTTTCGTTTGAGGAAATTCGACGCATGAGTGTGTTTTGTTTCCGCTCATGCTACTTATGGATGGCTACATAAATTATTTTGAATATGACGAAAGAGCGCTGGCAACTCACATTGAATGATAGGGATTGAAAACACATCAGAAGATTGGTGCCACTAATCGATCGATATGAGTAGCCCCCATCCCAATCAATTAATGTCTATAGAACAGCCATTAATTTGACAAAGTTTGTATGCGTTGAAATTTGTAATCTTTCGCTGTTTCTGGCATGGCTTAACTGTCAATCTAAAAATGAGAAACTAAATCGTCCATTAAGTTGCAAATGTTTTTATAATTTCGTAAGATATTGAGCAGATAAGTACCCGGGCATCAAGGCCAAGTGGGGATACAACAAAGAAAAAGGTATATTGAAATCGCCACAACAATGTCGCAAATTATTTTTCATTTCACTAATTTATTTATTTGTCGAAATTCTCGCATTCCGATGTCTCTTAATGGTCTCCGACACCGTTACGTTTCGAATTATCATTCGAAATAAAGTTATAAACATTTTTGTATGCATATTTTCAACAGTAAATTGGTGGCAGTCTTCGTAGAACAAATTAAAATTCTTTCCTCCAAAGAAGCGCGACGCTTATTAGTTCCCGTGAGAATACGTTCATATGCGAACAGTGCCTAGGTCTGTAGGGAAGCTAGCAGTCGATGTATTTATATTCCATGAAGTTAATTATTTTTAAATTTAATTGAAATTAAGTGGAACATATATAACTATTTCAACGATACTTATATTACAATTAATCACACGTTCGTTGAGTAGTCACGATAGCTGTTGATAAATTGATATATGTAAATGAAAAATATCAAAAATTGTACATTAAATTTCTACGTATATTAAGGATTGGAAATTAGAAGTATCAATGTTGTAGAGTCGTAACCAGGGCTGTAGAGTCGGTGAAAAAAAGTTCGACAGCGACTCCGACTCCAGCATTTACCAAAACCACGACTCCGACTCCAACAATTACCAAAAACACGACCCCGACTCAAAAAGTTTAATATCGTCACTTTTTTTTGCCTTATTTACCTATTTATGTGTATTCAATTAAATATCAACCCTACCAATCCGGAAAATAGCCAAATTTGACATATTATATGCAAAAATAAAAAGTTCAAAATTTCCGACTACGAGTACGACTCCGGCCAAATCGCCGCGACGACTCCAACTCCGGCCAAAAAGCCCTGACTCCACGACTCCGACTCCACAGCCCTGGTCGTAACATATGGTTTAACAAAATAATGAAACATTTTTAGTACTTATTCCACATAAATTTTATTGAATCAGGATTGTTGATGTAATGCAAGCTGCATTGCTAAGAGGTCTTCAAGATTTTAATTATAGTCTGTTTTGCTTCATTTACCTTCATACCTTGTTATTCTTACTTAACTTTTGTATAAATATCACTGTTTCGTTTTATTTCTTATCAGTTGACAATGCTCACCATGAGCGAAACCGGTCCTTATCCAATAAAATTTATGTGGAATAAGTACTAAAAATGTTTTATTATTTTTATTATAATGCCATTCCACCAAGTATTGACACTTTAAAAGTGATATGGTTAATGTTTCAATTTTCATCTTTTCTTCTATGTTAAATTTTTCTAAAGAAATCATAACTCTAGAAGATTTTCAAAAGTATGTGATATTAAATATTAAAGACACTTCGCCTCGTATGGCTTTTACATCAATATTGGGGACGATGGGTAATGTGTGGAGCGAAAGTTGTCGTGTTCTTACATTGCACGTATATATTTTTGCTGGTTGTATATTATTTTAGGTGACGTAATTTACATTACATTTATCCCAACACATTGACTACGGGAACACTTTCTTTATGTGTTTTGATTTCCCCCTCAAATGTGCTAAAATCTTATTTCATATTTCTTTACAGTGAGTTCACACACAAAATCGATGATAAGAAATCTTCTTATTAGATTATATATTAATTTACCAATCCAAAGTAACCCCGGATCGATGTTTCTATAGATGTACCATTATAACATGACCGTTTGTGGGGGCGCCACTATCGCGTCAGTGATGTGCAATACTCAATCAAATTTGTTTATTTACTATCTCATTTTTATGTGCAAGCTATAAATGAAAAAAAATCTTCTTGTACATATATTTTTACTAAAACAAAATAACTTCGAAGGCTTTTTAAATATATCTACTATATGGGGACAAGAATGATGGTACATCTATACCAGTGGCTCTCGCGTTACATTGTGCTGTGGCCGCATTGTAAATATAAGCGGTCCTACGGAAATGTCTGGTGGCCGCGTCAATTTTTGTTTGACAATTTACTACTAGTATTAATTGCATCGAATACTTTTCTCACTGTTAATTCCATATATTCTATTCATAACAGTTTGATGGACACTTCTTGATGCACAATAAAATGCATACGAAATATTTAATTTTCAAAGACACATTTTTTAAAATTATTAATATTTTCACTGAAGCTATTGGTGGCCGCAGCAAAAGCTTATGGTGGCCGCACATGAGAACCACTGATCTATACCCGTATATGGCCTGATGCGAATCATCATTAAAGTTATCGTTGCGATGGTATCTGTTGCATAGTAAAATAACAAATTTATTTGATAAAAATGCATTGAATTTGCAGTTGAAATATTTAGCCTGGTATAATGTTCCGCCTTAGGCAAATCGTCTACCTCTTGGCCGAGCGATCGTGATCAGACGTCGAGGGAATTCCGACGCGTATTATAATATCAATGGATCCACTGCCAAAATATTTTTCGAAGCGGTGTAGCTCTAGTTTGCGGTGAGGAAAGTCCAGCCAGCGGTCTGAGAATTCCTCGCGCGCAGAGGCGGAACGGGGGTACCTAGGCGGTGAAATAAACATCTATTTTTTAAAAGCTGTTTAATAACCGAGTTAAAAAATTAAAATGTACTGTAGTATCTCGCATAGTCCGGCTTATTGCTTCGACCAACACCCGGACTCCATGAAGCCGGCTATGCGATAATTGAGATACATATATAGAAAAAATTATGATTAGTTAACAAGATTTATTTTGCAAATATTAATTAATATTTAAAATAGTGAAAAAATAACCGACCAAATTATAACGGTGTGATATATTTTTTAAGATATGCAATACGAGTACATAAAGTTTATTATAGTATAAAATTAAGATTTACGTAAATACCCCGATACATATGTTTGTGTACCCAGACCCGAATCCAAACATTTGCTTCCCGACCCAGCCCACGGGCCATAACCGAGCCTCTTGTAGGCCTCTATTATATACGATTGTAAAAATTATTAGTAAAAATAAACACACGCCGTACAATAGTGTGGGAAGGGTAGATGAATGGGTCACTTGTGTACAAATTCAACAAAAATCGAGTAACATATTACACTATTGATAGATATTTTTTTTAAGCCGGAAGATAACGGAAAGAATATTACTCAAATCTCATTTTAACCACCGTGCATTGGACTATATGAAAGATTTATTATACAATTGACTGTTGGAATATAGTTTCATACTATACATTATAAAATGTGCTTCTTTATCTTTCAGGTGTTTCTTCCACGACATGGAAAGTGTGGAGTCACCATTGGAAGTACTCTCACGTGCAGCAAACATGGTGCAACACTGTCGAGCGTACTCCAACTCTTCAGATCCAGACACCAGTGGTAAGCTTAAAACCATATTTCAACAACCAAGAGACCTGATATTTTTTGAATGTGACGTTAGATAAACTCAATGAGCATTCTTAATGTCACTCGAAATCATCTCACTGAGACATCGCACGCATATCTCAACTGTTAAATTAAAAACATCTAAATTTGATCTTGAACCCAAACACATCTGATCGATAAGATAAAGTTCTTACTTGTAGACCACACAAAAGCAGACATGCATATAATACCGCGAACAAAATGTTTATTATTGTGCCATTTTGGTCATACAATTTTATCCTTGATCATTATACCTTCTGAATCAAATTATTATTGATTTACAGCACTCGAATACCACTACGTACAAGCATTTGTTTATTTTATGTTAATTATGTAGGTATTAACAGCAATCAATTTATCCACTTGTATCTTTAATTAGAAAGGTTTCGATTTTTAATAGATCAAATCTCGGTGATTAACATAATGGCAACACTCATTTGACTGTTAATATTAATCTATTCAATTTATAGATGTTTTAACGACTTGCATGATTAATTGCTGATTGTTTTTCGTCGTAGTAAAACATACATTTATATTACCTTGACTGCTTTTTGAGCATGGTATGTTACAATTTTACGTATTTAAATTTATATAAACTATTTTAATACGATTACGATACGATTGACAACTTTATTATTATTAGGTTAATCAAAGATACCAAAACAAAAAATATCGATTTAACTAAATCAGTGATAAACAACCTGCGACCATCTGACAAATATCAATCACCTTTTACGGGCAATATACAATAATAAAATTTAAATCTTGAAACACAAAAAATATCGATAATTTAATTACTTTTACTCATGCTGCCCTGGAACTATATGAGATTTGATTATCTAGCCCTTCCCCCGGAAACGTTGTGCATCACTGCTCTAAATTATCTACTAATCTATCTACAGTAACTGTGTTGAACACCACTGAAACTTATCTTGGCTACTAATCATAAACAAATCAAATGTATCATTTTATGGTTCATACAATATTTTTATTTTGTGAGTTAAATTCGTACATTTAAAAAAAGTATCTTTTGCACATTGCGTGTTATTTGTTTTTGAAGACAATTAGATTTCTGATTAACTTGTCGCTGCACTTTTGCAGCAAATGCATCTCAAGTTTCAAATTATACTAAACATCATTTGACTGGCGACATTTAGCAACACAATACATATAGGAAATGGTGATGTTGGCCATGACCGAAACCGGTCCTTGGCAGTATATACAATTTGGAATGTCTTCCACCAATAAACACGTCAAATTGTTACGTTTTCTGGATTTACTGACATTTTTCATTAAACTCATGTCATGAACACTAAACGTGTTCGAAAAAGTAATTTTAAATTCGCCAGTCGTTTAATCAGCGTGAACTTAAATTTTTACGAGTTTGGGTCATTTGATATTAATTTTCTTAGTATTATAGCTATCGTGACTTTGGCAGGTTAAAGATTAAAATATGTTTCAATACATTGAACTCTTCCATCCTATTATTTACTACTACCTAACATAAAAGCAATTTTTCTATTTTTTTGATTTTTTTTTACGTTGACGCTCAGTTTTAGAATTTATATCACAACAAATATCACCCTGGGTCTGTGGTGCAGTAGTCAACGTCGTTGGCTTCCGTGACGGACCTCTCGGGCTTGAGTCCCTGTGCGAGCAGATTTTTTCGATCGATTTATCGATCCTGTTCGTGTCTGTGTTGTTAAAAATCCCATACATACCTTCCGGTTCTTAAAGCGGAGCGTAGCAATAGCTATTAGCTAACTACTAGTTCTGCCGTAGTGCTTGTATCCTCGTAATCCCTAATCTCTTCGAAAAGGAGAGGTTGAGCATCTGAGTAACAAACATATCGTCCCCTCCTTGCTTCCCGTAAAAAGGAAAAATCCCAAACTCCATTATTGTAATTTATCATTTTAGAATATTAGAATCAATCTTTCTTTATTACTAAGACAACCTTTACGATAGTAAGTCTGAAAATGGCTCTGAGAGAGGCGAAATACGTGTCAGAAGTACACAATACGTGAAAAAATCAAAGCTATTTTAAATTTTATATTATATTGAGTATCAAGCAGTTCTCGCCGAAAAAAATATACTGATATAGACACCGTGAGGAGTCTATATGCTCCAGGTAAGGATCGCACACGGTAAAAACAAAGAATCACACTTCGATGATGAATACTTACATGAAATCAATAAACCTTTTACTTGACTCTAATGTACAGTTTATATTCAGATAACAACCATACAAATACTATTTTACAATCTTACCCCGCTCGCTTTAACGCTATTGCAATAATTTTGACATAGTAATAACATTCAATAATTCATTGCCGCCGCAATACGTGGTCAAAAGATGGGTTTGTTGTAAGAATCATGAGCGCTCGTATCTCTTAAAAGGGATCACGAAATCCAAAAGAACGTTAGTAATTTCTCCAGATTTAGCGGCGGTATGTAAGTAAGATCACCTACTTGCATTCCACAGTGCCGATGCAAGATTTAAATTTATAAGTTTTACCTCACTACAAACACACGAACAAATAACAATAATACGATTTTTCTCATAATAATCTAGATACCAACGTATATATCAGGGGTAGCCAGACTTTTTTGCCCGCGATCGACTTTCGTTTGATATTATTGGCGGCGATCGACCAACATTAAATGTAGTAATTTAAAGCCTATATTAATCTAACTGCCAACCCTTGTTTGACCCGTGTTTTAGAAAGAGATTTTCGTCGATAATCGACTAACTTCGAGATTTTAGCGTGCTGTCCCTGTCACACGACTTGTCTCGCACGCTTCTTGGGACGGGCACCAGATATTTGTACAGATCAGATAGGCGATCGACGCTTTGGCTACCCCTGGTATATATGTGTTGACCATTGGGTGCAATCTTATGTTGTAGCAACCTGCCAGCCATCGTGTTCAACGGAAAATCGAGATTTCATTTATCTTGTTGTATCAACACATTTTCATGTACTTTTTCCACAAGTATATTTTATAAAGATAAGGACTAGTTTCGTTCAATTGTATTTTTTTATATATTTAAATATTATGCCACCAAAAAAAGTAAGAAAACACCTTAAAGATTTTAAATACATACTCATAATCAAAACAAACAACCGACTGTATTAGATTTATCGCAGAATTATGAAAAATGGATATTCAAACCACCATAAAATAATCCTATCGAAACAGGAAATTCTATATAGCAATTATTTAATATTCTCAAAAAACATAATTTTCTTAGCAATATTTCGATTAGTCTGCACTGTTTTTATGAAAAAGATACCCACTATGGTGGCTAGCAAATTTACATTCAGTGTGCATAATTTTAATGCAAATATTTGCATCCATTGAAAATTATTTTCAATACAACGTCCAATCGCATATCTGATAAAATATAATCAAAACCCAAAATTCATGATTTTGAGTTGAGTATATAAAATTTATACCGAAAATTCTCCATATGCTAAAAAATCATAATTTTCTTGACTATGTTTACAGCCCTAAAAAGCATTGTAAGCTACGTTTTTTCATCGATAAAATATTAATTGAATATTTTTGGTTAAGAAATCAAAAAAATACACGTTTTCTCTGTATGTAAATCTAAAACAACATTTTCATAAACATTGTCGCTATCGACCCGGGTTCCGCCTTCTTCTTCATCTTCGTGCATTGCATACATTCGAACCAACGAGGAGTACTGTGCCTGAAGATGCTGAAGGCGAAACCCGGGTCGTTAGCCACAAAACTCATGGAATGGTACAAAATTCAAAAGATTCAAATTTAAAAACAAATTTGTAAAATATGTAGGTCTGTTAAAAAATCTACTTGAAATACGAATGAGATACAACGCTATTTTATTGGAGGTGAAATAAAAATATTTTTAATAAATACTTATTGATAATGTTAGTTGTGAAATCTTCATAAGGCCACCGGAATACCATCTTCAAAGCCCATTAACATAATTGTATTTATCAGCCAAATTCCACGACTCTTATAAATGACATAAGCTCTGAGGCATTCGTGCATAGAAGAAAATGACGACGCCGAGCGTTCATGTCACATCCGGCTCGTACCGGTGTATTATTTTATGAGTACGGAGATAATCCGAACGCTGGATGTTGAAAATATTATGGGAAATCTATGTAAACTTGTTCTTACACCTCCTCTCCTGGCTCGTGCATTCCTGTTACATTCCTCGACCCACGTCACATGTCTTCACTCATTCTACCAAGTGGCACTGTAAGTAAGCAAATAATGTGGTCGAGACCTAAAATTCTAAACTTAAGAGAATAATCACTTTTAATGTGTTCACTGTCAATACTTGGTTGAATGGCATTATAATAAAAATAATAAAACATTTTTAGTACTTATTCCACATAAAATGTATTGTATCAGGACCGGTTTCGCTCATGGCGAACATTGTCAACTGATAAGAAATACAACGAAACAGTGATATTTATACAAAAGTAAAGTAAGAAATACAAGGTATGACAAACAATTAAGGCATTACAACTAAGCAAATAAATTGAAGCAAAATACCAGAAAAATAGACTATAATTAAAATGTTGAAGACCTCTTAGCAATGCAAACTATTACATCAAAAATCAATTAAGTATGAATTATCTTAATAGAATTAGATTATGAGAATAATATCTTCAGTCTAAACCAGGCACGCCCAAAACTTCGCCCGCGGGCCCCATGTGGTCCAATAGAAGGTTTTGAGTGGCCCATTCGAAGTTTTTAACTTTCGATACATTTGGCATTATGTCATTGGTTAAATATATTTTAAAAATCTAATACTAAATTGTGACCCCTTGAAGATAAATTTCCGAAATGATGGCAATTAGCAATGTGCATTATAGCTGCAATTGGCACCACATATTGATGCCAGTCATTTTTCCCAAAGCTAAAAATCGTAAAATCGAAGTCTCAAAACAGGTTGACTGGTGAAAAATTAACGAATCAACTGCGATGTACAACGTCCAAATTACTGTTTATTAATAATAAAAAAAAAAATATTATTTTGTGTAGCTTTCCAAGTGGTTTCAGTTGGGCATCCCTGCTTTAGAGAATAAGATCTCGAGTCTGAACAATCGTTGAAACTCTTTTAAAGTCCTCAATACACCCATCCCTCGCTTAACACGGAAGATAGGTTCTGCTAGATCACCGTGTTAAACGAGACTAACAAATGTATGAAAAAGAGAGGATATGTTCTTTTTTAGAAATATTAAGAAAAAAATACGTACGGAGAATTTCTGAAAATTGAAAACATTATGAACCCGGATAAAATATATTATCCAATGTCACTATCACTTTAAGATGTTAATAAAGGAACTTTCTTTCTTTTTATTGGCTGAATGTCATCATCACTAATACTTTCAATTACATGTTCTAAATGTTCCGTCGTCGTTTAAAAAAATCAGTAATTTGTGATTGTTCATCTTTTTTGATATTCTTGTAAATCTCTTCATATCTGACAACACATTGCTTAATTTCTCGTTGAAATTTCAATGCTCGATCAATATCTGGATCATTTGCAACCCATCTTTTATTGTTTTATCAGTAATCGTCGAAATTGGACCAGAACTTTCGATATCGCTTCTGATTTCAGGAGGAACACTTCATATCAATTAAATCTTTTTCGTTTAACTCTTGTTCTTCAAGCAATTCATCAATTTCGTTAATTGCTAAATATTCTAATCCCTCACCTCCTATTAACGTGCGATATTAATAACTCTTTTCCACAGAAACTGAAACCGTGCTAAGCGAGTATCGTGGTACGGGTGTATAACGATATTGATTCATCGACGTGAATTTTCAAACAGCTTACGCTATCTTCAGCGACAGTAGGGCGTATTTTTGTACCGACAATTATAAAATGTTTTCAAACCTTTTTCTGTAACGATACTGCTATGTATGGAAATAAAAAACATTCTGAGCGTAAGCTGATTTTACTAAAGAAGCCACTATTTTAATACGCAGCATGAAATTTCCATAAATTAATTAACGATTTACTTGATAATTTCTTAAGCTACATTTAAGCCAAATTTACGTAATTTTCTTAAGGTTTTTGCCCCTTGAAACAGATACCTTCATATTCGGTAGAGGCCTAACTGCGACAGGCTTATTATAAAATTTACAAAAATAATATATAGAATCATATGTATGTGAATCATAGGCATATAGAATCAAATGTAAATTTTGTATAAATTTACAAAATAACCTATGAATTCAGAAATATAGAACAGTATATTGTACAAGTGGTAAAACGATAGTTAAGGTACAAAATTTGCATTCTTTGGTATAAGAAAACTTAAATATTATTCCCATACAAAAACATCACCCGAAACAATGGCCGCTCAGTACATTTGACAGCAAATTTTCAATATTGAAGCTTTTTCGATTTTAATATCTTAAAAGTCTATAAAAATGTATGGTTTTTTATAAAGCAGATTATGCTCGTAAACCATGCGGGAAAACGGTTCATGCGGGGGAACGTAAGATCAGGGTTCCACTGTATTTTCTTCTACTTAAAAGTAGAAGAAAATACTTTTCTATTTTATATTCGATTAATCTCGGCTTCACTTGCGTTGCCATTGTCAAAAATGTGAAACACACAACGTAGGTAAACGTCGGTGTAAGTGGCAGCGTTTTTAACGTCGGAATTTCTCCACCAGGGCATCGCGTGTGACCTCATCAATCTGGTGACTCATTTGACCTCCGGAGCGTCTTATCATCCCCGGAATCGCTCATACAACTACTCCGCTCCGGCCATCAAATAACCAACATTCTCTCTGCTCTCTGTTTACGTGCAATTAAAATAGTTTCGCCGCGAACGCATTCGACTTTCGTGAAACTCGGTCAAATGAGCGACTATTGCTAGTATGGACCGTCGGTATCACTGAGAACTTTTTTTGGCTTATTAACGCTGTCGATTTTATCTGGTAGATGGCCCGTGGCGGAGAATCCAGGAGACCAGAACGATAAATCACCCACCATACTTTTGCGTACTTACCGTACACATTCATAGTATATTTATATGCAAAGGAAATTCTATATATGATGTTAAAGCCAGGGCAGGGCTGTGGAGTCGGTAAAAAATAGTTCGACTTCGACTCCAGCATTTACCAAAACCACGACTCCGGCTCCAACATTGACCAAAAATACGACTCTGACTAAAAAAAGTTTAATATCGTCACTTTTTTTCCTAATTTTCCTATGTATGTGTATTCAATTAAATATCAACCATACCAATCCGGCCAATAGCCAAATTTGACATTTTATATGCAACAATAAAAAGTTCAATCTTTTCAAAATTTCCGACTACGAGTACGACTCCGGCTAAAATACCCATTTTCTACGACTCCGACTCCGACTACACAGCTCTGGTAAAAGCTCATTAATTGTTTGGTGTGTAATTTTAATCTATTGAGTGGATGAATTTTTTATATATATTATTCATATATATCATTTGTACTTATTATACATCTGTACACGAGTATCATCGGTTATAATGCTCGTAATGAGCGAAACTTATATTTATAAAATAGATAAATAATGTAGTATTGGTACAAAAAAAATGTGTTGAAATGTATTTCCACAAAATTTTAACTGGAGTGGTTTAAATATCAGTTCATAATGCGTGGGAAATTGGGAGGGTAGAAGTGATTAATAATATCAGTTGATGATGGTCGCGATGCGCAAAACCGGCCCTGATCTCAATAAATTCAATATTACAAGTACTAAAAATGTTTTATTATTTTTTATTAATAATATAATTTAGAATTTTCTATTTGTCATTGATGTAGTGTCAATCACGATTGATTTTAATATAAATCATATAAAACTAATATATGTCACAGTAAACTCTCTTACAATAAAATAGAGTTCTCTTTATTTAACGAAACCACGGCATATTAGAACATGTTTGGGTAAGTGAGAAGATTCCAAAATCAAGTTCAGTAAAGTGTCGGGTTGTTATATTTTATCCACTATCCGGTTTATTGAGCGAGCTTTGCGAGGTTAACAGACTTTTAATTAATCCAAGACGAAGGTTTGTAATTTCCTATTAATTACAAGATGCAGTGTATATTCTACAGAAACTTATTCGTTATGGGAATCGTACGTTTTTTTACTGTTAGTTATAATTCATGAGCCGTTAGAAATAAGACTAAGACAAACTTTTTTGTCACTGCCTCACTCGAGACTATAAGAGGAAGTCCATTGTAATAAATCGGCATTTTCGTCTTCCCATAGGCATCAGCAATCTCCGGATGGGAACTTTCCACGCCTTAATGACTTGATACAATTGAATTACTTTGAGTGTCTATCTAATTGGATTGTATGGTTAATTTGCCACTAATGCAATTTCTTTTTTTTATGCTGTGATGTTAAATGCTGGTATTCGATACTCCGCGATGCAAACAATTGCATTTTATAACTGTACTTACTTGATAATTTTATAGTGCTGTTAAACCCTTTTATTGTGTATTAAAATTCAATGCTCCTCTTTTACTTTTATACAATTAAATACATATGGTATTCAGGATGGCAACCGTGTTTTAATAGTATAAGCCAGGCGTGCCCAAACCTTAGCTCGCGGGGCACGTGTGGTGAGGTTTTCAACATTCTATCCATGTTGCATTTTGTTATTGGATTTATCAAAAAATTATCCTTGAAAATAAATTTTCGAAATGACGGCATTTATAAATGTGCATTATAGCTTCATTTAGCACCACACATAGATGCAAGCCATTTTTCTCAGTGTTAATAATCATTAAATCGCAGTGAGAAACATGTTAACTTATAATTTTTTTTCTAATCTACTACGAAACGTATCTTCCAAATTACTAGTCGAGATATACACATATCATATAATAAAAGAGGATTTTTAAAAAATAGTAAAATATACCAATGTTTATTATTGAATTCAAAGAAAACATTTTCTTATGAAAGCTTAAAATATTTATGTGTGGGCCATCAGGTGCATTCATTATTTTATTTGGTCCATCAAGTAATTTCAGTTGGGCATCCCTGGTTTTAGCCTTCATAACAATCAGTGGCGGCTGGTGACGGGGTGTTGGGGGGTGCAAAGGAAGATTCAACCATTTTTGCAAGAGTTCTTTCCTATTCATTGGATTTTAAAACACTTCTATAGCATGGACTTTCAATTCAGATATTCGCAATACCAACTGTTTCTCTTCCGTAGTACGGAAAAATAGTTGAATCTTCATTTGCACACCCCGTCACCAGCCGCCACTGATAACAATTATCATTTATTTGAAAATTCATTACATTATTATATCTGTATGCAAAACTTCCATAGCTACATGAAATAATTCAAAATTATCAGTCTGTAACCAGATTAACCTGTCGAGGAATAAAAACAATCAAATATTTATAGAACGCATTGCGACTTGTAAGATCAGACATTTTTTGTGTTGTTTATTTTGACGACAATTTTAACCACATTGTTATCTATTATTCTTTACTGCGTTTAAGTATGTCAATGAAATGCACCTTTGTCCACCGCATACATCTTTGTCCTCGTATAACGCGTTAAGGAATTTAGAAATTATGACACACAAATAATACGCAGATAAATCCTGTTAAATTAGACACATGCACCGAGATAGTACCGGCTCGGTGGAAGAAATTCCGACGCTATCGCCATCACTTGACAAATTTTGTTGATAACCTGACCACTAATCGAACGATGAAATAATCCCTGAGCTGTTAACTCGTGACGCAATTATATAAGCTAAAACAAAAAATTACTTCCTGATCATTGTTTAATATCCACCGCATACTTTGAATACCTTCCTATATAACTCAGCGTCATAAATCAGAGGTATTAGTTAATGCTATAAATATCGGCGATTTACATTTTTTTTTTATCTTTCTGATATTCATTTCACGATGCGTCTCACTAAAATATTTCACAATGACCAATTTTTTAATATTACATTTTTTCACTTTTAAGGTGTTCACTGTCAACAGTTGGTAGAATGGCATTAGAATAAAAATAATAACACATTTTTAGTACTTATTCCACATTAAATTTATTGACCAAGACCGGTTTCGCCCATGACGAACATTATCAACTAACAAGAAATACAACGAATCAGTGATATTTATACAATAGTTAAGCAAGAATTATTACAAGGTATGACAAACAATTGGTATTACGACTTCTCAGGCGACGCCGTCGTTAAAGCCACTGCGGCAGACTTTGAGTATGAAGCAAGTCTCGCCGCGCTACGCGAAAATTTACGCTCGTCACTGTGGCCATAGCCTTAGTCACAAAGTTTACTATTACAGATTTGAATAATGCCACACACTTCCCTGTCATTTTTTACGGAAGAATTGATATAATACTTCACCGCGTCACTTATCGCAAATTACATTTGATCGCCACAATAATATTGGAGGGTTAATAAACTCATTACATTTCAAACAAATATGTTTTATGAATACGATCACACTTACTTTATCATTATCACAGACGGCGATGATAGTAAACAAAATTCCACAGCTCTTGCACATTCTGTAGATAAATATAATCTCATTAAAAATGCATATTTGGACTGTTTATTTATTCAGATAATTGTTGAATTTATTTATCAGTGACCGACAGCGAGTATGCAGTTACGCTTATCGAATATTAATTAATATACAAATATCGTAATTAAAAATATTCAATATAAAAAGATCTCCTTGACGTATTATGTTGGTTTCAATTATGGTTTTAAATCACTTTAATCCATTCTAATTTTTGCTTGATCTAACAATATAATATATTTATCGAAAAACTCACACCAGCTCATAAAACAGTCGACTCGAAACTTATTATCACTTTTAAGGTGTTCACTGTCAATACAAGGTGGAATGGCATTATAATAAAAATATTAAAACATTTTTAGTACTTATTCCACATAAAATTTATTGGATCAGGACCGGTTTCGCTCGTGGCGAGCATTGTCAACTGATAAGAAATACAACGAAACAGTGATATTGATACAAAGTTTAAGTAAGAATTACAAGGTATGACAAACAATTAGTATTGTCATTATTGCAGCTTATTATGTGTATGCATGTATATAATATATATACAGTTTTAAGGTGATTACAATCAACACCTACATAATTAAATTTGAACGACATATTAATTCTGAAGCTCATAACTAAATAATCAAAACTCACCTCACTCATAGGGCCTCAACAAATGAAATCACTAAGTTATGAATGAATATTTAACCTTACAAAATTAATCCAAATGGCATATTCTGGTATACATACCATCGTCAAGCTCAAACTGTAAAAATATGTCATTAATATCTATGTGATGTAACAAAAACCCTAAATATGTAAAATTTACATAAATGTGCCGAGGATAACATAGAAAGTGTTTTATAGTTAATACATTGTACTTCTATCTGTCGGTGACGTATTGATATATTGAATATTTTCGTTCGTTATCGACAGTAAACATCCGAACACAAATAAATGCCACACGCAGTTCGATTATCTTATTCATATTCTTTCACAATGCAATAGTAAATATCTCACTACTTGTGTAACCCCGATTAATGGTGCAATAACCCCATTTACGTAAAAACATTTTTCAATCAAGAATAACAATAAAAAGTAATGTCTGTGCACTTACTTACGTATAATGAATGCATTAGGAATTTTGGTTTCCATCAGAACTCGCCACGCCTTCATTCTCGGATATTGAACAATCATCGACAAAGTATCAACAATGAGATAATTTCACGTGCCCTGTTTCAACGTTTTCCCTATATTTCCGTGCGATTTCTGCAGTTGAGTTTCATTTAAGTACCGTTTTAACATCTTTATTTCCCGTTATTTATTCAATAAAAACGCATAAAAATCAATGTGAATTGATACTAGGATTTAACAAATGCAGTGTATGGTAAATTGAGGACCTTTTTAGCTTTATTTACCAACATTGATTGACTTACAAGACGAAACCCTCGAAAAAAAGAGTTTAACAAAACTGATGTTTTGCGATGCCATTTACGTCCCGTCGAAAACTTTAAATCGGAATCGATCTTGTACGTATCTGAAAAACAGATAGGTGAAATTGTGATGCCCAGCAATCGGTGGAGTGCAGGGAGGAAGGCCATGACCTGGCTGTCTCGGTGAAGTGGAATTATCGAAGAATGAAGACCATCGACCAAACGGGAAAAAACAACTCACTTAGGTAGTAAAAGGTTGAGAGAGTTTTCGTAAGAAACTAAAAACCCTTCGGCTTAATTATAATGCATATTCCTGAAAATTCAAGGTGTATTAATATCAATCACCATTTATTCTTCAGAACGTTTCACGGACTATGGAAGAACAATACAAAATAATAAAATTTTCTATTGAATTTCCCACTAAAGATTATTAAATCACTGTTGATCATGCGGCCCTCGAACAATCTGAAAATTGATATATTGGCCCGTCTGCCAAAAAGATTGTGCATCACTGGTCTAAAAAATAAACGAGCATAATTATTATCTTCGGCTATGGTTTAGCGGCCGACATTTTTCTTGTATCTAATGTTTATCTAAAACCATTCATTTGATACCGTGGCGCAATTCGTAATGTTAGCTTGTTTTTTTTGTTCAAATGTTTCGCTGTCAAATAAATGCTCTTCCTGCGGAAATGTTGTGAAAAATAATGGGTAATTGTTTGTTAGTTTTTAACCTTCGATACTCTTTTACAACTGATGGGCGTGAAATGTTACTGCAGTATTTTTTATTTATTACATCATGTTTTTTTAGTTTTTAGCCCAACTAAAGGTATGAAATGCATAACTTTATTTCGATTGGTTCGCATCATTTTATACCAAGTCTTCTGTTTTATGCAAGCCGTTATTGAATGTAAATAAATGCTACACATTTGTATTCTCATGCTAATAATGCTTGCTTGCATTGTTGAGAAAACGTGAGTAGTTAAATCTTAGATCAGTGATTAATACCTGAGTTGACTACGTCTTGCAAATTAATATGAAACAGTAATGTTTATAAAAAAATAATTGGCGTCTCCGCACGGGACAATAGCGAACTAATGAAATCCCGATTCAAAAAACACTGAACATCTAAAATGTGAAAAAATCGTTTCAAAAGTCAGCATATAAATTTGTTCAATAATAAAAAATGAATTGTCAACTATTTTGTCGAAATAATAACGTAACAACAATTACATTGAAATGTTAAGAAATACAATTAACAAACATCATTATTATCATTTATTTGCATTATCGCATATGCAAATTATTAATTCAAAATTAAAAATAACTTTAATTATTCGACGTATTGTGCTTCTATTCGTGATACGTGTTTCGCCTCTTACGGAGGCATCTTCGGACTTACTATCGCAAAGGTTGCTCAAGTAATGAAACACGTGTCACAAAAAGTAACAGATTACGTGGAACAATCAAAATTATTTTTAATTTAGTAAAAAAATTACTTCCAAAAAGTAGCCGTTGAAAGCATCGAAAGAAACGCAAATTATATACGAATGAAATGCCACATTTTTACAGTAAAAAAATAATACCTGTTTTTTTATATCCTTCCATCGATTCCTTTTCATCGTGTATTGACAATGAAAACCATTCAATTACTGTCGTACTTATATAAAAAAAAATATTACATTACCTTACCTTCGATCCCAAAATAGAATTATGTGTGCATGCTTTTTCTTAATTATTCTGAAGATACAAATTGATTTTTTTAAATATAATATCGCTTGTATAGCTTTACCACCCGCTTTGAGTTTCTGATTATAGTGCAAGCGATTTGACGGTGCATATCTTTGATGCAATATTCCTGGAATCAGCTGTCGGCCACTGAGACGTTCGCTAAGCGTCGACAGGAAGCGAATGGACCGTGTCCGTTCTCTTGCCAAAGTCTATCGCCAGACCCCATTCAATTGCAAATTATTTAATTGCAATGCAACCAGCGCAAATTAACAAAGCTCAAGCAGTCACGATTCGGAACTCGCTAAAGACTTAATCTATTTATTAAGCAATAATTGGCTGTTTCCATAGTATATCTATCTCGGTGTCGTGTGCTTTGCACGGCCAAAAGTTAAGCCCTCGAATGACTTGCCAGTTTTTTCAACGCCAAGCGCTGCCTGCTACAGAAGTATGGAAACTGTTTTTCAATGACGCGCATCTTCAATTATCATCTAAGTCACAATATGTATTTAACAATCAACTCTTTAGGAAAACATGTAGGTTGCCTGCTATAGTTATTGGACACTTATCCAAAATAAAGAATTTCTTAGAAGTCTCGTTGGTGTAAAACACTAGATACACATGTCTCCTTCACGCCAACCGGCATTCTAAGCAGATCTTTATACTGGATGTCTAAAGTTGAAGTTGACGTGTGATGGAAAAATCCATCTATTCTAATTAATCGAGAAAACGGGATTAGGAAAGGGCGATCTGCCAATTCCTGTTCCTTTATCAACTCCATCCTTATCATCTGGTCTAAGGATGCTTTTGAAAAAGAGCGAAACACGTTTTACTGTACTTACGATTTATTATTTTTAGGTAAGTAAGAATTTTAAATATCACCCTATCGCTGTATTTCTTATCAGTTGATAATGCTCGCCATCAGCGAAACCGGTCCTGATCCAATAAAGTTTATGTGGAATAAGTACTAAAAATGTTTTATTATTTGTATGATATTCTCTTCGTTGGAAAACAACACGGCTTACAAAGTCGTTCATTTGTTTGTTTATTGATAGACGGTCGTAGATTAAATGGCTAGCGAGTGGTAAACTGCAAACCGACCTGGTGCGAGTTTGATAACTATTTAATCTAACCGCGCAATTTCGCGTCGTATCCGAAAAAATGCCATCCGGTCCGTTGATAATGAATTTAATTGAAAGCCATATCCGTCAAATTAGCATTGTCTTCTGAGGCGCGTGTTTTCTCGCGTTCGACCCAAAATAAAAAAAGACTATCGCGTGACGCCGCGCTGTTTGTTGGCTGAATGTCATGGAATGGTCGCATACCTACACCCATACACACAAGCCCTGGCCCGTCTGATAGAGCCGAAATTTTCAACGTTATGCGAGCATCAAATCAATTTTTCACACAAATTCCAAGGGCTATTCAACTGTCGCACCTTGGCTCTAACACACACACTCAATTGTAACTACGCATTCCGTGGCTTTTAGGCGAATCAAATTTTTGAATGTCTCATGGCAAAGAAGGTAAAGATGTTTTAAAAAAATTAAATACTACATACATAACACATAACGTCATTTTTCAATCACAGTTTTTTGTTTGTTTTTTTAAATTAGAATAATTTGTCACAGATTCTTGAATTTTATCCGACAGTAGTATTTACAACGTAAAGTGATCAATAATATTTGTTATAATATTGAAAGTACATAGTTATATCTCCTATTATAGCAGTCCATAGCAGTGTTTCCCAAATTTTCGACATCTGTGTACCCTTTCTATAATTTAACACTTTGTTTACGGGCCTTTTTTTTTACTATGGTAATTATGCACAAATGGGTGCGCTCCGTAAACCAGAGATACACAACCTTTTTGGGAGAAGGGCCAGATATTCAATTCTCAGATAATTCTAGGGCCACAAGAGTAAAACTGATTAAATTATAGATTTTTTTAATGTATATAAAAAAAATTGTATTGTTTTCTATTGTTTTTTAATTGTCCGGAAAAAATAGTACCCCTCGTCAAAAATAAACATAATTTATTAATATTTTCCCTCTATAGTACATTAATATAAAAATGCAGGTACCAAGCGTACTCTCCCCCCCCCCCCGCTTTATGACGCTATTAAATTCATCGAATACATACATATCTTTTGAAGTATTCAATTTAAAAAAAATGAAATCATCAATTTTACACGGTAAATCTAGCTTTATCTTGATTAATAGAAAGTGTGTAAAGTCTTTTTCCATACAATGTTTTGTAAGTGTATTATGTACATATCTTGCTTTAATACTGCAGGCCAAAAGGATCTAGATATAATTTGTCGATTGCAGTTCCTTGACCTCGTGCAATCTATGACAATAGATACAACTTTATTAATTCAACAGAACTACCTATTATCGCCAATAATCTCCAATCAGCCAATGGCTGCGCAAGCAAGCCTATCTGACTATATGACACCTGTATTTAGAACATGCCCACACCGCAAAGTCGGTCGCGCATTTTTCGGACGATCCAAATGACCTACGAAATTAACAAATCACTAGCCGTAAATAAAATCATTATTTAGCCATAAAACATCCTTACTACCTGTTGGCGTAGGAATTACAATTGCATGCCACGTTTTTTCACCTTTGCGACAGTACTGCATCTGACAAACGGCGCGAATCCAAAACGCTACATACGAAACATCTCTCAAGCCGAAAGGTGCCCAATCAAAATACGCATTGAGCCGGTTTTCACTTGGCACTTTTACGCGAACGTTCATTGTGGCCGGCGCGGCCCGCCGTATATTGTCATAAACTATAACACGCTCTCGCCGATTTAGTTCTTATTGAAGATGTAAATAAAGTCTATTCTTGTATTGTCTGTTTCGCGTTTTGAGCCGCTGTGGTGTTGGTCGAGTAGGACCGCATTCCGACCAAAGGTATGCGGTCACGGGGCGCATTCGCCTACGTCGAGATAGCCGAACGCTTTGTCCGAGCTGCGTAGTCGGCGATCGCGCTCAACAAAAGCTTTTGAAGATGACGCGTTATTGTAAAAAATAATGAAACAAACTGGAAAAGCTTGGTGACATTTTTTCTCCTCGAAGAGAAGAGGTCGCACTTCTGTACAAAATATTATGAATGTGTATCATAGTGGGCGGGCATTCGAGTAGAACGAGTATTCGAAACGTTGTTCGATATCTCCAGATGTTTGTTATATTTTACCTAATTTGAGACATTTTTACGGCTTCCAATAAATATGATCGGGTGAAATTAAATTATGTATGCTTGACATTATTTTTTTCGTGTCGAAATAAATTCACACAATCGCGATTTAAATGTTTTATGGCTGCACATCAGTATTATTCCACTCATTCAACCATTTTAAATATGTTTTATCAGCAGTAGAGACGATTTACAATTTACATCAATTAAATAAATTAACATACACCCGCAAACAAGCCACTGATTATTTTAAATGTTTCCAGAAATACTAATATTTTGGTTTGTCTAATATTTTGAATTATAAGAAACTTATAATAAGTAACCCTCTGTCTGCAATAAAAAATACTATTAATGAGATTCGCAGGATTTCATAGATGTCGTAGATTAATAAAGGTCTGTTAGATAATAAACGATACGATTTTGCTTTTAACCCTTACGTGGCCGAAGCTCTTCGTAGAGCGCATGTCTCATTTGTACGGATTTTACGTTTATATACGTTTCATTGCTTTTAGACTTCTCTTTTCGTAGATAACTAATAGATATGACATAGTCAAATATGAATATCTCCATTCATAAGAAAACTGTTTCTTGTAGTTAGTTAAAATCGGTTTATTTGCAGATCATTATTAAAATACTGATATTTTAAATGTAAATGGTGACACTGTCATCTGTCAACATTCACTCAATGCGCTTGATTCGCAATTAGAAAGAGATGGAGATATTGCGTGTGGTTATTTTAATTTTTAAAAAATGTAAATTTCACTTTTTTGGCGGCTTAACGTAGGCTAGTATGTATTATAATATAACATAGTCAAACGCATTCGCAAACGCACAGTACAATATCCAAAAATAAAAAAAATCTTTTGTTTCATCGGGGTATTCTACAAACTGAAGTTGAGCGTCAAATGGTTAAAATGGAAAAAGAATTTGCACATTACATACTCAAAATATAAACTAACAAACCGATCACCCTTGTTTGAAACACGCACAATTTAAATGGTGACAGTCAAAAGAGCGTTACCGATTTACTATATTACCGGTTCACTTGACAATGCTTTCTTCTTAATCGAAACCGGTCTTGAACTTATTATTTAATAGATCAAAACATATGTATGTTATAAGATTAGTCCAGGCTTAATACAAGTATACTGAGCCAAGTGAAACGCTTAAATAATTTTCAAGGTTTTTTTAAGAAGTAGATACTTATGTCTTGTTTAATTGTCTGTCTTTCATCTTACGACAATGTCAGTAAATAATAATTTCGTCAAAATTTCTTTCCGTTATAATTGAATTATATATGTATGCATTCATGCGTACTATGATAGATTAGTGAATAGATGAGATTGGAGAAGATTGATTCTTCTTTTAAAGTTTTACCATTAATGGCTTTTCAAATAACATTGCCAGTAAATATTTGTAATTATAAATATTTTAGATCGGCAAAATAGCCTGCTGAAATATTTGGGCAGGAGAACAACAAAGTAGTGGATCTCAATTCCAAAGAATGTCAAACATTCTTACTCGAATGCCCACAAGTTGTAAGTCTATTTATTTTCATAGAATCTTAAAAATACATAAATAGTAGCGGTACAATTTAAAACCAGTGAGTTGATAGTTTAGTAATAAAATGTAACGTTTACGCACGAGTTTTATTATCATCCTATGGAATTGATATTATAATTTAGGTTGTGATTGTTTGTAAATGCAATTTTATGTTCCCATATTACGTATTCAAACCAAATAGCTATCACTTGAGAGTCTCAAGTGATAGCTTAGGGAGTAACAAAAAAGATTCAACTATTTTTGCAAGACTTCTTTCCTATTCATTGGATTTTAAAACACTTCTATAACATGGACTTTCAATTCAGATGTTCGCAATACCAACGGAGTGCCAGTCTTATGAATTTTTGGCTGTCCGTAGTACGGAAAAATAGTTGAATCTTTTTTTTTACTCCCTAATACTCTGTCGCCAGCCGCCACTGCTTGAGACATTACAGTTCATAAGCACCGCATTGTATTTCAACATACACATTTGTCTATCTTCATTTCAATATGCATTCTCCTATATAAATTGAGATACCATTAGTCGACAGCTAACGATCGTAAGGAATGTTTGGTGCTTTATTCTTTTATGAGAGTAGAGATTGATTGATTTTATTAGCATTTTTGGAGATTAATCTGACTTAATTAGGGAAAAAACTGGTTAATGCCTATGGCATTCATTTTATTTTTAAAACGACTTACCTCATATTATTATTGTCGTTTATAGGAGAGATTAGTAATTATTTTCTCCCCCATTAAATAAACATTTTTACCGAGGTTTCCTGTTAGATTTCGTGTATATTGATCAAATAAATCAGTAAAATGAGTTCAATGAAGCTTCTCATAGATAAATCGCTATTTAGCTATTTTACAACCGTCAGTATCAGTGAACCTATTCAATATCTATATGTGAAAAAGTTTATATCGTTTTACTAAAAATATTTTCAAGATAGTCTTCGCTGATAAGTATTTTAATTTACGGGCTGGATTTGACACGTTTGATTGTAGGGAACTATCTTAACCATGGATTGTTTGTTTATAATGATTAATTCAACTTTGACAGATTGTAGCTCAAATAAAGTTTACGAAGCACTGGTTTATATTCGATTGCGAATGAGCGAGCCGCCGGTCGCGGCCTAGAGAGAAGGTCGCGCATTCCGCAAAACAAGTGACGAGTGGTGAGTGCTGACTGCTAACTGCCTCTCATACGAAAACCCATTTGTTACCTATGCAAGGTGACCACCTGTCCTGTACGCGCCACAATTTTAACTCACTTATACCGAATGTCGATCACGGAACCATTGATTTGGAAACTGACGATAATAAGTAACCTTAATAACAAACTTTTTTCAGCACACAAAGTGATTGTCATATTCGTTATGTCGTCAGCTCAAATTCAAATAAATTCGAACTTTTCACAATCAAAAATATTCAGTTTAACCTAGCTATCCCAAAAACTATGGATTTTGTCCCAACAGCTACTTTACCTTAAATATCTATCCTAATACTAGTGATACGATGTCTAAACTTTTGGTATTCTTAAATCATAGTTTTTAGACCTTTTGCAGAAAACAAATTTGATATTTATTGGCTAGTTGCGCCGTAATCGATCATAAAAGAGAAGATGTCGGAATTTTTCAGTCTAATAAGCGATAAGAGAACGTGACCATAGTGAGTCATAGATAACATGGACGGAGTGTTTTATATGTGGCAACAATAAAAGGCGATAAAATAAGAGGTAATGTAATGTGACTTCGAGCACGGTTATTGGCTTGTTAGTCCGCCATAGCCGTTGGAATGGAAACGTCGTCGTTTTCATGCGCGACTTAAATATGAATAATTATAGGAAAAATAGGAATTTTTATTTTCTTTTTCAGAAAGATGAAACATAATCAATCATTTTTTTATTGCAGTCTATGCCAATAAGGCCAAAACACTGGGGTCTTTTTAACCCCCCTTCGGCCTGAGAGTCATTTTTCAAGGATAGTCCTACGAAGGTTAAAAGAACTCGAATCTGTCCAACACACAAAACATAATACTCTAGCGCAGTGGTTATCTTGTGCGGCCACCAACAGTTTCATAGAAAATATCGATATTTTAAAAAATGTGATTTTACAAGTTAATATGTCAACAAAGACTCTGAAAATGAAATATTTAGTGTGCAATTAATACCAATAATTAATTTAAAAACATGTTTAGGTCAATGTGACATACATCAAGCACAACAGACTCAAAACAAAAATTTGGTGCGGCCACAGGACAATTTTCCGTGAGAACCACTGCTCTAGCGTCATCTTATTAGGCCAATTTATTGCACTTGAAAATCTGAGTAAATGTGACCATTTTCGGTTCACTACGTCCCGTCCTGAACATTGAGTTATCTAATATATAAAAATCAATGTTTGTTTGTTCGTATTTTACGCGTTGCCATACTGTTCATGCGATTACGATAAAACTTTGTCAACCTTTTGCTTACACTTGCGCAAATGTTATTGGCATAATAAAGTCAACTTATATATAGTAGGTCTTTTATATAAACATCAATGTTTTTTTCAAATTTTATCCACTGCCATACCGTTCATTTTGACAACTTATTGTTGCACTTTCGGAAAGGTTATAGGCATAGTACAGTCAACTTTCAGTAGGTGGCGCGTGTGTAGTACCATAGACAATCGGCAAAAGATAAACAGCAAATGTCATTGATACTAATCAATGTTAGTGAAATTAAATCAAAATTATGTATCGAAAATATTGTGCATCCGAAAGCACTTCAATAAACACAAACACTTTCGTCTTTTGAGTGGCATTGCAACGCTTGCTGGGTACCGGCTATTGGACGATAACATCATAATTTTAATTCCAGACGGATCCCGTCAGTTTAGCTGGGCTATCTGTACACTTTGAATCATCATACTGTAAGCTTTGAATCCAAAACTTTATTCTTACAGATTTAACAAATGTAATTTGTATCTCATAAAATTCCTGTGGCGCGATCGTTCGGAACATATCGGTACTATAATCTAAGTTGTCAGGCAAACTATAAAACGTTAGTTACTAAAAAATTTTACGCCTTTGGCTTAATGTATCAGTAAAAGAGCTTTTACACTCAAAACCGTCATGACGACAAGAGAAAGTTGGACAACACTATAGTATGTACACCGCGAGAAATCACGACACTGGTCTCAAAACACAGCGGCAAAAAAGCCTTGATGTGTAATGAATAGTTTGTATAACACACTCAAATGAATACATCGTCATTCGATGAATTTTATAAAATATCGACCACATCAATAAAATTATAATCGTATCATAAATAATATGACTTCAATAACTCAAAATGTTGCAACACTGAAAAAAAATAGTATTTTAGTTCTATATATAGTTTATAGTTATTTCGTCTTAGGACCACGTCAGGACTATCAGAACTCAGAGGGCATTAGCCGAAATAGCTATCAACTCTATATTATATCTAATGTTGATATTATATCTAATGTAGCACTGTATTTTAGTTCTATTTGTAGAACTAAAATACATTGCTATTTTTTCCGGTTGAAGATTCATGCGATCGCATTCAAAATAAGTTTCACACCACATTACTAACAGTTTTTGAAAATAATTTAAAAAAAACTTGTTAACTGTACTCCCACAATCAGTATTCGCAAGGGTTTTTTTTTCACAATCAATACATGCGTGAAATCAATATGAAGACTCAATCCTTTACCCATGCTATAAATAAAACTAGTCCAGAAACTGGCTCCATTTTATAGACTTCACATAGTTTCAGTGGGTAAGGGGAAAGGGTGGAAAGGGTATTCGCTTTATTGTGGAGCATTAATGTATAGTAGGGGTTCTTAACCGCGTGCCCGCAGTGTCATTTTCGTGCGCCCGGTAAAGAATTAAAAAATATAAGCTCACCTATGCTATTTTCAGAGGTGATGAAATCTTTAATGTCTTTAAAAATAAAGCGAAAGATTAGCATGCCTTCATAAAATGCATGGAGCATTATCAGCAATAATTACTGATAATGCTCCAGCAATGGTCGGCTGCAATAATGGATTACATCCCATTGCGAGAGAGGGGAATCCTTCGCGTACTTTATAAATTATCATTGTATTATACATCAAAAAGCATTATGTTCCAAAATATTTTCCTTTGAACATATCGTCAAATCCTTTATCTCACAGAATATTAAAAGCCCTTGTAGAAAAACTGTTATACATAACATGATTTTGCCAATGTAAAATGCTCTTCGTGAAATGCAATGTCAAAGATAACACGAAATGTGCTTTTTTATTTATAAGATTTTTTGTAATTGTAAATAAATGCATAATCTTCCGATTTAAAATAAATAATTTAATCACACAATATAATGAATGTAAAACATGTAAAACTGTCAAGGAAACAATAATAAAATTAATACATACCTAATATGTACTATTTAAAACTTATTTTTTAAAAATCCGGCCTGCGCCCGTGGCTCATCTCCAAAATCTCAAATGCGCCCGTCACCGCAATAAAGTTAAGAACCCCTTCATTAATTTATAGAGATAAATAATGAATGTGCTACTCGCTCGTCGTTGCGGTCGACGATCCGTAGACAGGCATCAATCTCCATCGACCGTGCGTAGCACACGTAGACAAGTACTTATCTGCTACGACGAAGGTACTTACTTCACGTCACTTTGAAACTACTCTAGCATAGTGAATGTTAAGTGTAAGGTTAAACTATTAGTAGAATAATCTACAGCGATTCTATTCCACAAATAATTAATCATATCGATTAGATTAAATAAATTAAGTACATTACATGGCACTATTTCCACATGTATACTGATAAAGATCGCGACCGATTTCGCTCGTCGCGTGCATTGTCAATTGGTGAATTATACAATTAATTACGATTTTTTACAAAGAAAGTGTAGCATCAAACCAGGTATAACAATCAATTATTGGTTTATGAAATGTAGCGATAAGCTAAAGATGATCATACATAACTAGAATTAAATTGTCAATAGTAATAATGCTCACTTTTAAGGTGTTCACTGTCAATACTTAATAATAATAAGACATTGTAGTTATTCAAATTGAAGTTGAACTTCAATTGTACATGCTCGTGATTAACGGAACCGGTCCTAATCCAAATATATTGTATGTGTAATAAGTAAAAAAAAAAATTAATAATTTCATTCAAATGAAATGAAACGAAATACAGTAGAACCTAGAAGGACAAATCCGGATAATCGAAAAAATCATAATTGACAGGAAAAGACAAGGATATTCAGTATAAATCATTTTTATTTCTTTAGATTAATACATAGCTTTAATAATATTTATTTTTTATTGAAAAAGTCAATTATCGATTTCTGCTTAAAGCTAGCTTTTCTTTTCGATGCTGCCAAATCACGAATACTTTTAAGACACATAAGTTGTCTTGAATAGCACTTTTATTTACCCTCAAGCCACTTCATGGCGACATCTAGACATTGAAAAGCTTCAGAATGTGTAGGACCAATATATCCCCCCTCACAAATCTCTTCTACGTCTTCTTGATCTTGTTCCTCTGAGGTTGATATTTCATTCAAAATTTGGAATCCAGGATCGTTTGCATCGCAATTTAACCACTCGGGTTATATCTTCTTCGTCGCATTCATCACACATTGAAAGTTGTGTCATTGCTTCCGCAATGTCTCTTCTATCATTTTCAACTTCGTAACTGAAACTAACTAATGGTATTTTATTTCTGCTGCCATGTAGCAACAATCTTTTAAATTTATTTTCTTGTGGAAGCTGATAACTGTTTCTTCATTATTTTCATCTGCTAGCAATAATCGTCGAAGCATCTCTTTTCTATATAAGCGTTTGAATGTTTATATTACACCCTGATCCATAGGTAATAATAGTCGATAATACATATTGATGTGACATTTGGTGGAAGAAATATTACTGTAAAAATTTCATCAATCTGGTTTAAACATTCAATTGATGGGTGGGACAGAACATTGTCTAATAATAATAATGTTATTCCTATTTTATCTATGAAATTTTGATATTTTTTCACTTCTGGAATAAACTGTTTTTCAAACCATCTTTTAAAAATTGTACACAGGACTTATTGTTAGAAAAAATTCAACGATCAAAATATTAAGACTGCATTCCATCACATACGTTAACAGTGGACGCAATTCGCCACGTGCATATCAGCAAATTTGTAATATTTTTGTGTTTTCTGACCAATCCGGATAATAGAGGTTCTACTGTAATCCTAATTTATATTAACGTCATGAATATTCTAGATTGTTCCCGATAGCGAACTTCTTTTCAAAAAAACTGTCGCGTAAATATATATGAAAGGTCTCTATCTTTGTTATCTTATTACCATGTTTACTTGAATATTTTATTAAAGTAATGTCCTAACTAACAAGCAGTGAAAGATAAAGATGTGGGAATCTATGGAAAAGGGCTGTATGCATCAAAACTCCAATATCAAAGTTCTCAGACGTTTTGTGCTACATGTCACTATGTATAAATTTATTGACCTAGCATAGACAACAAATAAACGATAATATTAATATTATAGATCGCCTCATAGCAGGTGAGCTATATTTTACATAAACATCTTCCATGATACTGATTTCGCTCATTCGAGAATTATAAACTAATCAGTTGATAACGCTCGCGATAAATCTGACCGGTCCTTATCTTCATAAAATTATCGGTGGAATTAGTACAAAAATTGTGTCTTATTTTGTTTAAAGTAATGCCATTACGCCAAAAAGCTAACATTTGACTAATGACTACTATCTACTTCTGTTGCCCTCTTTACTGTAAACTGCTTTACTCAATAAAAATAAATATATAAAAATATTGTTGAACTCAAAAGTAAATATCTAGTAACTAAGAATTTTGACTGAGGGTGCTTGATGGAATTTTAATATATAAAGTTGAATCGTGTGAAATCAAATCGTGGTATCAAATTTGAACTGCCAGTTCAAGTACATCGGTGCACTTGAAATGCCTGAAGATGCCGAAAGGTGAAACCCGGGTCGTTAGTGACAAAACTCATGGAAAAGTACAAAATTCAAATTTAAATATAACAGTTATTGTCGTTTCCTTATTATAATGCAGGGCTGTAGTGTCGGAGTCGTCGAGTCGCGGTTTTTTGATCGGAGTCAAAGTTGTGTGTTTGGTCAATGTTTGAGTCGGAGTCGTGTTTATTGTTAACGACTCTACAGTCCTTAATGTATATACAGTATCATAACAAACATAATGATGATTAAAGAATTCAAATTCCAGCTGGGCATTTTTCAAATGAATATAATCCATCGTAGAAACTAGACAAAAGGTAGACGTGGGCCATTTTTTCGAAAGTAACTGGTTTGAGATGTTAATGAAAGTGCTGGCCATCATTCAATGGTGTTGATCAGTCCTATAGTCGTAAGTTCATCTGTCACGTTATTCTCTCGTTTGCAATGGCGAGGTCGAGTATTTGATCCAGGGAATGCGATGTTTTGACATTCGTATGATGAATAGTTTCATGAATGTTATTTTGCTGTCTATACCCTCATTCTCTTAATTTATTTTTAATTTATTTTCAACAAATTTATTTGACATAGTTATATAAATTGTTATTAACCGATACCTGCAAATAATATTTTAGTAAAACTCAGTGGCTATTTCGTGATAAATATACCTCATAATCAAATCAACCTATAATATATTAGCTTAAAAAGTCGACTAATTATTGTTTTATAATTCATTGCATGAAAACCGTCAGTTCCTAAAGCCGCTGGAGTTTCGTCAGAGTAAACTTTCATTCAACTATTGACTGATGAATGTTTTTGATTTTCATCCCTTCCTACACTCGATCGGGTTCTGAAAACATGTATTAATAGAATACAATTTAAAATATATAACATTATGAACAGTAAGGAAGTATAATTTAATAATATCCTAAATAGGACAGGTTGCTTGTCACTGCATAATTTATTTTCAATGGGTTTAACCCTTCAAAATTGATGCAACTCATTTGTTTATAATTTTGTAATGTTAACTTCGTTCGAAATATCATTATTTTTTGATCATATTACTACATAAGCAATATCAACCCATGAAAGAATCTGCCGTATAATATGTTTATCTCGTTTCATTTTTAGTGTGCGTGTCCTTGAAAACTGAAATCGTAAACATTCACGCATTTAACTCAATAACCGATAATTTAGTAAGAAATCTATAATACTTTCGTGCGGATTCTTCGTGTAGTGGGCGAGAATTATTTTTCAGTCCGACGATCGTACAAATGAAGCGGAGATAAATCACTGAAACATGAATATTTGCTTCGTTTCCAATACAAATTAACCGTTTTGTTACTTTATATTTTATCGTATCTGTATTATTTATTGAGCATATTTATTGTTTGGCTCTTAGATTTAACATCTGCTTCTTAATTAAATTTCTTTTAAAGCCTCAGATGACATTTAAAAAAATATATCTATCGGTATTTAATATAAACGCGTCTCTTCAATTTCAATAACTTTCCATCTTTTCTGTCTATTCAACTGTTTGTTTTTCTAGCTATAAAAAATGATTCTTCTTTAACGACTAGCTACCTCCTGATATGGCTTGCTTCTTGGCCGCCTAAAGCAATTGCCCATAAACAACATATTTATGGAAATGGATTATATAAATAACTATTTAATTTATAAAAAATAACTGTTTTCTAAGATGGCATACCTTTTTATTTTTAACGAAGGGGAACCTTTCTCTGTCATAATTGCATCCAATTATTATGTGACTCAGCTCAAATCTCGTGGGAAACCCGAAGAAAGGGGATATTACATTAAGTTTTACACATCAAATAATCTAAATAAAAATAAATTTTACCAGAGCGTACCCTAAAATCAACTTAATTTAAAACCAATTTACGTCGACTGCCGGACAATAAAGCCAATTTTGCTCATTTAATGAAATACATAAAAATAAAATTTTCATTTTTAATACAATATTTAACAAAATAAAATTATGAGTTAGAATAGATGAGAAGGTGTACTGTATACTACTCTTCTACGCCAGTATATATAGACAAGTTAATGTACGTTCTCACGACGGTGTAAGCCGAAATATAAATCAACTATAAATTATATTATTTGCTAAAAATCTTATGATTGATAAATTATAAGATTTTTACGTTTAATAAACCAATTAAATGTCAATTCAATCAATAAACTGAATATTATTTGATCATTATTTCTATGACTATTATAAAATTAACTAACATACCTAAAGTAACCTCCGAGTTCTTCAATAATCACTCAATATAAAAAATATTATTTAGACATCATCGTTTATTATATATAACTAAATAAAAGATGTATTATAATGTCTTCTAAAAAATTAAATTAATCGGCTGAGTATTTTACTATCCGAATTCTTCCATAATGGCCTAAAATTTATTATTACGGTGAGATCCGTCTGTCCGCCGCTCTTTCGTCATCATCATCGCACATCCGTAGGCCGCTTTCGTTCTATTATTGAAGAATGTTATTTGAGGAATTCCATTGTGTTGACATTCTTGTACTACTTAGCGCTTGCGGCCAGAATTTATCTTCACCATCATCATCATCATCGGGCCTGACAGCAATATCTGCCGCACGCTGTCAACTCCGAGCCGCGTTCCAACTGTATTGTATTTTTTGCAAATATTTTTTTTAACCAGATTCGCCCCCAATGTAGCAAGTATTTTTGAACAGAATGCACTAAATGAGATACTGTCTGTGTTTCACTAAACCATTCTTTCCAAATAGGCTAAGAATAGAAAAAAAAGATTTCTAGTACCGGAAATAATCTTTTACGCCCAGTTTCAGTATAATTATACTGGTCAGCAAAAAATTTACTCACAGCCAGCCATTCGGGAATGTTCAACCCTTGACTAACAGAAGGAGTAAGACAATAATATGTTTGCACACTAGCGTATCTTGCAAATATACAATTTAATACCGTTTTGAATGCAATTTAATTAATAACATGATTTTTTTCTCAAAAGAAAAAAGTAATGAGTGCGTTATGAAGCTTAAATCAACTTTTTATTTCTCAGTTGTTCTTTTTATAATAGTTTCTTTGCTTTCAAAAAAACGTTTTGCTTAGAGCTGTGGAGTTGCGGAAAAAACACGATCAAGCGACCAATCCGGCCAATAGTCGCTTTTTTCACGTTATACATGTTACATGTGTAAATAAAAAAATCTAAGTTTTTCACGACTCCAACTCCGGCCAAAACACAGTGACTCCATAACTCTGACTCCAACTCTACAGCCTTGGTTTTGCTACTGTTGACATATGCGTCTTTGGATGTGGCCACGCTTGCTTGCTCCTTCTCCCTTCGCCCTTTTTTACAAAACAGGAACTCAATAGTTTGAGGTATGTCTATATAACATGTAAATCGTTTTTTATACATAACTGGCCGGTACCCGTGGGGCAACTTTCTTTCTTTGAGTGGCAAGCGTTGCAATGCCACTTAAAGAAAGAAAGTGTTTTTGTATACACAATATTTTTTCTTTTTTCTGTTTGGTGAATATGCGAATAAATTAGAAGGGTTTCCAACGCGTGAGCAGGCCACATCATGTGAAAAGCATGGAGTTTCCAAAACATTTATTTTTATATGTATAAATAGACAGACAATTAAGAAACCTTCGTAGGCGTCCACACAAAAAATCCCCAAATATTTATCGCAATCGGATGAACGGTATAGGATCAAATACGGGACAAAAAACATTCATTTTAATATAGGTAATTTAAAAAAAAATGTGGGCGTCCACACAACAAATCACCAAAGTTCCATTGCAATCGGATGAACGGTATGGCACCGCATAGATTACGAAGAAACAAATATTGATTTTTACATACATATAAGATTTACAACGCCTGTTACGGTCAGTGTACGCCCGCCTACAAATACGTTGGAATGAAAATTGGGCATTAGACTCCGCTCGGAGTGATCATTGTAAATGTAAATACGTCTAAATTGAATCATTTGATGCACAGCGTTTTCCATTAGACACATTTACAAAGATAATTACCTTCACGTGTACGCAGACCTTCTCAGCCTAATTCTTTAATATTCCTCGTTGATGCCCGAAGCAGGTAACTTATGTAATTTCCGGCGCATCTGGAATTATTAATTGTATCAGTAATCGCTTAACATTTTTTTCATCGAACTAGCCGTTTAGGCTCGCTTTTATAAACATGAATGGGCTAGTTTCTCAATTACTATAGTGTAAATACGGAATCATTATCTGGTTCCCTGTGAATGCAGCTTTATTATATGGATGTATGGATATTACCATAGTGTTAATAACAGGGCTGTGGAGACGGGGTTTTTTGGCCGGAGTCAGAGTCGGAAATTTTAAAAAGATTGAACTTTTCATTTTTACATAAAATATGTCAAATTTGGCTATTGGCAGGATTGGTAGGTTGATATATAATTGAATACACATAAATAAAATAGATAGAAAAAAAACGTGACGAAATTAAACATTTTTTAGTCGGAGTCGTGTTTTTGGTCAATGTTGGAGTCGAAGTCATGTTTTTGGTAAATGCTGAAGTCGGAGTCGGTGTCGTATTTTTTTTACCGACTTCACATCTAAGAAAAGCCAACAGAATACAGATAAATCAATCATTTATATGTTGAATCTCTTCCTTTTTAACCGTTTCAGTACTGAGCAAAATGGTCGCGTTGATCACATCGACTTCGGATAAATACTTTTTTGAACAAGATGGACTGATGACAGAAGAAAATTATTTTTCTAGAGACATTGTATAGATGTCACTAGATATGCAAAGAAAAATATCATAAAAATTCTTACAGGAAGATTTTATTATATATTTTGCAATATTTGCGACTTTATTCGTAACGTCCGTACGCGGCGGCGACCAGTGGACAGTACATTCTAAAGTTATAGTCATTATTAAGTTATTGCATATCCATTTGAAAATCGGCAGAAAAACTAACTAAATGGACAAACTAATTATTATGTTTAAATAGAATGCTTCAAACAAAAACTATTCATTTGTCCACCAATAACGCATTGTCAATAAAACAATATAGCACAATAAAAAAGTCACTATTATTTTCATTGCCGTTATTATCGATAAATTAAAATTCCAAGTTTTATGAATATTATTTGCAGTCGTTTATTCTTAATTAGCTTAATAATAAAAATAAGTTTACTATCTATTTTATGGTAGCACTAGTATTGCTACCCGGCTTCGCTCGGACCAGTTTAGGGTTATGTTCACCTCGTCCCGTAAATTCAGACGGGCCAAGTTGAAACAACTTTTTTCAAAATTCAAAAGTCTAGGTCAATTAAAATGAACATTTCAGACTGGCATTGACATTTCACAGCCCCTTTCATATATTGACAGCCCCATTCTCGCCCATTAAAATGTCCAAATTCAAGGAAAAAATCTAATTTGCTGTCAAAGAAATGTCAAATAATAAACATTATTATATTAATAAAAGCCGGGAAAAGTTCAGTAGAAGACTAATTTATTACATTTTGACTAAATGTCTCCGCCGATAAAAATTCAAACATATTTTCTCTCATATTCGTTTTTATGGCAACTTAATGACCAACAATGCAAAAGGGAATTGCAGACCCACAGACATACATACGCCGTTTCGTTTTTATATATAAGATTACAAACACTCTTATTTCAATAAATATATATCTTTGTTTTTGGTTTCTACAGATATATTTGCCACATTATCAAGTATGTATATTCGTTTGAAAGTATTGTGATATTCATATCAAAGATAGATTTATGTCCGCATTTTAATAATGAGTAGCAAATAAAGGGAGGAAGAACGTATTACTGTTTTCAGTTTTTGGACGGCCGTGGTATGAAAATTTTTCGCATAAGAATAGCTTAATTTAATATACACAAATATATCGATATTCGAATTGTTTTCAAAACGTCGACGGAATTATCTATGTTATTAGTGTTGCCGAGCAACCGAGAGTGCTCATTTAATGAGTTGCAATAAATATAATTCGATTAAGTGCCAACTAATTATTTGTATGCCAAGCATATCTACTGCATTCTTCGCATATCGTCGTTCGGTTTCAATGGGATATAAATTTAAATACTTTAACGATTATCATGCTCAGCGGAATTCGCGATGATAATGAAATTCCTCACTAATTACAATAGCAAATTATTGCTTCTTCCAACTTTTCAACTTTTGTTGGTTCAGCATTTTCCAACACTTCTAAGTTTATAACTAAGTATTAAGAAACAATGTTATTTACTAATAGAGTTAAGGTACTATCAATTCTTGGTGGGGGTTACCATATTGATAAATTCCAGTACTAATTCCGATTCTCCGTATTATATGTATAGTATTGGTATTTGTAAAAAAACAATTACGAGAAAAAAACCTGCCGATACCTGATGATGCCATGTGACATAAACAAAGTGTGATACAGTGGGTATAATTGATTAATACAAATTCCTTTTGTAACTCTTGACAAATAACACTCTTTATAAACAAGGTAACGTCGAAATATCACAGTGCCAATTTGATACTTTGTAAGTATGTACATAGGTTTCCATACTGATATAAAAATATACAATTCACGACATTAGTATTAAGTATGAGTATTAAAGAAGGCGCTTATTTCTGTACCATTACTATTCTTAAATGATATCATTTGTGAAACATAATAATGTTAGATTGTTTTGAATTACGAGCATCGCATACTTATTAGCCGTTGGTTAAGTATGATTATTGGCATTGGTTTGCACAATCGGAATGTGAGGCCAGTGGACGGCTGACCAGCCCATGTCCAAAATGTCCGGCCGCACTGACATAACGAGAAACGTCGAGGATTTTCCCTGCTGCTGCATGGAGCAATGCATCCATTAAAATTTATTAATATGCTACTTTATATTCGTCTTGTGTTTGTCGTCGTCTCGGCCGATTGCAAGTTGTTTGCTGGGCGATCGGAGCCATTGAAGAGGCGAAGGAATGCGAGTGCGATATTGGGAACGACCTCCTAACTGCCAGACGAGCGCGAAGTTTTCTAAAATGACTCTCAGATGTGAGAAAACGGCGATAATTAGAATACGTCTGTATCCGCAACACTTCCACTGATATTCAATATTTCGTCATAATATAATCATCGAGCTGACTAATTAATTTAGCTTTTGATTTCAATTTTATACACATAATAAATTTTCTTAATCGTACATATTCACACTTGATAAACACTCGGATAAAATATTAAATAACTTTATAATCTCCGATATGTCTTTCAATAGTATGCATTTATTCTCAATAAATTAACTAACAATTTTACCTTAACACATATTAAGTCTCACTATGGAATGATACTACATTCCTTAAATAGATCAGATGTTTTTTTTTATACATATAACATAGATAATATTATGTAAACATTTTAATCATGTTCCTTTTGAAGCACACCTTTAATGAATAGCATGTTTTAATTATTTATAATAATACCTGTATACTATCTATGTATATTTTGAATAATTGCAGGAACTCTTTCTTCAAATGCAATAGATGTATTAATAATCACTATATTTATTTGATTCACTTGTGATATTTTTTTACTTCTCGGATTTTTTTTTTCAAGCTTTCACTCGAGAATTGCACCATTTTTGCGTTGGGTATCTTAATAAATACATGCTACTGACCTTAAAAGGAAGGAAAGCTTCATTCATATTTAGTTGGATACCAAGAATTTTATGACATCGTTCTAGTTGATTACTTATAATAAAAATCAATCCACTATCAGTATTCAGGATAAAGTGTATAGGGCGCCAGAATAAATACTTAAAATCATGACATGTTTTCTTCAATAAATGAGTTCATCTCAGCAGAAACGCCCCGCTTAATTAAAAAAAATATTTACGAAAAGAAATAGCGTTATCACCACATATTTAAATATATCACCAATTGCACTAATTGACGCAGGAAAAGAATTAGATTATTCCTAAGCAGCCAGTTCCCGGCAAGCGTTGCAATGCCACTCAAGGAAATAAAGTGTAAAGAAATAAATTGAAGTGCTTTCGGGTGCACAATATTTAAGATAAATAATTTCGATTGAATTTCACTAAAATTGATTGACGTTTGCTGTTAGTCTTTTGCCGATTGTCTATGGGTCGACACACGCGCCACCTACTTGAAATTTGACTGTACTATGCCTATAACCTTTCCGAAAGTGCAACAATAAGTTGTCAAAATGAACGGTATGGCAGCGCATAAAATTTGAAAAAAAACATTGATGTTTATAAAAGGTCTTTTTATAAGGACGCTTAGTTTTGAAATGTAAATAAAACAAGTTGTTTGTGAGATTTCGACTAAATTTTAATTTCATTTGTAAGTATATTTTACGGCATTAAATATGGAATATAGCATCAAATGTCTGCCAATATCCATTCATTATAAAATGGACCATGTCGCTAAAGTTGACTTTTTTGACAAATTTGGGTAAACTTCCAACTGCTCCAGAACCCAATCAGGCGTTGTCTGTGGTCGTTTACCTGAAGTTCCTTGGTTAGTTGGATTTTATACGGGTGCAGACATAAGGCCCGATTCAAAATTCGCCAAGTTGAAGTCGCAGAAAAGCCAAGTTCTTGTGAACAACGAGAAATAAGCTGCCTTGGGTTTTCCTGTACACTTTCACACACAGCAGCAATGTTTTCACCAGATATTGTATTTTGATGACGTACAGGTAGGTGTTGGCCGATTATTTACCAAACTGGTTGATTCAAATTTGGCCACTAAACAATGAATAATCTACTCAGCAGGACAAAGTAACATATTTTGAGCGTCCCTATTGTAAAGGTTATAGGCTATAACCTTTACGCGAGTGCCAGCAATAAGTTGACAAAGTTCTATCGCAATCGGTTAAATGCATAAAATACGAACAAACAAACAAACATTGATTTTTATATATTAGATAATTGATATCAGTCGCGTAATTCGAAGCTTTTAAAGCTCCCTTTTGATTGATGATTTTGATGACACACATTGCGATATATATTCATAAAACATTATTGATTACAGGTATCAGTATACTGGCGATATTTTATTCACGACCGCATAAAATTTATTGCCCGTTCTATACGCAATATCAAATACCACTTGCAGAAGAATGTGTCAATGTGAGGTGCGACGCACCTTGCCGGACCTTAACGCCACACCGTCTTGCTTAGGAGAGTTTGCGATATTCGATCGCCAATCACTTTCGCCAGTGTCGTGTCGTTCGCCCGCACTCCGCTGGGCACTCACCGGTTGACTCCCCGTAACTCGCGGCATGCGGCAATAGTAAAATAATTATGCACATCACTTTACACTCTCACTTTTCGCAGCCACGAAACTTCTAATCGGCTGCGTTGTGTTTTGCGTGAACATTCAAAACAATGAACGCATTTCGTCACCGCTTTCTTTCTGCATTGCTGACCGGCGTATCAATGTATATTTTAAGCATCGAATCAAAGTATCACATCCACCTAACCGTCACTTTTATCTTGCTTCTCTCAAAAATTCACCCTGCAGAAACAGTTGGCTGTTTTATCAAATATATTTTTTTTATAAAATCAACGGCTTCTTACATCCGTCCGCTGAAACAAAAAATAGTGATGGGTTCCTCGCTACATTATTCAACTTACTTCTAAGAACAAAAACATCAGCTGGCATTCCTAGGTAGAAAGCTGTTCATTCAAACACCCGGTTTGTCTGAAGAAAAAGCTCATTTCCCTTGAGAGGTAATTGAACCAAAAGGAAAGAAGCCTCATCGATGACATTCATGCCGTTACTTTTCCATTAAATTGTGATTTTAATTCTTACCGTATTTTTATTCTTTGAAAAAATAAATAAAACTCTTAACAAAAAAGAAGTATTATTAAATAATATTTTTAATAGGACAGGTTGCTCGCTACTGCTTACATTATTTACAATAAATAGGGTAGTCCCAAACCTATTAGATTGATTGCAGCTCATTAGTTAATATTTTGTATTGCTGATTGAATCATTAGTAGTATATTTTATTGTTTGCTTTGTTTCGATTCTATTCCCCCCTCTCCTTGCTTCCCGTAAAAAGGAAAAATCCCAAATTTCATTTTGTAATTTTATCATTTTAAACTATTAGAATCAATCTTGCTTCATTAATAAGCAAACTTTGCGATAATAAGTCCGAAGATGCCTCTGAAAGAGGCGAAACACGTGTCATAGTTAGTAACACAATACGTGGAATTATCAAAGTTATTTTATATTAAGATGTAGTCTTTTTCTATTGATCGTATATGTATAATCTTGTAATGTCAATATGTACTCATTTTTATTTTGTTTACGCATTTTCGCAACGTTTTTCATTCTCCGTGTATATGTAAGTGAAACGTGGTTTATTTATTAAAATGAATACAAAAAAATTACACGGTGAAAATTAATACTCGATTGTTTTTAATAGACTTCTAGTAATAAATTCCAAAGAACTAATTGCCTGAGTTTTCTCATGTTATTCACATACGTGCTGTTGCCCATTGTTAGTTTTTCATATTGTTCGATGAAACATTCCATTGGTAACAAATGTAATAAAAAAACAATATCTTACTGTTAAAACATAGTTACAAAAGTATTCTATCCGGTTACTTTTATTTGGATTCCACGTTCTAAAATCGGTAAACAATGTAACAAGCACACGGATTGGAGCAGATTTCTTTTCTCTGTGCGGGAAATAGATATTAATATGAGGTCATATTCGAGACATTGTACCTTCTAACCTTATTGCATACAGTTCTTATCTAGGTGCATTTTAAAAATACTTTTCCATGCCAATGCCAATAGTCAACAAGTTTAAATATAAGCATTGTTAAAATATGCCACACACCCCAATCCCACCCGCGCTTCTTTTACTTTAGACTAAATTTCAGTAATCTTTTTACTAAGGCTGGCACTCTACCTTAAGACCATATTAATATATTAGTATTTAATTGAAAAACATTCAAATCAAGTGTCATGCGTGACCAATTCATCTGTCGCTCTCGTCATTAATAGAGATACAGCTTGACGGGCAAGAGTATTATTTTAATCATTTTAATACCTGTAGTTCCGAATTAATAGCAAGCTTGTTTGTGACAGACATCTCAAATTTTCTTGGGGAATACATAATTGTCTTCTTGCCCCAGGTTAGCCGCTACTGTTGTAAACTATATGGAAACCACTCGGCTATGTAACTGTCCAATAACTAAACGTTAAATAAACCAAGAGAATCGATGTTGTTAGGTACCTGTGAGTACACATCACGGGAGATGGCAACCCGCGTAAAGAGCTCGCGATCCGATTAGGGTTAGCTGAAGCAACCTTTAATTCAATGCAGAAAGTCTGGGACTCACGGTTGAAACGGTCAAAACGTATGCATACTGACTGCTCCTTTACGGTTGCGAGTCATGGTACATTACAAAAACACAGGGTAACCGTATACTGTGCTTTGAAAACAAATGCCTGCGGCGAATATTGGGAGTACGGTGGTTTGTCTTTGTCAGGAACACGGAGGTCAGAGAGCGGACAAACCAGCCTCTTATTACGTCCAAAATAAAAAGGCGACGATGGACCTGGTTTGGACATGTGCTGCGGATGTCCCAAGGGAGCCTGAATCCTGCCTGCCTCTTCAACAACCAGATGGATACCGACGCCCCGGAAGGTTTTTGATGAACATCCATAGGATGTACTCAGGGGAACTACGGGACGCCGGGATGACCTGGGATGAAGCGAGGAATTTGGCGTGTGATAGAGAATCCTGACGGCACCGTGTGGCGAATAGGGAGCGGATATAGAAAAAAATAAAAAATAAGCCGCCACATTTCCAAATACGAGTTAAACTATTCTAGGTAGCTAACCTGCTCGAATGGTGTGTTTTTGACGCGCTTGGCAGCTTAGGAATTATAAATTAATTACAACCTCAATTATTCAGTCATCAACCTTGAAAATGTGCCGTTTTTTATTTATAATAATTTCACAATGGAAGAGCGCATAAAGCATTTAAATCGTCATTAATTTTCACGCAAACGTATTCAGTGTTTTCACTCGTGCGCGTTTTCAATGACACAATCCAACAGCCAGCGCCGATAACATATTCTTTCTTACACACGTTAAGGAATTCCGAAAGCATTTTTACCGCTTCGAACATTGAACTGAATTCTGATCGTTTTTTTTACCACTATTGATGGATTACAAATACGATAAATAGTGGTACTAAATTTACACGCTGGCTAACACGACAAATCCAAATAAATCCCCAAATCTTTGCTCAAGTGGAATAATTATATTCAATGTGTGTCATTTTGGCTCGCATCCCACAATTATTCAGTGACTCTTCTATTCAGAGACTAGGTGTAATATAGCTGAGAAAAACGTGTGAAATTTATAAAAACAAATAATATTTATAATTCTTATAGATAGCCTTAGAATAATTGACTCTTCTTGTTTCGACTAAATTTTATTAAATATTGTAATGTTTGTTAGATCGGAATGATTTACAGCCATTTTGATGCCCGAAAAAAATCCATTTAATGTCGATACGTTGATGATTGTGTATTGAAGTAGAAATATGTTGTCTGAATACTTTGTTCCTTACGAATCTATTTTCTTTTTTTTCTACAAGCTATCTCGACGTTTTTGTTATTCAAAATCTTGCAACGATCAAATTTCTTTACAATAACATCAATTAAAATCAACCACACGTGAACTAGTTGTAGATTCATTATAGCACGCACATTGTATTGTTAACGTACGAGAAAGCAAGTGAAACAATGTAATTAGTAATAGGTTCTAAATCAATGAATATTTTAATATGACCGTTTTGATTATACTCATCTGCAGTCACGGTAGAATTTTTTTTATAAATTTCTGATTAACAAACGAATCATTGAATATCTCCATGAAAGCAAACCTGAAATACTAACCTGCGAATGAAAAAATGACACGCTGCGTCTGCTCTATTTTTAACAGTTTACTATTTAACCATCGTTATGCTGTACCGTTACGTAGATAACGTTGTTTTTAGAAGTAATATTTCTAAGTCAATTTTATATCGACATCGTAAATATTACAGTAACAGCAACAAAATAAACAAATGTTATGTAGGTATGAACGTTCGATTTGCAATATTGAATACAAACATATTACTTTAAGCATACAAATGGATTAAAAATCACTATCGATACGCATTCAAGCTGCGGAAAAATACTATCAATTAAAATCTACATAATAGTTTATAAAATTGTGTGATATTTATTATAATTAGATAATTTTAGCAGTGTTGGCATTTGACAATTTTAATTTATTGATTATCAATTGTATTGTATGATGTTATCAATAAATATCATTTAAAACGGCATGGCTTTTGAATTTAGTATGTAAAGAAAAACTTGTATTTTTTTCATCTTTACCCTCCTCAATTGAAATTCCCTAAATTTAATATTTTTATCAGTTAGAATTTGATGGTATGGCAGGTGAAATATCATTCCCTAACTGCGATAGGGTAAAAAAAAACGTCAAACTATCTGAAGAAAATCGTGATGCCCTATGCTGTAGGACGGATCATCGGATCCACGTGGAATATGTGCGTACAGCGTCGCGATCCGGCGGTGCGAAAAATGAAAGACGATTCGTCACGCGACGCCTAATTTTCGCAACGGAGCGTAGCGTTCCAACCCGACAGCCGGAACGATCCGACCAGTACTAGGGATGCTAAGACTTTTCCTCTCTGTATTCAAACAGTGAATAGTAAATTTCAAATTCACTCAATTGATAAATCGCCATCTTTCAATCACTTTTTTTAATGCGGTCTACATTACACAATATCGCACATCTAACATAAAAATCTTCGAATCGTTTCTGGACTAAAAGATTTAATGAATTTGAATTTCATAAAGTACAAAAAATTGTACATTTTATGACGAACTATCGTAAGAATTGTTTATTGCGAATGAAACTTATACATGCCATTACAGCTGACGCCAATGCGCCATGCATTAAGATAGTATTACACATAATAATTATACAATAGAGAATACCATAAACTATACAACATCATATTTATGTCTAAATTATAAGAGTTTGAATAACGTTGTAATTTATAATATAAGAAGACTGCTCCTCTAAAGTGTCGAAACCCGTGTCGCCTTTTGTAACACAATACGTGGAATTGCATGATGTTATCAAAATGTATTGTCTATAAAAAATGATTTTTTACACAGCTACCGCCGAATCCATCGAAAGAATATATTTGAATTTAAGTTTGTTATTGAATATACTTCGACTTAAAGATTCTTTGAAATTTTTAAACAACTCTTAGAAAATATTATATTAAATATTCGCCCGCATAAATTCATTGAATCTAATTCAATAATTTGATACTTGGTTATTTGTTAAAGATGATTTTAAGTTGATTCTGCCTCTGAAGAAGTTCATATAAGTATAATTTGTTACGCATACGTTTAGCTATTTGATAAGATTACATTCGAATAAATTTCGTTACACAATGTATCTATAGGCATATGTTTTTGGAGAACATCCCTAGTCATTTTTAAATTGCCAACAATAACACCTGAAGAGAGGATATGGCATTATTTATATCTGATCCGTCCGAAGCATAACAACAAGTTCACTGTCTGCTCACTGCTGCGTGGGAAGGAGAATGGTAACATAACACATCCATTGCGAACCTTTTTCTGCAGATACTGAAACGATGAAAGATATTTTTTTAAATTATTGAAATCGATATTGCTACGAAAATATTAATAATATACTTATATATTATCATTGCTCGAAAATCACATTTTTTTAATAATAAATTTTGAACAATGAATGGATGTGATTCTATTTATGATATATTTTAGCGGTTTACTCTTTTTTATGATCGTATAAAAAAAGGGAATTTTTGTCAATTTTGCTTGTTTTAAAAACTGTGATACCCAAGACGACTATGATTTATTCAAGCAAACAATAATAATTATTTTTCGGTCTCGCTAAAAATATGTAACAAAGAATACACATGGGAATATATATGGCAAGTATCTTTTTGATTTTATTTAATTTTTGAATTTTCAATGATTGTATTTTTATAAGCCTTTCAGCTGGTACATTGTAAATTTAAAAAAAAAAAATATGTCAGGAAATCTTTATTGCTCACATCGAAACATTATTGCGGCATCTGTTTATACTAGACATAAAAAAATAATTTACGCTTCAATCTATTGCCGCTAGATGGCAAATTCACATCCACTTCAAACTACATATGTATGTATGTACTTGCATATTTTTAAAACGTAGACTTGGATAAATCTGTATATTGTGTAGGTTTATTCTGTTTATAATGCCAATGCCAATCTTATTATCTAAAAGATGTTTGCAATTGAGTTATAATACATATTAAAATCAATGTCGATGCGATTTTTTTCATGATTTCGTCGTAGAACTAACGTTTATCGCACTTGTAGCATAGGTAATTTTTGTTCATGTTCAACGCAAAAACATTCTTTTGATGCATTTTTTTTCAATTGTAGAATAATTTACCTGTACATTGCACGATTCTTTTATACGGCTTTATTACGATGAAATATTTGAGATTCTTGCCGACGGCCGGGGTGGAGCTGGTGCGAGCAGACATTCCGCCTTCTCACTTCTCCACCGCCTAGCAAATTATTTTGCCGCCATACATTTCCAATGGCGCCAACAATTTCATTCCGTGAATTCCATCTCATTTATCGATTTATTGCCCAGCGCTTGGATTTTTTCATCGTTTTCCAAGTAACCCAACACCGAGTGGATTATTTTTATTGATGCTTGCGCACTTTCCTCAATCATTAAATCATTCCGGAGATACCTGAAAGATAACCTAAATAAACTAGCACATTCAATTTGCCTTTTAAAAACAGACCAATTTGCTTTCCTTTTTCAAATGTGTTTAACAAAAAATCTTAAATTAAAATCCAACAATATTTAGTTTTTGATTCAGCTCATTGATTGAATTGGCTATTCTTGTTAGAACTCCATTATAACATGGTTTAAAATAACAAATTATTTTTATTCATTTTGTAGACTTAGTATTTTAAATACATTGCTATTTTTTCTCTGAGTTAAACTGTCAGTTGTACACCATCTTGAAACAAAAACGGATATAGATTTAAAAAATCAAATTGTTTCTAAATTAATCAAACGTATTTCAATGCAGTCCACTGCGCATTACGCATATAACTGAATAATATTTATTTATGAATACCTACCAACCTTTCAAAATCAAATATCAAATTACATCATTTTTAAATATGATACCATTTTTTAACAGGTACCTGCTCTGTGCTAAGTCTCACCACTCACCACATGGCTTCGTTTATAAGCAGGGCTGTGGAGTCGGAGTCGTACTCGTAGTCGGAAATTTTGAAAAGTTTGATCTTTTTATTTTTGCATTTAATATGTCAAATTTGACTTTTGGTCGCATTGATTGGGTTGATATTTAATTGAATACACAAATAGGAAATTTAGGGGGGAAAAGTGAAGATATTAACCTTTTTTGAGTCGGAGTCGTGTTTTTGGTCAATATCGGAGTCGGAGTCGTGGATTTGGTAAATGCTGGAGTCGGAGTCGGACTTTTTTTACCGACTCCACAGCCCTGTTTATAAGTCGCGAATTTTTTGTTGAGCCCTTGTTAAGATAGACAGTATCTCTTTTATCATTCTCAATATATAAAAATACATTGATGAACGAACAAAGCGTTAAAATTATATTAAAAATACAAAGCGCTCCCGCAAATCATGGAATCAAAGACTTTTTGTTTGACTTAAAGATTGAAGAAATCGATAATATTTAACAACAATAAGTTCAAGTATGGAATACTATTGAATAACAACTTGTATTGTTTTTATAGGAATACATCATTCACTGCTTTGAAATGTTCACCGTATAAATGTCAAATTATTACTGCTTAGGAATTATTTATAGGTAAGGAATACTTCATTCTCTCGATTTTACACTATTTTATATTATTGTATTTACCGTTCCTTAATTAAAATATTATTTCAATAAAGGTTTTACATGTTTTGTTATCATTCACTTAGTTCATTCACAATGTCGTAATTAATAGTACACTGGTTTTCTAAACGTCAGCATTCATTCTATTTATAACCTGTACACCTGATTCATAACAATACCCATTATATTTTGAAAAAAATTCACCCGTTTTTTCGAGCCGTGTAGTTATTTGATTTATCCAATTGTCTTTGTATTTTGATAAAAACGTTTCCGTGTCTACACTGAACACATGCTAATACAACTTTATCTGTATTTCAATCTGTTATAAAAGCATTTTTATTCAATGTACATATACATATATGTAACAGTAAAACTGTATTGTCAGTGAAAATTTGTCAGTCAAATTTAATTTCAATGACAGTTAGGAGAAGAATATGATTTCACTGACAAGTACCAGTGAAAATATATTCTTGCTATTGATTATTTATTTATTTTTTGGAAAGTTTAAAAATACAATACATGGTATTACAGATGACCCCAATGCGCCATGCATTCGACAAGTTGAATAAAATATCACATAACGTATTACGATAATATGGTTTGTAGTACGATAATAATGTATTAGAATATGCTTTCACTGAAATGTCCAGTGAGAATATATTTTCACATAGAATATAGTTTCGCTGCAACACATACATCTATATATATATAACATGCCCAGTGTAATAACGTTTCACCAAACCGCTGACGACTGGTTAAACTCATGAATTATAAAATAACCTACCATAGAGTTTTTTGAAAAGATCCAAAAACTAAGTAATACCAGTGTGCCTTTAAAAGGAAACGCCACTGGGAATTATAGAAGGAAAATTTGTATCCTGAATACAGTATACAAACATAATTGATGTTGTTTTATATAAGGTAATGTATTAAAATAAGTAATTTAATTTTCCTGACCTAGATGAGATATTTCATTAAAATATCAGTTAAAATTTCCAATAAAATTGAACTTTACTCGTGAAGAATCTCTATCGGCTTATTAAAAATTCTCTAAAAAACTGATGTCCATGACAATCAATTAAATTTATATGATAATCTTTTCATTCAACGTGGCCGCATTAAATATAAACATACAGAGCGTTTTTTTAACAGGTGTAGTGTAATACTTAACTTCGTGTGCACGACTGCCTTTTTTCTAAAATTAAATCGATTTGGTTTGAAGTGATGTTTCTGAAAAGGTATATCCCTTCCTCCCTTCTCGTCTTCCTTCCCTTCCTGTTATGGTATGAGCCTCTATCCGACCAGACCCGCCCTTGAGGCGTGGGAGCCAACCAAGGTTCCAACCGACCGTCTCCGCAAACAATACTCAAAATCAAAAAATAATTGGTTACTCATTCATATTATTTTCTATCCCGACCTTCTATTGTATTTTTTCTATTTATTAGAGCTAAAATTCATTCAGAATATCATTCAACGATATACTTATTTGGTGGCGCTAGTTTTCAATAAACAATTATTTTGTATATACATATGTTACAGTAAAACTGTATTCTCAGTGAAAATGTGTCATGTAATAGATTTGTATGACAACATGATTTCACGGGTCACGATCAGGGAAATTATTGGCGATGATTTTCCGGCCTAAAATTTTGGTTTACTTCAATGAAACAAAATCAGCAAGGAGTCCATTTCATAAAAAGAGAACCATTTTTAAAGATTATTTTAACTACGCTGTATCTTGTTTCCTTTTGATTACAACCACTTATTTCATACCCGACCCGAAACGTTGTGAGAGCGTTTCATTACAGCAAGCGTGTTCATCTCACTATAAGTTCTTAAAATCTCGGAAGCACGTATGGGAAACTAAAAAGAAAATGATAGGTTATGTTATGCTGATCGAGGAACAACTTGACCGCCCCGGCCAGAGGTGCAGAGAGATCCATGCAGGGATCGTCATCACACACAAAATAAATTTATTTTTAGGGGGCATCGCAAGCCCTGATGAGTGGTATTCAATTTAACAAAGCACAGCTGTAAAAAATCATACAACCAGCATATCAAATTACCGAAAAATATTCGCCCCAACATTACTATATGCTTTTACACCGCTCTAGTTTTTTTTTCAAATTTTTATCCCATTAGGTTATTTGTCTGTTTGGTAACTCCACAATTTTTTTATCAATGGCTATGACCGTTTTCAACGCATCGCAAGCATTATCATCAGTTTATAATTGAAGCAATGAGCGAAACACATCCTGATCATTGATTAAAAATAAAAAAAATGTAAACCAAATTGTGTCTCTTCAGTCGATTCAAGTCGATCTTCCCAACATTATATATTAATAAAGACGTTTTAAAATGTTGAAAAACGACGCGACCTGTAGACAAAATATTGATAAGAAATGAAACTCTAATCCTGAACCCTTTGATATTTTGAATCGCTTAAACTGACAGTTCAAATACATCCGTGCAAAACCCTGAAGATACTGAAAGGCGAAACCCAAGTCGTTGGCGACATGACTCGTGGTAAAAAAACAAAATTCAAAAGATTCAAATTTGAAATTGACATTCCATCAAGCACCTTCCGGTCGAAATTCTTAATAAATCATTAAAGTTTTAACGAAGGTGGAAAATAAAACAGTGTCGCTCAAAATATCGAATGAATGTGTCTTTAAACGCATATTAATCACCTTCTGTTTGCTTAGTACTGGATATAAAGTGTTTTAATTGAATGTTAACATTGCTTTGTAAAACCGTCAAAAAAAACCCCCACTTTTATAACACCTGCGCTCGGCGCCCGTTCTGTTCATACCTGGGCCTCGCAACTAATGAGAAGAGCTTTCGTACCCCTGCACCCTTCATCCCGGGCCGTGAATGAGATGAAACCGTGTCTGACTCCTCAATGGATTCCAAAAACAAAAATTCAGCCCCAAACAAAGATTACTCAGATATTAACTCATTAAATGCCGGAAAAATTATTCTTTTCGTACATATTATACCAACTAACGTTCGCTCAAAAAGTCAACTCAATCACCTATCACCGCCTTCATATAATGCTAATCTGTATCGTTTGAATTTTGCTTTTCGGCATCTTCAGGCATTTCAAGTGCACATTCGTATATGCGTAATGAACAGTTTGTACCATTATTTATACATAAAAATAAAAATACATCACTGAGTTTAATTGTTATTAACGTAATCTATATGAATTAGTAAAGGTTTGATGTAAATAAGTGTAATGAAGTATGTGGATATTTATAATTATCGATTATTTTGAATGTAGTATCGCAAATACTAATTACCAGATAATAAAATATAAATATTGACAAATAATTCGTGGGTTTAATCCGACCTATTATTCATACATATTTATAGGCACCTTCAGTCAAAATTCTTAATTACTCTTAATGCTTGTTAAAATAAAAATTTTGAATGTATTATGTATAGTTATTCGATTCAGGTATAATATATACTGCGAAACCCCGATATATCGTTCTCTCATGCAACCGCTATCTATCGTTTTCCTCGTTCTTTGGTCGCGTCAGAAATTTTTGCTTAATTAATCATTTTTATTGAATACTAGTATTGCTACCCGGCGTCGCTCGGACTAAGCGACCAATAATTATTTAATGTTATATCATTCGACATAATCATATCACAAAATCTAACATCCAAAATAGAGTTAAAATAAAATCACAAACTTTATTTAATTTGATGACAGCCCCTTTCTCGCCCATTAAAATGTCCAAATTCAAGGAAAAAATCTAATTTGCTGTCAAATAATACCTTCACGTAAATAATAAACATTATTATATTGCAACTTGCAACAATAATGCAAAAGGGAATTACAGACCCACATACATATGTACATACGCCGTTTCGGTTTTATATATAAGATTTATCATTCTGCTCAGAAGCATGTACTCAAACTCAAACAAAAGAAAAAAAATTTAAAATATTATCAACAAACCTCCTTTGTTTTTAATCTTGTTCGTTCGAAATTTGAAATCTGTTTTTACTAAAATTTTTATCTGGATTTATTTGTTTCAAATATTTAATACGAATTGATTGTGTGTTTGCTAACGGTTATGAAGGGGTAAAATCCGCACACGACAGTCCTGTTGTTTCGTATTCGTCGGGTTGAGGAGAGTTTTTCTACCATTCTTTTTTTACTGCGATGTTACTTTTTTATCCTTTCTTCCCACATACTATCTCTTAAAATCACAGCCACCATCCGAAGCATTTAATCCTATTTACCCATGGGTTTTTCCATAAAATATATTATTGACCCCACCCCTTACCTGGCGTAATAAAATATCACATTTCACCCTCCACCCTTGTAAAAACCATTAATGTTGTATTTTCTCACAATATAATATTTTCTCAGGTAAAACGAGTTTGTTTTAGTCACATTGTATTCCCCCTCTTGTTTCCCTCTATCTCAAATCAGAGTATTTTATAAGACCCCTCGACACCATAACGTATATTAATTGAATCTTCTCGACTCGGATAAAACCTTAGGTAAAGTACTGTAAGGCCAATGAAAACATTGTATGCACCCACCCTAACAACTAAATTAACTATAAAACTAAAAGCCCACATTGTAGACTCCACTCTTATTTAATATGTACAATGGTAAAGGGAGGAAAAACTGGTTGAGACGTCTGAGTGAAGCCAACCCCCCCCCCCCTATAGCTTAGTTTTTTTTCAATTTTCATAAATATATTACATATACATATTTAATATACGTGAATTGAAAAAATATAACATTTATCAGCAACTGTCTTCTGTCTTCTGAGTGTTTATTTATAATTTGCTAATTTTGGGAAATTCACAAAATACAATTAAAATATCCTTACCTCAAATTTTGTACAAGTGCCTAGTATTCAATAACGTAGTCCCAATCTCAAGGGGGTTCAACTATATTATACAAGATTGTATCGTTTAACATAACTCATCTACAGTGCTATTTCAGAAAAGTAATCTACATGCAGTTTGTTAGTTGGGCTGCTCTTTTGAAAGCTTAAATTCTTATAGCGCTACTTTGAACGATATTATAAATGCTACTGGACTAATCCAAATTCAATTATCTTTTCTCGTATGTCATCGATTATACAAATCAATGAGTTGCTCCTACGCATATCTAACGATATAACTATTATGGATTCGAAGCGTGAAAGCTTTTATGAAGCGACTACCGTCTTACCGTGGGGCTCTTGCCCACATGACATGCATGCAACCACTATAAAATATATATTTATTCGAACGAAAACCAAATGGGGCCTATAAATCCATCGGAGGCTTCCGAGAAGCGGCGCCGAGATATTTCTCCCAGGGTAAACGAATAATAATAATATGTATATTATTGCCCGGATACCGTAATTAGTCGCTGGCTACCGTATTTTTTTATCCCAAATGGTTTCGTTTCGCCGGCGGACATTTTACATTGACCGGTTTGATGGTCGGGCCGAGCGCCGAACACGCGAGCGGCCGGATCATCGCTCCGCGCCTGCGGCGCTCCATCTCAGCTCCCGAAAACGCCGAACCACTTGCCCACCTCTGTATTCTCTTTTTATGGTTATTTATCGTCGTCTGTCGTGTACATTGTGTTGTGCTCCACATAGAATTATTGTATACCCTAAAATGATTACATGTTTGGGTACTCACAAATAAAATAAGATTACAACTCTTTAAACCAACTATATGTGTAACCTTTTCGTGTTTTTATCATTAACTTCACAAGCTATACATCAAATACACCATTCTTATTCATCTTTAATATAATCTTGAAAACTAAACTTTTTTACAAAATATATACATACAGTATACTCTCGATTATCCGGGCTAATGCTGGGGAGGATGGTCACGGATAATCGAAAAACACGGATAATCAGAATCATCAAGTTTTCATAATACACTACAATTTTTTAGCACATATTTATATATTTATTATTTATCAAGAAAACACAAACAAATAAGTAAAAATATAATATTTTATCATATATAAGAACATAAAAAAGTATAGTTTTATGTGTATACAAATTTTAAAAAATCTGTTATTTTCATCTGTTTTTGAGAATTTTTTAACGAATTCCTTATTTCACTTAGAAATATTCTTAAAGCTGCTACATTAGTATATTCAGTTCCCTTTTGTTCAGAGTAATCTAGCAATGTTTCAATACAATTCAATGCCGTTTCATGACTTACGTAACCACTGGTATCTTCTTCGCTTGTAGTACTACTGTCATTTTCTTCCACTTGGGTAACAAGAGAAACGATATCAGAATCGACCATGCGTTCAAAGCCTGGATCATTTGAATCATGGTTGAGCCAATCCTCCGTGTATTCCTTATCCACGTCTTCAAAAAAATTAAATCTTCCAATAATTCACACATTTCAGGTACAAAATACATAAACTACGAAAAACATTTCAAGATTTCCCGTCCGAGAGTTTAAGTCCCGAGAGGTGACAAATATGGGCAATAAATATCGAAATATTTAAACATATTTACTGCTGGCACTGGCGCCGGTTTATGCACTTCACTAATACCATTGTAGAATCGCTAAATTCATCATTTTTTCAAATAACGCTCATATTCAAGATCGCAATTCATTAATGCGTCCTATAATCGTAATAGAAAAAAATCAATCAAATTATATTTGAATAAAAATATATTTATTTTCAGGCACGAATAATCGAGAGTTTACTGTACTTTTATATTTTCTGTCAGTATGTTGTGTATGGCTTAGTTATCCTCATGCTCACAGTATTTTTAGAAGTCGTTTGATAATTTTCATATATCCTATATATTATTATCCCAAACAAAGATTCAAATTTACGAATGAATACATCGTATTAAAATATTATTTAACAATTCCGCTCACTTTTGGAATGCATTCTGCTTAAAAAGAAATAAATATGCCATTGAAATGCAAAATACTCAAATATTTTTACTTCATTTTCAAAACACATTTACCGTATTGCTGTGAGAGTGCTATCATTGATACAGATAAATAGAGAATAATCGTTTAACGTATTTTTCCAAAGAAAAAAAAACACCACTTCAAGTATATATTTACAAATATTCTCGTTCATAAGTCACCTTCGCTAAATGAGCTTTCGTTGTACTCTTTAATTAAGAGACCAAAGGTAGGAATGCTAAAATGGAAACAATGAATTTTCAAACGGGTGTTTTAAGGAGTGGATATCTGTGATACATTCGATGGATTCTCTCGTAACTTTTGAATGTGATAACTTCTTCATCAGTAATTTCAGTCGACGACTGTGTTACGCTTCTCATACAGAATTTGTGCGATGTTTTCATTCCTTACCACCCACTATATCTGATCCTGACAACGGAACGTAGAGAACTATCAACTTACTATAGATGTACCATTATAACTTGACCGCTAGCGAGAGCGCCGGCATCGCGTGCGTGATCTGCAATGCTCAACTAAAATTGTTTATATACTTACACATTTTTATATGCAAGATACAAATGTGTAATTACAAATTTTAATTACGAATTCGGCAGCGTTCTAGTAATGATGGTATATCAATAGAAGTATTTTCTTTACGTTATCCCACCTTCTTTCATATATTTTTTTACTGCTATGTTCTTTTAGAACGTTTTCGTTGTTTTTTATTATAACCTATGTTAAAAAAGCCCCTTTCACTTGCATCGGGGTCGCAGGTCACATGGCTTTTATAAAAAGAGGTCGCCGCCCGGAGAAGGTTGGGAACCTATGTTTTAGAACGAAACAGATACATCAGAAAATCTTAGTTACACCACTCACTTTTTGATCTTACACGAAAATAAATATCTTAGTTATGCTCCATTATTAAGATACCAACGAATGATGATGATGAATAAAGGTATGAAGGCACGACCCGATCAGGAAGAAGAGATTACCAGGCAAAATTGTGGTGATGTCGAGCCTCTACGCGTTGTTCCAGCCTCAATCTTCTCTTGTGTAGAAATTTTATCCCGCCGCTCTGTCCCCCAAGAGCTTTACCTGTGCTACCTCCCCTCGCCCAACACTCTTACTACGAGCCGAGGTGAATTTATGAATGGAACGCACGGACCAATTAATGGCAGCGGATACACTGGATTAATTGATTTTATTCGCCTTCTTTTTGACACACATTATCGTACAATATGCTGTTAATTGGGTTTTGTCTAGTATTCAATACTTTTTTTTACATAACAACGTTAATTATAAATTAACACATTTATTCAAATAAATATAACACAACCGGACCGGTTTCGCTTATTGCGAGCATTTGTGAAACCGGTACTGACCTTTACAAAATAAATATATGTGGAGGCATTACGAATTTTTGTTTATTGTTATTATTTAAATATTATACCTGTTCACAAAGAATTGTCAATTAACACCTTTAAAGTGATAAACACAATTAATTAATGTATTCATAAAATAAGAGTTAATCTATAAAACTTTTTTACATGACAACAAGACGCTCAATATTTATTTAAAGGAGATAATTTAAAATACCTAATACAAATATAATTTATATAAATTTAAGTTTTTTATTTGTGAAATATAAAATAATTATTGCAGCAAAAAAGTAAATTTATCATTTTTCAGTTTATAACGTTTTTTCAATAAACTTAAAAAAATACTTCTTTCACCCGATCTGTTGATTCCCCAGAAAATCCATCTGGCTTCCATTATTTTTCACTGCCATCACTCCCTTGTAATCTTATATTATATTTAATAAACGAATTTATCAATATAATATGTAATTGCTTTGAAATAGGCATTTTAAGTTAGTTGTTACATAATGAATATATGTAGTTTCATTCAATGACTGATTCGTATTTTTTTACGTCGTACAACTCCTTATATTAAAGGTAATTTAAAGAACGGTATTAAATAATTTGGTGCCTTCAAAATAGAAATTAGCTTCATTGTTAATCGCACGATACTCAATTTTATATGTATATGTCAAATCAGCATATTCAAAACGATTAAGAAATATGCTCCGAATAATGTTAATTAGCCAGTTAAGACACCTTTCTCGATTTAGCAGAAATTAAAACAATCGATTAAATGAAACAATGGGTCACGCAATAATCTTCATCGGTCTCAAAAGAATGCGATGACATCCGCATCCAAGAAACAATGATAATCGGCCATCGATTCTGCGGTGTCAAATTCCCGGAAAACAATTTAGAAACTGTGCTCTACTATTGCACTTTATCCTGTAGGTTCATTAACTTATTATTAGTAATGGCATGCTTATAATTTAAGAGAGTTACTTTTCATTACGGAAATACCTGCCATTTTATACGCCCAAGTGGTTGGTAGTAATTCAATTACTGGGAATTGTAAAAGATTTCATACGATGCTACAAACCGTTTTGTGAAATTTCATCGTCTTTATCCATGCAAATCTAATACAGTAGAACCTCGATTATCCGGATTGGTCAAAATAAACAAAAATATTACAAATTTGCTGATATCGTGGCGAATTGCGTCCACTGTTTACGTACGTTGTATTCTTTAGATGTGTTAACTTTGAAAAAATCATGGAACAAAATTTTGAAAAGACCAGTCACGAAGTAGAAAATGATAGATGAGACTTTGCGGAAGCAATGACACAACTTTCAATATGTGCTGAATGCGACGAAGAAGATATAACCGGTGTGGTTAAATTGCGATGCAAACGATCCTGGATTCCAAATTTTGAATGATGACGAAATAATTAAAGAAATATCAAAATCAGAGGAACAAGATCATGAAGACGTAGAAGAGATTTGTGAGGGGGGAGTTATTGGTCCTACACATTCTGAAGCTTTTCAGTGTCTAGGTATCGCCATGAAGTGGCTTGAGAATCCAGAAGAGTGCTATTCAAGTCAACTTGTGTGTCTGAAAACTATTTGTGATTTGGTAGCATCGAAAAGAAAAGCCAGCTGTAAGCAGAAATCGATAATTGATTTTTTCCATAAAAAATAATTTATTATTAAAGCTATGTATGTATTAATCTAAATAAATAAAAATGATTTAAACTGAATATACTTGTGTTTTTTCGATTATCCGGATTTGTCCTTATCCGGACTATCTTCATCCCAAATTAGTCCAGATAATCGAGGTTCTACTGTATGTTCAATACATAAGCCTCACTTTTATCCCTTTCTTTTATCGGTATATGAAGATACGCTACAATGTATGTACATTTACAGATCTGAATCATTTGATAAATACATATAAATGCACCATTACGAAAACGAAGATAATAATAGTTTTTTGAAGATACGAAATGATTTAATTTAAATAATATAATTCCACTAATAATTCAAAGAAAATCCTGCTATGAAAAAAAAACTGATATGTAACTTCATATAACTAAAATTAATTAAAAGTTTCAATGCTTTTTAAATATAAACCGTCGTATAAGAGGAGCAGGAAGATTTAAATATTTATAGTACAATTAATTACAACTACTTACAATAATATATTAAACATGGCTTGATTATTCGCAAAATATATTCTAATCTCGCATTACATCTTTTCAACTAAAAATAACAAACAATATAGAATTGACTGAAATATTCATGAATTTTCTGCAACATATTTAAATAAAATTTACAAAACGAGAAAAAATCTTTTTACTAATAAAGCGGCGGGACGTCCTATAAACAAGCAAAAGAGGAATGTCAGTTTTTATCCTATATATATCTTTACCAATAATAAATTCCTACTTTCGATTAATTCGGTGGTTATGTCGTGGAAACTCATTTTTAACATAAATTAATATTGATAATGTTGTCATAATGGTTGTTTCACACCTAGTGACAGAAACATTGGAATAACAAAGATATTAATTTAATAAAAAATATGCTATTCATATCTTAAATAATCTTACCTAACACCCGCTTTATTACTTAGTAGAATTAAGCTTACAATGCCATATTCTCAATATGAATGCACATAAAGCAATAAAATAAAAGCTATAAAACGCACAGGTGATTCTGCGGTGTAAACAAACACCGACCTGTCCAGTGTGCCGCAGGATGATCCTCGGCAGCCAGTTTTATTAGTCTCTTTTTCACGCTCATTTGTTCCTTCCTAATGTTTGGCTTTTGTTTAGTCGACCGAACGCTTTACCTGCGCCAAGACGTACACACTCAACACCGTAATAATCATATAACAAAAAAAAGATTAATCTCACAACAGGAGAGGAGGAGATTCGAAGATATATCAAATAGATTCTTTGCAAGAGAACAGCGGAAAAGCTCATCGACAAAATTATTTTCCCTCTCAGCGTATTTCAAGATAACAGTGTTAAATCTTCGCGTATATTTTATTGTGGTTTTTTAAGTGTGGTGGTTTTTCATATTGTGCGTGCTTTGGCTAACTCATATTTTCAATAAGAACATAAGTTCAGTGGAAATATATACATTTACGGTGGTTTATAAATAATTATCCGAATGAAAATATAAACAAACACCCATGATTTGTTTTTTTGTGTTGTGAAGTTTTTAAACAACTATCTTTGATGACTTATTTAGAGGTGTTGTGAATAGTGATATTTATAATCGATTCGGCGTACTTTATTCTTTAAAGTATGGATTTTACGCCATACATGGTGTTTCTAACTAGACGGACATATCCATATCATTCGGACGTTCTGAAGATGGAACCACCGAAATCCCCTAAGTTTAACATAACTCTATGGCAGCCATGGCTGGCCGAGCTCTCAGGTAATTGAAAGTCTACGATCACGGTATATGATGATATTAATCACTCTTACTATTCCCGTTCTTAACTATAAAATCAGGACGATATGATTATCGGTAATTTTTAAAATTCGAACCGAATTTATTTGATATTCCCGCCATATTTTTTTAATGCATCTTTTGTAGATAAATTGTTTTTGTATATTTTCCTAATTCAAAAATCGTGTATTAATTAAAAATGATTGTTTTTTTACGAAACCATTCATAATCAAAAGCGTTGTTAAGCTTTGTCGCTAACTTTCCGTTCTACATACTACATAGGTTATACAATTTCCAAACCTTTACTGTCTTAGGCGACAGCATTGAAATTACTTGAAAGCTTTTTATGTTGTCAGATTTTAACTCATTTAGAATTTACTGTTCCAAATAAATGCATAATTTAGTTATTTATTATTACTATTTTGATCAATTTCTCAACAATGAATTATACAAATATTCGAATCGTTACAGTTAAATAGGATTTTTAGATTTTGCCACGTGCTCATCCGTGCCATACGAATAAATTGATGTTGTTTCTTAATCTCCGTGCGAGAACATGCCTGCTTTTGTATTCTGGTTCAGAACTTGAATCAGAATTGTGCGCCGTAAGCAACCTATTACAATAATAATTGAATACCAAATTTCGGTTCGACAACAAGAGTAGCGATATGTAGATTATTTCCTGTGTATATTGATACATACTCCTGTCATATATGTATCTGAACATTCTGAACCGATGCAAATGTATGGAGGAATTTTATCATCAACCACACATCTTTTCCCCCCAAAATTCTTGGAATATAGAGAAACACAGCCACTTATATTAAATTCATATAAACGAACAATATATTTTTGAAGCTTCATATTTTCTTAGCCTTTACGAATTATATTTACTATGCATATAACATTACAGTAGAAATAGAACTGACGAAATGAGGAGTTCACTGTCAATACTTGGTGGAATGGCATTATGTACATTAAAAAATAATAACAAATTTTGTGTACTTATTCAACATTAGATTTATTAGAATCAGGACCGGTTTCGCTCCGGAATCATCAGTTGAAAATACTCGATATGAGCGAAACTGGTCCTGATCCTAATCAATCTAATTTGTAAAACGTACAAAAAAATGTTATGAAAATGACTTAAAAGTCATCCGAATAATGGCAAATTGTGAAGCTATATAATAAAAAAAAAATTATATGAATATCATTTTTTCATTATCGTTACACGCGTGTATATTTACTTCGTCTCGTGGTTGTATATTTTTAATACAATTAGTTGTTTCGTTACATCGATTTGTTTCATTTCTCGGGTGCGTAAATTTCTTATTGAAAGATGAAGGTATGCCTCCATATTTTATAGTTTTTAAAATGATCGCATAGAAATAATTTCATCGCGTTTTTAAACCTCACTCTTTCGATTGATTTAAAAAAAACTGTCTTCGGTGTAAACACTGTAAACAATACCTCAAATTGTCAATCACAAGAGCTCCATGGCAGCTTCTAATTTGTATGTAAGGTGGCATATAACTTTTTACTAGTTTTTCATGTGTTTTTGGAAACATCTTAATAAAAGTGTAAATAACTCTGTACGTGTGTCGGCTTACTGATAGGTATAGCTAATACTGGTATTTTTCAAGCAACACTACGATGAAAAGAATTTTAACAATACCCGCTAAATTTTTAAACAAATTCCGTTACAAGAGGCGATAGTTTATAATTTTATATGAACAAGTCAGCCTCTGTGATCACTTTTATTAAATTAAATTAAATTTAAAATTGAGATCTTTGACATGGGTATTTTTGACGTTTCTTCTCCTCACGTGACTTTGCATAATATTTCAATTATATTAAATTAATTGCGGAATTATTTGATAGTCATAACGACCCGATATCATTTTTCTCGCGTTTAGTTTTGAATACAACTCTTGGAACAATATGATAGTTTAAAATAAAAAAAACGTGTCTATCTAAGTCACTAAATCTTTAATAATAGTTTTGTTCAGTTTTAATGTGTTCACTGTCAATACTTGGTGAAATGGCAGTATGATAAAAATAATAAAACATTTTAGTACTTATTCCACATAAATTGTATTGGATCAAGACCGGGGTCGCTCATGGCGAGCATTGTCAACTGATCACTGGACAATGCTCGCCATGAGCGAAACCGGTCTTGATCCAATATTTTTTTTGTGGAATATTTACTAAAAATGTTTTATTATTTTTATAATAATTTTGTGTTGATTTTTTTAAGCAGTGACATTTTCATTCGCCATAATTTCTTTTCGTATTATTATTTTACATTTAAAAGTGTATGCCCAATATTATAAAAAAATTGATTAAATTTGATTGTGTACCAATCGATGACATACTTAAAACCGCGACGTATATACATACATATGTAGTAATAGAAAGGCGCGAATTTTGATGAATGGTGGTAAAGGAAACGAAATACCTGGCCCGGGGAAGCGTGCTTGCGGGATGGAGCTTTGTGAAACTTTTAAAGCACGCAGGTCAATGCGCACCGTTCGAGCTTTTTTGTCTCACCACACACCAAAACAAAACTCTCGGTCCCACATATGTACACACGTCTTCTATACGATGCATCCAATGTTTCGATAAAGTATCCAGTATATCTAGTCAACTTAACTACTAAAAACGATTTGGAATTTCAATACTGATTTCAGAATCATTCCTCAATGACAAACCAAATTTCACAACAGATTATCAATTTTGAAATAACTTACTCTATTCCTATGTAACCATTTAAACTTTAATCTATAAATCGTTATACTAAAAGAAACACACCAGCCTTGCTTACTAATTATGAAGTTATTTTTTTAATCCTACTATTTACATCGACATTGTTCTCTGAATTATTGTTTTATGCCAAATACGCTTTGTAGTAATAAACTACTAGTACAATTTAATGTTTCAAAAAATAAATATTGTTGATAATACGGTGTGTGCTAATTTACTTCAATTTTTAATATTGTAAGCGAAATAAAATGTGAATTTTTATCGATTGCCTTTTTTAATTTGTCGCTGTCACAGTCGACGTCATAATAAATTCTGCAAATGTATTGTCACTGAGATTTTTAGTTGGATACTGATACTATATAACGCATATAACGCCCTCGCCTCTTTTTATACCACTATTCCCATCTCGTAATACCTACATCCTGTGCTTAATCATCCCCTCCCTCTCCTCGATCTACCTGCTGCCGCCGTGTGGCCTTGGTCGACCTTCAGCCGTCAATCGCGGTCACTAACTAATTCAGGATCTATTCAATTGAGAGTCGCGTTCTTCGGTATTGTTTTTTTTTAATAATAATTATTATAATATTACAGGCGTCTCATGTTATTGACAGTTCTATGCGATCGTTTCTTTTATGATTCTTATTCAATTCAACTTTTTTTATTTGCTTTTTTTAACACTAAAATATACTACATTATATAATTTAGCGATTTATAGTTTTCTCATTATAGTGCGTATTTGTTTTATTTGTGCTGACATAAATGTAAATTATAAATATATATTTATAATAAATTGCAATAATTAATGTGTGTAATTTTTGCAATTCTCGTTCATGGGGTTTGTCTATTTGATACCCGCATTGAAGTTTTTACTTCCCGCAATTTACATCATAAATATTCCAATTTGAATAAAATTTATAAAAATTAAGGACTTAACAATTCGATATCATTGGTTGCTTACAAAACAAGCTTGAGATCAATTTATAGTATTTTCCCTTTGTTTACATTTTTGGTGGTTTAACTGTTAATTCGGGGTTTTTCATTAATTAATTCATGTATAAAATCACTACTTTTATATCGAAAGTTTAAGATTGCTCGTAATTTTGTCATAGACTCGTTAGCCTTATTATAACTTATTTTAGTAAGTTTCCATAGTAACGCTTATAAGATCAAGTATATTTATTAGACATTAGATCCTTTTTCCACGGCCACGACTTATTTACCTATCTCCTATTCCTATTTACGCAGGTAATCTTTTGTAAAGGATTTTCGTGTTGAGAAATCCTCCCTTTATTTTAATTAATGACAGTTTCGTTTTAAGTGCCTATCACTTATCAGGTTATTCAAAATGTTTCGAGATAGTATTTTCGCAGACAGCTGATTTATTATATTTAAAAGTAACATTGAATTTTCATTCAACCTCTCGAAGCCAAAACTATTTGCGTGATGTCTGAAATTAGTTAATCTGAATCATCATTACTATTTTTCGTTTCGACAAATTGATGCAAAAGAAGCGAGCACGCAATTATCATGAAAACTTAACTGAATCACGAATGATCGATTATTCAAATTATTTTAAACATACTTAGAAATAATCCATCCTGTATTCAATATCTATTGAATAATTGGACGATATCAAAAAAGTATTGTTCGGTCCGAATTTCGTTACATAAATAAATCTTTGCCTGGCTTCCCTTTAGCTTTAGAAGTTTCAATAAGGGCAGTCCCTAACCGGTGTGTCGCGGTACACAAGTGGACTAGTATGCCATAAGGAGATATGTAGAAGAAAAGGCGAAAAAAAACAAATCATTTTTCTCTAATATCTCTGCCCACGTTGATAATTCTTTTAAAGTGTATAATTATTAAATGCCATAGAAAATGTATTTTACTTGCACTATTTCAGTGTTTGCTAAATTTACTTGCAGTGGGTCGCGTAAATCTAGGGAAGTGTCCCGTTGGAGAGAAAAACTTGCCAAGCACTGATCGATGGGTTTTATGTCGATTATGTTTATTTATAATTACGCACGTGATTTTATAAAACTTCTTTTATCATTGTTATAAAATTCTTTTCTTTATTTCTAGAAACTCCAAACGGTGGATCACCATGCGGGTCAAACGGCGGCGGTTCTCCCGGTGCGATAGCCTCGCCTGGCGCCGGAACTGGTCCTAACCCAGCGTCATTATCGGCGGGAGGTGTCGGTGCAGTGGCGGAAGTAGCTGCTGCTAAACAGCTACCCTCGTCGAAATGGCGCCGGGAAAGACGATGCACCACTCGCATACCTGACTACAAACACAGAGAGCCAGGACAAGCCGGTGGTAACAAGGCGCTGCGCTCGCAGTCCTTCAACGACAAGGCCTCGACTAGGATCCCGTTCGAGCTCGCCGGCCGCCCCAAGAGTAGAGAAGGTGGTCTTCATCACAGCGACGGTGACCTCATGCACCTAGATGAGACTGATGACTCGCACGACTCGAGCACCGATATCAATTCCATCAGGAAAACGGTTGCAGTTCCATTTTCTTCCCTCAAAGGTAATAATAGCCAGGATATTATTATAAATATTTTTAACATCACAAATATATTCCATTTTCTTTGGGGTAATTTAAGCAACCATTTTTCCGTATATTTTTCTGACCGTTTGATTTTCTTTCTCTGCAGTTTATTCGTATTATCAAAAGTACACAGTGACTTCGAAAAGGTTGAGAACCACTGACATAGACATACATAAAAAATCAATTGATGCTTTATTTTGTCTAGTCATCACATTATTCATATAATAAAATAAATACATTAATATAAAAATAATAGTATATTATAGTGATTTTATGATTCCATTCTTCTATCAAGCTAAAAATAATCAATAGTTTAAGTTATATTTTATACTACTTTGTATACAGTTAAAACATAATATCTTTTGAAAATGTTCCACTGTTTCGATGTTCTACTGATGAAACAAACTATCAAATAGTGCCAAGTATTCAAAATTATTACCAGTTCTGGTGTAGAAATTAAATATGGAACAACAATAATAAATTTGTCTTCATTATAATAATCGGTTTATATTCCAATAATAAGTAATTAGTTCACTTGTAAATTTTCTTGATCTGTTTCTAATATACACAAATTTTTTTTCCAGCAGTAAGCCGCTCTACTCTTAAACCTCCCAAGTACATAGAATCTCCACTAGATATGAGCGTAAAAGCCCGGAGTTCACCGCCGTCATATTCTCAAGCTATCAGTAATGGCTCCGTCTACAGACCGAGTGTTATTACCCAAGCACCAACAAATGTATCACCAGCTCTCTCTGTATCTCCTCCGCTTGCCAAGATCGATGGTGGGAAAGGAGAATATGTCCCAGGTATGTGCAGATTATCATTATATCAAATAGTTGTAGGTCTTAACCATATTTATATAACATTCCTCATGAAGAAATGACTCTTTGTATCCCATCAATGCAAAGCAATCTTGGACACATTGACAAAATAACCTTTGAATGGAGAAACATATAACAGCTCATTGTGCACGTGATAAAACAATATCTGTGGTGCAAAATTTTCATTCTTTGGTACAAAAATCCCATAAAAAATCATGTGACAAAATGGCCACTCAGTACAATTGACAACAAGCTTTCAATTGCTTCAGTGTAAAAACAACAAACTTGATAAATTGGGTGCAAATATAGCATCATCGATATTTAAAAGTTAAATAAAGGTACATCTTAAAAAGTATATCAACATGACTGGTTTTTATGATATAGTTATATTTTGAACCCTTATTCAACATAGGAAAAGAAAGCAAAATTCTGTATTGATCTTAACTGCATTAAATTAGTTTTTGGCCTTATTCTCCAAAATGATTTTCGGGTAGGAAGCTACGTTTGCTTCCAAAGCCCTCATTTAATTAATACATTTTTATAAATTTTTGACTTTTTTTATCTGTATTGTTTTTCTCCAGTGGCAAAATATCTTGATACAACTGGCGTCTCTAGTATTTTGGGTCAAAAATAAAATCACCTTGAATATAAGATAGCGATAACACATTGTAAAATTGATACTGTTTGTATTTAATAATTCACTCAGTTAACTTTGAGATTCTTTTCATACAGCAAGTAAATTAATAAAATTGTCCATTTCCTTATTCTAGGGTCGATGTCAATGTGTGACCCTGTGATCGATGAACACTTCAGGCGCTCCCTCGGCGCTGATTATATGACGCTATTCAATAAAAACAAAGACGCAGCTACAAACGGTTCAACAAATGGAAAAGTCAACAAAGTCGCCACAAAAGACCGCGGCAGTAGCCCAATCATGTTTGCTAGCGATCCGTGCTCGAAATTTTTGGGTACCGAAAAGAAATCTCCAAAAGAAGTCGCAGAAATGCAGCCGGAAAGTCCCGATCCCGAGAAGGAGTCGTGCGGGGAAATGGAAGTCGACGATTGCGCCGGTCTATCGGTCGATGATCATTTCGCGAAAGCACTTGGTGACACCTGGAAAAAACTGCAAGAGAACGGTCCCAAGATTGATAATCTGAAATCAACCTCGCCGCCTGATAACTTATCGAAGAGCAATACTCGTAACGGCTCTGCGCCGGCAAGCAACGGAGTGAAACTATTTCATAGTCTGTCAAAAAACTTGCAAGAGGCGTGGTCGTCTAAGTAATTAGAGAACTAGTATATATTTTTGTATATAATTGCATTTATGCTAAGGTTTTCGGTTGAATGATTCAAATGATTGGCCATTCATGCCCGCATTATTGAGTTAACTTAAGAACTTCCAATAATATACCTGATTTTTTCTTATGTTCTACAAAGTGAACGATCACAACTGAATAGCGAGCTATAAATTATTTTAATGTAATTCATGTACCTTGATTATGATTATCGTTATAGTTATGTAAAAATATTAAATTAAATACTATACATTAAGGCAAATAACTATTAGTTAAGTATTTTCTTTACAATTTGGCGTAATACATATAGAGTTAATAATCTTCCTTGTAGTCTTAGATCGTTACAAATTTAGATGTAAATCATGTATATTCAATTTATAATTCTGTTGTAAGCCTAAATAATCAAATACACGTTGGATGACAGGGGATTCTGATTGATCGAATGAAGGAAAATTGGAGATGTGTGATTAAATTAAAACATAGTGTGCATCGTAAAAGTTTTTCAGACAATGAATGATTTTAACTATTGTATTTTTTCCCAATTGGGGAATGTCTGTTAACATTTTTCACTGTTTATTTATGTGATAAGTGGAAGCTCAAAATGTATATATTCATAACACAATGACTCGAAATAAAATATTGATGAATATTCATAGTTAATTGTTTCATTTTTGTAAACTTTTAACTCACTTTCTTATTTCTTAGATGTTCACTGTGAATACTTGGTGGAATGGCAATATAATAAAAATAATAACACATTTTTAATACTTATTCCATATCAAATTTATTGGATCAGGACCGGTTTCGTTCATGGCGAGCATTATCAACTGATAAGAAATACAATAAAACAGTGATATTTATACAAAAGTTAAGCAAGAATTACAAGGTATAACAAACAATTGGTATTACAACTAAGCAAATAAATTGAAGCAAAATAGATTATAATTAAAATGTTCAATGCAAGCTACCTCTTAGCAATGCAAGCTACTACATAAAAAAAATTTAACTATAAATTATCATTAACAAAGTAAAAATCAAAATAAATGTATTTAATAAATAAATCACCATCTTACATTATGCTAGTCCTGTAGCTAGGTGCTTGATGCTCGAACAGTTCTCCTATTCATCCATTGATATATATTTAAATGTATGGATGCTTATGATGTACATATATATTCCTTTCCATCCGCCACCTACACAATCCTGTAATCAAGGCGCGGAGAGAGCTTATAGCTAACCAATAGTATATACATTTTTAAGGTTACTTGTGCATATCAACATATCATGTTGTAAGCATTCTAAAAGAAGTATTTATTGCACTTTTTAAAAAGAAAAACATCCAAACCAAAGTATCGTCATTGATTTCACACTGCAGCAATGATGATAACAGTTTCATTCAGTTGCATAGATAAAGTGGTTTTGTCGATATTCAAGCACTGAATTCGGGAGGTGCTAGAATTTCAAATTTCATCTTTTCACACAAACGAATCCAGTTCCAGAACATCATCTCTTTAAAAACACCGAAGGATCTTTGCCACCAAAACACACTTATGTCATCAATATGTTGGACATATAAAATACCACACATTAAGAGTTTTTTAAAAGCTCCAACTTCTGACTAATATCTGAATAAGTAATCCGTAAGTATTTTTAATAGTTTTCGTAAAACATATTCATTTCCAAAGTAAATCTCTTGTTCAAAATTAATAAATGTAATAAAAATCATGCGTTTTTGGCCAATATGGGGATGATATATTTTATATATATAAAAATCTTACTTTAATTAATGCGAATTCAATAATTTTATTTCTATTTTTTTTTTAAATATTACAAGAAATTCCTCAAATAACTGAGATGTCTCTTAGTAAAAATATTAATATTGTATTTCATTAGTAGATGTCGCTTTTGAAATCAGAACCCTATTACCCACCCTTAACAATCGATTATAGTTCATACAAGTATTTGTCGAATTTGAATATACACTTACTCGCGGATTTACTATCCGCGAGAAAAGAAGAAAACTTAAATTAAGAAAATATCTAGAATGAAAAAAGAGGAGCTCATTTTATATTTAAAATTAGTTTTAAACTTTTAAATATTTATTAAGCATCCTGATTTTTAAATCCTTTTAAAACAATGCCATCTATAGCAATTCATGAAGAGCCTTACAGTGATACTTTTTCATCTAGGTGTGAGAAAATGGTACAGTGGAACCCCGATCTTACGTTCTCGCATTATACGTTTTCCTGCGTGGTGCGTTCATTTTCTAAAGTCCCGGTATTTAGTTCATATTTAAAACTTACCCGCATTCATCGTTTCCCGCATTAATCGTTTGTTTTATACGGTCCCTTGAAAAACGTATAATCAGGGTTTCACTGTACCTATATAATATATTGTGAAAATAACTATTTTTCGCATAAATTTTAATGCAAGTTTTTAATTCAAGACAAAACATAATTTTTAAAATCCCTTGTAGCAAATGAAAAGTTAACGTCTTTAAACGTATGGGCTTAAAAAAATTGTCCAAAATGTACCCACACTATGTTTTGGTATCTTAATTATCAAAAATAACCGTTGTTTGTGTGTAATTCGTTTCTGATTGACAGTCGACAAATTCTTCTATGAATTATCTTGTTGGGATAGATTCAAATAAATTTAATGAAAAAGTTTACGCTTTTTTTTTTTACGTAGATCTGTGATTATTATTTATTACTAATACAAAATTATTAAAAAATCCGAGCAAAGCCGGGTGGAAGCAATAGTTTTATATGTAACGATGTATTTAGCTTGCCAAAAAAAACCATTTTTTTATTGATTGAATCATTAGAACTCCATTAAAATAAACTAAAAAATATGTACTTTCACAAGAATTGCAATGTATTTTTGATAGCTATATTGTCATCACGACATCATCAGAACTATTATATATTATATTTCCAGGATACTCACTCACTCTTTGTTCGCCGTAGCTGCTTTCTTGCGTTCAAATAAATGAATTCTATCTTTTTTTTATATTTTGAATATTTGTATTTGCAATACTGCTAAACTTGTTAAAGTCACAAGAATATTTGCATTTCATAATCTAGCAAATTTAGACTAAATATAAAGAGACTACTGTAGATACAAACGAAAATTCATAATAGATTTTCAAAAAGTAATTAAACATCAAAATGAGTAAATTGTTTTGTGTCTATTAACGGACTTATATTTTCATGTTCACGGTAGTATTTAAAAAAATGGGTTAGGATTAATAATTTAACTAAAACAATTGATTGATTCAATAGTTTCCACTATCTCCTCGCATCCAATTATGAATATTATAAATTACTTAGTTTAAACAAAGAAATAATATTGAAATGTCTTGCAATAATATCGTAAAACAATAAGGCTGACAAAGGAAGATATGAAATGAGATACGCGATATTAGAGACAGAAATGTTCACTAACCACACAGAGCTCGATAATTTAATAAAAATATAAGTTATTTTCGATTTCGATTTTAATTTTGAGTTGGTAATAATTTGAGAATTGAAGCGGAAATTTAGTTTTTTTACGAGACAGTTCCATCCGGTCGAATTTGAGCCCTGATTGTAACATTAGACGTACCAACTTGCATACAAGATTTTGTATTGAATACTGTGCAAAAAATAATTCATCAATTCTTAGTAATTGAATTTTCTAAAACCCTCAAAATCTGATTTCAATACTGAATGCTGCAATTATAACTGTTTTATTTTATTTGGTACATTTCTAAATTAATTTATGACAAGTTTTTTTGATTAAGCATCTATTTTCTTTATTTATTCATATACTTAAAATATGACAAATTCTTATGTTACATTTAACTTTCTTCGTTCACACAAAAATTACGTGAATATGGAAATAAAAAATGATATACAGTCGTGTGATTCTTTATTGCAAGTAACGGTCAGATTACTTTCCGCAGTGGGAATTGGTAGTTTGTCTAATTTAAGCACTGAATTCGACTGGTGCTAGAACTTTAATGCTAAATCTATTCACCCAATTGAATCCAGTTCTCAAACGTCGACTTTATTTTCATTCACTGCAATCCATCCTGTATCCCCAACACTGTGTTTAAAATGAAATTGAAGACTATGATATGCACTTTGCGGTATTCGATAGTCAACGTTAGCGCAAATAAATATTCGAAAAATACATTAAGTATATTTTACAAAATCTAATAATAGTCACTCTCAATCAATCAAATCACTCTCATAGTTAAAATATTATACATTTTAGTAGAATTGAATCAATCTAATTTCAGCAGTAATTCAAGGTTTTTTTCATGAATTATTTATAGCATATGGCATATTCCTTCGTTGGTGACTTATGGGAAATAGTCTTTATTATTGACGGTACATACATTTGATGAAGATGTAGAGCACTTCACTTATAACTTTTCACATGTTTTTTTTTAAACAAAATTTTACCATACATAAACCAAATCACAAAATAATCCAGGTTAGCCAACTATTTTCGTTCCAACCCCACAAGGTGTCCTTATTCCACTCCAAACTAAACTGACTGCCAATTGCTGCTGGCTGAAGTCTTAAATGTAAATCCTGCGTCACACTCCAGGAACCTAGGACAATCTTATGAAATCCAACCCATTCTTTAAAAAGTTATTCCATTGTCATCCAGACTATTGTCATAGCAGAATAGACTCTCTCTCGATCTCACAGGAGTAGAACAAAAGAAACTAGAATAAATGAACATCCTAGAATCTAACTGCTATTCGTTTGTTTTCTCGCACGTTAAATCGGAAGGTGAGCGAACATGGAAAGCTGTTTTCTGTAATACGAACTGCGGAAACAGTTGCTGGTTATTCTTTCAATTACTTGCTCACCACACCGCAGGTTACAGGTAAATAGATACATAACATAAAGGTAGATGCAGGTACGACTATTTTGTATGTACTTATATTATTGGTTCGCCTTGCTTGCATTCGTAAGAAACTGCAATGAGCCTCCACCTGTAAATAATAATTAATGGCTTTGTTAATGTGTACATTTTTATTTGCAACTAAACTTTAAATATTTTGTAAAAATTACTCAATTCAATGTTTTCAGTTGTATAAACAGTTTTTCAACGGGCCCTTTTAATTTTTTTGATAATTAACAACTAATTTTGCATTCGATGATCAATTAACAAATTCACAATATTTTGCACTCCGTAAGCATTGTCTTAATATTAATAATAAATATAGGCGTCCATAAAAAGAGTTCACAGGAATGACATGTTATATAACAGTTAAAAGTGAGAAGAGTTATGTCCGAGGGAATAAATTTGATAAACTTTAGTCAATTTAATTATGCACAAATTTTTGTGTGTATTGTAATGTTAGAAATAAATTATAGCTAGTTATCAAACAAAAGATGTTAAACAAATTAAATATTCTGTGATCTTGGCGTCAAAATATGTCATTGAAGCATCTTGCTGGCCACGAAGCAAAACGAAAAATATCACTATTTCTGATAAAATATTTAAGATCAAAGCTTTTTACACAACTGAAAAGTTTTACTGCACATATATATAATATATGTATGCGTTTATATATAGTATCAAAACTAATATCTTTTTTTATCCCACTGCTTGCTTTACTAGTTGTGATTTTCACAATATCCTAAAGCTACAGCCGAATACATCGAGAATACAAACATAAATATTAATTGTCAACGAATAAATATTACTTCATGTTAAAACCTTTTTTAATAATTACGCCACATATAAAATATCTCAATTTTAAATATGTAATTAATACATGCCTTCAAAATTGACATGGTTGTGGTTTTACGAGAAGTATTTGTAAAATTAATGAAATTTAATAATCAAAGAATATTGAAATCCTATTAATTTAATCGAATACACATACTATCTTTACCAACATTAGCCTCAAAAAAAATACTGATTTATCAGTTGCAACTCTTCACATACTTATTATATGTTCATATGTATACGTAATTCACAGGAGATTTCCAATAACTAGGGCGACTGACTTGCAATTTCTTATCTGCTTTCAATAATTGGTGAATAAAAGCCCCTTCGGATCAATTTCTTCAACAATTCTTAGTGTATAGTTCTGACAAAATATGTCAAACCTGAAACGACTTGATTTTAATAAATCCATGCTTAATCTGTAATTATGTGTTAATCACATTCGTAAATCATCATTTAATACATGTCAAACCAGTTATATGTTTTTCATTCGAAATGATTTATTGCCCTTAAATTTGCCAATGTTTTTTACACAAAAATTTTCATTTCAATTAAATACGAAAAGGCTTTATGAATCGATTGTATTGGCATTTACTTCGTAGTCTAATATAACACGATAAAAAAATAGCAATGACTGACGAGGGCGTAAGGAAAAATATCTATCAATTAGTATTATATGAATCGTATAGTATCAAAAGTGGAACTATCCCATATTTTTCGAAACTGAACTAGTGCTGTCATATTATTCTTCGGATCATAGTGTATGGCTAGCTTTCGGTTCACGACTCTGGATACAAAAGTAAAATGGTTTGGTCAATTATACTTTCGACCAATCACAGAGTAATCTTAAGTGATGTTGCAAGGTGCAATGCTTTTATGGGCTGTTTATAAAATTGAAAAATGTAAATATAGCTCAAACAAAACTTTTCCTGTGTTTTCCTCGAAAAGTTGAAAAGTGGATAGTTATACTTTTGATACTATACGACTCGTATCATTTTTTAGAACTGAAACACAATATACTGGATGAATGTTGAAGGAAAATTTTTTTAGAAACTCAGAAGTAAATTTGGTCATCGTTGTCAATTCGAATTCATTTTATACCGAAGAATATTTGGTAAAAAGGTGAGTGAATTATCATACGTACCTATCATCTGCCCCTTTTTAACATAAAAATGCGAATAAAAATAAAGCAAGAAGTATACTCGTTCCCCACGGCCTGCCTCTGAGCACGCATGTAATCCAATATTAATGACGGATATCAAGTGTTGCCTCGACGAAATCTGATACAATTTAATATAATACATACATGGAAGGCTTACAGACATGTCATCCGTTGGCATATGCAGTCATCGCCTTCTTTGCTATAATGAATACTGAAAGGTTTTTTCTTCGTTATCACCTATATGTGCATGCGCAGTTCTCTGAAATCAAATAATACTTCAAACGAATTAAATATACAGTGGACCCCCGATTTTATGTTCCCGCATAAACCGTTCTCCCGCATGGTTCGTTAATTTTCTATAGTCCCAGCGAAACACCCATAAGAACAATGCTAAAAAATCACGCATTAAACGTTCCCCGATTTATCTTCAAAAAATTATGGTCCCGTCACAAATATTATCCCGATTAACCGTTTTTGTTGAATATTTCTTAGAAGCACGTTTGACCCCATCCAATCGATTCTTAGAAAAAAACTGAGAACGCAAGTGTGCAATTGTTTACGATTCATTGTAATAATGTTTCCGGTAATTACTGAGCATCTGTGTCTTCTGTAGAAGAAGATGGCGAAAAACGCAATAATAAACTATGGAATGACATTTACAGCAGCGTTGTTGGCCTTCACGTGTTTCGCCTCTTTCAGTGGTATCTTCGGACTAACTATCGTAAAATTTGCTTACATATTTAAGCAAGATTATTTAGAATTTTTTCAGTAATTCTCAGTCACTCTTGAAAGGTGCACAGTGGTGCACAACCTGCAGCCCGCATCGACATTTTATGACGCATAATATGACAAATATCAATCATCTTTTATTCTTCAGAACAGTATTAAATTTTTAATTTTATACATGTACACTACAAATAAAGATAATTAAATAAATTTTCCCCATGCAGCCCCCGAACTATCTGAGAATTGATTATTTGACACTTCTCCCAAAAAGGCTGTGAATCACTGTTTTAAGCCGTCTGTCACTGACAAGAGTTTTGTCTTTTGGCATCGCAGGCCTTCAAGAACACGACTCGAAGCAGACAAAAACTCAAAGCAATTTTATATTCGAAATGAATTAGGCACTCCAAAACAGTAGCTAAATCTTTTGATATTATGTAATAAGCGACCAAATTACAGCGATAAAAATCAATACAATAAGCCATCCTAAATACTAAGTATGGGTATATAATGAAACGTTAATCATTTACTGATTAATTGAGAAAAATGACTAACTATCCATAACCGTTTCCGTCGATTTCATAGAATTTGAGAATATACACAATATGTGTTTTCATTATACTTATTATTACATCGTTATTGAATACAGGCAACTCTCCTATAGCGTTGAATTGGGGACCGCGTCAAAGAAACCCGCCTTATAGGAAACTAAACACTCAAAAAATGTATTATGTAAATTGTACGAAATCAGTATAATGTATGTATCTATGTGTTTTTAATAATTGTGCGATTTTACCTTGGAAATTTAGCGTTTTGTAGAAAACGGCGCTCTAACTGTAGAATACCGCACTATAGGATGGTTGACTGTACCTAATTTCAATAGATTTCTACCGAGTAAATGTTTGCATGATGAATATAGATATTATATAATAGAGGGATTTGATTGGAAACGTCGTGTTAAATTTTTAACGCAGATTTCTTTACAGAAAGTATTTTTTATTTTTATATTAATTACTGGCTAGGTCATCAAATCCGTAAGTTATTAATGTGTTCGCGAAAAGCGTTTTTATATTTACTGTTTTAAAATAAGTATGCATTGTGTTAGTTCTGAGCATTATTACACTATCCATAAAGCTGACACACGTCAATTGTTTATAGTTAATTTATTTTCTCATTATCTCTGAATTTATGTGATGGAATTAAAAATTGGAAAATATTGACTTTTCGACTTTCTTTTTTACAAGAATTTAGATGATATATTTATATAAAAAAATATATTGAAATCCGTTATATGTTTTAAATGTCGATGAACCAGGACTTAGAATAAACATGATTATTTAATCTACATTGAAATAATTGTTTTATCTACGTACTTGATCTAAATAATGCATACAAACAAATAACATTGGATTCGTTTTATTGAAGGAGATAAAATTTAAAAATGGCACCTTTATTTATCACTCACATGTATGACGAACAAATTTATCTATACAAATATTATTTCTTGAAAAAAAATATACGATTGTGAAGGTTTTTACGAAAAATACATGCTAAATTTGACTACTAAATCACTGTTAAAAGTTTGTACTTACTTATTTATTACATTGAAATTAAATACATAAAAAAAGTTTTATCCAAAACTATCACAGTGAAGTTCGTATTATGGTGTACACAATTTGATTTTACTCATGATAATTAATCGTCTAACGATTTTACTATATAAAATGCATTCAACATGGAATATGAAAAATTGAAATTCAAAAAATATCGATCATCATTTGACCGAGTCCTTCTAAGTACTGACGTAAAATACAAACTCGATTTAATAAGTCGATCAACTTGCCTTGAACCGATCTTGCCGATAGAGATGAACGTAGATATTCCAGATAATGTTGAGACGTTCATCCGAGACAGATTCTCACACTAATTATGCACAAAAACTTCCCTTAGCTACCGTAAACGTTGCGATATCATTTTCGTTTAGATGCATATTCCTTGCACAATCAGCGCTTACGCGAACCCTAAAAAATAAATTCGGGAGAGTGAGCGAGACCGTGTGCTCTTTCATTGTAAATGAAAAGGGACACACGTCAAATAAGTGCATTTTGCATCATCGGGTAAGTTCCCGCGGAAATGGCTCGAGGGAGACGCCTCATATGATCAGTAATGCGAATAAGCGAGATGTGTTATTTGAATAAAAACCACGAAATTTTACCCTACAGGGTGAGTAAAGCATACTTGCGAACACATATTATTATTTCAATGGCGTAGTTAGGGAAGACAACTATTTACCATATAACCAGTTCAACACAATACATCTTAGCATTTTATTACATCGAAATATATTATTCTTAACGTTGTATTTAAGTTATACTGCATTATATAAATCATTATCAGATTCGCATTCAATTTTATTGCGAAACTCTTTTTTGTTTATTTCTACAGTTTTAACCGTTTTTCACGGTATTTAAAATATATGTAGCTCTGCCATATGATTTTCAACGCAATGTTTTTCACTTAGTTTCTCATTAACTACTTGATTATTATAAGTATTAAAAAGGTAGCATAATCAAATAATCATTCACATCAGTCAACTAAACATCCTTTGTTAGAAAATTAAAACATAAAATGAGCTGTAATTGTTTTTTTCTACACAAAAATAAGGGCATGCGATATTACATAATATTTACAAATTAGCCTACAAAAATTTAAAAAACGGATATTCAAATTAATAACACGGGGTCTACCGGAAATAATATCAATAATACTATTAATCCAAGCCGTGTAATTCTAAAACGAAATTCTTTAATATATAAGTACTTACTATGTATATGCATTGGTATTGCTTTGTTTTAATACAAAAAATCTACAATATTTTCGATTGCCTGGTCAATTAAATAATACTGCGTATTCCCACGTATTAATAACTGTTGGTATTGTATAATACATACGCTAAACTGTGTAATTTATCGAGGGAATTGTCATCCTTATGAAACCGGATCTACCCCCTTTGCCAAAGTTACTTACGCCGTTCATTTTACATTATCGCAGACCTTTTTTGAATGCTCGGAATACTTTTTATTTGCGATTACATTTTTTTAGTTCTACTGTAAGTAAGTACAGTGTGTTGCAGCGCTAGTTTTTCTAGTACAATAGAGTTCAACACAGTTTTTCGGGTTTTGTACGTCACCCTTTTGTTAAGGCTTCTCCATGCATCGTCCAAAGTAGGGGTAAAAGTGCAAACCTTGTCGTTTATTCGTTTGTCCGGATTTCATAAAACGTCAACCAGTTTTTTAAGTTACAATTTTACGTGTCTAAAATATTAGCCCGTTATTCGGCGACAATCTATATGAATACAAACGTATATATGCGTATAGTTTTTTTTATTTATTAATTTAAAAAATATGGTAGTTTTGAAAAGGCTTCATATCTGGAGAGTTTAAATGAAAAGTACTTTTCAACATTTTGACATATTTCTGAAAATATTATATGAAAGAAATGACAATATTTCCGATTAGTATTAAATTGTACAGCTCTCTTACATTTATATTAAATACATATCCTTCTAATTATATCAGTTTTAATTTTTTTAATGAATTCTAATATATTTTTCATATAAACAGGAAAATCATACTACTGTTGTTTACTCAACTTTGGAGCTTCCACCGTCCGCTACGATATCACACTATTGTACGAAAATACATACGTACCTACTATTGTACATACAAAAATAGTTTTGTATAAAAAATATGCTATGACTTTGATTATGAATGTATATAGAATAGACATTGTATATAAATATTGTTTTCCATGTTTTTAATTATTTTAACATCTGATTATGCTAGAAAGAAGAAGAAAATCAGTTTTGGAATAACTCAATATGAAAAGATAAAGTGAATTAGCTCCATATTTATAAATAAAAAAAAACAGAATTTTAAACTGAAAAAAATATATTTGACACTTCTTGTATGTATGTATAAGAGTTCGATTTCAGCAGCATGTGGTAAAAAATTAAAATTATCACAAATGAGTGTTGGTGCCCCGTTTTAGAATCACTGCTCTAGATATCTCTATTTTCCCTCTCTTTCTCTTTCACGATATGCTTTTATAGAATACTTGTGTAGGTTGTTTAAAACTAGTGGGCTTCACCCCAATATATTTATTAACTAAAGATATTTTATATACATTTCTGAAATCATTTCAGAAGAAAATGTTTTCTGCCTCTGATGCTATGAATTGAACGTCTGAGATTCAGATTGAATATAGTTAAATTATTTATGAAAGAAGCTGTCATACGAAAATAAAATACATTTATTTCGTAAACAAATTGAATTACTCATTCCGTTTACTGTTTGCTAATCATAATTTAAATGAATTTTGAAAAAAGTTTCTTGACTTGTAATATCTATGTCGAATTATTGATTTTTGGATATCTGTGCTGTCTTTAATTCTTCACTACACTCATTTGATCCTAAAGGTGTAGCGGGAGTAATGAGCTATCCACTAGTCCTGTTCAATTTACATTATTTCTACCAATCTCTACTCTCTTCGAAAAAAAGACACTAAGCAACTAAATATCAAGCAATTCTTGTAAAAAACTAGAGTTAAATTCCATATAATCCACATGAGGTGCGGACATGGTTTTAAAAATTATCGTGAAAAGTAGAGCATATTTTATTACAGTTCACATACAAAAATAATTGTAAAAAAGACTTTTGCCTCATATATAATTTAAACTTACGATATCCATTCCCTTCACAACAAATTCAACGTTCTAATTTGTGGTAATATTCTTGAAATCGCAATAAGTCACATACGAAAATTATACATAATTGATTATTTTAAAATTGAATTTACTAAATTATTAAATTAAAGTTACTTATAATTTTACTTTTTGTGGATTATTATTTTACGTAATAATCTACAGAATAATCGATATTATAATTAGTGTCTATCAATATTTAAAAGATGCTAAATAAATGAATATATTTGAATTTTATGAGTTCTTGCTCATATTACACGACAGTGTAATAATTTTTGGAAGCAATTTTATGACTGCTTATTATTAAAATTGAAACAACAATATTGATGTTGTCTTACACTTTACAAAAAAAGCCGTTTACAAAATGATTGATAAAATACCAACCATCCTAAAAATCACGGCATTTCAATTCAATAAAGATGTAACAGCGGTTTGCCGCGATAGCATTTAGCTTAAGGTACTTTAATATATATATTTAATATATTAATTTGGTGAATTTGTGAATTTTACAAAACAATGTTTAAGTTCATCACGTGTTTTTAAATTTCAAACTATTTTATTTTACCTATTTTTATTCCATTATTGTGCTATTTTTTTTGATAAACTTTGCATGGCATTGTGAATTAAAAAAATACCGGATAAAATTCTTTTCTAAAAAATATACAATTCTGAGTGAAAAAAAAATATGGCTGCATTCCAATTAATCGGACGGAAGAAAGATTTGTATGATAATCGCAAATTCATTTTTTTAATATGAATACAATAATAGCCGTCTAAAAATAGCCTGGCAATACTTTTACAAGTTCGATGCTCGTCTCAGTACTGCCAACGTATTCATAGTTATGATTTTTAAGTTTCCCTGACAGTATTCTTTTGTTATTTCAACAACAATACATTTACAATAGGAAAACGTATGGTTGGATTATAAAAATATATACGTGTTTTCGTGAATTTTTAAATATCAAATATGGAATATTTAAAATATATTTTAGATGATTTACGAGATTACTTCACTGACGTAAAAAAATAATCTTTTCGCCATTTAAATAATAAGAAGTAGTATGTCATTTGAAAATATTAAAATAAACTTGCTGCACTAATTTTTAATTGGGTTTGTCTAATTTTATCTGATTGGCACCATTATGGATTCCTTACATTCTCCGGCTTTCCATATAAATAATGCGATCTTGAGCAGCGGGCCATGTGAAAACCCACAGAGTGGAGAAGAATATGTAAAAAATGTTATTTACGAGAGAAAAGAATGTTTAGATACAGTGACAGTCCCCTATGATAGTAAACATCTGAATCGGAAGCAAAATATTTTCGCCGAAGAGGTAACAATGTTGAAAACTTTTGTATTATCTTCTTAATTTAACTGATGTTCTCCTAATTCTACTTTTGGCAGACAACTTCATACGTCTAGGTATAACATGAATATGTAACAATGTCAAATGAAAGAAATATGCAATCAATCACAGAACGATTCAAATACAATTTTCTCCACGTTTTTGATGTTATATGTTATAGTATTGACACAGATAAAATTCTATCGACCAACGTTGGAGTCATCAGTTAAATTATTTCAAAATCCGAACTTATCTTACTTGTGCTGCAGTAAAGAAAGTCTCTTTTGGAATTATTTGGAATCTTATGTTATTTATTTGTCATTTTATTTTGTAGGGAATCGTAATATTTTTTTTTGAATGTTTGAACAAGACCTGTTGCTTAATAATCAGGATTACATTACTTTAATTGACTTTGTAGGTTAACACATTCAATGCTGACCCTGTTTTTTAGTATCCAGTTGAACACGCTAGGCGTGTTCTCAGCATCCAATGTGTTAACCACTTCCTAAAATAGTCAAGGTTTACATGTGAACTATCTAAATAGTTTCTTTGAATAGTAAAACTATATAGGAAATACGACTGGGTGCCCTCAAAACATAGAAAAGAAAAATATTCTACATTCTCATTTATAAATCTGCTTTTTTAGTCCCTTATATTTACAGAAAATACATAAATTTAATCTCATTATTTCTTCATTTTAGTTGCCAAAAACCACATCTGCTCCTGATCTACTAATACCAACAAAAGAATGGCAGTGTTATCAAGAAGCAGATTTCTCCGATCTTCGGTGCCAAGTTTCACGGCTTTACAAGACAAAAAACGTCTGGCGCCATTCTATCAAGCTTCCTTCAATAAAAAATGAAGATTCCGAATCACTATGGAGAAATTTCTTTAAAGCAAATCAACCTAACTTAGCATTAGTATTCACAATGAGTCAATCTGTTTTAGAATATATTTTAGACGTTTTAATTAACAGCCTTAATGAAATACCTGCAGGGCGAGGCATGCCCGCAGACAGTGGTAGGTTTTTCAATAATTTTCATTCCTCAATAGATATTAACACATTGGCTACGGATCGAAATCAAATAGAGAAAAAACATGTATTCCACTCCTCGTAGCCGATGTGTTAACATTTTTAAGATTGTTTTTTTTTTTACTTAGTTCAAACCATCAGGAGACTTGTTTCAAAGATTTAAAATTTAAAAAAATATCTGTCATTACAGCTTACGCCAATGCGCCAAATATTCTTGATTGTGAAAGTCATACGAGATTAACTCGGTGATAAATAATGTATCAGTTGTGCACAAAATCAACGATAAATAAAATACACCCAGCCCAAGATCTCCTTTTTTTTTAATTGAAAAAATCTGACCTTGCCGGGAATTGAACCCAGGCCCCCTGATCGCTAGGAAAAAGCTCTTGCCACTTGCCCACAGGGACCGACAAAATGTAAAATGTTTTGTATTAATGAAAGTATAAATTAATTAATAGGAAATAACAATGTTATTTATAACTGTTGTTTTTAGAATATCAAATTATTACAAAAATTAATTAATTATTATTGGTATTTTTATTTAATAATTGAATAAATAAATGATATTATTATTTAAGATTTACCAAATGATAATAAATAATAGACACAAGGATGATATCTCATACACATTTTAGTAAAATTATGTATCACTCTCCATATTGTTAGCGTGTCACTGCTATTTTCACCACCCTCTCAGGTGAATGATTCGAGAAGAATTATGTTATTATGTCAGTTATGCACCTGAGCGGTGCCAAAGCTAATTTAACAAGTTTAAAACTTCTCATTTAATGTTTCAAAATAAGCATTCATAATTGTATTTTTATGTTTTCTAAAATATATCTTAATTTTGAAGATAATGAAGTTTTAAAAAAAATGTTTTATGTGCGCAAACTGCATAAGTTGCACAACCGCATTGACTAAGAAACACTACCATTAATTGGCACATTCGTTCATATAGACTTAATTTTATTTAAAAAAAAAAATAGTATCAATATGCCCAATAAATGCAAAGATCTTGAAGACTTCTAAAAAAATGGTTAGCCTTTGAATATTTACTTTTTTCTTTCAGGTAAATGGCTTTATGCAGTTCTATCATCTTTAAAACTACCACTGGTACCCAATGCATGCAGTTCTTTAAGAGATTTGGCTAGAAAATGCAGCCAGATAAGGTTAGACTTTTTATATATTGACTAAATACCCATTGGACTATTGAACTCCTTTATCATACAAGGTCTCATTAAAATCTTGATGAAACCAATAAAATGATAATACATAAGAAAATTTGCACCAACTTCCAGTCACTATTTTTCTTTGATTGAAAATACTGACTGTCAAATGTTGCATCTTCTACAGCATTATTCATCATATTATATTTTGATAGTCAATCCTGAAAATTATTTTGATATATTATTGATAAACTGTACTCCTGGTGCTATATAACGGTTAGCAAAAAGTATAACAATAGAATAAAAAATACTGCATTAAAATCTCTGAATGTAACAATGATGAGGCTTTTCTTTACGATGTTGTTAACAGGAAATGGTTTTGGTGAATCATTTTAATATGTTTTTATTAAATTGTGATTGAAACATGTTTTAAGCAACTTTAGCTATGAAGCTTTATTTATATAGTTTTAATTTTTCCAGGGCTAGATTGTCTCCAGAAGATGAAGCAGTTATGAAAACAACAGCACCGTTAAATTTATTCATTTGTCTTGTCGCGAGATATTTTAGGCAAGCAGATTTAGCAGACTGATCCAGACATAAAATAAAACAATGATAAATTTCAAATGATAAAAATTTATATTTTTAAACAAAATAAAATTGATACTGACTGTTACAAGAAAATCGAATACTTTTACACCCCCACTCAAAAACATCTATATAATAATATATTTATATATTTATTCAAAAAATAAAACATTTCAATTAGAATTCATTATCAAATATTGGCTGCTACTTTGAGTGCCTGGTCAAGGTCGTCGATCAGATCTTGGGTATCTTCCAAACCGACAGAGAGTCGCACTAAGGAATCTGAAATTCCCAGTTCCAATCTTTGTTCAGCTGGTACAGATGCATGTGTCATAACAGATCTAAAAGAATACAACAAAACACTGCAAACTCGGAACACATATCTTATTTCAGAATCTAGACTTTGACAATTAGACTAGAACAAGGTTTTGCAACACATTTCAAGTTTCTTTTCAACCTTGTCTATCGCAATTTGCGTGCACTGTATAACTATTCTCACTAAGTGTTCTTGAGAATAAGTCGGTCTTATCTTTTTTCTGAAAACAACAATTTGTTAGGAGAATTTTTGTAAAAGTGTTGTAAAACTTCTTCAATACTTCGAAATACATACCTGAGTTAAAATAGTGTCTATTTCTACTTTTTGAGCTATTATTTCATAGAAAAATTAAGTAAATTTTTATTTTTTATCGTTTTCGCGAAAAATATCTGGATTAGACTTTTTTCTTAGACTAAACAAACCAAACCAGGAACAAACCCTACTAAAACACTTTATATTTACAACATTGATTTTTTTACTTGTTTTTGTGATTCATTGCTATACTAAGGAGTGGCTATTTATTTAAATCTGATTGTTTAAATTATTTTTTTGGCCATCCAGATTATCTAGTTATACTCACGGGAGTTCTGCCAAACTCTCATAGCCTCCAAGACTTTCAGCAAGAGTAAATACTTTGAGAGACTTCAAGAATGCTCTCGATTCTTTCATTCCACCTTTGATGATAAAGGTCAGCATACCAGAGTGACCGTAGCATTGCCTTTTCGCCAATTCATGCTGAGGATGTGATGGTAACCCTGCGGTGATATTTGATAATTAAAATAGTGTCCAGATATATCCGTTACCTATACATATTATAATATACATCTATAGTTTCATAAAATTTTACAAAATACACATTCCAACAGCACACTATAACTGTTTTTAAATTATTTAATTTATTATTACTTATGCAAACGGAAATATGTGAATAATATTTTCATTGCAAATTAATTTGATAATTTAACTGTACCTGTTAAATTTACTAATGAAAAGCTTTCTTTTCAATCACATTGAAAACATTGTATCTACAATGGATAAAATAGTTCAAAAAGATGTTTAAAAAATAATTAATAAATATAAAAAAAAGTTAAACAACAAATTAATAAAATATAATAATTCAACTGATGTATCTCACCAAATTTAACATGAATTACTAAATAAGCAACTTAATATTCATAAAAAAATATGAGGAAATTGAAATGTAGTCTTACCTGGATGAATGACCTTTTCGACCATTTTGTGATTTTCTAACCATTTGGCGACTACTATTGATGAAGTCATATGCTGATTCATACGAATTGCCAGAGTCTTGAGGCTTCTGTTCACTTGATAGCAATCAAAAGGAGCTGGCACAACTCCCATCGCTGTAGAACAATGAATGTCAATTAAATGTTATATTTGGTTCTTTCTTATTTTTCATTTTCAAAACAATTCGCTATACCTATTCAAAACAGTAAATGATAAATAAATAATCTCGTAGACATAAGTACACATTCTTGTTGAGTAAGCTATAATATTTGCGTCAGTTCAAGTACATCCGTGCACTTGGAATGCCTGAAGATGCCGAAAGGCGAAACCCGGGTCGTTAGCGACAAAACTCATGGAAAAGTACAAAATTCAAAAAATTCTAATATAATATTTGATTATGCGAATACTAAACTCTCTGATCACTGACCTTTCAGCGCTATATGTAAATACTAAAATGGTTCAACCATAACAACTGCATTATCATGAACCATACACTGATCATAACTATCTTTGAGATGTCACATGGAAAGAGTCATTTTCATCAACATATACATAATTGTTACATAATTACAAGTTTTTGATACCATATTTAAAATCTGATTTGCGTCCAAAAACAAATGACACCCAAGGTACAACCAAAGAGAATATATAATATATGGCTATATGCAACTGAAATATGTCATTGAGCAAGCAGTAAAGTAAGCATAATTTATCAATTTGTTGACATCTGCAAGTAATAATTCAATATTTCCGCAGGCTGTCGTAAAAATTAATACAAAGAGGCCTTTTTATGGGTCATGGCAGTCAACATCGCTCGATATATCTGATACTATGATATTTATTTTTTACAATAAACACAATCTCTTAAAAATATTATATAACTTGTGATAATATGTAAAATGTTCCGTAAGCGGTATGAGTGAATCAATTGACATTGTATAATGTACTGTATGATATTTTCTATCATACAGATTTGCATTGCACTGAATAAATATATCTAGTATAGTTTTTTTTTATTAGTATACGTGAATACATGGCATAAAACTAAATATCTGAAATAAGTTTACTAATTTGGTTTATTTTTAAATACTTGGACAGTTAATAACTTTTTAAAATCAATGAATCAAAGCCTATTTTTGTCAGAAAAAATGGTATATTCCGTTTTCCGCTGATAGCACAAACCATAAAAAACATAATTTCTATGACCCACCTAAAGGGTGTTAAAATATCTGAAAGTCATGTATTATTAAATTCAATAAGGTAATTCATAAAGTATTCTATTACCGTTTTGTAAAAAGCGTAATCGCTCATGTAGATCATCTCTATTTAATATAGCAGCACCCATTATCACATCAGAGTGACCATTCATATATTTCGTCAAAGAGTACATGACAATATCAGCTCCCAATTCTAACGGTTTTTGGAAATATGATGTCAAGAAAGTATTATCCACAACCAAAATTACATCTGGGGTACTCTTCAAAAATCCAGAGACCGCTGCTATGTCTACCACTTTTAAAAGGGGATTGGTCGGAGATTCAACCCAAACCATCTGTAAATAAAAGCATTATCATGTGTGTCATCGCTAATATGAATTATAACTGTTAAAGCAGTAAACCCAACCTGGCACAATAAGCCTTGCATGATTTGTTTTTGGCATAATCGAACATTGATTATGAAGATACATTCGTTATTTAACCTTTAACGTGACATCTAAGCTGACAATAATAGAAATTGATTATTCATATAAGTATTATCATAATAATGTTTGAATACAAAAATGCATTACGCATTACTACAGTCTATTAAAAATTACAGAACCTGATAATTTTGTATTGCTCCCCAGTTAATAACAATTTCCAGATGAAGTATAATTGATTAATTACACAATATATGGGTTCCAAAAATAACTGAAATTGGTTCTTTTGTGCAGTCAGTTGGTACAAATGAACCTTCAAAAAATAATTAATAACCTTATTTAATGTCAAAATACAAATGAATTACATGTATTTGTTTGCGATTTTTAATAAACTGGTAGAATTTTGCTCTGACTGTTAGATAAAATGATTCTTAGATTCTTTATCTGATACAAATGAATTTGTTTTTTTTTCTCCGTTCATAAATTATTTCTCATCACAATACGTTTCATTTTAGATAATTATGATTTTTAATTGTAATGTTAATCATGCAGAGTTACTAATTTTTGTAATAAGGAAATATTTGGAAGAAATAACAAATTTCAGATCAATTATTTGTGTCAAAAAAAGACTGGGTGTAATATCAATTATTTATAAAATCCAAGACAGTGTAATGATCAATAAAATGTAAAACGTAGCATAGTTGATAATAAATTTATGGCGTGACAAATTTTAAAAACATTAATAGAAAAATTTATTACGCATTTCATCTCAAGGCTGGACTAATTTCAATACAATGAGTGAAGTTAAAGGTTAAGTGTGACATCTAACAGTAGATTTAGCATTAACATTCGAGTCAATTTACCATGGCAACTAAATTGTTATCAGTGGTCTTCTGTCAGAGCCAACATCCGTAACATTGTATTTTTTAAATCATACACAATGCTAACAAAGTCTTTTCAATTTAAGCTATGAATACACAACAATACAAAAATCTCAAACAGAATTCAAAATTAGTTTATCGTATGAAAAACAAACCTTTGTTTTTGGTGTTAAAACCTTCTTTATATTGCTCGGTTCCTTCAAATCCACAAATGATAATTCAATACCCATTCTAGTAATAACATGTCTAAAAATAGAATACTTTTATTAGTTAGATAATAAAACAATCACCTTATCTGATAAAATTTTACTACTATTCTGTTTACGATGCAATTTTCCCATTTGTATCTTTTGTTGTGAAGCTAGCACGAGTTTCATTTTTATGCAAAATTATTTACTTATAAGTAAAAAGTATACACAGTAACATTATATCAACCCATGGAGCCCCTTAATTGTTTTTGAATTAATATAATATTTTCACTCGGTAAACATCTTTAATTAATTTATGACCAGGAAGAATATGAATTGGACTTGAAGAAAATTATGGCCCGTTGTCCATTATGTATTGAGGATGTTTAGGAACTTATTTTCAATCACATCATCTCTTAGATATAAACACACTGGAACTTCAAAAACTATTGACTGAGTTTGCTGCATCCCCCAATGAAAGGGAAACTGTGCCAATCCCTACTAATACTGAGTACCAAAATCCTCAATTTTTTCGCCATGATGGAAATAGCAAATATTGAGATAAATAACTATAATCTATTGGTTGAGAAGAATTTCAAAGTCATAAGATACATTTATTTTGTGATTAGATGTTATACTGTAATTCTCAAAACAATTAGCGGGGCAGTTAAACAAGGAACTTCACACAGCTTTATTAATAAAACTCCTGCACGTATCTTCATTACAAACGGCAATCATTGAGTTGGAAGAAGATTAAGAAAGATATCGCGCATTAAATAAAGAATGCTCTATTATTAAAACACGTTTGAATATTTTTTTAATACCATAGTATACTTACAATGGAGTTCTATCTCAACAGAAGTTTTCAGCTAGAAAAGCTTTTTACTCAGTTGGTTAACCTCTCTTTTCCGAAGAGAGTAGGAATATTGGTCTGTGACTAGGATGGGACTAATAGTTAGCTAATTTTTTCTGTTTAAAGAATTGGGTGGGTGTGGGAGGGTATCGTATCATATTGGTATACATCCAATTGAGAAATGAAACTGACTGGACTGGGATCTGATCCCATGCACTCTGCAACCGATGTCAACGATGTTGACACTTGCCACAGACCCGATGCATATAAACATAGATTGAATAAACAATAATATTTATTTTTATTTTTGGAATCACTTCTGTTAATTGAAGATTTTTTGTGAAACCAATTATACTCTATTAACGGGAATACTGTAAACATTCTATAATTTTCGAATCAAAGATTCTATTATTACTGCTTTGCACACGGTTTTATTTCAACCTAATTTTTATACTCACAAATAACTATAAACGAGGGGAAAATTGATAAAATTGAACACTAAATATATATTAGTAATCTTTATACCCAATAAATACTTTAATTGTATTAACATATAAATTACCTAAAGAGCCTGTTGGTACCGCCATACATATCATCTCCACATATAATGTGATCGCCTTGACTCAATAATGATGTAATGCAAGTAGTTGCTCCTAATCCAGAAGAGAAGCATAATCCATGTTTACCACTATCTAAAGAAGCTAAACATTCTTCCAAGACGTTTCGTGTAGGATTTCCTGATCTTCCATAATCAAACCCCTAAATAAAAGACAAAGATTTAATAAGATGAATGATTGAGAACCAGTTTTCTTCAAACACTCTTATGTCAATTATGAAAGATTTAGAGTTGCGTGATATATTTAATATTTATATACTATATTTTTTTTTAGTAACGATAAAAGAAATACGTCATCTGCTAAAAAAATCATGAATATTATTTATTTTCATGTAATGCTCTATTTATTATTCATAAAAACTGAATTAAAGCGAATATTTTTTTTATCATACAAAGTTGGAAGATAAACATTATCAGAATTCCATCAGTAAACATAATTTATTACAAATTTTGAGATATTTTATGTTATCAGTATAATATATTCATTTAACAGCAAAAACATATTACGATTCAAATACAAATTCTTGAAAAAGAAACTTGAACTATAAAAATCAACGGTTAAATTTATTTTTATTTTTTCAATAATGTTGATGACACATGGTTTGACCAGTTATGATTACATAATCACGGTCAAGGAAATATTTGAGATTTTTTGGCAATCAAGTTTTAATATAACCATATTGCTTACATCAAGAGCAGTAGGTCTCATGTGCGCCCACCAACAGATTAATAGTAAAAAATATTGATATAAAAAAAAAAATATATATAAAATACATTTGTTTTTTGACGAAGTTGAAAATAATAATTTAAGGTAATTTTTCATCTTATCTTAGTGATTTTCTAGATAATTTGAGAGACAACTTCAAAATTAAATCATAAACCAATGAAAATCTTTAAATCTTAAATGTATAAATGGTAATTATTTACCCTATGTTCAGCCGGAGCGTCTTGCTTAAACGTTGTTGAAGTAATAATAGGTGGCACAACGCAAGCTGATTTCCAATTTTCCGGATCCTGTCCAACATGAATTGCTTTGGTAGCAAAACCTGGAGCTCTTTTCTTGAATCCGTATTCAGCCATGGTCAACTACCTGAAAATTACATTCATAAAATCTATGTTTATGCAAAATAGTGCTGTTAATCTTTAAGCCTAACAAAATCCTTTCGCTTTGAAATTATACTCAATGTAAATTATCTCTACAAATCTTTTTGCTTAATTTTCATAATTATTATTCAAGTATAAACAACCTGAGAGCCAACAGGCGCAATGTTTTATTTTGGAACATAATTATCAGATCTTGTATGTAGCCTTCATATATTATATAATGTGGGGGCAACTTTCTAGATCCGTATAGTCAACCTTAATTTTGACATTCTTATGAATAGATTAAATTTCATTTTGACATTGTAAAAGGCAAATGAAATATTTGACTACTAATATTTCTCTTTGGGCATTCAGACTTTTGACAGAAATTTGATTGGATAAAAACAAGGAAAGTAAATAGCTTAATTCTCATATAATGTGGGTAGGTTTATTTCAAAATTTCAGAGATCTCAAATAATTGTGCTGTTCAAACTAAATTATTCTTTATTGATTTCAAAAATTTTACTGGTGAAAAGGCCATGGTGGTATTGAGGATAAACCCAAATTTAAATATTTTGGTCTCTAGAAATATATTAAATTTCTTTGTGAATTGATAAGAATTATAAGAAACCCACTCGGAGAGAAACAAATCCCACATAAAATAAACTGAAAAAATCAACATTTGATTTATGCCTTGCCAGGACTCAATCCATAACCATGTGAAGAACACAATAATATGATATGTCTTCTCTAGTATGCTACATAACTATTAAGCCCAAGGAGATCAACACATAACAAGGAAGTTTAATTTTTGCCTACATGATATTTTGAATGGCAATGACCCCAAATATAAGATTGAAAGAGATTGAAAACCTAAATCATAATTTTTGCTTAATATTTCCAAAATGAATACCTTTTTTTCAACTTGATAAATTAAATTTACATCTGATTCCAGAAATCCATCAAACATATAATTGTAATAATTTGAAGATTGCGTTAGGCACAAGTGCACAACATTTATACAACAAATACTGATAAGATAGCGTGTATGTGTCATTATCATTTTTCATTAAAATATTCTTTATTGTTGCTTAACACATTAAATTATTTCATATGTTTCATTTCTATTATAAAATTAAGATCTAAAATAGTTTTGTATTTTGAATGACCAATGAAAATGTTGCTACATTCTTCTTCAACAATTAGATTCAACATATGAATATTATTATTAATTAAGAATTTCGACTAAAGGTGCTTGATGGAATTTCAATTTCAAATTTGAATCATTTGAATTTTGTACTCTTCCGTGACTTTTGTCGCTAACGATCCGGGATTCGCCTTTCGGCATCTTCAGGCATTTCAAGTGCACGGATGTACTTGAACTGAAGCGTGGTAAACAGTTTATATACAAATATAAAAGTACATCACTAAGTTTAATTGCTATTAACGTAATCTATATGAATTAGAAAACATTTGGTATAAATGAATTTCAATGAATTGGTTGAAACCCAGGTCATTATCGACAAAACTCGTGGAAAAGTACAAAATTCAAATTTGAATATTATAATATTCTAAATATCATCATAACATATCTGTTGTGTATGATAAACGATATGATTCGGATAAAAAGTATAATTCTAAGTGATTTGTTTACTTGATTGTTCCTGAAATAAAACTTTACTGATAAACTAATTTTAATGAGACGTTTCCTTGAGTTCTATTTTTGTATACTTCAAATCAGGGCTTTTTTCCCATTTAACGCGGTGGAACGGCGTTTCGGCACCTTTTTTCACAGATTTTAAAATCAATCAGACAAAATTTTACTTTAATGATATTTGAATATAATTTTATTTAGTAAAGAGCTTGACATGAAGTGAGTTCCGGCACCTTTTTTTTAAAAAAAAAGCCCTGCTTTAAATAGTCTAAAAAGGTTACATATTTATGAAAGTTATAGATGATTGAAACCTACCATTAAGGACCCAAAGATGCTAAAAGTTTAAGCCAGGGCCCTAATGGGAGACGATAAAACGCGTTAAGGCATTAAAAATTTGTATAATTCACTGAAAATAGTCATATTAATTTCTCTTCACAAGTTAAAAATTAAATAAAGATTAGAATAGGCATAAACCGTATTTTTTTATCAGTAATTGAATATTTAAGAAAATCTAGCTTACCTATTTTTTGATTAGAGCTACTTTCAAGAAAATCGAAGACACTTAACTAAACCTTGTAAGTTGTATTACAAATAAATTATATTCTTCATTATTCACTACTTTTATACATTAAGCAAGCGTGTTTTATTATAGTATTATGATTTACACGCACGTATCAAGTAGTTTACGATACGATATTATTTAAATTACCTACGGAAATGACACAATTACATGCCGATAAAACTTGCAGAACACACTTTTTAACTAGCCTTTGGTTAAAAATGCATCCGTCAACGTGACAGTTAGCACAATAAGTAAAAAAACGTTGCATTTATGTCACGAATAATCACAATGTCTAAGTAACATATTCATACTATCTAATAACAACGTCGGTTTACATAATACGCATTTTAAATTAGACTTCTAAATTGAAAATTTAAATATAAAATTTTCTAACCTATGTTTTCAGGACGCGTTGAGACAACTTTTTATTGACACTCACACTTCGAGTTAGTGGATCATTTTGGCGACGTGTAGTATGCCTATTTATATACCATTATTTACAAAGCTTAAATTAACTTGTGGGATGCCTTTTAAACGAAAAAGTTGATTATATTTTCAACCTTTTTTCACTACCGCAACTTTGAAGAGTAAAGAAGGAATGATATGTTATACTTTAATAGTTTAAAACGGCACATTCCAAAATATCTATAAAAGTAAATTTTAACGATGAAAGAAGAATCAAATAATTAATTTGTAATATATGGGTACTTCTGTGATCACTATTTCCATCGAAATATAAATTCCACTTATTTGAACGCACAAGATAATTACTATGTAAAAATATGATATTATGTAGTTATGTGATTATATTATTTAAATTATACTTTAAAAAATACAACGCTAGTCTTAGTATTTCATATATATAAATAATAGCAATCGATCGTTTTAAATTTCACTTGGATTTTTCAATATCTAAACAAATTCCAAAATAAATATATCATAGAATTTCACATAAACATTATAATATATCTGATTAATATAGAATTTGTACCTACCTCAGTAAACGATAGTTTAAAAAAGTTGTTTTCACTCAAGTCAACAGTCAAAGAATGCCTTTATTTTACTAAACAAACTGAACCAAGATTCAACTTTATCTGATCATTATGGTATAAGTGATCGCGCCAGTTTTTAAAAATATTTCTAAAAAATCTAACAGATTTCTGTATTATTGCATGAATAATGTACTAGTAGATGTCGCTGCAAACAGTAAATACGCTTTTTCAAAAATTAAGCAAATAAGTCAATTTAAACTATGTAGGTATACATAGTTAATAATATGCTTCACGTCAACATAATATCTAAAATCATTGAAAAAATATGAAAAAAAAACACTTGAACGTTATTTGATTTTAGCTGTCCACAGAAACAATTGAAATGTATCGTAAGATATCTGGATAATGTAAATGTCGAACACTATCACGTATATAAATATAAGTCCACATTTGTTTCAGTTTGTAAAAATCATGAATTTATTTATCGTAATTAATATTCAAAAAGTTTGGTGCAAAATTTTTAATAAAAATAAATTTTACAAAGTTTTAGGTCCATAATATAACTATTACAAATGTATTATCATGTTGTACATCATTTCTGAATGTGCACAAAAATACAATATAATTATGTACTATATTATGTATTCATAAGTATTCCGCGAATTCTGGTTTACCGACATATTATATTATTTTATAATCAATGATGCTTATTTTGTATAATAGATGTCCTTGTTTAAGTGTCGCCAGTACTGGCGTTGTCATCGATTTTATGGTATTGTCTGAAAAACCAACGATAAGTAAGATTAATTTTATTTTATTAATAATAACCCTCAAGTTCTATGCGAACATATCACACATGACATCATTTCACCACGCAATGCTGTTTTATATGGACAAGTCTTGTTATTATTAAGAAATGTCTTTAAATGAGATTCGGAAGAATCAGAACTGGCAACATTTTTCACTGTCTATGATTGACCTCAAGCCTGCGAATCTAGAAGGTCTGATACTTACATTGGGCCGGGCTACTGGAAATAAATTCTACTCCGTTGTGTCGGGCTAAAATTAAATATGGGCACGACATAGGTGAATATTACGGCTTTAATTGCTTTTAATCCATCGAAATGTAATTCATGAGTGCCACCGTGCATGCCCTTTAGCAGCATATATCGTTATATGTATACTTATCCATAAAAAATGCACTGCCAGCGGTTCGCGACTGGTCCTCTTAAGCTAGATATACCGCGTAAAATTAGAGTCCAATAGTTTTTATTGCTTCATATTCTTATTATTACGGATAACGTAGGATATTTATATCCCGTGTGATATTTTCGTATTCTGTATTCAGTGTAACTAACACGATGCGACTTGTGTGCTATATATGTGACATCAATATTTAATTGATTATATTATGTACGAGTGATTTTTTCACTATCAATGTTATTTTTCTTGTGTTATGTTTGCCTCACACCTCACAATATTAATCCTGTGAAAACCTTTAAAGGTCAGATGTACTATTCTAATTGTTTTTCGACCGAATTATTCGTAAAATATCTTCTTTCTATATAAAAATGAAGTACGTACCTCGATTGATATTTTCGAAAACAAAAATTTGCTTCCGTATTATTTCTTCCGGGTATTTTCGAAAAATGGATTTCTAACTCATGTCCGGTTTTTATAACTTTTGAAATTATTTTATGTATCCTTTGTCTTTTTAACTGTTTAATAAAATATCACTTTATTCTATTTGTATAGCCTTAGCTAATTGAAACTATAATCTACTACGTTAGTTATTAATTGATCGTTTGAGATAGAGGACAATTCAAATTGAAAGTATCAATTTTTAAATATTGCCCATAATACATACTATACTAATGTATAGTATGTTTTATGGGCAACACTTTTAATTATTTTTACTCGCGATTTTGGGTTCTTTGAACTATTGAATAATGATCTATATTTGTTTAGGATTTTTGCCCCTAAATACCAAATAATAAAATGTCGTTTCGGGAAAAAATAATTCATTAATATATCATTATGTTTATATCACACATAAATTAGAAGTTAATTTTTGGAATTTTTGGCAAATCTGAATACATTCAATCAACTATTTTGTTGTTCAGAATATATTATTTCATATTGTCACATTATTTTTTCAAATTGAAATCATTTAAAAAATCTATCACTTAGCTGCCAAAACAAAGGTCAACATAGGCTCATTGTCAAATCATTTAGATTAATTTGCTCTTGCAATCAAAAGATTGTTATTGAAAAATATAACAGTACTTCAATTTCAACTGAAATAAACTTATTACTGTGAAATCTAAAATCATTTCTTTGCACAAACCAATCAATCCCTTCACAACTCGGGGTAATCATCATTTTGATTATGATAGAGTTATACAAATGAGACTAAAAAAACAGTTTTTAGTGTCATGTATGTATTTTTCCTGTTAAATTAAAGGCTGGGCCAATTGCTTAGCCCTACCCTACCCTACACCCACCTGTCATGAAAATTCAGTCTCTAATTTTACGGCTGCCATCATAATGCGATAATGAATCAATTACATTACTTTGCCCAATACAGTGCTGCACTAAATATTTCTTCCTAAATTTACAGAATCGTAACAGATTTCTCTTTGGACATTCATTTTATGATTATTAACACTGTATAGCAAACAAAACATTTTCTCGAATGCAATCCTTCTCACAAATACCTTTTTGAGAAGCATCTTCAGATAAAGTATATATATTGTGTTGCGGCGTACTGTCAGCTGACAAAATATTCAGTTGACAATGCTTATTAAGAGTGCCACCGGTCCTATTTATTATGCCCTTCCTGCCTATTTTTTTTAAAACATTCAGTACATAAATTCATCCTTAAAGTGTTTTTTTCATACATACAAGCGACTGTGCATACATTAAAATAGGCAAGGAAAACATTTTCAAATCTTATGTGTAAGAAAATTTATCTGTTGTAGCTGTGTAAAGAATAGTTTATTATTTATGGATTTTTTTTGATTGCTTAGCACAATTTTTATTTCGGTGATGCAATTATTTAGGAATTTATAAAATTCGGTATTATTTATTTGATCATTTTTTCTACTAAATCCACATTATTTTATTAAATGACCAAGATTTTTTTTGGATGGTGATTTATTTCAGTTGAAAAAGATTATTACAACTGATCACATGATCCAAATATGGAATTACTACACCTAATTGAGTTTTTTTTTATATAAAATCTTAAATGATGTAGAAAAAGTATTTATACAATATAATAATATAACAAGATAGTCATTTGCCTTTTATGAAATTGTGGTTTATAGTTAAATACTATGACCAACAATTACACATATAAGTATATCAGTACTAAATTATAGGTACTTAGTTACTATTTTTGTTTGACCTATATCTTTCTAAGCAGTGGCATTCTGCCTAATGAATTTATTGTTAGGTGTCTAACAGATAATAGTTTTTTAATTTGTATAGACAGGATTATCGGGATTCTAAAAATACATGCTATAATAATTGGCTGCCACAGCCAAAAATTAAACGATGAACATTCATTGAAATATTGATATTTGATATTATAAATGAAAAGTTCTCTCAAATTATTAGTCAACAATCCTACAGCACCGAGATAGGGATTTTTTTATGACTTACTTTATCAAAATTAAAGGGACTTGTAAATATTAATGAAACACATGTGTTTTTATATAATATTACATATTTACGAAACATATTATTTTTTCTTGAAGACTGCAGTACACGCGATAAAAAACCGCTTTATAGAAGCGGGTTTTAGACTTCAATAATATCTCAGCTTTTCAATGATCATTTAATGCTAGATCACAATAATTTGAGCTATTAATATTTATAATTACAAACCTATATCAATATATATTTTTAATATGAATCCATATCTGTATTTCAATCAAATTTAAAAAAAATACAATGATTCCTAGTCAAGTTAAGTTGTAGGTGTTGATTAACCCACTCAGTCCCGGTAGTGCCGACCATACCTGTGGTAAATGCCTGACAGCGCCCATTCTTTAGCGCATACTTTAATGTCCCATATAAAAGACAAATGCCATTGAAACAATGTAAAACACAAAAAAACAATATTTACTTTTGTAATAAATTAATCACAGTACAATATCTTAAATCCATTATTTCAACATGGAAATGAGAAAACTACTTTAGATAAGTATATAAAAAAGCAAAAGGAAACCAATGTTTAAAAATATCTGTATATCTATTTTGTGATCATATATTTTATATATATATGCATGCATTACATATGTTTAAAAAAAACATTGTGATATTTTTTATATAACAAGTTACCATAGTATGTAATGACCATGATGGAATATTAAAGTATGTAACATTTTTTTGTTTGAAAAGCTGCTGTACTTTGACATATACCACCCAAAGATGGTCGGGGCCCAAAGGGTTAACCAATCACCAATACATTGATATAAACTAGTTATTCCCACTTAAAATTGGTTGCAAATAGACCACCTGTTGTTTGTCCAACTCACCCAGAAGTGTGCATTTTAAATTCGATTTTTTAAACAATTTGTTAGATTGGTATGATTGATACAAGTACATGAAAACCGCCCATTTTATTTGACTTGACTGTAATTACTTATTACCACTAGTCAAATTAGTTTCTTATTAAGAATTATGTCTCAAGTGAATAACTTTCAAAACCATCTTGTTGAAGAAAGATAATACAAAATCTTTTATATAATCTTGCCTACATTAGGTAATTCGTAATTTGTATGCGTACATGTTAATAATTGTGGAAACCTTTCAAATGTCAACATACAACATAATACATCTCGTGTGAAAATGAAATAAATCACTAAGTAAATTAAGTGAAGTTAAAATTTACTCTTTTTAGACATTTTTTGTTTATGTATCTTAATAATATCATTCAAGTAAACTTTTTAGATGAAGTTTTTTCTTTTGCTTGATTAACTGAATATATCAATTTGATTCGACCTTCAGATTGCTAACCAGTTTTTAACGGGAAAATATATAACTTATGCCAGTTTTAGGTATTCTTTGTTAGTCATAGAAAGAATTTTATTAGTGGTCAATTATCACCGGTCTTGGCCTGTAGTAAAAATTTCCTGTGCTAATCGAGTATGATATATTGTTTTAAGTAATTTTAACACCTTTTTATAAAGTGTGTCTTATAAAAAAACATTTTAATTCTCAAGTTCATACTCCTTCCTACCTGGTATTTTCTCAATAAAATTACCATGAATAAGAAAATAAAAGAATACGTATTTTAGTTATATGAAATTGAGGTTAGCTATCATTTATATAAATACATAAATTCAATCACAGTTTGCTATATGTAAGATACGAGTGTGTGTTAAAAGAAATTGATACTCAGATACGTGTTAAGCGGATAACAATCATGCCTTTAATTTTCAATTAAATCTTAATGGTAAAGGAGATATCAACATTTATGGCCATTATATCTATTGACGTCTATTTCTGTGTAATTTATTCAAAAAATCAATTCATTACCTGCTAATATTAATGTAAAAACTTAACAGTTAACATGATGCAAGACAATTTAATTTTGCAATATTAAGATTTTGAATGTTTTTTTTTTATTTTGTTACAGGTACAACAAAGTAAGCGGTATCTGGGAGTGGTAATCTTAAATTTGGCCTCAAGCTTGTTTATTATATTTCCAAGTAGTTGGCCGGAAACCGTCACGTTAATCTCACCACAGAAATCTCAATATACATAATTAATTTGATCTCATTAAATAATCAACCATGGCTACGCCTTGCACACGTTTCTCGGATAATTACGAGTTAAAAGAAGAACTTGGAAAAGGAGCCTTCTCAGTTGTTAGAAGAAGTGTCCAAAAGTCTACCGGCTTAGAGTTCGCAGCCAAGATAATTAACACCAGAAAACTGTCACAGCGGGACTTTGCCAAGCTCGAAAGAGAGGCCAGAATTTGCCGAAAACTACAACACCCCAACATTGTTCGTCTGCACGATTCCATTCAAGAGGAACACTATCACTACTTAGTGTTCGATCTGGTCACAGGAGGCGAGCTCTTCGAGGATATCGTCACGCGGGAGTTTTATTCAGAGTCGGACGCTTCACATTGCATTCAACAGATTTTGGAATCGGTTCACCACTGCCATCACTATGGGGTCGTGCATAGGGATCTGAAACCTGAAAATTTACTCTTAGCTAGCAAAGCCAAAGGTGCTGCGGTCAAACTTGCAGATTTCGGTCTCGCGATCGAGGTGCAAGGCGAGCAGCAAGCCTGGTTCGGATTCGCCGGGACCCCCGGCTATCTCTCTCCCGAGGTGCTCAAGAAAGAGCCGTACGGAAAGTCTGTTGATATCTGGGCGTGCGGAGTGATTTTGTACATTTTGCTCGTAGGATATCCTCCCTTCTGGGATGAAGAACAGCACCGACTCTACAATCAAATCAAAGCGGGAGCCTACGACTATCCTTCACCCGAATGGGATACGGTCACTCCAGAGGCTAAAAGCCTCATCAATCAGATGCTCACGGTGAACCCCAGCAAAAGGATAACCGCTTCGGAAGCATTGAAGCACCCGTGGATTTGCCACAGGGAGAGAGTGGCCTCAGTCATGCACAGGCAGGAGACCGTAGACTGCTTGAAGAAATTCAACGCTCGCCGCAAGCTGAAAGGAGCAATCCTTACCACTATGTTGGCGACCAGAAACTTTTCTGGCCGGTCCATGATCACAAAGAAAGGAGAGGGCTCACAGGTGAAGGAGTCCACAGACAGCAGCAGTACTACTATCGAGGACGACGATGTGGATAAAGACAAGAAAGCGGGCGTGGACCGGGCGTGCACCGTCATTGCAAAGGAACCTGACGACGATATGGGACTCAGCAAAGCAGACTCCTTCGGAAAGAACACTCGCTCGGCTGAGGGCCAGTCCGTTCAGTCCGCTCGGAGACAAGAGATAATCAAAATCACAGAGCAGCTTATAGATGCTATCAATAATGGGGATTTTGAAACATACGCCAAGATATGTGACCCCCATATTACAGCATTCGAGCCGGAGGCTCTCGGAAATCTGGTCGAAGGAATGGATTTCCATAAATTTTATTTGGAAAACGTTCCCGGAAAGAGCGCCAAGCCTATGAACACCACCATTCTGAACCCACACGTGCATCTTCTGGGGGATGAGGCGGCGTGTATCGCGTACGTGAGACTGACGCAGTTCCTCGATGATCAAGGTCATCCGCACACGACGCAGACACAAGAGACACGGGTGTGGCACAAGCGCCTGTCCAAGTGGACTTCAGTCCACTTTCACCGCTCCTAACTCCTCCCCTGTCTTTCAAACCGCTAGACTATCTTGTTTATCCAGCGTAATACGGAAAGGTTTCCATGTTAGTCGACACGCACCCGCATTTTGTGTAGATTTTTTCGGATGCGTTGGAGAACGCCGTCCGGTGTGAAATCATATCAATCGATAGACGGTGTCGAAAGCCTTCAATTGGAAACTTAGCGTAACATTTTACAGGACCTCACGGTGAACTGATCCTGGTAAATTTTAAATAACCTTAAATATTTTGCACTCAAATCAAATGCACCTTTCGGCTTTAGCGTGCTCAAAACTTATTTATAAACTCCTTGTATAATAAAACGGATGGCAGCTCTGCCGCCGTGTTCATTGATCTTCAACTTATTTATATACGAGTATCTAAACGTAACGTAATGTAAAAGTGTATCGCAGATCTCTGACATTTATCCGATGACGTTAGGAATTTTCAGCCATGACTTAGGTTAAATTTATTGATCTTTTTTTACTATTATCGCCTCATACAGAACTGATGAAAGTTTTTAGAGATTTTTAGGTCGCTTTTAATCAATTTTAGTCCCTAGTAAATTATTACAGTCGCACTCACCTGTACAGTTTCTTTCTCGTTATAAGTCTATTTTTGAAATTATAGATTATTTACGCTGACAGTTCATATAGCTAGCTTCGTGGAATGAAGTGCTTTATATATAAATAAACTCATTTGACAGAATACAGTACTGATTTACACCTTTACTCTAAATAATACATTCTTTCGCTAAGGATATTGTTTTCTGTGAAATAGTCGAATATTAAAAAGTAGCCGAGTCTATGCCCGGATGGGCGTTTGCTTTTTTACACTTAAGGTGATTTTTATGTAGGTGTTCCATGCTTCATAGTTTATCTCTATTGAGGGAATTATTTAATGTGTGATATTGTATTTTGAAGTTGTTCCCATCTAATAGTAATCGAAAATAAGGTCAACGAATGCCACAACCGGACTCCGGACTCCATGGAAAACTTGTTGATTTTCAGTCCGCATTGGCCTGCTGGTGCAACAATCAAGCTCAACACTTAACACAACTGAACCATTATTTATTTCTGTATTTCTGGTGACATTGCGCCATGTTACTTTTTTTTTTATAGATAGAAGTACTTTTAGCACATTCTTTATTAAAACATTTGTCTCTCTTTACATGTTATCTATAAATGTTTTTTGTCGTGCTTAAATTGTACACAAGGTGTTCTTAATAATGTTTTAAATATGTGGATTGTTATTAAATAAATAGAATGTAAGAACTATATTATTAACAAGTGATAAAAATGCAGTTATTGGCACTATACTTATATTATACTAGTAAAATTGGAGCAAGATCCTCAGCGCATCAGTATTTTTTAATGTTTTGCATTTCTTTAAATTCACAGAAAACTACTCACCAAACAATGAACTCATATGATTAAAAACTGCTAGCTGCTCTCTTTTACATGTTTAAGAATTTAATGTTGACTTATTATTTAAAGATGAAAATTTATTTATTACAATTAAAGAATATATAAAGAATTTTTATTTTTCATATACCTATCGTAATATAAATTAATCAATGATCGCTAATAGCTATTTATAGCCCCTGACTTCCATACATATATATTTTTCTTTGACCGTTTTCCTGTCTTCGTGTTAGATTATAGGCAATTTACAACAGTTGATAATTTTTTCATATTGATTCACAATTTAGTATTGTTTTTCTATTTTCAACTTGTGGTTTATTGTAATCTGTGTGACGTCTCTGTTGCAAATTTAGTAGCATTAAATGTATGTTACGAATTAACTGTTATCGTATCCAACTTAATTTTCAAATATTCTAGAAAATTAAGACTGAATATCGTCCTCACATTCTGACCAGTTTTATTCGGAAACTAATGAACAGAGAAGTTTCACTGTAAAAAAAGAAATCCTTTTACTATATGCCAAAAATTAAGATATTAAAAGTATTATATTTAATTATTACACATATGTTTTGTGCCATGCAGATTTTAGTGCCAATAGCTGTATGTGTTGTCTTAAAAACAGTCTAGTCTTACTATTACGGCTACAAGAAGTGGTTTAGAATTTAAGTATTAATCCTTTTTTTGTATTTTTCAGATCTTTACCTAATATTAAATATAATATAAATGATGTGCTGGTGACTGCAGGGTTTAAGAGTTTTAGCTCTAGTGTGAGAATGTGGCAATCGTCACGTGCCGGGATTCTCGGCAAGTCATCATTGTAAGCTTTTATCAAATGTAAACCAAATCATTTAAGATTCCTTGCCCTTAGGCCTAAATTTTGGTCCACAATTTAAAAACAAAACTTTATCAGTATAACACGGTTAATTATGTGTGAAATGATTTATTGAGGCATGATTTGTTATTTCATAAGGATTTATTGTAGGTTAATTATATGCATTTCTTTTTCAAACAAAGTTTGATGCATTTGTCTTTTTACATTAAGATTTTAATCGGAAAGGTTTTTTAAAATGCCAACTGAATTGCAATATTGTTATTGATTAAATTTTTTATTTACATATTGTTTGTATCGTTGCTTTGTTAAATATTTATTATTATTTATGTTTGAGTTTTTATAGGTTTTCACTTTTGTGAAACTTTTTTTTAGTATTAAGCTCACGCCAGATGTATAGTCTTCTTTTTTGGTAGAAATCTTACTTGGAATCCATTGTCAGCATTTCTCTACTTCCGAATATAATATGTAATGAAATTCTCTGTAATAAATTCTTTTGGTCTATCCGCATTTTGTTTATTATATCCTTGACCCTGTCCCACCATAGATAAGTCAACATAAGTAACCATATATAGTCCCACCTAGCTACCACCACTAACTGATAGCACACGAGTCACTGCAAATTAATTATGGCCATCCACCTATACAAAAAAATTGTTTCTGCCCCCAGTAACAAGGAAACCGTTAAGCATTGATGTGCATATAAAGCCACAATTGCATTTACATGTTCGCAAAGAAATGCCAGCTTATTTAATGAACAAGTAATTATTTGAAAATTAAATTCTAAGAGAGGCTGCTCTTGTTAAATTGCTCTTGTTAAGATGCTTCCTGATGACTCAAATCGTATGCCGTAAACTAATTTGCATATTGATTGTCACTATTTTTGGTTTTAGGATGCAAATAAGATATTCTTACAATCTTAAGCCTATTGTGCTTAATGAGACAACATTGTTGTAACTTTTGTTTACTGAAGTATTTTGCTTTTTATATATATCATGATTATATTGAATGAGACACATGTGAGGCTGTTCTAACTACACCAGTAACTACTTGTATGCGACCATTGGATAATGAAATGAGAATATTCTTGTTGGGACGCTTACTGCAATTCTTTCTCGAAACTACTACAGATAGCTGTATAATTTTGAATACTATACAATATTATTATCATATATATATATCATTGAATTTTCCAAAAAAAGTTCAATTACCCCTCTAATATAGGATGACAACTTTAAACAAATACTAATGCTGTATTGGATAGTAGCATCTGTAATAAAAATAGGTTCAGTGATTAGCCTGCTATATGTAGTTGCCAGACATCCCAGAAGTAATCAAGGTATTGTCAGTAGATAGTAGGAATTTCAATGTTAATTCATTTACAGCAAGCCTGGGGAAACAACAGTCTGACATGTTCCATTATGTTGCTCCTGAGCTCAAATCGTATTTCTGAAAGTTAAAATTTTTCTGCCCTTGGAAACCTTTTATTTAAATCAACATACATATTCGTAATACATTGTAAATTGGTCTTCTTGTAGATTGTTTAATTTACATTCTCTTGTCACGAAACTCAATGAAGAGTCTGCATGATAGTCTAAGATGAATATTTATTTAAATCCCAACTACAAAATTAACAAATAAAATAAATGATGCAAATCATGGTAATAATTGTATTTTACTTGCCTTCAGCTGTTCATTTAGAGATGTTTCCTTTGAGTAAAACAAAATCTCAAACCTGATTAATAGTATAATTTCCAAATACTTATCTAGAGGCAAGCTTTTATTCCAATTCAGACCTTGATCTTTAGTTCTTGATTCTTGAACCCATTTGCGAGCACATAATATTATTGACATTGATTAGAGTAATACAGCCAAATACGTTTTTAAATTCAATATTTTAATGGTTTTTTCCAAAATATTTAAAAAAATCTTCTATTTGAAAAAAATAATAAAACTAATACGACTGCCAAAAATTATCGATAGATATGTGTAGTATCCAAATCTGAAGAAATAATGATCATTGAATAGAAAATATCAAAATTTCAAAAGATAAGAGACAACTCAACCCTTTAATGGACATGTTTGCCCATACTCTTAAAAGGATTGATTGATTAGAAGTCCAATTGATAATACTGAGTAGTTTTTTCAGCAAAAATAATACTTCAGTCGAGAGGTCATAATTATATAAGCTCATTCCTATGACTGGAATCTAATATTTACTATTGCTTTTCGATGATGAAAAAGTGTATTTTCTTATATAAAAGTGAATATAACAATGAAACAGCAAAATTGATGCTTACCTCATTGGTAACAGTGTATAAGTAGATGGCTGAGTAAATAATAACAAACAATATAATATTTGTTATCTTTAATAAAAATAAACTATAATTTATTATAAATATTGACAACAGTTTATTTTTAAACAATGTTTACTATATAATGATTATCCTATCTGGCAAGTTTTTCGAGATTCATTCAAACATATAAATAGTATTTTGAGTACAATTATGCAGTCAAATAAGTATTAAGTAAATATTGCCAAATAAGCGTTTTTTTTTTTTTTACTGAATTGCATTAAATACCCTGGACATAATAGCAAATGCTATGATCTCAACAGTTTCGCATCTAAATTATAAACAGTCAGTCTCATGAATAGTAATCGCATACTATGCATATAGAATTATTTAGTGGTTACTTTGGCTTTGGTGTATATAAGCAAAGAGTTGCGCTCACAGCAATTCTCTTATGGCTGATAAATCTTTGTTGCGAATTTGAACTCATTCCCTCATCTCAGTGGCAGCATGATTATTTTAAACGTAATACCAACGTTTCTATTAATGTGGTGTGTTAGGACAAATTCAATTGCACATGGTATTAGTTTACCATTTATTTTTTGGTTTTTTTTAAAACAGGTCTATGCAGTCAGTCTTATCATGTTTATATCTGATATGTCTTAGCGTTAACCTCTTTACAACCACTATGAGGTTCAAGTAAATTCATGACTTGGATTATATTGTCTTCTGTAATTAGCATTGATGCACGTCTTAATGAATTTATTACACATTTTCTAATGCTAGATTCGTTCAATTTCTTAAACTCGATCATAAAAATAGGAAAATTCAAAACCTGCAGACGGTTAGTTACGATCTCTAAAACGTTTAACATATTGATTTCTTTTTCTATATCTTCGGAAATATCTTCAATATTTAATACCAATACTACATCCAGCATATTTGTTTCCATATCAATTTTAGAATAAATGTAATCTAGTAAATGAACTGAATCTCCAACATCTTCAACAGATAAGTCATCGATAACAACCATATTGTAATCACAATGTTTTAAAACACGCGAGTTGAGATTAGTTTTTGTATCTTCAGATCTTTGAAAAACTAATTTTTGAAAATTATATGTATCATTAACATTTTCAGTCATGATTTCCGAAGCATATGTTTTCCCACTTCCAACACCACCGATAAAAACCATGATTTTTATTCTTTCCCTGGAATCAAAAAGCTTTTTAATACTTCTGATGGCTTCATCCTGTCCATACAGTCTGTCTTTTAGGTTCTTCAAAATGTAAGCAGAATCGACAGAGGTGGCACATTTTATATCCAATCCAAGATAAAATATTGCAAAAACGGCGACGAGGAGAGATAAAATTGTTCTATATCGGTCACTAAACATATTTCATCCAATTTGAACTAATAAACTTCATGTAAATTTGAATGTATGTTTATACTTTTACTAGATTATTTCTCAATATTTTGCGAGACATCTATGGCCGATAGTACTTTCCACAAATTATACTATAATGTACTAGGTATAAATAAAGTGAACTTTTCTTTACTAAAATTTCACATCAAAACTATTAGGCACTATTAGGTTAGTTTATTTATATATTTTGAATTGTCAGTATACTTTATATGGATATGATTACCATAGACAACATACTGACCACAGAGAGACCATAAGCAATAATCAAACAATACTGTAACAACTCTATGCCATAGACACAAAATTACATTGAAAAAATAAAAGACTTGTACCTACCTACCAAAAGTGCTGTGAATCTGCCAACTTTTAGTAAATTTTATTCTCACGAGTTGTTATAATACGATGAAATCATAGTGAAATAAAAAATAAAATAATGGAGAATTAGATAATGTAGGGGATCCAAATGTGTATATTGATTTTGAAGTACTAACATTACTTACTAAAGAGGGCGGTTATCCTCCAAAAAGAAATGTAGGTACTAAAATGATTTTTTTATCGGCATTCAGCTACTTTTAATGTGTTAACTAGGGACTCCAATTACTCGTCATCTCAACTACTCGAGTATCGAGTATTAAAATGTAAAAATACTCGAGTACTCGAGTAGTTTCAGATGTACCAAAATATATACTATTAATTCACATTTTTTTTAAATAAATAGGTGATAAATAAATAAATAGGCTTATTTAATTTCATTGATAAATTTAATTCATTTTAATGCACTTAACATTTAACGTAACACATATTTTAAAAATATCAGAGAATTAAATGTTTCAAATTTAAGATTTGTTCGAATTTTAGTTATAATTAATCCTGCAGTTGAAAAAACTCTCTCGGTAGCAGAGGACGTTGGTTTTATGGTTAGCAATGAATTAAATTGTGTATCTAATTTATATGTAATGTATAAAATATACGTAGTACAATAGTTATTACTTTTTTATCAATTAGTTTTCAATTAGCTTACCTTATATTGATTATAAAAATCCAGGGAATCATAAAACATAGAAACTTTCAGTAATTGGGTTGTCAAATAATTTTTATTATAATTATGTTTCACATAATGAATCGAATTTTAAAAAAAGGTTAATATTTGGGAAAAAATCTGTGGCCATATATTATTGTTCATAAAAAAAGTTTCGGTTCGATACGCTCACTGGAAACAACGTCAATAGGGTGAAACAACATTCCACAGATGAATGCAATAAAGATCCATACCCGAATTGGAAGTAAAAGCTACTTGATAATTATTTGAAAGTTATAACGAATTATTTCAATTAAAATTTTAAATTTGCGTTTTAAAATTCCGAAATAAATATCAATATCGCAAATAATTAAAAAATTTCTTCTCAGATTTACGGATAACAGAAAAAATATGTTTTTTATTGTACGTCATTAATGGTTTTTGAAGCTAAATGAAAAAAGCCTAATTTAATTCAAAATAAATCAACACTCAAAGTTCACACCACTGTTTGCCGCGGATCGTTTTTTTTATTGACGACAGTAATATTATTTTGACATTTATCGGAATAAACTAATAATTTCCTGCTAAAAACCTTCAATTCACCCCTGATACGTGGCTGTTATAAATTTCTAAGAAATATGAAATAACGAGTATAGGCATTTAAACATTTTGAATTTATTATGTCAGCTGAATCTCTGCCGTCAAAAGATTTATTTAACGTTTCATGTTGTTTTTGTCATCATAGACCTCGCCATCTGTTCGATCTTAATTTCTATGACGAAATAGTAAAATTTATGAAAGGGGCAACTAAAACTGTAACAGGGATGGTTAACTTTTTACAGCGAGTAAGTCACTGATTACCAGTGATAGCATGCAAAAATCTCCGAATTTATTTTGTCACATCTGCAACTGCAAAACGGAGAACCGTTTAAAAAATATTACCTGATCCACGTGTTCGGCAATGCAATGGTAAAATATTGTATATATTTTTTTAAATAAGTAAATAAAATTTGGAAAGAGATGTTCTTAAGCGACGGACGAGTATTACTCGAGTATTTTTCAAAATACTCGAGTATCGAGTACTTGAAAAATAGACGAGTATACTCGAGTATCGAGTACTCGATACTCGAATTGGAGTCTCTAGTGTTAACTATTAATTTATTATCAGTTAAAAGATATTATATGTAAATGGATAGCAGTACTAGTAGTAAGCTTATTGCTTCTGTATATAAGTTTATACTCCAGAAGATTGGATGAGTAAGGTGGGTTTTCTGAATTTAGACATCTTAGATATCGACGGCTTCAGACAAAAATAAATTTATTAAGCTGTATGAAGTCTAAACTGATTTATTAACGGATTTTTTATAAATGATTAATTTTACAACAAATAAATATAAGAGGTATATATAAAAAGACATTTCATAACAAACAATAATATGCAGTAAAAATATTGAAATGTGTTTCAATCTCTTTGCATACTAGTTTCTGTAACTGCAGGAAAATTCTTCTTTACGTGCAATTTAATGATTACATTATTCGAATTTTCCACAGTCTTTGCCTGATTAGGATTTTGCTTTACTAGCGATGAAAGAAGTGAACTTGATTTAATTTTATGTTTCATTGATCTATTCATGTAATTATTACTGCCAAATGGTGAATTTATGTTAATGCTATAATTCTTGGATAATATACTAGTATTGGAAGCAGGTGTTAATTTATATTGCTGGTGTTTTTTGTAGTGCTTTGATAATGAACTAGGATCCGAGTACTTTTTGTGACATTCTCTGCAATGGAAGGGTTTTTCTCCTGTGTGTCTCACCATATGCTTTCGAACGTCGTTTGGAGATATAAAACTGTAAACAAAATCTAGGCTTAAAATTTAATATAGGTACATAATATTAAAACAATTCATGGTCTCTGATTACTAAGAGTAAAATAAAAATCTGTGATGGTTGTGGTATATTTGGTAGAAAATTAGGCTATACTGGAGTAAGCTCTTCAACCTCAGGCCTTCTGCACATTTAATGCAGATAAACTTCACTTTTTTTAAAAGCCATATTCGTTTTATTTCTATTGGGAGTTTTTGTACATAGTAATGCACATTTTCATCTGTTGTAGCCAGTGTTGCCACGTAGTGTACGTGGCTTCAGAATTTTTCTATTCTTCAGTCAGTGAAAGATTGAGTATTTAATTACCTTTTCGTGCATTGTGGACACGAAAATTTCTTATCATTTGTGTGAATTTTAGTGTGCCTTCTCAGCGATGAGCTCTCTGTAAAACATTTTCCACAGTGCAAACACTGATACGGTTTTTCAGAGGTATGTATTCTACTGTGAGCCTATAAAAACAAAATATATGTTTATTACAATGGATACTCTATTCTATTCCATCAATTTTAATATGCTAGAAAATTTGTAAATTATTACATATCTGAAGAATTCTACTTCATACTAGAGATTATAGGATCACAATTTTCTCGCATCAAGCACAATCTTATTAATTTATAGATTGTATTATCTGTTACTAAGTGTATAAAAGACGATTTATATAAGAACTGAAATTAAGACAATTTCTTGTTAGATTGGTATTTTCAAACAATCAAACTGATTTTTTCTTTACATGAAGTTTGATCTGTAGTAGTTTGAACAAATATATGAAAAATGCCAATGATATATTCACCTGCATGGATTAGCAAACAGCGTAAATGAATATTTACAATAACTTAGTGCATGTAACAAATTAGACATTGTACTATGTAGACATTGTCAATAAGAGAATTAAATTTCACTCTACCTGTAAATGGTGTTGAACTCTGAATGTCTTTTCGCAAATCAAACAAGCAAATGGCTTCTCGCCTGGAAATAAAAATAAATATTAGAAATGAAATGACACTTAAAAAATAACATTTTTTTTCTCATTGAACATTAATCACTGATTCAAACTTATTTTCAAACACCAATAGATTCATTTTAAAATGTTTTCTTTTAGACCATATCCAATGTGGAGTATGTGGAGGTTATCTGAACAGATTTCATTCTACACAAACTGCTCAGTTGCTCAACCTCTCTTCCTATGAAGTAACTATAGATAGTATAGGATAGGGCTAATGCAAGACTAGTGGTTAGCTAATCATTCTTGCTAAACCTTTTTCAAAGATCAATTGGTGGGGGAGAATTTTAAATACCACAGCATCTATGCCTTTTTTTTATTATGTGTATACAAGTATGTATGTAAATATATTTGTCAATTTGGCGTATTGGCGTAAGCTGTAATGCCATGATTTGTATTTTTTTTATGAATAAATAAATGCCTTCAAATACAAGTACATAAATTGATTGAAACATCAATTTATTAAAAATATCAATTATGCTTTTTATTTTATTGTAATAATTACTATTTTGCACCTGTGTGAGTTCGTAAATGCACTTTCAATTGTGAACATTTGTTGAATACTTTTCCACACGTATCACATTGATGCTTCTGCGGCTGCAATCTTTCTTTCAGTTTTTCACTCTTTTTATTCATTGGTGAAACATTCTTAATTTGAAATGATTGACCACTGTGAACGTTTGTATCCCTTTTCTCCTTCATTTTACATTTGGTTGATTCTTGGCAATTCAATATCTGAAAAAAGAATATGAACACAGTACTTATACATTATTCATTATTGTTTATGTGTCAAGCCTTAATAAAGCACAATGCGATTTAATTGTTGTATTATGATGAATTCTAGACATTATTTGCTTCTATTTTTGTTTGACGTTTTTTCTGTATTGTTTCAAGTTTTATTTATTGTAAAATCCATGTCAATTGAAATTGAGTTTCAGAAAATAAAAATCATTCATAAACAAAAGCATGATCTTACAAGAAAAGATTATATACATACATATATAACAACGTTATTTTGTCTTTTTATTCAAATAATGAAAAGTTTTAACCCATTGTTTACGGTGTGCACAAATTTTTGCGTAATTACTATGGTACGTTTTAAGGTGTTCACTGTCAATACTTGGTGGAAAGGCATTATAATAAAAATAATAACACATTTTTAGTACTTTTTCCACATGAGATTTAGCAATGCAAAGTTAGTTTGTGTAAACTTTGTTGCAAAGCAAGTGTTAGTTTTGCATTGCTAAGAGGTCTTGAACATTTTATTTTTAGTCTATTTTTCTTGTAATTTGCTTTAATTTATTTGCTTAGTTGATTTACCAATTGTTTGTCATACCTTGTTTTCAAACTTTTGCATAAATACCACTGTTTTATTGTATTCCTTATCAGTTGATAATGCTCGCCATGAGCGAAACCGGTCCTGATAAAATAAATCTCATGTGGAAAAAGTACTAAAAATGTGTTCTTATTTTTATTATTACTATGGTAATTGAAAACCCGTAAAAAAAGTTTTAATATTATTTACCTTATTCTTTGAATCTTCTTGTTTTTTATTGGCATGAATTAAAGAGGAATTAATCTCATTTTCATCAATAACACAAAGGTTTAAGCTTTCAGGTGGCTTTGCTGAGAGATGGTTAATTTCTGGTTTGACAATAGGATCGAAATCACCTAAAAATATTTGTTATGACTATATATTCATTATTTGAATCATAACTGAAAGAAATTTTGTGGAATTATGTTTTTCCAATATACATACAATATCATGAAGTTTTAACAGAATAAATTATGGTATCTAAAATCAAAATTCGAACGATTTAAGAAAAAAGTGTTTCTTTTTATGATTTCAACGAGTTCTAATTTTTGAAATTATCATCAAAGACACGAACCTAAGTAATAACGAAAAACATGATTAATTTTATTCTCAAAAGAAAAGTATTTTCTGTATAATGTTGGATTAATGATGTCACTTCTCCTCTCGTAGAATGTGACATCTTATAGTGGCCATTTCAATATTTTTCGACGATCGCTAGGTTGAAAGCAGTATTTAAGTACCTTGTTCCAAATATAAAAATATTTTCATTTATGTGCTTATTCAATGATATAATTGTTAGCGTATGAGAGTAAATGGTTGAATCGTTAAAGCGAAAAGTCTGAGAAGAGACCAATGATAAAACCTATCTGTGAACCTCAATAATCATTATAATTATTTATATGTGAAATTAAGGATTTCGACTGAGGGTGCTTGATGGAATTTCAATATCAAATTTGAATTTTGTACTTTTTCATGAGTTTTGTCGCTAACGACCCGGGTTTCACCTTTCGGCATCTTCAGGCATTTATCAAGGATACAAACTCGCAGAATACAAACTGTTTACTATGCGTCAGTTCAAGTACATCCGTGCATCCGAGTTTGTATCCTTGAGAAATGCCTGAAGATGCCGAAAGGCGAAACCCGGGTCTTTAGCGACAAAACTCATGGAAAAGTACAAAATTCAAACAATTCAAATTTTATATATGAAAATTAAAATTTTTATATAAAGTATGCAATGGTCTTACTATCGTCATGTTCATCTTGTGATGTAAATATTTCGCCTTGAATGTATGGTTTCCGTAAAATATTTCTCAATTCTACATCGGATTTTTCACATTGCTCTCTAAATTTGTATGCGATTTCTAAATGACTGAAGCAAGTAAAACAGATGGATTCTGGCAAGCCATCATTAGAAATTATCTGTTGATAAAGAATCCAATGATTAATTTATATAAGAATATGTTAATCACATTTAATTTAGTATTAACATAAATGAAAGCATTACCTTTATTCTAGCACACGACATAATTTGATGATCAAGCATTTCGTATTTTGTATCAAATAAAGAGATTGAGATATCCCTTCCCAAACAAGTGCGACACAAGCTTAAGACAGTTTCCTCCATTATATTCATTTAAATAATATTTGTTAATTTGATACACAATTGAAATATTGTTTATATGGAAAACTGTTGTTTATGGGAAAGTAAACAATACTAAGGTAATAGACATCCGATTTGACATTTACAGTAAACTTGCCACTGGTCTGGAAAAATATTTCAGTTCAAACCGCTATAATAAAAATGATATCTTGTGATTATTTAATTTTTACTCCGTAAAATTTTTTCGTGCCTCAATTCATTTCCGGCTTGGCAAACAATGACAATGGTAAAACTTTTTTTACGAACCTTGACATCTAAATTAGCAATTAGACTAGCAACATATTTTATTTCCATGTATGTATTTGGCTGCTGTCAGATCGTACGATTTCGATATTACAAATAGCTGTGGAATACAATTTTACAAATTTATTGTTATCTTTCTATTAAGCGTTGGACAAAGGGGTAACGTAATTTTAAGCATCGATATAAGTGCTCTATTTATTATATTTAGATGTTAACAAATTATAAAAGAAATAACGATTACTTAACCTCTATTGCGACGTCGCAGTATTATTTTTTCACAAATCGAAGTTTGGCTTAAAGAGTTTTTTGTTTAGTTATACTGATCATTTGAGAATTGGTTTTTCATATTGCTTATTTTTTTAACATCAAGTAAATGTCATCATTACTGCGTTATTTTCTCAAATAATCATAATGAATTCTATGGAAGATTTATATAAGATCCATTGCTCGGTCGAGTTGAATAATCGATTTATGTTAATTCAGTATTCTCTACAGGTGATTATCCTTACCTGACATATGTGTTATCATATATATTTTATTTTAGCCTGAATTCCCTAAGAATCAAGATGGCAACAAGAGTTGTTGTGGGTGCTACAGTTCGCGCTGTATCAAAAAGACTTCTTCCATCGAGAGCTGCATTAGTATTGACTTCTTCAGCAGTCAATAAAATAAAAGAAATTATGAGTAAAAATACTATGGAGGGATTTATTGGATTGCGAGTGGGAGTTAAGCAGAGAGGATGTAATGGCCTTTCGTATACATTAGATTTCACCAAAGAAAAGGGGAAATTAGACGAAGAAGTCAAACAAGATGGAGTCACAGTTATCATAGACAGAAAGGCTCAACTATCACTTTTAGGTATGTATTTTGCATAGAAAAATTACCTTTAAGTTATTTTAAGTTTACATTATGTCGCAAATAAATATAAAAAAACAATGTAATTTATAAAATATTCATATTTCAGGTACTGAAATGGACTATGTTCAAGATAAACTCTCTTCAGAATTTGTTTTTAATAATCCCAACATCAAAGGAACATGTGGCTGTGGGGAATCATTTAGTATATAAACCGAAATTTTTATGTATGTACTTAGTATGATATTAATTAGAATTTATTTTCCGTTACCTCTAAATTATTTAATAATGTACATTGCTGCTTTTAGTAAAAAATCAGCCTTTAATTATTATCAACCTGCTGTGCACCAGTAGTTTGAAATAGATAAATGTACAGCTTGAAATACTGTTATGCTTTGTATAATTGCATCATATAAAAGAAACAAAATCCATTTTCTCATGTCTAAAAAATAAATTGTGGTAAAAACTGAAAAAAAGAATTTGAATTTATTTTTACAAAAAAAGAACTATGATTTTCCATTATCTAGCAAGTGTTTAAAAAAAGCAATCTGATTGGTTGACGCCAGTGACGGTTGGTGACGGGGTGCTGGGGGGTGCAAAAGGAAAATTCAACTATTTTTCCGTACTACGGAAGAGAAACAGTTGGTATTGCGAACATCTGAATTGTTAGTCCATGCTATAGAAGTGTTTTAAAATCCAATGAATAGGAAAGAACTCTAGAAAAAATGGTTGAATCTTCCTTTGCACCCCCCAACACCCCGTCACCAGCCGCCACTGGTTGACGCTAGTCTTCTGATTATTTAAGGTCAAATAATATGGTCCATAGATATGTTACAACAGAAAATAATTTCGGAATGAAAGAAATGTTTGAAATGAAATGAGATTGATTGTATAGTAAAATAATTTCACATTTGTTAAATGTATTTTCTTTAATGTATAATGAGGTTTATTATTGTCAAAGGAATTGTGGAATACTTACTTTGTTTTTAAAAATGTATTTAAATAATCAAATTAGGTAATGTGGTAAAATTTTCCTTAGTAGAACTATGATATACCTAGTTCTATCATGTTATGTGCAAGTAAAATCATCTATCTAGGGAAAAAATTGGATCATTCTGTTGTGTATATAAGTAGTATGCATAGTATTTGTGAAAGATGTACATATAATTTAATAACGTTACTTGCAATTGTCTGCATACATTATAGGATAATACAACCATACCCCGATTTATGCGGTATATGTACGTTTTTCACAAACCTGCGTACATGGAAACTGCATAAAAAAGGCAAGAAAAAAATTCAAAATCATAAGATAAAAAACTGTGTAAATGAAGACATTGATTTTATATATAATTTTAAGGTTCGTTGCAAAAAGTCCGCATTAAAAAGATCCAAATTTCATCATGCTAATTTTTTTTATTCAAACCGTAGTAAGTTCATGTAATGTTAATTATTGTCAATGTCAGTATTTATGACCTAATTTGTTTTTTATAAGACAGTAAAACACAACTTTTTAAACTTGGAACAAAAATTTATTTATCTTCATTTTTTTCATAACTGCTTTTATCATCAGGAGAAGAATTGGTCATTTCAAATCCACAATTAGTTATTTTTGGATTTGTACGTTGCATATTTGGATCACATTTTTACGGAATATTTTCATGCTCACCGCACCGCGTTCAAGTGCACCATGTAAAAATCGTATCGCGTAATTCAGGGGTGAATGAGTAGTGAAAAGACCATGTGCAAGTTCATATTCCACATGTAGTTGTTTTCATTTCATATTTTGATATATAAAGCTGTATAAAATAAATCTTGTTTTGCTCAGCTTAAATTGTGTTAAATCTTAAACGCATAGTGAATATTTTATTGAATAAATTACTTACAGAAATATGTGTCTCTTTCTATACATTTATTATCAAATTTCACGTCATGTAGGTATAATCTCTATAATTATTTAGGCACAGATATATTTTGGTTGATTGAATAAATTGAATTGGGAACTATGTATTCTATAATCTTGATATGTAAAAAACTTAATAATACTATGATTTTATTTATCCTTTCACTGCAATGATTTATGTTTATTGCTCCCCTTCTCGAATTTACACCTGCGTCCCAATCCATCTTCAATGGGCTTCAGGAAAGAGGTGCGATTCAAGCATAAGGTGTTAATAATTTTTTATGATCGTAATGGAAGAGAGCTGGAAAATATTGAGATCAACATGGAGGAGTAAGAAAATAAATAAGACAATTTTATTGAAATAAAACAATTTATTACATTCCAGATATTTTACATTTAAAATCAACCATTAAATGTTATGTAATTTATCGTTCTCTAAGTTACAAACAAAAAAGATTAAACCTTTGCATGCGGTGTCACAAAGCAATGTCATGTTCGTTTAACTATAATTATGTATACAGAAGTACTCAAATTATAAAACAGGCGGCCGCGGTTGATACAATTCATAGTTGAGAAAAATATTAAAATGAAAAACAATAAATTGATTTTATGTTGATGACCAAGGTCAAAATCACTAATTATTATTTTTTGAATTAAGCATATTTGAGATGATCTTTTGATTTTTCTCTTTCGGCACAATAGTTTAAAATGGATTCATTTAATTACATTCGATTTATTTAAAATTTAGCACTACTGCATGAATAATGCTTGATAAACAGTTTTGCGTGCTTTCTATAATATTAATTCTCTAATGATCATTTTTTATTGCCATTTCTGAATACTATTTTGGCATTACACTAGATTGTTTAACTTTCTTTATATTTAAATATTAAAAATAAAATTGTTTTATTTCATATATTATGCATGTAAGTAGTACCTATTTAATTATTACACTTTGAAACGATTCTGAGCAGATTTTTAAAAAATAATTAACGAATGTAAATAAATATTCTAGAAGAGAAATGAAAGAAAGTATTCAAGTTATATAATTGAGTTATTTGACATAATACATAAGAGCGATGAGTTTTGTTTTTACATTCCTCTACTTGAATCATTTGCTGCTACAGACATCTAATTTGATTCTCCCACCCGACTCATTGCTAAAGCATCGAAGATTTATGTGGCTATTCAACATTTTCAATATTGATTCAGACTATTATGCATTATGGCAATTCAAGACTAAATTCATTGTATCAGTAATGGAGAACCTTTTCCACAAGTAAAATAATAAATGCGTAATTTCTAAAAGTAGACAAAAGAAAAATTGTTTAACAATTGAATTTTTTTTTAATTGAAATGATTTTTTGTTGCGTTGAAACAACACAATAATTATCATCGTAATAAAATGAGAACAGATGTTGTATGCATTCGGGATATTTGGAATGTAGTAGGTTCACCATTGCTGGTCTGTGGATATGAAAAGTAAGATATCTTCAGTTAAATAAAGATGAACAAATTACAAAATAAAAATTTACCGTCACTATATATATAAAAAGAAAACTGCACAAAGTATAAGAAAAATGCAAGTTATATAAATACGATTCAAAAAAGGTGGTTTAAAACATATACTTGCGCAACGCAGTAGTTCCTGCGGTATAGATATTTTATGAATATTTTTTTTTTGTTGATTAAGAAATAATTACAACTATTAAAATAAGAAAAAATGTATCCAATTTTAAGAATCACATTCTATTTTTTAACATTCAATTGTTAAAAGTAGACAGGGGCGTCTGTCTACCGAGTGATCTGATTAGACAATCGAAGGAATTCCATAAAATCGGCTCTTTGCTCTGCATTCATTTCTGGTTCCCATATCTCATTATCTGAGTCATCACTGAAAAACACAAAAACACACATTTTTAAAATAAAGATCAAGCTTTTGCAAACATCATGAATATATATAGTCAGGATATAATTATTTTAATAAACTTCTACCAAAAATTAGCTCACTGAAAAGAGACAGCTGCAAGTTTAACAATAATTCTATTTGTTTTGATATAGTTCCGCAACATTTATCTATCTACAAATAGATATATTTTATACACTTACGGAGCTTCGTCTCCATCATCAGATGATGGGGGTTCATTTGCAGGTGGCAAATGACGATTGAGGAAAGCAGCTTCTTCAGAAGTGAGCGAGTGACCATCGGGGAGATAGAACATTCCACCTTCGTTACTATTGTTTGTTTGACGTACTGATACATTCACTTCGGCAGGGACACCTCGCTGACTCGATCCATTATGACTTAGGCCAGTTGGGGGAGCTTGAGATATAAAGTTTAATTATTTTTTTTTATATAGCATATGCACTGGTCAAGTGGAGCATTTCAAAATTGGTGTTATGAGAGTTAGTCATCTGTTTAGAATGGATAAGGATAAACGATAACTCATAATCCACATATCCAAGAAAATAATGGATGAATGAAATTAATATTATAATGGCTTTAAAAAGGGTTTTTTGGGGTCTTGTAGAATATCCAATATGACTTTGGCATAAACGATATGTGATCACATAAAGTATAGAGTGTCAATTTCAGTAACAGAAATGAATTGAGCCTTGATAAAATTTATCAATATTTGTTTATATCATCAGCAAATACCAGATGGCGGTGGTGTTTCAATGTCAGCCATTTCAGCAAATCCGGCCGATCCCCATCGGCTTTGTCGTAAATTGATGACGTTCCTCACTAACAAGGTCTGAACGCCTTCACGTTCTGATCTCTGGAGACGGCTGAAGATTTCATCAACGTGAACTTTGCAGTCGGCATCCAAAGCCAGGCCTGACAACTGTAAGAATTCAAATTATTCAGAAAAAATACTAGGAATGATAATTTAACTATTTGTTTATAATCATTCTTAAAACTGTACATATAAATTTTATTACTACATACTGCTTCCAGGAACTAATCACGCCTAGAGCATGAATTAGGTTGAAACAAAAAAGCAAGCTTAAAATCTTACCTTTAATATTTGACAGACTGATTTAGTATTGTTGTTTTTGGGTTCCACTAGAAGATGATTCAGTACTTTGCACAGACTCTCGCCAAGAGCTTTGATTCGTCCACCCTAGAATATAAATAAGTTTGTAATATAAATTTTATTATGAGGTCTTTTTGTAACATATACATTAAACAAAATTCTCATAAATAATGTATAGTATTTGTGCAATTAAATCTTTGAATACCTCTGGATTTTCTAACTGCATGTACAACTCTGCTAAAAACATAGCAAATCCGCAAACATTCTCATCCAAAACTTCGCCTCCAGATACTATTTTAGTTTCTTCTGCGGTACACCTGAGAAAAATAAATATGAAAAGATTTACCAACGTTAAAAAATTCAAACTATTGAATTACTTCTTCAGATATGGATACAAAACATTTCTATCGGCAATTGGTTTCAAATGATAAAAAGAATAATATTGAGAGTATAAATCCATTTCAGTTAGACTCCATCCTGGAATCAACGTCAATAGAGAACCACATGGCCACAAATGAAAGTAATAAAGATCTAGGTCTGATTTGGAAGTACAAGAAAAATTATTTACAAGTAATACTGAATTTTTCATAAAAAATTTCATATTTATGAAAGAATATAGATGAGACTCATTATATTATTAATACCTTTCCAAGAGACACGTTCTGAATAGGGATGTTGACTGAAGGTGAGGTTCAACGCTGTCAAACATTGTGCATAGTCTAGCACCATTATAGCGGAAGTTCGCTTCTCCAACAGCCTGGAAAAAATCGTCACATATTGCGTATAATCCAAATATTTTTGTGTGATTAATAGTGATAAATCAAAAACTGACTGCACATGTTTGTTTAGGATAATAAATTCAAAAAATGACAATTGAAACATGAAGTTGTTACATTGAATTTTATTTATTAAAGTTAATAATATCTATTGCTGCCTTATTATAATCAAACTTTTTTGAAACATGAAAGTTTTTGTCCGTGGACCACAGGTTAAAGGACATTCTATTTTATGATTAACTTGTACACAAGTTTTCAAGCAATTACCTGGTTAACAATGGCATCGACTAATGGCCGAGTGTGTTCCAAGTCGTCGAGGGTGACAGAAAACTGGTCTACCAAAGGACCGGAGAGTACTGCAAATTTTCCAGGGCTGAAGGTCACTTCACACATAACAGTTATCAACTGTTCAATGCTATCCTATTACCATACAACAAGAGAATATTCAATAAGTTAAAGTTATAAAATTGTATTTAGATATTGTTTTCACTTCAATACACCTGTCTGACAAACATTCAACAGTTTAGTGACGAAGTGATTATTTTCTATCATAAGATATGTCAGGATTTATAGCACTTCATATGTTGTAAAATATATTATATAATATAGGATGACGGTACCTTTAATTCATTGTGCTCATGTGGCTGACTGTTATTTAGACGGTTCTGAACAGAAAACCTATGGTTGTTCGGTTCATAGCTTCTCTGGTGGTACCCTCCTCTGCCTTGGTACCCCGAGTTTCCATGGTGTGATGAATGGTGGTAGTGCGAGTGCGAATGGGAGTGGGAGTGAGAATGTAAGTTGCTGTGGTAGCCTACATTGTGTGGCGGGACATAGTTTGATTCTGTCGGTGGAATGTAATTCTGAGGAAACCATTCTTTAGCTTCAGCCGACAATGTTGATTTCGGTCCATCATCTAGAAAAAGATATGAATACTTTAAATTGAGAGTGCCGTCTTATCACCAAGCCTCAAAAACTGGTAATATAGAGGCTATGGACAATATTAGTAAACAAGTGCAATTTATAATTTGGCACATGATTAAGATGCGAGTATTTTTGTTCTATGGATCCACTTGCCAGTCAGATAAGCAACTCCTACTAAAAATGATGTTACAATCTTTAATAAGAATAGCAACTGCGGTGGGCTATGTCAATTAAGAATGAAACAACTGAATTCTTCGAGATTATTTTCCTAACATCAATGAGTTTATCCTTGGTTGCGCTAGGTTAGGAAAAAAATAAGTTACATTTGATAAATTCCACCCTTTAAAAATGATATATTTAAATATTCAACATTGCGGACAATAAGTTCAAGAGCTGTGATTTTTTCAAATGATTATAGGAATCCTGAGACTATTAAAAGTATTGAAATGCATGTTTAATTTTAGCCTTGTTCGCATGCGTTTATTCCTGCATTCAAGTCAATCAGTGTGACAAAACGAATAAAATAATAAATATGTTCATCGTGAAAGTGTCAAACATAACTGCCCATGAGATTTTTAGAATGGAGAATAAAACTCCCAAGCTGTATGGTTCTACGACTTTTTAGACAGGTATGAACGGAAAATGTATGATCATTTGATTCATAAAGTCATTTGGTAATATCTTTTTTTTTGAGCAGTGATATTATAGTAAAAATTACTAAAATATATAACAAGTCCTAAAATATCTGACGATTACCACTGTAAAAAAAACCATCAATCATTAATACGTTCAAAATTCTTAACTATAACACTTAACGGTACTTATTTCATCAATACTTAGCTGAAAAGTTTGGAAAGCTTAAATAAAAAAAATAGTAAAATCAGCAAATGCATGTTACAAGTGAATATTATTATTGGCTTGAAAATAAATTACTACTCAAGAATCAACTCATTGGGGTCATTTTCTGTGCCAAATAGAAAGTATTATTCAATTTAATGGTAACGTAATAGAACGCCGTGCTATTGTGCTATTCTTTGTTCGGGTACAAGATTTATAGGGAGAGAGGTTATATATTTACGAAATTTATAATGTAAATAAAAAACTGCCCACAAAATAGTTGATGAATAAGTTAAATTCTACAATAGATCGAAAAAGATCATTTCGATTCTATTTAGCACCGATGTCGCGTTTACTATCCTAAGGATATTTCATGTTGTCGAGATGACACGTATAATAGGGTGACATTGAGGACATTTTTTTTTTGATAGATTGACGTTACCTATGACTGGAGACTCAGTCCTGTTCGCGTTTCCACCTTGAATGTGAGGACGACGAAGCTCAGTGGGTGGATTATTGGTAGGATTCCACGAAGCGCGGCCTTTTGCACGAGAGTCTGTCAGATCGCCGTTGATCATTTCAACTTTTAACTCAGTAAGAATGTTCTATGAAAACGATAATGACAATAAGGTTTTTTTATTTCCATCAATGCAGAAAAGGTGAAGATAAATCCAATTCACTTGGTATAGCAGTCTATAGTGAAAATTATGAAATAAAAACAAACCAAGCAGAAATAATCTAACACGCCATATTTATTTATGAGAAACAAATCGATCAAAGTATTGCCATATATGCTGTTGTCCTGCTAACTTTTTCCTATATAGATATTAAGTTTATGGACAAAAAAGTTAATTCTTACATTTTTTAAATGGTTGATTTTCCTATTTTTCGCATAAATTGTAAGTTTAATTTAATCTTTTCAGTGAACAAAATTGTTATGATAAAAACTTCGAAGCTGTTCGTGATCAAGTAAACGAATAAAATAGTAGCCGGATGTCGAGTGCCATTAGACTTGATATAAATGATGCATGGTATTAACTGAGGAGATATATACCTATATTATGAAGTTCAGATAGACTTGTCGATCACGCCAAATGTATCGATAACTTTTAAAAATAAAAATGTTTCATCGTGTTTATCCGTCAAAAAAAGATAATGACTAAATCACGCTATATACTGAAAATATTATGTTAATGATTTTCTTTCATAAATATTGATTTATCAATCAAAGAATGTACGTGACGTAGTGGAAACAATTTACTGGCGACTATCCTTGCCAGAGCCCCCTTTCTAATTTTATTATCTTCGGAAAACTAAAGGTTTAGCAGTCGAATTATGGTTCGTTCTTAACACAATCAACATTGACGTTAAAATCTGATGGTTACCACTATTGCATAAACACAACAGCAAACATGTCAAGCGAAGGCTACTATCATATTTCTTTTGGCATAGACAATTATTGTTTCGAATTGATATTAATTTACACCGTTGGTTTTAGATGGAGCTCGTATAACCGATTCAAATTGAGTTAGTATGCATTGAATGTAGGTATCATAAGAGTACGCAGTGCACTACATAGATAAACATGTGCACTAAATATAATATAATATAACATACCAATAAATATTAACATGCTGGTTGAATATAAAGGGAAGTAGCAATATTTGAAATATATAAATATTTCTGTAACCCCAAATTTATTAGGGCTCCTTTTTTGAGTTTTGTCCTGCCGTGAAAAATGTCCTCCTTTTCGATATTTGAAGAATAATCTATAAATCTCAGTTCGATCGATTTCGTGCCTAGCCGATTCGTTGCGTGCCATTTGACGTATTTATAAATTTGACATATGTTGTCTATGATTTGACATGAGACGCATGCGTACGTAGCAGGGTTGTTCCTGCACACTATCAAACATCGCCGTGTATAGTACGCGCGGCCTGTGCGTGTGTTGAGAGTGCGCAAAAGCAGCTGGCACATGAGACAAGATACCCCCTCCTGAATCCAGTTCTTTTATTAACTCTTTTTTTCTCTTCAAATTTAATTTCTGTCCTTGTAGGAAATATGGTCACTTGAGAATTATGCTTTTTTGGTTGATGACGCTTGTGTTAAGTTTCTCTTAAAAAAAATGTGTAAGTACCCCTGCAATGTATCAAATTAAAAAATATGTTGCCCGACTGAATCTTGACAATCAACCGCCGCGGGAGATACGCCAAGTGCGAAGTTTTTCCAACTTATTCTAGAGCAGTGGTTCTCACAGAAAATATCAAATATCAATAATTTCTATAAAACTGTTGGTGGCTGCAGCCAAATCCTCTGGTGGCTGTACATGAGAACCACTGTTCTAAAGTGTCCAAGGAATAGAAGATTGGCCATAGTTGAAATTTTTCAACAAAGTAAGGAAGAATCAAACTTATACGTAAATTTTCACCTTTAAAATGTATAAAAATCGTCATGGCGATTTTGTCTTTTGGATATCTATTTGATTGAGCGTCAAGTCCTGAGGCGTTATTTTTCTATTTCTACATTTAGATCTGTTATACTCGAAAAGAATGAAAGAAGAAGATGAAAAATATTTGAAGTATGGAAAGTCAATGCAAGTAAAATCAATGTACTCCGAAACAGTGCCAGTTGATGAGAGCTGGGCAAGACATTGAGAGAGTCGATGGATTCAGGTACATGGGGGCTTACATGGATGTACTCATCGGAACTAAAGGACACCGGGATGCCTTCGGTGGAAACAAGAAGATTGGTAGGGGATAGATAGTCTTGGAGGCACTGTGTGACCGGCATATGCTCCGAATATGGAGTGTATTTGAAAGAAATATAATTTGAAGAAAGTCATGCAGTGGAAATGGATTTAAAGGGCATACTTAGTTACAAGAAACACAGTAAATTTGTCAATCGCTCAAGTCTGAAATATTGTTCTTCTAAAATCTAGATTGTTCATTTCTAAACTAAAATATGGTTGTCTGTAAAGTCGGTTTACGGACGATAGTTTAACGTGACAACGTCATAAGAAAACATTGATGAAATGATTGCATACTTTTATGAATAAAATGGAATCATTTTTATTGAATTATCATTATTTTGAATGGATACGAAGAAGGAGTGAAATGAAATCTACAATTTTTTATTGATATATTTTATTCGCACTCATTAATTCAAATATGTTTATTACTTTGATGAACAGTTTATTTACAAGTAACAATGTGCTTTTAGCAATTTATTTACAACTTTTATACATGTGTGATATTTGACGTCTTCCAATCTGTGTTATTCTGTTAAAGATAGGTCGGTGATAGGAAAAGTAGGAAATGAATGGGAGTGTTTCAACTGTAATGTGTCTCGAAAAAGTCAAATCAATGGTTGTTCCTCTCAGCGTTGTTGAATTATTTACATCTGATGCGCAATCGAGATTGTACATATCTTTCATGAATTTGAGGAATGTTTCATCATTTTTCACGTTTATGTTGAAGTCGCCACAAAGAAGAATTGGTACATCGGTATAAACTTGCATGATTGGATGTACATACTGGCTGTTGTGCACATACGGAAAAAGTGCTTGATGCAGCAATACACTAATGTTTGAGACACTTTCTCCAGGATGAATGTACACTGCGCCAAGTACAATTTTAAACGTTGTATCAGCAGTGAAGCATGTAATTTTTGCCAAGCACACGTCGCCCGTGTTTTTGGTGAGACGAGTTGTGTCCGACGGAAGAGAGATAGATGCGGCACAATCCGAACGGTAGGCCGATCGTGCCTCTCTATCGCTTATCCGCGCTCTCGCTCGCACGCTTGCCTTCGGCGTAACGCGACAAACGGGACAATGAGTCATGTTTTTTCGTGCGTGCAGCGGGCGTTCATCGATTTATAAGACGTTGTCACGTCAATATATAAAGACTTGAAAACATCATGTAAAAAAGATATTATACCTCAAAAGCTCAGAGAAGACATTTTTGCAAATCACCTCAACTAATTGATACATTGCTTAAAACGGATGCTGGAGATGAAGAAAATGCTTGTTGAATAAATACTCTTCTAGATATTAAACATTTGTATATGATGATTCTGTAATTATACTAATTAACTAATTATAGATTCTTTTTTAAATTTATTTCATGGAAAAAACTTTTTTTTGTCTCTTTGATGTTGTCTGAAGTTATGCAGTAGATAATATGAAATAACATTACAGTTAAGTGATGGCAAAAATAACATGAGTACATTTTGATAAACATTTAAAAAAAAAAAAAAAAATGTTCGACTCGTTCAATACAAAGCGTTTTTTTCATTCACCCATAAAATTCACAACATGCTGGTTGAGATATTTTCGCTGTTAACCATCGATATCATGACAATAATTATTATACCACTGCATATATTGTTTTATGTTAACTGCACAGCTTTATTTAACGTAACATAATTAATTTACAGCTGGCAATAAACGAATGAATATATATATATATGTTTATATAATAAGGGCTGGCGCTAGACGCTTTACCGCCCCAGGTATGATTGTATTTTTCAACCAATTAATTAAAGCTAAAAACTTTTTTTCTGTAAGTATAATTTTAGTAAACTACGAGGATGGCCTTTTCATTCTTCACTGTAGTCGGTCGCATCTTGAATAACAGTATATTATATTTTAATTACCATACGTCCCATACGATATTTTGTCCTCATTGTTGTTTCGCGTGACGATGAGAAGCGTTTCAAAACTTCTGACTTTAGGTACATACTTCCAAATTAATCTCAAAATTATTTGAACCAAAATTTGGTGCCGCGGCAAACTAAATTTAATTTTCATTATCGTGTACTGGGTTAATAAGCAAATGGTTTTGAATGTATGGTGTTTTGACAAAGAACTTTTTCATAGATTTTCACACATTTTCGCAATATTGTATTGGAAGAAGTATTTTCACTGGCTTTGATTGATGCGTTTTATATGTAATTGCTTGTTTAACATATGTTTTTTTAACTTTATCTTTATTGAAAATTTAAGATTTTTGTTAGGTCACAGGTTCCCAACCTTTTTCGGGTGGCGACCCTTTTTTTATAAAAGCTATGTGTCCCGCAACCCTGATGAAAATGGCATTTTTCATTAAGTAATTAAAAAAAACAACGAAGTTGCATGAAAGTAAATACATTTTTTAGTTGTCTGTATAAGTTGGTGATCACACAGAAAACCCGCCGCCCCCCCTTTTGAGGTCGCGACCCATGGGCTGGGAGCCCGTGTGTTAGATTACGTTGTAGATATACCTAAAATCGTTCTTTACAGAATATTTTTTGTATATAAGTAATAAATGCGCTAACGCGACAATGATACATACAAGATTTTTTTTATAAATATTTGTACATACATTCACAATATATGTGTATATAAAGCTGTTAAAAAATTGGCAATATAATGATTATTCTAGATTCTGTCGGAATATCAGATGCAAAATTGCTCGCAATTATATTTCAATTTAAAAAAATATTTATTATAATTATAAGTCGATCGTTTTTGTGGGTACAAGGCCAAATAAACGATTAATACGAAGAAGAAGACGGCAGTCATTTTTATATGAAAACAAATTTTTCCACATTATGTCGTGTGGATTATCTCTCCAATTAAAAATCTCCTTGTGGTATTTAAAGCTACTTATCGTAATACTTTTTTTTAACTGCTTTATACAATATTAAGACCTTTAAAAAATCGTGTGTGTTATATAAACCAAATATTTTTAAAAATAATTTTTCAATATTTCATGTTCACGACTATAGATGTACCATTATAACTTGACCACTTGTGAGGGCGCCACCATCGCGTAAAAAGTGTGCAATACTCAATCAAATTTGATTATTTACTAAAACATTTTTATATGCAAGCGATAAATGAAACAAAATCTTTATATAAATATAGTTTTACTAAAACAATATAACTTCGAAGGCTTTTAAATGTATCTACTATATGGGGACAATTTTAGTTCCAAATTTGAACGGCGGTCAAGTTATGATGGTACATCTATAATATGCTGCATTAGAAATCATGCAACTCATTAGTTGATAATTTGTAATGTTAACGCGATTGGTAGTTTGTTATCCCCTCCCACCAGGCGCCAGAAAAAAGGAAATCCCAGCCGCCATTTTGTAATTGATCATGTAAGAACATAAGAATAAGTTTATTCCTAAGTAATGATGCACAACCTTTTTGGAAAAAGGACCAGATAATCAATTCTCAGATAGTTAGAGCGCCCCATCGGTAAAACAGATTAAATTATCGAAATTGTGTACATAAAACTAAATTTATATTGTTCTTCCATCGTCCAGATAATGTTCCCAAGGAAAAAAGTGATTGATATTTGCCATTGCAAGCCGTAAAAAATGTCACTGAGGGCCGCAGGTTATGAATCGCTTTTCGAAAGCAACTGTGCAATATTAGGCCCAAGTTTTTTAAAATGATTTCCCACAAAGTTTATCGAAATTTATCAAAACAATATTAGATGTTTGACAAAGTATCTGTTAACTATGATTGTTTTGAGCTTTACGTAAAAGTTGACCGACCGCACTTTGAGTATTGCTGGTTTATGTCTTTACACATGTTCCCCTTATATCAATTTCAAAATTAACTTTATTCGAGGGTGAATTTCATTGCACTTGAAAGACTGAAGATGCCGAAAGGCGAACCAGGGTTGCAAGTGACAAAACGCACGGAAATTTAAAGTGATTAAAATTTGATATTGAGTATAAGCCAATATTTTTACAATTTGCTCTCGCCTGAACAATTATTGATATATTTGTGACTTACGATCATTTACATCTCAGGTACTGATTTAATCGAGCTGTTTAAGTCAAATAGATAATTGACATCGTGCAAATTTTGTAATATTATGGTACATAAAAAAATGCCTAAAAAGAGAGGACATCATAATATGGGTATATTATATCCTCTTTATCTTTCGCATTTTGTGGTATATAAACATGTCTCTATAATTTTTGAGACAATTCTTTGAATTATCGAGACTAACGATTGAAGCTTTTTTAATAAATTTTAAATAAAACGAAAAAATGTATTTTGTACTGGTGTCCTGTTTAATTATAATATTGCTATATTATATATCTTTCCGGATTTCGAGGAAGAGAATGTATGAATTAGCAGCACTTATTCCTGGTCCACCTGAACTCCCATTAATTGGAAGTGCTCACGAGGTGTATGGAAGCACACTAGGTAAATAAAATCAATTAATTTCAAATGAAACCAAATGATTTTTACAAAATAGTCTGTTCTCATATTCATAATTTGTAAGATCTTGAATCGTTTAATCTAAGTTTTGCAATATTTGCTTACGAGGGTATTAGAAAACAATGTATTTATCGGTGTAATTCAGTGATGCACAACCTTTGGTAGAAGGGCCAGATAATCCATTCTCGGATAGCTCGAGGGAGGCATGTGTAAAAGTGATTAAATTGTCGTCATTTTTAGTGTTTACCCAGTCCTCGTTTTAACGCAATTATTTTTGAAAGGAAAAATGGCGAACGATTATTTTCCATTCAATCGGGCAGTGACAGCAGCGAATAACTCTGATAAATGAATACATACATATATGTGTACATATGAATTTTTATAATCATAAAAAAAAAAAATTATGTGTGAAAACAATTTTCTTTGCGCGAATTTGAAGAACAAAGATTTTTTTCCTATGTTTTTGGTATTTTTTACGCATTATTTTTATGTGTATTGAGCCAATACATTCAGATAATCGCGAGCGCCTTATACTGATAAGATGAATATGCTCACGGTGAGTGAACCGGTCCTGATATATATTTTTTTGGAAACATTAGTCATGTTTTCTTTTCGCAAACTTTTCAGAAAAAGTAAAAAATATCTCATGCGAATATAGAATTATTTTTGATCATATTAAGATCGACATAATTAAATTTCAATGAGGTTGGATCATTATTATTTCAGATATGGCTCAGAAATTTAAAAAAAGTCATCAACATGTCTATTATGGCAGCGGAGTTTTTAAAATTTGGCTTGGACCATTGCTGTACGTGGGTAAGTAAGAAATATTTTGTAAGAGTAAAAAAATATTTTTTAACTAATAATATCGTACACATGATAGCAGCGCCACATTTCATCGTTTGCTCAATGCTCTTGATGGGCAGACAGAAAAAGAGTTTGTCGATGGTCTAGTGAGCAATGTTGCTAACTCCACTTTTGGCTGAAAATGATTTAATAATGCCATCTTGTTGATTATGCGATGTTCATGTCCCGTAAAAAAAATGTCAACCGAAATTTCTTTAAATCCACCGGGAAAACATTTTCATAAAACTTGACAACTCTATGTGGCTCTTAAACATGCATTGAAAAATATATAACCACCATTTTGTATTGACATCTGTTATAAATGTGTTCTCAATCGGCGCTAAGACGCACGAAAGGTGTTTTTTTGGTTGACAACACTAATAAAACATTCTCAAATCTTAATAGACAAAAAACTATATTTACATGTATTTGATTGATATATTATATTTGTTCAAAATCATGCTTTTTAAATTAATGAAGGTAGATATAAAGTTTTCAGTTGTGTTTGTTAAAAACAGTTCAAATAACAAAAAAATATATGAATATAATAAAAAATATACCACAGATATAAAAAAAAACGTTTTTTTACAGTATTCGAAAAATGATACCGAATAAACAAAAATGGAAATGTCTTTGTAAAAAATAATTATACAATTACCATTAATGTTAGTAACATAAATACTGAACTACGAACTCTTAGTGAAATATTTGAGGACAAGATTATTTCTTTAACTATTAAATTATTAACGTTTTATTATTTTAGTGTCAAAACCGCCTGTAAAAGCGTAATATATATATATATTTATTTTGTTTGTATTGCGTTAATTTTATTGTTCTAAATTGATAACTATCACTTACTAAAATATCTCACTAACAAAATTATTTTGTGTATCAAATGTTTTATTTTATTTCAAACGTAATATCTTAAAACATTAATATCATAATTTTTATCTATATTTTCCTGAAAAAAAAATCATATATAACTGATTATATTGTGAATAATTGCAATACAATTCAACAATAAAACTTGATAACATTGAACAAAATATATCTTAACCTGCAATTTGGGTAACTCCGTAAATTGCCCATAAATGATGAATAAAGAAAGGTATTGTGTGTACTTTTTCATTTTAATTGTAAGCAACTTGTTATTTTTAAATGTATGTTTTTTTATTTCAGCTATAATAAACCCAGTTGATGCAAAGACAATTCTCAATAAAGAACTGAACAAAGACTACGCGTATCGATTTTTTAAGCCCTGGATCGGGAATGGACTTCTGAGTGCAGATTGTAATATTTCCTTTATTTTTCAGTATACATAATTATATAATTTGATATCTGAGAATATTGAAATGGTTTACATATGTGGCGTCTAGATTTTTAGAACGCATGCCAGTGGTTGACGATTGTCAAGTCAATAAAAAGAAAGATGCATTGTTGTATTTGTCATTTTATTGAAAAATATTCACGCATTCAAACGTAACAGAAATTTTAAATGAACAATCGCAGTTTCCTGATTCTTTTCAAAAAATTCCGGGTGTAAATCTTCCATGATTAGTGCAATTAATTAATTAATTTAATTCTAAGTTATTTAATATTAATGCGAATTACTCGAGTTATATCTCACGGCCGTGACTTGGCATAGGCTGCCGCATTTAATTGTTATTTTTTTACCAACATAAAAAACAGCTATAATTATTTGATAGCCGTACATGAAACATGATACGAATAAATATATGTATTTAGTTTTCCAGCTAAGATAATTTTGTATTTTTTTCAGTGTCTATTTGGAAAATTCACCGTAAAAAACTAATGCCGACTTTCAACCAAAAGATTTTGAATAGTTTTGTTGACGTTTTTGTTGAAAAGAGTGAAATAATGATAAAGCAAATGTTGCAAAGAAACGGAACTTTTGACGCATTCGACTTTGTTGCACCTTGTGTACTGGATACAGTATGTGGTAAAGTAAAATTGTTTTAACCCGATGTGCTATCTCTTAAAAACAATACTTAATTATTTTTTATCATATTATTTCCTCAGTGATACGTTTTGAGTACAAAGTAAACGGCAACGCTTAACAATAAAGGATTTATAGTCAAAAGTCATTGGTGACAGTTTAATTAATATACAAAGTGGTGGAAAAATATGATAAATTTTGAAATGGATAAATCTTTAAAGTACTTCGCAAACTCAATATATGTAGATATTAAAAATAAGAATCACTTAAATAATTCGGTGAAAGAGATAACAATGTATTTTAATTCTACAGAAATTATTTTATATATTTGTTGATAGCTATTTCGGATTACGAAACCCTTTTTTTGGGTTCTTTACAAAGTGTACTTATTTGACTAACGTACGTTACGTTTATCCCCACTATGTTAAAACCCAGATTAGCTTTCACTGCGATAAATACATCAAATCAATTTGTCAAATTCAATAACTGTATATTACCATATAAAACTAGGATGGTGGAACAGAGAAGAAGATTTATTGTGTACCCTGTCTACAACAGTATATAAAGGATAAGTAAATGTATGTTTAAACATAGTTCTGACGATGGTGTAGGGCGAATTAGCTATCAAAAAATATATAAAATAATTTCTGTAGAATTAAAATACATTGTTATTTTTTTCACCGTAATATAATGGGTTCTACCAAATAAAAGCCAACTCAATCAATTCACTAAAATAATTCGTTTTAAATCACAAAACACTTGATATGATTTGTTAATTTCAGAAACTACTCTGGGTGTAGAGGTAAATGCTCAGAAGAGTATGGACTCATTGTACATTCGGGCAACCACTGGCTTATCGAAAATAATTAGTGAAAGAATGACTAAAATATGGTTGCAACATGAGTGGATGTTTAGATTGACGCCATATTTCAAACAACAAAATGAGTACCTTAAACTTGTTCATGATTTTACCAAAAACGTGAGAAAATATATTTATTGCATAGATATTTGTCATTCATGTCCGTCTTAATGGAAGTATCTCAATATGTTTTCTTAGAGAACTGCTCGTTACTTAGTCGTCCAACTCTCTTTATTTCGATGCGAGTACGGATTGAAAGGATAAGGCATAGAATGGACTAGTAATTTCAAACTAATTGAATTTAAATTCAATAAATTAAATTTCATAATTAATTTTAGCAGCTTAGTTATCGAACGGGTAGAAAGGAGTTTTTAGACAAATCCGATGCCTTCGAACAGAAACGACAAATTAGCTACATACATATATACCGCCGGATATATTACCATATTTCAATAATTGAGCTAATAGAGGACAGAAACTCAGTATATACATCTCGAATTATTTTCTACAAAATTATAATAAAGTAATGTTGATATTTTAATTCTATCATGCACCTTCTGTCGAAATATTTGAGTTATATTTAGAATTCAATTGTTAGTAATTAATAATACTCTCAATTTGGCAATAACAATATATGTAAGTCAACTTAAATATTTTTATTTGTAGATAATAGTAATAAAAAAGAAAGCGATCATGGATCGAAATAACACGAATGGTAACGACGACATGTATATTGGTAAGTTGATAAAAATATAATACGTTACTGTTATTGTTATTGTACATACATGAATTATTAGAATCAATTAAAGTGTAAGTCCTCGGATTTTAAATAAAAATAATTTACTATGGATAGTATATTTCTTTGGTATATCTAGTAGGACTCATAAAACTAATTAAACTTTTTTCGCAGAGAAGCTTTAAAACACGCATTTCAAGCGCACTAATGAACTTGAACTGTCGAATCAGTTCGAGTTTATTTGTGCATTCATCGTTCAAGTCCATCCATATTAGACTCTTAGAACGTTTTTTTTTATTATCTAATATTCTTATTTCATAATAGATGACTGTGGCAAGAATAAAAGAAAAGCCTTTCTTGATTTTATGATGGAAGAAGGAAGCCATCAATGGACAGACGATGAATTGCGCGAGGAAGTTGACACCATGACTGCAGCCGGAAATGGCGTAACAGCACACACTTCATGCTTCGTTATGTTAATGCTTGGTTCAAACCCAGTAGTTCAACAGAAAGCTTTCGATGAGTATGTATTTCCATTACAAATGTTGCCAGAGGTTTTATTGAAATAGGAAAACATAAATAATTATAATCATGTCAAAATCAACTATGAAAATATGATTGTAAAATTTTGATCATAGGGTGTCAATTACTATAAGCTTAATAGATGTTGGATAGATAGTATAAAAATATATGCTTCCATTTTTTATATTTGTTTTCTATCAAATTATGAATGAATATTTGTTGCAGAAAAGTACTATGAATAATAATATAATGTGCTCGAAATTCCAACTAGCATAAACTTATGACAAAATTGTGTATATCTGCACTGGAATTCGGTTACTGGGAATATAAATAATGCCCCTCGTAGTTTTTCTTATATCGTCCCTACCAAGCCAAAAGGACGTAAGTATTTTTTAACAATAGTTGTTATTCTTGAATGTTGTTCAAAAAAAGCAACTCCAATACATGGAAGTAGTAAAGAAATAAAGTTGTTCTTATTTACACAATATCACTCTTTTTGCTCTCAATATAAGCGATCTTTTGGAGCGATTTGTCACTAATGCTTTTTTGGCTTGGAAGGGTCGATGTGAATCAGTGTGCGGTCTTATTCAGTTTCCGCTATCCAGTTAGTACCTCGGAGCTAGTGTGTTGTGATTTTAATTACAAGTGTTTGAGTATAAGTATTTCGCATGTAAAAGAAAATGATTATAAAAGAACTTATAAAACTGCGATGTAATACATATATATCTTATTCTTCTGAGATTTTTACAGGATTAACAATATCTTTGGTGATTCAAATAGACCAGTTACAAAGCAAGATCTTACCAAAATGGAATACTTAGAAAGAGTTATAAAGGAAACTCTCAGAATTTTTCCAACAATACCCATTGTTGTAAGACATTTAGCTGAGGAAGTAAAAACAGGTAAAAATTAACGTTGATATCACAGGAATCATATTATATATTCAATAATTAAAAGTTAATATTTTCTTCATTGAAAGCCTGCGATCAATGGGATCTTTTTAACACAGTACGTTGTACAAATGTATGTGGAGACGGATACAAAGACAACATATAATAATTTCAACAGGTAAATATAGTTAAGGATTTTGAAAAGGGGCTTGATGGAATTTTAATATCCAATTTGAATCTTCTTATGTTTTTGCATTTCCATGAGTAATGTTTCCATCGAAGTTATTTTCAATTTTATATGGTGATAATGTTGTACATAAAAAATAGTTTCATTTTTAAATGTGACGACACTTTTGAACAATTAGTAATAGACAATGTTTTCATTATTTTAAGCGTTTTTTTCATTTCTGTAAAGATACAATTTATTTATTTATTAATACTTTCCAATTTATAGAAAACTATATCCTGCCTGCTGGAGCTGGATGTGTTATAAATATATATGGGATTCAAAGAGACCCCGAAATATGGGGAGATAAAGCTGATGAGTTTGATCCTGACCATTTTTTGCCAGAGAATTGCAAAAAACGACATCCAAATTCTTTTCTTGCGTTCAGCGCCGGCCCAAGAAATTGCATAGGTATAATCAATTTCTGTTCATGGTGTTTTTTAACTATATATTTTCGGGTCGCTGGCCATTATGGTAATCTGTATATCCATTAAAAATGATATATTGTGCTGGGACAGGTTCATACCAATATACAAATACATGCTGATTTAACTAACACAGGGGTTCCTCAACTTTTTATTCAGTAGAAAACCTTTTGGGTAGTTCATGAAACACATGTTAAGACATCTTATACTAAAAAATAAGTCAATAAAACCCATAGTGACTCCGATGATTTTGAATCATAATCACTTGCTCTTTAGATTTTAGTTTACTAGTTAACCTGTCACGTGAAATGGATTCCGAGACTAGGAATCCCAAAATTGTATTTTGTTTATCAAAAGATGCAATTGGATCCTTCTTCGAAATCTCGCGAAACATAGTTTGGGTAATCCTGACCTAGCGAATGAAATAAATGATTTTTTCCATTTGTAAAGTAATTTGCGATGCTGTGTTAGTGTAAACGATGCCTGAACGCAATTACATAATACTATCAATAAGGTTCAGCATTCATTTTTCAATTTAGATGAAAAACAGCTGTGGAATATTGCCAAGAGCCACTGTAGTTTATATAAAGTATTCAATTAACTATTTTTAGGAAAACAATATGGAATGATGGCAGTAAAAGTTATCTTGACAAATATGTTGAGATCTGTAAAGATTCACTCTGACGTGACCTGCAAAAATTTAGAATGGATATCTGAACTCTCCATGAAGCCTGCTGGAGGATATCCAATATCAATCGAGCCAAGAAACTAAGCTTACGTTCATGAACTTCTATGATGATCATATTTTGGAAACGAGAAATGAATAAATAAATCATATTAAAAACAAAATAGGATAGTAATAATATATGTACTCTGTCTACCATATTGTAAAATTTACTGGATAATCTTAAATAAAAGAATAATCACTGTTGAAAATGATGAAGAGCGATACGGTCCCAATCATTATAAAATATATGAAATTAGTACAAAAAATAAATGATGTTTGGTATATTTATATGAAACAGAAAAAAATAACGCTTACATATATTTATTGGTTTGAAATATTGGCCCACTACTAAGTCCGTGCTTTGACATGCTGTTATTATGTTTATAATTATAATAATAGTATCATGGTATACACTAGAGACTCCAATTATTCGACATCTCAACTACTCGAGTATCGAGTAGTAAAATTTGAAAATAATCGAGTACTCGAGTATACTTGAGAAGTTTCAGATGTACCAATATATGTATATATTATTAATTCAAATTTGTGTTATAAATAGACGATTAATACATAAAAAGGCTTATTTTTCTTCATTGATAAATTTATGTCAATTTATAAAACATATATTTATATTTATAAAACATATGCTTCAAAATTAATAGATAATTAAACGTCTCAAATTTTAAATTGGTCCGAAATTAGTTGGGACGAGTATTACTCAAGTATAATTGAGTATCGAGTACTTGAAAAAAGGGCGAGAATTCTCGAGTATCGTGTATTCGATACTCGAATTGAAGTCTCTAGTATACACCAAGTAATACTCGGTTGTAAAATGTTCCTAGATAAGAATTTGGAATGTATAACTGTTGAGAAAATGGTTACGACAAAGAATTCGACCGAAATCTATATTTAAGCCACTTACTGTATTTGATCTAATTTTATATCATTTTATTCATGTCGAAATGTTCGGAATTTGTCACAACCGTCAATACGTTATTTGAAGTCAATTTTCTTTGTCAGGATAAGGGCAAATCCGGATAATCGAAAAAATCATAATTGACAGGAAAAGCCAAGTATATTAAGTTTTGATACCTTCTCGTATTTTAGGACATCAGCACTCTCTCGAACGATCTATTTTTCACCTCAGTCTATGAGTTTAAGTCAATATCAGGAAGTAAATTCAGTCTAATCATACTCTACAGTCTATATTGAAATCTATAGCGATTCGATATAGAGTAATTTTTAAGTTTGTAAAAGCGACATTTCGGCGCGGCGTTTCCGAAGATGTATACGCACAGCCGTCTCGCTCTAACGATCTATTATTCACCTCAGTCTATGAGTTTAAGTCAATATCAGGAAGTAAATTCAGTCTAATCATACTCTATAGTCTATATTGAAATCTATAGCGATTCGATATAGAATAATTTTTAAGTTTGTAAAAGCGACATTTCGGCGCGGCGTTTCCGAAGATGTATACGCACAGCCGTCTCGCTCTAAATATAGCTGACTCTTTTACGCCCTGACTGCGTGAGATACGTGGTATTTCACGCAGCCTCCACTGGACCGGAAACAAATGGTACGGCTAGCCCATCTCGAGACGGGATGCTGCGCCGTTATGATCGCGACCGGAGAGATACAGTCCGCTAAGAAGGGACGGTGAGGCGCAGATAAGAGCATGTTTTATTTTCAATTAGTAGTCAAAGTTACAGAGAGATTAGGGAGCCTTGAGTGTGCACCAGTCAGATAAATCTTACAGAGGGTCGAAGCTTCTCCCCAGCATGTGAGTCCAGAGGGTCGCCTTCAAGCTACTAATACTCTCTGTAACATTCTTAAACCTGATATCTCCCTTTTCAACGCGAGAAAGTAGCCGCCATCGTTCCTTGCAATAATAAACTAAATTCTGTGTTATATTAATTCCATATGTAATTGTGTCAACTATAAACTACGTGTATAACCTGTGTAATTCTTTAAATACTTAAATAAATTGTGCGAGTGCTAATCGCACTTGTTTTACCCTTTGAGATCTTCTTTAATTTCAGAGCATCCTTCTTTCTCCTCCTCCGAGTCCTAATTCCCTCTTCCCGAGTGTCAGATAGGAGGCTTTCTCTCATTTACGAGAGAGCTGAGATCGAGGTCGTCTCAGTATAAATCTTTATTTCTTTGGATTACATGGCTTTAGTAATAAATTATTTTTAATTGAAAAAATCAATTATCGATTTCTGATCAAAGCTATATTTTTCTTGTAATTTGCTTTAATTTATTTGCTTAGTTGTTTTACCAATTGTTTGTCATACCTTGTTTTCATACTTAACTTTTGCATAAATACCACTGTTTTATTGTATTCCTTATCAGTTGATAATGCTCGCCATGAGCGAATCCGGTCCTGATGAAATAAATCTCATGTGGAAAAAGTACTAAAAATGTGTTATTATTTTTATTATAATGCCTTTCCACCAAGTATTGACAGTGAACACCTTAAAAATGATCTATTATGATGAATTTATGTTAAAACATGGACTCGAGATTGAATGAATAAACTATCCCAAAAAACAAAATATGTTAAAAATAATATATATTGTGGAATTTACTGGATTAACTTAGATCTAATAATCATGCCCGGTCCGTGGAGTAGACCTCAATGTCGTTGGCTACCGTGTTGAACCGACTGGGTTCGATTCCTGGTACGAGCAGATTTTTCCTTCATTCTGCTCAGAGGCTCAGTGTTTGTTTTGTTAAAATCCCTGCCCACCTTTCCGATCCCAAAGAGCGATGCATAGTGACAGCGATTAGCTAACCATTAGCACTCTTCTAGTCCTCGTATCGTTTTCATCCCTATCGTCATCGAAAAAGAGTTTTTGGCCTTTTGGCATCTTCGGGAATTTCAAGAAAATCGAACCATTCAAATGTTTATTTGTTTTTTCAATATATAAGACATTATAATAATTATGCCATTGATAAGCTGAATGTTCATTAAATACCTCAATCAGTTTTCTGAAATTCCTAAAACTTGCCTCAATTGACTTCAGAAATTATTTTATTTTACATATAGTTGGGGTTTTTTTCTAAAACTCACTACTATTCCCAAAAATTAAAAAAATGGGCTAGATATGCTACATTGCTTATAGGTTTGCCAGTCAACGATCGGTGTGTTAATTTTTTGCTAAAAACCCTAAATTCAAACGCTTTTTTTTAATTTTGAAGATTCACTATTTTGTCTTTTTCCACAAAATTTACTATTTCCGAGAAATAGTCAGTTCTGGAGTATTAAAATTTGTATGTTCCATATAATTTCTATACTGTTGTCAAAAAATTGAAAGCCTTTGCCGTATACTTCAATAACAAATATGTATTTTTGAATATATTGTACCTTATATGCTATTATAATCTATGTACATATATCTCACGTTTTCCTTCCGAATGTTTGAACATTTGGAAGGAATATAACAGCTGACAAAATAACTGAAAAATGAAATTGTGGACTGTTATTTTTTTTTTGATACATTTTAAACATATACTAATCCATTAATATTTTTTTCTTACTTCGCTTTTAAGTGTCTGTAATAGAAAATATTGGTTCGCTAAGTGCAAATTCGGAAATAGCCAGTTTTCTAAAAGAACACCACAAATAAGAAACTGCCTATCTTTTCATCAATTAATTTACTAATTTAAATTTGCATTTTTTGGTATGTGCCTGTACGAACTTATGGTTGCAGTTTACAAAATCAAAAAAAATAAAATAAGAGTTTTGATTATGAGTGGCGAATTTAGAAATGAATAACATCGACCTTTAAGGGGGACCCCCATGTGACGGCCGGTTTTTTTTAGGTTTTTTTGGGATTTTTTTTTGACGAACCTTATTAACGTAAAAGTTTTAACAGTAAGTCAAAATATTTTCAGACTAAAATCTTCATCACAATGTGTGGTGCACCACCCAAAACGCACCCATGTCGAAAAAAAGGTGGTAAACGGCCTCCATCCGACTGGCTGATTGGCTCATCAAAAATCAAAAAATCTAACCTATAAAACTGTAAAAATCGTTTGAACTAGGATCTTTTGAAAATATGGAAAATTGAACAATTGACAAGTTTTTGAAAAAAAAAATTCAAATTTCATGATTTTTTTCGACTATTTGGTTACGCAAAAACAAAACGGCTGGTAATTTTTTCACTATCCTAGTTCAAACGATGAAAAAATAAGTTTTTAATCAACCATTAAAATTTAAAAGCAATCGGTTAATTTGTTCTTGAGACATCGTATATATCGATATAGTTAGGAAAACACAGTTTTGAGAAAAACGCGTTTGAAAGTTCAAATACGTTTTAAACTATGAAATCTTTACTCCTCATTAATCTGCTATGCTTGGTCCATATATAATTCTTTCTTCTTCCTGTTTTAAGACTTTTAAAGCTGCTTGGTTTGCTTTTGCTTAAATTTTGGTTTGATTCATGAATTGAAATTTAATTTGTATTGAAAGTTCTCATGTAACAAACCGAAGCGTCAAAATGTGACCGATATCCCGCCTCGAAACAAGTGTAGTCTAACTGCAATAACTTTCCAACTTCTTCGAATATTGTAAAATCACTTTACCAGCATATTTTACACGTGTTTAAGAATCATTCTATGCAAAAAGAAAAAGATTGTTTCAAAATATCACATGGGGGGACCCCCTTAAATTAATATAAAATAGACATAGTTAAGATTGACTGTGATAAAAAAAAAAAAGTGGTATTGTTGCACTTAATAGATAATTGGCAACGTGCTATTTTTTTAATGTCATGGTACATAAAAACACGGAGGACACCATATGTCCTCTTTTTCTTTCACATTTTGTGGTATATAAACATGTCTGTATAATTTTTGAGACAATTCTTGGAATTATCGCGGCTGACGATTGAACCTATATTTATAAATTTTATATTAAACAAAAAAAAAATTGCCGATAAACTAAATTTTCCCATAAGTGATTGATATAATAATTAACAATGTATTTTGCACTGGTGGCTTGTATAATTATATTATTGCTATACTATTCTTATTTCCGGATTTCGAGAAAGAGAATGTATGAATTAGCAGCACTTATTCCTGGTCCGCCTGAACTCCCATTTATTGGAAGTGCTCACGAGTTGTATGGAAGCACACTAGGTAAATAAAATCAATTTTAATTTCAAATGAATCATAAATAATAGTCTGTTCTCATATTCGTAATTTGTAAAATGTGTACTGTTGAAACGTTCAATCTAAGTTTTGCAATAATTTCTTACGACGGTATTAGAAAAAAATGTATATGTCGGTGTAATGGTTTGCCACAAAGACTAAGAATCACGATATATGTAGCTAAATTGAGAATGTGTGAGACACTATTTTATACATAGAATATAAAGCAGCTTTTCAAACAGTATCGAGTCACTTTTTTGGTAGAAACCACCAATATTTCTTTGTGGTAAATCGGCATTATATCGAAGATTAATGGCGTAAATATCTTAACCAGTGATTTGTGAATTTCACACGAGAAGAAAAAACGATATGTAATGTAATAAATCAACATTACAAAGAACTTTTTAAATATAATAAACGAAGATCAAAATGTCGATCCAATGGTATACATATGTGCTTTTTCCAATTTTGCAGCCAATAAAACAAACGTAAAAAAATAATAAGACATTTTAGTACGGTAAGAAAAATAACAATGTATTTTATTTCTACATAATTTTATATATTTGTTGATGGCTATTTCGGCTTACGCCCTCGTCAGATCTATCGACCTCAGAATCCGTTGCAATATCCATATTTCAATAAATATTACGCTTATTTTTTTCAAATGTGACTGATCCTAATGAAGACGTGAAGACAAGTGATATTTATTGGCTGGAATAAGCATAACACACAAATATTTCCATTCTTTGAATTTATGAGTGTTCAAAACATCTACTTCTTAAGGAGATGTTGCTGTTTTTTAATTAAAATTAGTATTGTTGTGGTCTTTTTATTGTGAGATTTTTCATTCACCAAACGCATTATATTGGCAGTTCATTTTTCTGAAAATAAATCTCTAGATATTACATCTAAAATAATAATAATGTATTGAAAAACAAGAATTTGTTAAACATCCGTGACAAAGACTAGTAAAACTATGTTTGAAATCAATTAAAATAATTATTATTGCAGAAATAATTCAGAAGTAACGTGTATGCGTACAATTCCAAAACTTAATAGCTGAAATGCTAATAACAGTTTTGATGTTTCGAAAATCTTTTTTGTTTGTAATAATATTTATTTGTTGATTTATTCATTTTTCAAAATTAATTCAGATTTTATTTCAGTACATTAAAATCCTCCATAGAAGTCAAAAAATACATTTGTCCCAAAAATTTGGTATCTTTTCACTGTAGCCGTCGATATTTCAAAAAATTTTACGGTTTTTAGTACTTTCAAAATCGGTTTCCTAAATCGCGAGCATTTTATACTGATCACTTGAAAATGCGAGCAGATAGATCCTGATTTGTTTGTTTTTTGTTTTGAAAACAGTACAAAGAGTTTTTTTGTGGGTTGTGGGTTTAGTTAACACATGACAAAAATAAAAAATATTTCATGTGAATTTAAAATTAATGAAACGAAATTAAAAAGGCATAATGAAATTGATGTGTTTGATTTTTTTTTGTAGATATCGCTCAGAAATTTAAAAAAAGTCTACAACATGTCTATTATAGCAAGGGAGTTTTTAAAATTTGGCTTGGACCATTGCTATACGTGGGTAAGGAAGACATATTTTATTTTAACTTAAATTTTCTGAAAAATAATATTTCATTTGTTATTGAATAGAAATAATATTGTTTAGAATTGCAATAAAAGTTCATAATACATCTTAACCTGTAGTTTGGTAAACTTCCAAAACCGTCCATAAATAATAAATGAATAGTATTGTGTGAAATTTTAAAAGTAGGGGTAAGTGGAGATGCTTGAAGACATCATTCATCATTGAAAATTTTGCCTTTACACTAAAAACTGACAGATTACCCCTTAACCGTGATAATTTCATCATAAATTGACGTCGTAAGAATGTTTGTAATTTTAACATGTATGTTTTTTTTCTCAATTACAGCTATAATAAACCCAGTTGATGCTGAAATAGTTCTCAATAAAGAATTGAACAAAGACTCCGCATATCGATTTTTTAAGCCCTGGTTAGGGAATGGACTTCTGACTGCAGATTGTAATTTTTCCTTTATTTTTTAGTTTACTTAAATATATAATTTTATTTCTAAAAAACTGAATATTTTTGATATATCTGATTTAAAAAGTTATACGGTTTTTTATATGATTTTTTTCAAATATATTTTTGGGACAAAATGAACGTACGCACGTTGTTCACATCCTGTGCAAAATCCATTTATAATTTTTGTTACAACGTTTTTTCCACAAAAATAGCTTTTTGTGCGATATGCCACGGAACGCATCTACCGCACAAAAAAATGTTTAGATGAATAGTTCAATCGTAAAATAAGCGAAATATTAACACATTACCAACCGGAGGCGCATATCTCGCGACTTGCATTGGCATTTCTTTGCACATCGGACATTGCGGCCAAAAATGAATTCGTTTCGAACATTTTTCAAGAGTTGTTTTATTAAGCTAAGATTCACTTAAAAACTAAAAATATATGCGTATTATATTTTTAACAGATGTCATTCATTTAAAAAATAGGCCTTTTATGCTCGACGTAAATATTATGTTGGAGGATTTTTTGCGATACGCGATAGTTATAACGCAAATCCGGAATACAAAAAAGTTTTTCAATTATACTTTCGATGTACTGTGATGCAAAATATGCAATACGAAACAAAATAAAGAAGAAGAATGCTACGTACTTGTTTACTATGTTTGCAATGGTTGACGATTGACAAATCAATTGATGCATTGTTTAATTTTTAATATGTTCTGAAAGTTTCCTTGAAAAATATTCACCTATTCAAACATTACAGAAATTTTAATCGAAAAATCAAAATGATCAAATATTGCCGGTATTTGGAGTTCAGATCTTGCTAATAAGTACGGTTAGTAAAGTCTTAATATATGGAAATTCTTTGGTATCAAGATAATTGTAAAAATGTCTCGACAATTCAAATGTTATTTTTTATCAACTTAAAGATACAGTTATGATTATTTAATAACCGTACCTGAAACATACTACGAAGAAATACATGCTTTAAGTTCTTTCGATGGATAAGGCGGTAACTTTGTGGAAGTTCATTTAAATATAAAATTAAAAAAAAAATTGATTATTCCACGCATAGAATAATACGTGGAATAATCAAAGTTATTTCAATTATAAATGTATTTAGTCTTAAAGCTTGGACAATTTTGTATTCTTTTCAGTGCCAGTTTGGAAAATACACCGTAAAAAATTAATGCCCACTTTCAATCAAAAGATTTTGGACGGTTTTGTTCAAGTTTTTGCTGAAAAGAGTGAGATAATGTCGAAGCAAATGTTGCAAAGAAGAGGAACTTTTGATGCATTGGTTTATGTTGCACCGTGTGTGATGGATATAGTATGTGGTAAAGTAAGATTATTTAAAGCGAATATGCTGTCTCTTATAAAAAATATAATACTGTTTTTTTTATCATATCGTAGATGATTTATTTCCTCAGTGATGAATTTTGGGTTCATAATAAACAGCAGCGCTAAAAAATATTGCATTTATCGGCCAAAGTCATCGGTAACACTTTTATTTTCAAAATATTATGGATTGCTTATTTAATATGATGAATTTTGAAATGGAAAAATGATTTTAGTATTTCTCAAACTCAATATATGAAATAATAGAGAACCACTAAAATAATTCATTCGAAATCGTAAAAGACTCGATATGATTTGTTAATTTCAGAAACTGCTTTGGGTGTAGAGATAAATGCTCAGAAGAGTATGGACTCAGACTTCATTCGGGCAACCACTGGTATATCGAAAATAATTAGCAAACGGATGGGTCAAATATGGCTGCAACCTGAGTGGATATTTAGATTGACACCACATTACAAGCAACTAAATGAATACCTTAAAACTGTTCACGATTTAACCAAAAACGTGAGAAAATTTAATTTATTACGTAGATATTTTTCATTCATGTCCGCTCTTAATGTTTTCTCAATACGTTTTCTTCGAGAAATGCTTGTCACTCAGTCTTTCAACGTCTCTCTATTTCGATGAGAGTAGGGATTGGATATTTGGAAGAGGATAAGACTGGACTAGTTGTTAGCTTATGGCTCTCGTTGCGATCCGTACATATATATAGGCTCTTTCAACCAGGGCGGTGAGATATCTGATTATTTTTTTCCATTTGAAAGTATGCAGTGACTTTGATAATAAGATTTGCACATATTGTTTAACGCCCTTTGTTTACATTGTATAACCTTCCATGGTGATTTGCCATACACCCCTACACAATCGACAAAAATTTGACAGATGCCACTTTAATGTCATTTATTTATTTAAGAAAAAGCAAATCATGGCATTACAGCTGATGCCAATGCGCCATGTATTTGACAAATATAAATACATGTATTTATATATATACATACAGGTAAATAGATAATATAAATCACTAATTAATTAAAAACAAGATGAAAACATTGTAGTCATAAAAACTGAGAGAAAAAATTTATAAAATCATATTAGAAATTTTCAAAGATGTCAACCGAGTGAGTTCTGACAAAATCAACTTTTATTCATAAAATATAGTATTCGTCTGAACTCATTCACGTCAATATGAAATATGTCGACATCCGAAGCAATGCCGTTTAAAATTGTTAAAGCTCTTCCCAGAGGCATTCCCATTGGCAGACTGGTTCTACCCCTTGGAAGAACAAACAAATCATGCTCACGATTCCTCAAAAAATTATCAGGAACATTCAATTTAACATTTTCAAGAATGGTGGAATTCTCATTTTGGCCTCGGATAAGCCGAAAGAAATATAATGCCAAGTACATTTCTCTTCGAGCATTCAAACTATTGAAAGTGAGCATCCCTAAGAGAAAGTCTGTTGGATAAAACCATGGGTAGTACCCATATGTCCTCAAATAGAGAATTCTCAAAAATTTCTTCTGAACCCTCTCCACCATAAGAACACATTTCGCACCCCTCGGTGCCCAAACAATCGATCCACTCTCAAGTCGGCTTCGAACCAAAGAATTCTACATAAGTATCAAAATTTTTACTCCTGGAAAGACCCTGGTAGTGCGGAGGATAAAGCCCAACATTTGCAAAGCTTTGTTGCAAGTAATCTTAATGTGATTGTTGAATGTTAGTTTGCTTTCAAATTGTACTCCAAGATCTTTTACTGATGAAATTCGTGAGAGAATTCGACCATTCATTGAATATTGAAAGAATAACACTCGTGAGCTCCTCGTAAACGATAAAAGATTGCATTTATCAATAATAATAATAACACGGTTGTTATAACCCCACAAATTTCGATCGTCCATATTAAAAGAACTGTATAAAAGAAAATCCAGACTTGAAAACGCAAAACATATAAACTATCACAATCTGTATAATTGACACTTGATCGTACAAAGATGTACGATTGATAACTATGGTAGTCGGTCTCTGTGGTCTAGTGGCAAAAGCTTTGTCGTAACAATCAGGGGGCCCGGGCTCAATCCCCGGCAAGGTCAGATTTTTTCAATTGAAAAAAAGAGATCTTGGGCTGGGCGTATGTTATTTATCGTTGATTTTGTGCACAACTGATACATTATTTACAATCGAGTTAATCTCGAATGACTCTCACAACTCTGTAATGCCAAATATATATTTTTTTTTAAAATCCTATAAATTAAATTTTCAGTTAACTTACAACTTTCGACAACGTGAAGCAAATACTTTATTATCAACAAAAATAAACATTATAAAATCTTTATAAATATTACATGATTTGAAACAGCTTAATTAAAATTCATTTTAAGATTAATGAATTAAAATTTAATAGTTTATTAGTTAATAATTTAATTAAAATTAAATAATTAATTTTAAATTAATTTCAAACAGCGTAATTATCGGATGGGTGGAAAGGAATATTGAAAACAAGTTGATTTTTTCGCAACGAATTTTTAGAATACCCATGCTTTCAAACAGATACGACATATCAAATGAAAATAAATCTGTTCGTACTGGGACTCGAGCCCGTGTGGTACATCACGGAAGCCAAAGACGTTGATCACTGCACCAATGAACCGATGGCAATTTTACCAACTTCAATAATTGTACTTATAGAGGGCAGAAACTCAGTATATACATTTCGATTTTTTTGACTACATCTTTAGTTATTAATAATCCTATTCTTTTATCAGTTAGAATAAAAGATACCTTTACTATTTATTACTTATTTATTTGTAGATAATACTAATAAAAAAGCAAGGGATCAGGGATCAAAATAGCATGAACGATAAAGACAGCAAGTATATTGGTAAGTCTATTCACTTTTTTTCTACATGAATAAATTGTTAGAATTAAGTTAAGTGTATAATCATATTTTCGAGTAAAAATAATTAACTATAGTTAATATATTTCGTCGGTATATCTTGTTGTACTCACAAATCTGAAGGAACGCTTTTCGTTTTCAACAGCCAAAACTGTCCTTATAAAATTAATATATATAATACCATTCCACTTATTTAGAAGAATACCTCCCTTTCAACCAGTGTAGTAAATATCAAATTGATTTATTAATTTTATACGTTTCCATGAGTTTTGTCGCTAACGGCATGGCCTTTCGCCTTTCGGCATCTTCAGTCGTTTGTTCATTCATCTTTCAAGTCCATCCATATTATACTTTTGGAACGGTTTCTTGTATATCTAATATTCTTATTTCATATTAGATGATTGTGGCAAGAATAAAAGAAAAGCTTTTCTTGATTTGTTGATGGAAGAAGAAAGTGATCAATGGACAGACGATGAATTGCGAGAGGAAGTTGACGCCATGACTGCAGCCGGAAATGACGTAACAGCACACACTTCATGCTTCGTTATGTTAATGCTTGGTTCAAACCCAGACGTCCAGCAGAAAGCTTTCGATGAGTACGTATTTCCATTAAAAGGATTGCTAAAATTGGGCAGGTTGAAGCAGGTTGGAATGAAATAGGAAAACATACGTGCTGAATGTAATACATAAAGATCATGTCAAAATCTGCGATGAAGAAATGATTGCCTTATATGTGCTTTCACCAAGCCACACATCTTTATCGATGTTGTATAGATAGTATAAAAATATACACTTCCATTTTGCATATTTGTTTTCCATCAATGAAAATCAATATCTGGGAAAAGTACTCTAAAACCATTCATTACGGAAAAAGTAATATGAATGGTAACATAATGTGCTCGAAATTCCAACTTTTATAAAACCTCTTAGTTAACTTAATTAAGACAACATTGCGTATATCTGCACTGAAACTCGATTACAGGGAATATAAATAATGCCCCTCGTAGTCTTTCTTATATCGTCCCTACCAAGCCAAAAGAGTGTCAGTTAAATTTGAGGTTAAATTTACAAAAAGACTGCCAAAAGATTGTTGCCAACATCTACAATAAACGGAAAGAAGTGGTAAAGAAACGAAGTTCTAAATTACACAATATTTTTTCACTCTTTTTGTTCTTTCGAAAAGTAGCGATTTCGAAGGGTCAATATGAATCAGTTTCCGTTATTCAGTTAGTACCTCGGAGCTGGTGTGTTGTGGTGTTAATTACAACGAAGTGTTTGAGTATAAGTATTTCACATAAAAAAAATGATTACATAAGACCTTAAAAAAACGATATATTATATATCCTATTCTTCGGTTTAATTAAGATTTTTTTCAGGATTTACAATATATTTGGTGATTCAAATAGACCAGTTACAAAAGAAGATCTACCCAAGATGGCATACTTAGAAAGGGTTATAAAAGAAACTCTAAGAATTTTTCCTATTGTACCCATTGTTGTAAGACATTTGGCTGAGGAAGTCAAAACAGGTGAGAATGAACGTTGATATCACATAAATTATATATCAAATTATTCAAGTCAATATTTTCTTCATTGAAAGCCGTTACTCATCAAGAGTACAAAGACAAAATATAAAAGTTTCAACCGGTAATTGTAGCTTATTTTAAATTTTATATTAAAATGAACTTCCAAAAAGTTAACGCCGAATCCATCGAAAGTATTAGACAGTGTTATCATTATTTTTAACCCTTTTTTCATTTCTGTAAAGATACAATTTTTTGTTTTTTTAATTATTTCCAATTTTTAGAAAACTATACCTTACCTGCTGGAGCTGGGTGTGTTATTAATATTTATGGGATTCAAAGAGACCCCGAGATTTGGGGAGATAAAGCTGATGAGTTTGATCCAGACAACTTTTTGCCAGAGAATTGCAAAAAAAGACATCCTCATTCCTTTCTTGCTTTTAGCATCGGTCCTAGAAATTGTATTGGTATAATTAATATCTGTTTGATGGTGTTTTTTAAACATATTTTTTTGAGTCGCTGGCCATTATGGAAATCTATATACCCTTCTAAATATATATATATATATATTTTTTTTTTTTTTTTTTTTTTTTTTTTTTTAATTTTTTAAAAATAATATTTGGCATTACAGCTTACGCCAATGCGCCAAATATTCTATAAGTTGTGAAAGTCATACGAGATTAACTCGATGGTAAATAATGTATCAGTTGTGCACAAAATCAACGATAAATAACATACACCCAGCCCAAGGTGTTTTTTTTTTTCAATTGAAAAAATCTGACCTTGCCCGGGGATCGAACCCGGGCCCCCCGATTGCTAGTACAAAGCTCTTGCCACTAGACCACAGGGACCGACATATATATACATATATAGACGATATATATATATATTGTGCAGGGACAGGTTCATAGAAAAATACAAATACGTGCTCCTGGAATAATCTAACTAAAGCAGGGTTTTCCAAACTTTTCTGCAATTGATAATTCAGAAAAAACTATATTATGAATTATTTGGTGCCTACAAGAAAATCTGTAACCACCGTTCATAATGACTACATAGTACTTTTCCTTGGATAGCCAGTTTGAATTAAAATTGCATGGAGTCCGCTAACCATTTCATCGCAAAAAGAATAAAATATAAAAGGATTTGAAGAATTAATGCCGTGTTGAAATTTGACACAAATTATATTATCGGGTAGAATTTTTGTTGAAATGTTCGCCTTTAGATATTTGATATCATAAATATCAGGGGAGAATGCACATCACTCGCTCTTTCAAAATATAAAAATTCAAATTCTTGTAAAACATAGTTTGTGTGACCCTGACCTATCGAATAAAATGAAGGATTGTTGGCATGTGTAAAATGGGATAAATTTTTATTTTTGAGTGAACGAAGCCCTCGCACAAATATATAAATGTAAATACTATTAAAAAGTTTCAGCATGCATTTTTCAATTACCTACGATGAAAAACAGCCGTGGGATATTGCCAATTGTCTTTTAGTTTAAATTAAGTGTTCAATTGACATTGTTTTAGGAAAGCAATATGGAATGATGGCAGTTAAAGTTATCCTGACAAATATATTGAGATCTGTGAAGATTCACTCTGACGTGACCTGCAAAAATTTAGAATGGATGTCTGAACTCGTCATGAAGCCTGCTGGAGGATATCCAATATCAATCGTGCCAAGAAACAGAACTAATTATGATAAATTTATATGAAGTTCATGTCATCATATTTTTAACACCGATAAATAAATCATACAAAAAGCAAAATAGGATAAGAATAATATACTTCGTCTACGATATTGTGGAATTTACTGGATAAACTTAAATAATTAAAAAATAACAGTCACTGTCGATAATGCTGAAGAGCGATCCTGCCATTGTAAAATATGTGAAAGTAGTACAACAAATAAATGGTGTTATAAATTAATAGAAAAATTACACTAATCTATTATCTATTATATGTATACATTGGTTGGAAATATTGGCCGAATATTAATCCCGTGCTTTGATCTGCTCTTATAATTATTTCGTTTATAAAGATAATATCAGTATAAAGATATACACTCAATCGTTTATTGTCCCTATATAAGAATTTTTTATTGATTTGCAATATATATCTAACTATTCAGAAAATGGTAACAACGAGGGACTCAACATAAATCTATATTTAGACCACTTACCGTGCTTGATTTAATTTTATATCATTTTATTCATTTATTATTCAAACAATAATCGTATGGAACGCATAAAAAAATTGAGAAATAAAGAACAGAAACTTGTCACAACCGTCAATACGTTATTTGAAAGATAATCTGACGATATAAAGTTCGAATCGCTTCTTGCTTAATCAATTCTATTTTTAATATTAAAACTAATTTGTGAACACATATCTTTATTTAACTGAGAAGAAAACTACAATTAAATATTTCAAAAAACTTCCTATTTTTTTATTCTCATTTGGTTCTTTTGATATTCTTAAAATCTCTTTTGATATTCTAAAAATCTGCATAAAAGTGCAATGCAATGTTGTGGGAAAACATTACAGCTGCCATCTACGATGGTTATGTAGCAGTTTACATAACCATCGTGAATGGCTTCTTGAATCGCTGAATAGCAATTGATTGTGACATACCCTGCTCGATAAGAAGTAACAAGTGAGGAAGCAAGTTACTAAATGTTTTATGGACAAAAAACCAGCTACTTATTAATGGTGATAAATAATAAGTACGATCTTTAATGGTGCAAATCAACAGATTCTGCATGATGTGTTTCTTGAGATTCAATTAAGCGGTTAACGCAAATATGAGTTACATTGTAATCTAAAGATAAAGCTAATAATACTCATTTATAGTGAGTCATATATGTAAATGATTCGCTGGTTTATACTGTACTTAAGGCATTATTCTGGTCTAGGATTTTGGAGAAATCATTTTTTGCATATTATCAATGTTCAAACCTTTAAGAATATGCCCTTACAAGGACATTTCGAAATTCCGAGTATTTTCAGAGATACAGCTACTTTAGTGACGTAGTATCTAACGATACGGCAGAAATTTTTCGACTACCTGAACTCGGGTTCCCTTGTAAAAAAATATTTATTCTTAATATTTATTTAAAGTTGCGAGTTAAGGTTGCGAGTCATGGCACATCACAAAAGCACAGGGTAACCGTATACTGTGCTTCGAAAACAGATGCCTGCGGCGAATACTAGGAGTACAGTGGTTTGACTTTGTCAGGAATACGGAGGTAAGAGAGCGGACAAACCAGCCCCTTATTACGTCTAAAATTAAAAGGCGACGATGGACCTGGCTTGGACATGTGCTGCGGATGCCCCAGGGGAGCCTGAATCCTGCCTGCCTCTTCTATCAACCTGAGGGATCCCGACGCCACGGAAGGTCTCTGATGACCATCCATAGGATGTACTCAGGGGAGCTAAGGGACGCCGGGATGACCTGGTTAGATGCGAGGAGGTTGGCGGGAGACAGAGAATCTTGGAGGCACCGTGTGGCGGCCATATGCTCCTAATAGGGAGCGGATATGGAAAAAAATAATATATATATATATAAAACCCGATGAACATAGAAAGATCATCTGAAAATGCTTATTTTGAAGAAGAGGAAGGCCCATTGTATGGAGCAGGAATTGCGAATTAAATAAATGTAAGCGTAAAGTACCATTACATGACTTAGACTGTTTGAAACTTCGCCCAAAACTTTAAACACGTTTATCTCGAAACTACTTTTTTCAAAATAGTTGCCATGATATCTCAAGTTTTACTGAAGCGATTTACATGAAATTTGGTGTGAATCTTTTTAAGACATCTAATTTTAGCGAATTTAATTAAGTTTATATAAAAAAAACAATTTTTACTATTATAAAAAAATTCGGAAGTCTCAAAAACAGGAAATAAACGATTTTTTTTTCAAACCTCTGCCATTTTGCGAAAAATAAATATTTTTACATTATTCTGATATGCGCGAAAATGACATATTTACCAATTAAGGATATATTTTTTAATTATATTTTAAGTGACTAGAAAAGTTGGAATCGTGGCAACTATGCAGCGTCATTTTTTTGAGACCCCCTACTTTACCAGCCTGTAACTTTTTAGGTTATTAGTTTTTTGGTTTGAATATTTTTTGTATATTTTAAAAATATTAATACATATCTGGTAAAAAAATGGACGGTAAAATTGTTATTTTTTTTTTTTCTATAGCACTTGCAAAAAAACCTAAAATTTCAGCCTCTATACCAGAATACTGGCTTAAGTCATAACACGTATTATCTTTGAGTTCTCTTGATTCTAAATGTTTTGAAAATTGCCTCAAATCATACGTAAAGTGAGTACAACTTTATTATATTAAAGAAGAAAAATCACGAAATGGTCGTGAATGACAACGTAATTTAAAGAGATAACAAATTCATTTGCAAAATTCATAATCGAAAGAACGAATGATTTGTCGAATCAAAGTTATCCATTCATCGCAAAAAATATGTTATCGCCATCTTTAGAATTATGAGATGCCATGAAAATGAGAATCTCAAACAGTGTTTTAAAATAAATAATATTAATATTTTCGTGTGTGCTTTTATAAACTTATCGTAAAATGATAAATCGTTTAAAGCTTGTTTAAGCTTACGTGTGGCGTTGTAACTTGAAGCTTAAACACGAATATATTCTTCCGATAGATTTAGCAGTAACTTTGTGGAAGTTCATTTTAATATAAAATTTAAAATAACTTTGATTATTGCATGTATTGTGCTACTAAATGTGTCACGTTTTTCGTCTATATAACATGTAGAATATAAAAAAATGGCAACTGGCCGGAATGGTTGGTTGAATCATTTAACACACATGGAAAGGAATGTTGGAAAAAACTTGACAAAATTAAACTTTTCTACTCGGAGTTGGAGTCGTGTTTTTTAACGATTCCACAGCCTTGGTATTTAGTTACTCCAGAATTTATTATTTTACTTAATTTTTTCAAAAAATCTGTCGGAAAAGGGGTTGATTTATTAATGACAATGTTTTATTGTATGTATGTAATTGCATCGAAGCTTCCGTAACTTCATATGTAGTAAGGCTCTCGACACAGTGTCATGGTGAAATTGTGACCCGACCGCTTCGGATCGTTAAACGGTCATTTCGCACGTAATGTGATACTAATTACGATAAGAAGTAATAAGCTCGTACTACGTTTCTAGCCATTTAAAATCAACTACCAGTAAAACGGGGTGAATAGAGACTGGCGTATGAATAGAGACAAAAACAAGGATTGAACTTTAGCACAACTTTACTAAGTATCCAATGTATTATTTACTATTTATATATAATTCTTTACAATGACTATAATACTATCTCTCGAATGACAAAACCAAACCAACTAAATGATTGACCAAAATTGAAACAAACGTGTTTAAGATCGATGCCTGTGCATCCTTACTTTTTGACCCCTTAAAAACTTCTCTTTTATTGGACGAAAAATAAAATTAATCATGTTTTTTTGGTTAATAAGTACCGTAAAACGGAATGAATAGAGACTCGTATAGAATAGAGGTTCATATATTCCAATCATTACAATCTGTATTTTTGTCTTTATTCACCTGCCAAGTCTCGATTTACCCTCTCCCGTCTCGATTCACCCCGATTCAATGTGAATAGAGACATCGAAAAAAATTGACTGCGTCTTAATAACGATAGTAAATATTTGAATAATATTGTCATGAATGTGTATTAGGACCATAGAAACAAGTTTCAAGCCATTCATATTTGAATTATGTATGTGGCGCAGGGGTATGAAGATACATAGTCGTGAAGGGTAAAAAGTGTCTCTATTGACCCGGTTTTACGGTATAAATTAATATGATTTTTACCCAATGCTCTGTGATTTGTATGATGGTTTCTGAATGTATAGTGTCATTTATAATATTTATAGAGGTTTGAATAATTAATACTTAGTTTCGATCGTTCGAATTTGTACTTTTCCATGACATCTAGCATTTCAAGTGCACGCAACTTGAACATACGCGTGGTTTATAGTTTTTATCGTTTATCGTCAAATAAATAGATGCAGCTTTTTTATGTAACAATCAATATAATGTTCACTTAATAATCACCACCATGTCATGTTTTACATATATATATATTCAATTTTAATAGTCTATCCCAGTGATTCTTAACCATATTGAAAGAATCGCCCCCCCCAAAATTTGAAAAACAAATAAATAGCATGATTATTTTTATAAACATTAAAAACAACAAAAAAAATGAGATCCTTGAACCTCACGTGACTTAGTCTCAAATCTCTTCTTTGGCTTATCTGTAATCGATTTCGGGATTTTTTTAATATATGTATGTGTTTTCTACTAAATATGATGAAGGAAATGCTACGATGGGTAATTTTACCTCTTTCCATAGAAGAGGGTACTAATGGCGAAAATGGACCCAAAAAACATCTTAATCACATTCATTGAATACTATTTTAGCTTCACAGTCATTTTGTAGCTCAATTAACTGCTCTCTTCAATTTTACTGACACTTTCTACATCTGATAAAAATGGATTAATTATTTTATCTGGTATTAAAAGCTCATACAAGTCGCGATGTAAGAGATAACGCAACGCCCACTTGAACTCGTTCAGCGTCCCCCAAATGCTAAAAATTTAAAAACGCCCCCCCAGACCATTAAAACGCCTACAAGGGGGCGCTAGCGCCTCCGGTTAAGAAACACTGGTCTATCCAATCTTTATAACCAATCATTTCATTCAAATGATTGGTTACATGTTTAAATAAACAATATGTATACATATATGCAAAATATATTAAACACATCGGTATAAAAAAAGGTATATAATTATCATAAATATGATTCAGATCAAATTTTATTTTCATGTTCAAAAAAAGAATTTTGTATAGTAGTTTCAAAATTTTACTTGAAACTGCCGTTTAAGCTCCATTGTCACTAGTTTGGAGTTGATCGATATTTAATATTAAAAACGGAGAGTAGAAAACCGGTCTTTTATTCATAATGTTTTTTCCATGTCCGCTCCATATTCGGAGAATATGGCCGCCACGCGATGTCTCCAAGATTCTCTATTACCCGCCAACCTTCATGCTTCTTTCCAAGTAGGGTTTCCAATACCAGGCCAAAATTTAGATCCCGGGATAACGGGATTGCAATAAGTCGAAATCGGGATCCCGGGACTGGTCCGGAATTCGGAATATTTTTTTAATGGTGGATAATTTTCAAATTTATTAAATATAAGCCATGATAATTTATCATTAAAAATAGTTAAGAATAATTGATGTCACTATCTTATTATGAATAATTCATATTGAATGTCAGTTATTTATCCATCACTGAAGAGCGAAAATATTCGATCGACATCACATGTACATGAGTGTCGGTCTCGTTTGAATGCAATCTGATAACTCGTTGAAATAAAAAATATAATATGTCTTGTCAAACAATTTTTTAAAAATTTCACATTTTTAAAATGAGGACACATTTATGAAAATAATTAACGCTTTTATTGATGATAAATCAATCCTAAAAATATCGGGATTATGTTTTCTAATCGCGGGATTCATCAGGAATTGAAAGTCTTCGGTTTTCCGGGATTTTGGGATAGGATCCGGCAGTTGGAAACCCTACTCCCAGGTCATCCCAGCGTCCTGGAGCTCCGCGGAGTACATGGTATGGATAGTCATCAGCGACCTTCCGGGACGACGGAATCTATCCGGTTGATAGGAGTGAGAGGCAGGATTCAGGCTCCCCTGGGCCATACGCAGCACATTTTCAAGGCAGGAGCATCGTCGCCTTTTTATTTTGGACATAATAAGGGGTTAGTTTGTTCGCTTTCTTACCTCCGTGTTCCTGACAAAGTCAAATCACCGCACTCCTTATATTCGCCGCAAGCATCTATTTTCGAAGCACTGTATTCGGTTAGCCTGTGATTTTGTAATGTGACATGACTCGCAACCGCAAATCAGCACAGTCAGTATGCATGCGTTGAATAAGACCCAGACTTTCCGCAATGTCATGTTAAAATTTCTATTAGCAATTGAACGGAAAGAACCTTCATAGATTTCCTCACACTTTGTGTTCGTCTAAATATTGTACCCTATTCTAAATAATGGGACTTATTCACACTTGTTTAGCCATGCAGTATAAATCATAGTTAAAATTGCAATTAATAAAATTAAAGTATAAATTATTATACCATGATAACCATAATACTTTCGATGGATTCAGCGGTAAATTTGTGGAAGTTCCTTTAAATATAAAATAACTTTAATTATTCCATGTATTGGTTAAAAAATTTTGACACCTGTTTCGTCTCTTTCAGAGGCATCTTCAGACTTAATATCGCAAAGTTTGCTTAAATAATAAAGCAAGACTGATTCAAATATTTTAAAATGATAGATTCCAAAATGGAGTTTGGATTTTTTTCTTTTTACGGGAAGCAAAGAAGAAGTTATAGAAACAAAGCAACCAAATAATTATACTACGTATGACTTAAGCATTACCAAATATTAACTAATGATATGCAAAATATCAGTTGCAAGTGATGAAAACAGTCGTTCAGCATCGATTTGCTCGACGTTATTATAACTGACGTTGAATTGTTGCTAGAACTACACGACTATATGTAAAACAACAAGAACTCCAAACGTGACCCTCGTTAATTATAAACAGTTCAGGAAATGGACGAAATCATTTCACAATTACCGGTCATTAATTATCTCGCATCTACAATAAATATTGTTCCTTTGATTGGAAATGCGTTCCAGTTTTATGGGAGCACAGTTGGTAAAACCACTTACTATCTTTATATTTTTCTGTATTTTGTTATGTCAGAAGCTTGGTTCAATCAAAAAATATTATCCTCTCAAATTAAATTCGCAGCTAAATGGGTTATAAACTATCTACCAAAGGAGGTATACATACCCGATTATATTGTTAAGATTGGGATTCGTACCAGACAGCACCGTACAAAAAAAGCTTTTACTCGTATAATTTAAATAATTATAGATTAAAATGAATGATAGGTTTCATTATCTCGATCAATATATTCATGATATATAAAAATATGAATATGTTTTAAACGTAAATATTATATAATTAAATAATACAAAATAAAACATAGCTTTTCTAATTCCACGTATAAAATGCGTGTTCCTCTTTGAAAATAGCGTGGAAAAGTCAATCAAGTATTTTATTTATTTCATATTAAAATAAACTTCCACAAAGTTACCGCCGAATCCACCGAAAGCGTGGCTTAATATTTTTATTACAGTAAAAAAAAAGAGATATTAAAGATTAAAGAGTTATTTTGTATAAGCCATTTTCAAGTGGAACAGTCTAGGGAAATATTTCGTTTTCTTCTGCTGTGTTATTTAAAATCCGTGCAAATCAGAATCAGGTGTACTAAAATGTCAATTCTTTTCAGATATAACCCGCAATCTTAAAAAAATTATTGCATTAAGTATTCGGCGAGGTGGTGTTGTAAAAACATGGCTTGGACCCTTTTTCTATACAAGTATGTGCTATTTTTTTCTGAATGTATTGTTCTATTCTCTCTTACATTTTTTCCATGAAGTTCAAAATGCTTGTCGTAGTAAAATTTTCATTCCTAAAATATAAAACTCAATATTGATGCATTCATTATAAAACAATTTATGCGTACGTAATTGAATATATTTTTTTAGCAATGACGAGGCCGATGATGTAGAAATAGTTCTTAACTCAGAATTACAAAAAGACAGCGTATATCGGTTTATGAAACCTTCCCTCGGAAACGGACTCGTATCTGGAGAATGTAAGTCAAGTCATGATATCTTCATTTTATATGTTATCATTTTTTTTATTTCAATAGAATTGTAAAATAGTGATTTGATAAATTTTTCTACTCGTATATCGAAAATATAAACATTTCATATAATTTAACCCCTGTATTAATTTGGTCGTTATAAAATTGGTAGCTTTGAATTTAACCTATCTTCGTACTAACAAAAATATTTATATACTAACCGTGTAATAAATATTTACTGATCTTTTATTCTGGATTTTAGTTACCAGAACAAATAAATAAAAATAATTTCTGTAGAACTAAAATGATCGTTTTTTTCACCGTGCTTAATGTTTATATTCTTTGAATAATAGTGTCAATATGGAAACGTCATCGCAAGATGTTGATGCCAACGTTCAACCAGAAGGTATTGGAGGGATTCTTTGACGTATTCGTCGAGCAATCTACGATTCTGGTGCAAAAGATGTCCAAGGAAATCGGGAAAAAAAGTTTGATGCTTTCGAATATCTAAGTCCGTGCACTCTTGATATCATTTGCGGTTAGTATTTCAGCATACACATACTATGAATGTATTGATTGATTGAATTGGCATTTACTTGGTAGAACTCCATTATAACAATTCATTTGAGTTCTACAGAAATTATTTTAGATATTGTTAATAGTTATTTCGGCTTACACCATCGTCAGAACTAGGGATTCCAATCCCGGGATCCCGGATCCCGAAATCCCGGGATCCCGCCGTTTTTAAGTACCTGATGAGTCCCGGGATTAGAAAACACAATCCCGAAATTTCGGGATTAACTGATTTATCAAGCACGATCGAATTATTTAAACATATTTTGTGGAACGTGTCACACAAACGCGTATGTTGCATCAGATTACTCCCACCAGTCCCACCTCTAGGACCAGATGTCTGTAATCGCGTTTCGCAAAGATTTATTAATTTCTCTACAAAAACATGTCGAAAAACGAAGCCGAACAGATTTAACTGATACACTAAAATATTTATTTAATCCTTCATCATTCAATGACAACAAAACAACTCGTAAAACTATAAAAGAAACTATTCAAAAACTTATTGAAAGATTAAATGAAGAAGAAGATCAAGATATGATCGAAATATCAGAGCCACTAGAAAAGTCATCAATCGAAATTACTTCAATGCAGTCATCCCACCCAATTGAACAAGAAACAATGAAACAACAGTTACAGGATGAAATCGCAATAAGCTTGATGACATGCGAACCAAAAATTCAAAATTGCACAAGGCTTATGTCCGTTATAAACCAAGAGATGATGTTATTTGATAATGGAGGCTCACGTGGTCATCACCTCGAACTGGCATATCAATATTTGATGACTATACCCCCAACAAGTGTATAGGCTGAACGTGCTTTTTCAGCAGTAGGCTGTTTGGGAAAAAATAGATCTAGGCTAAATGATGAAACGCTTGATGCTTTGTTATTACTACGTGCGTTTTTTTCAAAATATTTTTTCAATTAATTTTGTCACTTTTTTATTTATATTATTTTCCATTTTAACCCTAAAGTTTAACCCCTATTTAAGTCTAAAATTATACGTACATTATACATTGAACAATAAACAAATGTCAAAATAAATTGTATTATTCATTTTAAGCTATTTTTATCGATAAAATAACATAGCTAATATTAAATAAATAAGAAAAATATCCCAGATCCAGGACTGATCCCGGGATCCCGGGACCAACTTATTGTAATCCCGAAATCCCGGGATCAAAATTTTGGCCCGGGCTTGGAATCCCTAGTCAGAACTATGTTTAAGCATGAAATTACTTATTTATATTTACTGTTGTAGACAGGGTACACAATATATCTTCTTTTCTGTTCTAACATACTAATTTTAAGATGTATTGTGTACACTGTTTACAACAGTATATATAAATAAGTAAATGCATGTTTACATATAGTTCTGACGATAGCGTAAACTGAAATAGCTATCAACCATATATAAAATAATTTCTGTAGAACTAAAATACATTGTTATTTTCTTCACTATACTGTATTTAAATAGTGTGCTTTTACATTTAGAAATTTTAAATTGCTTACATGCTAACAATACGTTAAAATTTTTAACAGAAACTGCTATGGGTGTCCAGGTGCAGGCACAGGAAAATATGGACACTCCTTATATTCAAGCTGGATTATCCGAATCGGCAATTGTTCACAAGAGAATGTTCCAGGTTTGGCTGCAACCGGAATGGATTTTCAAACTTACCTCTCTCGCTAAGAAACAGCGAGAGAATTGTAAAATTGTTCATGACTTCACCAACAACGTAATATTGATTTTATAACTTATATTTGTTTTTACATTTCATCATTATTCAAGCTTAATCTAGGACATGAAATGTATCAAGATGTCGAAAGTAGAAACACGGGTTGTTAGCGATAAAACTCATAGAAAAGTACAAAATTCAAACGATTCATATTGATATTAAAATTAAAGTATTTAGTATCATTAAACCTATTAATGCGTAACGTGTGTTTTTGAAGTTTGCTCTCATCTTCTTTAAAGTGTTCATGATTTATGGAAACACATATCGAGAAGAATCATCGATCGAAAACTTACGAGTGAAACCAGTTTCACAAAACTGTGAAATAAGTATTTTTAAAATACCTATCAAAATTATGCAATAAAATTATTTCTGTTCTAAATAAAACTGTTTTTTCAGGTGATCAAATTGAAAAAAAAGCAATTCTTTGAAAAACAAATGAAAGAAAAGACATCCGGGCTACAGAAGGATTCAGACAATTTTGGTGTGTATTAGAAATGGGAGCGTATATTTTATTGTTTTTAATCGATAAGTTTAAATCTTTTAGCGCTTTCTTCTCTACGAATGATTTCAGTATGCTACGATTTATAAAATCTCGTGTATTGATCGAAATCTACATAGTTGTACACCTAAACCTCTTTTTGTGCGATTTAAAAGTTATGCAGTTTTTCATTTTATTAAATACTAGTATTGCTACCCGGCGTCACTCGGACTAAGCGACCAATAATTATTTAATGTTGTATCATTCGACATAATTATATCACAAAATCTAACATCCAAAATAAAGTTAAGATAAAATCACAAACTTTATTTAATTTGATGACATTCTCCCATTCGCCCCATTCTCGCCCAATAAAACGTCCAAATTCAAGGAAAAAATCTAATTTGCTGTCAAAGAAATGTCAAATAATACCTTCACGTAAATAATAAACATTATTATATTAATAAAAGCCGGGAAAAGTTCAGTAGAAGACTAATTTATTACACTTTGACTAAATGTCTTCGCCGATAAAAATTCAAACATATTTTCTTTCATATTCGTTTTTATGGCAACTTAATGACCAACAATGCAAAAGGGAATTACAGACCCACAGACATACATACGCCGTTTCGGTTTTATATATAAGATATTCTTGGGACTATTTAAACGTAATATTGAAAAACATAATTAACAGCGCGTTGTTCACATACTGCATTTGCAAAATCCAGTGTTTCAACTGTTTATTACAATGTGATCTCGACACGTGCGTCCTTGTACATATTATGTTTTCACATTAAGTCATAGATTTTGTGTGCGATTTTCTGCGGAACGCATCTACCGCACAAAAAAAGGTTTTAGTGTATTTTAATTATTTTGAAGCTAGGCTTAAAGTTTTATTATTGTTAGACCTATATAATTTTTGGTGGCTCATAATCATTTGAATATATTTTTTTAAGATGAATACCCAAAATCAAAAAGGAAGGCTTTCTTGGATTTGATCATCGAGCTTTCGGAAGGCGGAGGCCACTGGACTGATAAAGAAATGCGGGAAGAAGTTGATACAATGACGATAGCCGGAAACGACACCACTGCAAATGGTATCTGCTTTGTTCTGCTGATGCTCGGTTCACATCAGCATGTTCAAGATAAAGTCACCAAAGAGTAAGAATTAATTTTTATACCCAAGCGTATTTATAAACCATCCGAGGATACAAATATATCATAGATTAGAACCAGCCTGCAAATGGGGATGCCCCTGGGAAGAGCTTTAGTGATTTTTAACGGAATTGCTTCGGATGTAGACATATTTTACATGGACGTGCGTTCAGACGAGTACTATTTTTTATATATTATAGTTTATTTTGTCAGAACTCACTCGGTTGACTTCTTTGCCAATTCCCGATGCAATATTCTTTCACTCTTATGTATATCTGTAAACTATGTATGTAATTTTTTCTTCGTATGTTTTCACCTTTTTTCACATTGCAAAAGCAAATAACTGATAAATTGTGATTTTTGCAATGTACATATAAATAAATTTATCATTATTTCATATAGCCCAGGTCAAGAGATAATATCGAGACATTGCCCCAAAATTAAATTTCAAATAATTCTACTTATAAAAATTTGTCTCGTTTTAATTAATGATGAGCTGCGTACAGTCACAAGAGCGCCACTAAAGAATTGGGTGAAACTAATCAACATTAATTGCAATTAACAATCGCAATCATGCACGAGGGTTTCTATTATGGGAAAATCTGGATAGTAGACTGTTATTTTATGTATCTATTTTCTTTGTTTGACTTACGAGAAGGTATGTGTTTTCGTATGTTTACTCATATGTTTACATCTTTGTAGTTAATGCTGAATGCTAAATGCACTGGGACAACTTCAAATTAATAGATATAATTGATTATAAATAAACAAACTAACGTTTATTTATCACCATTGCTCAGATCATTACAAAACGTTAACGCAGTATGACCTAAATCACCATCATTTAAACTTATTTACATTCATTACTACTCAATAAACCTAGATTCACTTCCATTTCAAGAAAAACTTATATATTTTTGAGACCACATAGACGTACATTTGAAAAAAAAGTAATAAACAGCGCGTTTTTCACATACTGTACGTGAAAATCCAGTGTTTCCACTAAAAAGACTTAGGCGTATCGCTATTTTTTCACCATATCACTTATTTTATCCTTGCTCTACTGTATTTGATGAATATGCCATAAGCCAAGAATAACTATAGCCTACATTGAAGATAATAATTTATTCTCACTAATTCTATATACTTTCAGGCTTCGTGAAATTTATGGAGATACTGACCGTGTAGCTGTCAGGGAAGACTTAACAAGAATGCCATATTTGGAAAGAGTTATAAAGGAAACCCTCCGTCTGTTCCCAGTAGCCCCAATTGTTGTAAGACAAATCGTCAAGGAAGTTAAGCTTGGTAATAACTATGTTTTACTTCTTCTTTGACCATACTCACTCCTTATTTGGAACATGTGACCACCAAGTGGCGCCTCAAAGATTTCCCTGTCATTTGCCAGTTGCTTTGCCTCCTCCTACGACAGTACCAAGTACCGTCCAAGACGCAGGAATCCCACCACTTGGAAGGAGAAGTAGGCCAAGTTGAGGCTCTCTGAAAGAATCCACAGCAAGTTAAATAGCCAATTCCAACGTCTCTCCATGACTGCTGAAGTAAAAGAGCATTGTGCGTTTCCTGATTCCCGAGTTCCTCACGAAATCAAAGAACATCACCACCAATATATGGCACAAACATCTTCTTTTACAGCTCAGTATACGGATTATCCCCTCGGTGTCATGATTCGTTACCGTAAAGCAGCATTGGTAGAATGCTTGCTCTGAATAAATAGCATTTGGTTTTAGCCATGTGCAGCTGCGTGTCGTATCAGCCTGTTCGTATCGAGAAATAATTTTACAATTCTATTGCAAATATATTTTGAAACTGTAGCTGATAACCGTACACAGTTTATTATTACTGCCCTTATTTATAATATGATTTCTATTTTATAATTATTATGAGATTCCGGACATGCACCCTAGTGGTCAAAATCGTCCTGTTTAGTTGTGGTGTGAATAAGTTCGAATCTCAGTACAGACAACTTAATTGATATATTAATTACGATGCATGTGTTTCTAGGCATGAGTGCCTGTGATGTCTAAGATCGCTAATATTCTATTCGGACGTAAAAACAGGTGTAGCGAGAGCATTAAACTAATTAAACTATTTGTACTCCCTTCGAAATCAGAAGCTCACGTAGGATAACTACTTTTGATACGTTCTGATCAGGCATCCATTTTCTCTACATTGATATTAAAAGTTGTTTATAAAAATAGTATATCACAGTTTTTTACTGACACGTATAACGATGCAATTTCCAGTTGATTGATAATTTGTATTTTCTTTTCTTTAGAAAAATATACACTACCAGCTGGCAGTGGGTGCGTGATAGCTATTTATGGAATTCACAGAGATCCAAAAATATGGGGAGAAAGAGCGGAAGAATTCGATCCTGATAACTTTTTACCAGAGAAATGCCTTAACCGTCATCCGTATGCTTTTATTCCATTCAGTGCTGGACCCAGAAATTGTATTGGTAATATAATCATTGAATTTGAACGAATTTTGGGAATTTGTATGTTCTTTTTGACAGTAACCAAAGAAACGCACAAAAAATCACTAATTATATGAAATCCGAAAGTTAGGAAATTTTACATTAATTGTTGTGAAATTTTGGGTGTGAACTGAGTTAGTACGTTTGCTTAACTTAATACAAAATTTAAATCGTTTGGATTTTGTACTTATCCACGAATTTTGTAGCCAACGGCCGACTCGGTTTTGCCTTTCAGTATCTTCAAGCATTTCAAGTGCACGAATGAAACTGAACTGATACATAGTAAACAGTTAAATAAAAGTAGATGACAAAATTTAATTGTTTTTGTAATCTAGATGAATTAGCGAATGTTTTGATGTTATTGAGTTTCAATAAATTACGTGCTATAATTAATTGGTGCACTTGAAATGCCTAAAGATGCCGAAAAGTTAAGCCCTGGTCGTTGGCGACAAAACTCATGGACAAGTACAAAATTAAAATGATTCAAATTTGATATTGAAAATCCATCGAACACGTTCAGTCGAAATTCTAAATTTATTTAATACTATGATCACTTGCAACTATGTATGTAGAATATGGCATTTTATATACAAAGACATTGTTAACATTAATGGAATTATTTTACCCATCACGAATGGCAGTGCGGCTTATGAAACGAAGCTTAAAATCTTCATGTGAATATTTTCATGGAAAAATTACTGTTTATGTTTCATGACTTATGAGCCTTATTACAGCAACCAGTTTGCATGAATGTCGATAATAAAGACAAATCGGTTAGAACTATGCAAAATCTGGAGTTTATTTGAATTAACATCCGTGTGATAATTATAACAGCATTAGCACATTTGTTATATCGAGTCAATTATTTTTTCAAGATTATACATATTAATAAATAATATTTGTATTTTTTTTCAGGACCTCAATACGCAATGATGTCAATGAAAACAGTATTATCAACAATTTTGCGATCCTTGAAAATTAGAACTGAAATGGACTATAAGACGATGGATGTTTCGTCTGAAATATTAATGAAACCGGCGGATGGCTATCAGATAACAGTGGAACGAAGAAACAATAATTGAACAGAAAAAATCTCTCAGAATAACCAGATAAGTACGGTAAGGAAAATAATAATGTATTTTAGTTCTACATAAATTATTTTATATATTTGTTGATAGCTATTTCGGCGTACGCCTTCGTCAGAACTATAGTTCTGTTCTGTGATAGTGTATCAAAGAAGAAAATGTCAGTAAATTCAACATTTTTTTTTATGTTAGTGTTGCCACTTACAATACATATGTTATATCCAAAAAAATATATCAAGATGATTTTATAATAAAATATTATTAAGTAAAAAATCTTACTTGTAAAAGAATAACAAATAAGAAGGAAAAGAAGAAGAAAAGAGATTCATTGAAAAGGGTGGAAGGAATATTTACTGTAACTGGGCATTCTTTTAAGCCACTGGATCGCGTACTTGGTGTTATTGAGAAATCTTTTAGAAAGAAAATTACGATTGACCAGAAGAATACATGGACATTATTAAAAAGCATGCTACCATTTTTAAGTTAGATGAAATAGACGATTGTGACTGGTAGCCTACAAGACATTCACACAAGATACAAAGGGACTCAGTCATTACATTTCGAAATTATGAAAAAGAAAAGGTTCATTTTTACCAGAAAAAGGTGACCGAAGTGGAGATTACTCCAAGGAGTAAGGAGTGAAAATTAAAAGATGTCAAGTCGTTACTTAAAAAACATTACGATAATGATTAGATCAAACGATAAGAACTGGTAAATTGCATCACAGTAATGGGAAGGAATAAAGAAAACAATGCTGAAGGAGAAACTTTGGGAAATAAAATATTTTACGCGAAGAATTTATTGTTGAATCTTGCATTAGCGATTTAATTTATTTTGTTTTCCTTTATTGTGCATGTTAAAAATATTGTTTTTAAAATTCTATGTTACTTAATAAAATTTGAATATGAATTTAAGCTTTTTCATTATCTCCTAAAAATATTTTATACTGCGTAACCCTGATATTAACATCCTAGTTTCCTAGGTTTCCATCTTTGTTATTAATGACGTTTTGGGAAAATTCTGACAGTTTCCTTTCGAAACTGGACAAATCCAGCTTCCTTATTTTCAAATCTAGACAAATCCAGATGTTACTTTTGAAACTGGACAAATCCACCTTTAAAATGATTTTTTCTCTATTATTACATTCAAATGTTTACATTTTTACACTGTTTTTGTAATTCTTGATTTTTAAACATATTTTTAAGAATATTGCTAGTAAACACAAACTAATGAGGAAGGAGGAATGAAAATCTCTAATTTTCTCAGTTTGTCATAAAGTGGATTTGTCCAGATTTGAAATTTAGCTCCTGAGTTTTGGTTTTGGTACGTTCAATTCTACAACCTGGCTGATATTTTATAATAACCATTAGTATCATAGGTGATACCTGGGGCCCGAAGAGGTTATCATTATGTCAATTTTATCGATTTTTTTATTTGATTGTATTTTATCCGACATGTTAAGCAATACATGTGTTGCGAGTTAATATTATAATTCCTTTAATTGTCGCTTCTAATTCAAATAAAAATTTTATATTTGCCAATCATGGAGCATCATATCAATATATACTATTATAAAATTTATAGCATTTATTATATTTTGTTTCCAGCGTTCTGAATGAATAAAAATAATCTTATGTGATGAATGGTATTTAAAAATATTACACACATTACTGTATAATAATCGATGGATATATTATACCAAGCTAATTATATATCATTAATTTACTAAGTTACCCAGCATATGATTTGTCTTTATTTTATTACCTGGCAGAACTGGAATATTATGCGAGTTGCGTGGAATATGTCAATAGCGAATAGCGTAGCGATATTCTAATGATATATTATTATCCTTATGTACATATTTTATGTAACAATCTACATAATTATTTATCTGTGTTTATAGATGCATCATTATGCGTTTATATTTTATTGATTATATCGTTTGACGACTAATTACCATGATTTATTTCACTCTTAAATTGTTCGTCAACTATGATTTTTACGATGATCTTTCTTTCAAATGAGTATCGTTTGCAAAGATCATGATTCTTGAGACTTGTTTTTTTATTATTATAACATAAATACGTAATGTTTTAGTAATTTTCATCATAATGTCTTACAATTTTATTACACACCACTTAAAAACAATCTTGAAATATAAAAGATACTTTCTTAATGATATTTATAATTGCATTTGCGCATATATTTATAATCACAACTAACGAAAACATTAACCACTTATATCTAGTATTACAAATATTTAAATAATTATAAGAAATTGAAACACATATCATAGGCGGGGATGATTTTCATTTTTTTTGTTGTATGTATTATTTGGTTGGACACTTTTCATTTTGCGTCGATTAGCTATGGCGTTAACTTTAGCGCGTATTTTATTTGCAGCCTTATGATCAATCACTCGAAAAATCTAACGTTTTCATAAAGCATGCAAAAATAAATTGACTTACCATTTACGTCAAAATTATTTACTAGGCTTAAATATAAGCATGTCCACGATAACAAATTTTAGCAAGACCCATTCCATATTTTACTGCAAATTACATAGAGAATGAACATGTTTATGTTATAGACTTGCCGAGTTTAAGACAATAGTTTTTGGGAAAGAGGGAAGAGAGAAGGGATGGCATTTGGTAATGAACGATATGTTACAATACCGTTTTCAAAAGAATCAACGAGTAAGGAATTACTGAAAATGATGATAAAGCCATATTTTTTTTACAAAATATATATTATAGACAGTTTAAAAGATTTATTATTTAATAGTAATCAGGAAGAATGGGAGGGCAGGTGCATACTAAATGCTTATCTCCATACATATCGTCGATTCTTCCGACCGTCGGCCATATTTTGGTAGCGCCCTTTACGAATGGCTGAAAATAGATTTTTAAGAAATAAATTTATAATTTGACAATCGTGTATTTTAAGCTTCATCATATTTTATATTCGGTCATATTAATTTTTCAAAAAAGGGAGCACGATACAGGGGAAACAAACAAATAGGGTAATCACTTTAAAATGTCCATTGTCAATACTTGGCGGAAAAGCGTTAAATAAAATACTAAAACATTTTTGTAATTATTCCACAGTAAATTAATCTAGATCTGTATTCAATTCTGAGCCTTGTATTCAATATAATTTATTATTTTTACATTTCTGCTGTATTTTTTCGTGTAAAAGTTAAACTAAATGACCATTAATTTAATATTTAAACAGTAATGTTAAAATTTTACCGAAAAGAAAAATAATTTTTGCTTAGTCGAATATTATGTTTTTGAAAAATCATTTGAATACTTACAGCTGGGAAGGCAGCTTGTTCCCGAGAGTAGGGCCGGTTCCAATCATTCGAGACTACGACTGCTTGTGTGTGTGGAGCCATCTATTGATAAAATGCATGCACATTAATATATAAACAGTTATATGATATCGCTGCAATGGTTTTTACAGTCAATTCGTAAATTAATTATTCTGTAAGCTTAATATAATATGTACAGCTTATGAAACCGGTCTAGTAGACAAACGGTCACTGTTCATAGGCGTTCGTCCTATTTGGTTGGTTTGGTCAAGGGCTTAAATTTTCATATGAAACATAACTGTTTATTCAATATATCGTATGTGTTGAAAGGCTTGTACCTTTGCCACCCACTTAACTGATCATAAAAATAAGGCAAGGCGTATGACGAGTGGTTGATTCCTTATCCTTTCAAAAACGAGAATATAAAAAGAGAAAGAGAGAGAAAAAAACACTTTTTTTTAATGTTCATAATACTCCACATGAGGAACAGCGTGGAAAAATATGTGGTGCGTGTTTTCCGTCTTCTTTTTTTTCAAATAGTTTTAGCTTCAACCAGAAAAACCGGATAATTAAAAAGGAAGATTTAATTTTATCTAGCAATATCATTATATATATTCTTTTTTTATTTTTATGTATATTATAAAACAGTAATAACCTTAAGTGGATTGATTCTCTGGTCCATATTTCCGTCCTCTATTTCTTTTATTTCCTGTCTGATGTAAATGAGGGCCTCACAGAAGCGGTCGAGTTCAGCCCTGTCTTCCGACTCAGTAGGCTCAATCATCAATGTTCCGGCCACCGGCCATGACATCGTTGGAGCGTGAAAGCCTGTTTGACAGAATCATAAAATATTTACATTAAATAAAAATTTCATACAATTTAAATATTGCAAAGCGAAACATAAATCTTGTGCTATTTTTTTGAAAAAAATCCTGTGATTAATCCAGGACTGTGGAGTCGGAGCTTTTTGGCCGAAGTCGTAGTCGTCGCGGCGTTTTGGCCGGAGTCGGAAATTTTCAAAAGTTTTTACTTTTTATCTTTGCATATAATATGCCAAACTTTGCCTATTGGCAGGATTGGTTGGATGATATATAATTGAATACACATTAATATGATAGGTAGAAAAAAACGTGACGAAATTAAATTTACTTAGTCGAAGTCGGAGTCGTAACTTTTTTTACCGACTCCACAGCCCTGGATTAATCTTAACATGTTTTTTTTATTATTTGGTATAATATTTAACATTTCAACAGGTATTAACAAATTCTTTGAAGTCTCAATTTACAAATAGTTAAAAAATAAATTAATTAAACATTAAACAATGACTGTGGCGGTGGTGACGGAGTGTTGGGGGGTGCAAAGGAAGATTCAACTATTTTTCCGTACTACGGAAGAGAAACAGTTGGTATTGCGAACATCTGAATTGAAAGTCCATGCTATAGAAGTGTTTTAAAATCCAATGAATAGGAAAGAACTCTTGCAAAAATGGTTAAATCTTCCTTTGCACCCCCCAACACCCCGTCACCAGCCGCCACCAGTCATTGACTACCATATGTACATATATTATAATCTACAAACTACATTATACATATGTATGCAAGCATTATGCCATTATTAACTATTATTTATTAACTTATATGATAAGCTTAAATAATGACAATTTATAAATGGTAGTCTTAGGTTACTCTACGGCTTGAAACGTTTTTTTTTTAAATGGCGTGTTACACGTTGGATGCTTATGAACGATCAAGTTGTTTGTTTTAATTTCAGTATAGTGTTGGGAGTTAAAAAAATATACATTACCATTATTACTTTTCGTGTGTTGGCGCGTATTTTTTCAAGATGATAGTCGAATATTATAATTGCTACAGATAAATAATATAAAAATCACGGTATTCCGTTATTGCGTTTTTTGACCTCTAGGACGACGCAAAACAAATTAAATAAATGAAATTACCGTAATCCATGAGTCGTTTAGCAATATCAGCTGCTTCAATATTAGCCGTTTTCTTCAAATCCCTGATGTCGATGATAAATTCATGCGCAACTAGGCCACTGTCTCCTTTGAAAAGTGTTTTATAATGGTTTTCCAATCTCTTCGACATATAGTTAGCGTTCAAAATCGCCACCTGGGTTGCCTTTCTTAAACCACGTGGTCCCATCATCTAGAAATTAAATAATTATTTATTTATCATTGTACAGCATATATGTATGTATTATGTTTTCATAAATATATTATCTTTTATATAAAGCAACATTTCGTTATGTAAGGTCGGTGATGAAAATAGTCCATTATACATATGTATATATCTTCATTTTTAAAGTTAGCTAACTCTCACTTCGTGATGGAAAGTAAATATGTAAAAACAAATGTATACGTTGATAATGCTTGCGATGAGCGAAACTGGTTCTGATAATATACGTAGAAGAAGTACTTAAATCTATTTTTAAGTTATAGCAAAATAAAACATTATTTATTCTTTAAGTCAGCGGTTTCCAAGCCGGAGGCGCCAGAAAAATATAAAAACAAAATGATGATTTTAATATTAAAAACACTTTATATATGAAATAAATATTGGGGAGACGCGAAAAAATTATTTATTTCTGAGGGGCGGGGCGTGGTAGCATAAAGTTTGGAAACCATTTGACCACAGTGATCAACTGAAAATCATCAATTTTATATCAGGTAAATTTATTAGATAACAAAAATCCTGGCTTTCAATATTCTGGAGGTAGTAATTACCTTTATGTATGCCCATGAAATTGGTAAGATGGCTGATGATCCGTATGGTGCTGCGCTGACTGATCCAAAAGGCTGCGCCTCATCACCAAGATCTGCCAGTGGATTCACGACTGGATGGCCGGGTAAGAATGGGGCCAAATGCGCTTTTCTGAAATCAAAATGAGAACGCGCTTGATATCGATATTTAATTGGTTATTAAATTAACACTTTGTTTACGGTGTGTTCAATTACTATAGTAATTACGCACATTTGTGCACACCGTAAACAATGGGTTAATATGAATATTAAATGCTAAAAATGCTTACAAAATCTTCACCGACTATTTTTCTAAAACATATTTGTATGTCGATATGAAAATTTGAAATCGTACTGAATACTGAACACAATTGATAACAATTTTAAATTCACAAATATTTCAAGGCTTGTATACTTACACTCCAATGGGTCCCATTCCTGGCCCACCTCCTCCATGTGGTATGCAAAACGTCTTGTGTAGATTCATATGAGAAACGTCGCTTCCATAATCACCAGGGCGACAAAGACCAACCTTGAAATAAAGACCAATGGCTGACAATTTGATGGAGTAGAAAATAAAATAATATACACGCTAAAAGTACTGAGAGGGAGTGAGCTTTTCATAAATTTTCGAAATTTCTTATATTATCGTACCTGTGCATTCATATTAGCTCCGTCCAAATATACTTGTCCTCCATATTTGTGCACCAGATCACATACTTCCGCCACCGTCTCCTCAAATACACCATTTGTGGATGGATAAGTTATCATGAGGCAGGATAGATCCTTGCTGTGTTCAACAACCTGTGTTTTAAAAAAGAAAATATCAGAAACTATGTACACTCATCTCTCGAATTGAGTTCCACGAAAAACCATTTAAAAAGAAAACTACGTAAAAAATATATGAAGCTCATAGAAAACCATAAAACTTATAACGTATTTTGTGCAAGTACGATTTACTTTATATTATGATAACATATAAAGACTGTAATTAATGACATAGTTTAAAGAGGTCATATTGAAAAGAAATCAAAAATAAGCGAGCGTATTTTTTTGAATTACCAAATTTTTTTATCTATTTAGAAAATAAGCAAAAAATGGTGCAGTTTTAATACAGACTAATTTGGTCTTGAATAAAAAGCTAGAAATTGATATTTTTTTGTTGCTAGTTATAAAAAACTTTTATTCAATTGTCGAATACTTTTAAAAGGTAAAAAAAAGCAATTTTTAGGACTCACTTTCACAGTATTAATAAACAAAAAAACATAATTTCGAATATCCCTTTTCAGGTGTTCACTATCAATAATTAGTGGAAATGTATTACGTTAAAAAATGTACGTAAGTTGAAAATGCTCGTGATAAGCAAACCGGTTCTGGTCTCAAAAAAATAATAGAGCCCCTGCCCGAATGAATGTTGTATACAAAAATTAGACTGTTTTTAGAAATCTTTTACTACATTTTACATTTTAAATTCAGTAAACATAGTACCATGCCGTAGGACGTACCTTTAACAATGCACAATCACATATCCAACATTTTACAGTTGACTACTAAACATTGATATTTTTATTGGTTACAACATTCTTCCGGGCAAAGGATCAATTGTGGTATAAGATAATAATTAAATTTTGAGTATGATATTGTTGTTAGTTTCTTTTCATCGAAAAATGGCGAATATTATTAACGATTAGACCTACAGTGACCTGTATAATAATTATAAGGCTACGTGGACAACATAGCAATGGAGAATAATATGGCACAAAACAAATATTCAAATCGGCTTACTTTATCATGGAGATGTTTCATGTCGATGCTTCCGTGCGCTGTGACACGAATCGGTTGCACCCTCATTCCAGCCATTTGAGCACTGGCAGGATTGGTCCCATGAGCGCTAACTGGTATCAGACAAATTTGTCTATTGGCATCTCCCCGAGACTCGTGATAGCTCTTTATTGCCCTTAGTCCGGCATATTCTCCCTGCGCCCCACTTAAATATTAAATCGTCGAATCAATGTTAAAATTTTATGCATATGATGCCCTGGTGAAAATGACTGTAGAAAAAATATAAAACCCTTTTACAAAATTTGCTTTATTATTTGCTTTTTAAAGGTTTTCCATAACAATCTTTTCCAAAAAAATATTAAACAATAGGTCCGTGGTTCAGTAAACAACGTCGTTGACTCCGTGGCGGATCTGACGGGCTCGAGTTACAGTACGAGCAGCATTTCTGTCCGAAGGCATGAGTGTTACCTACCCTACCAAATCCGATACTTTAAGCGGGCGAAGCGAAAGTAGCCTTGCCTTGCCTGCTATCCCTACTCTCATCGAACTAATGAGAGATAAATGAGTGACTGAGTAACAATCAGCTCTCGGATAAAAAGTATGCATAGATAGATACCTTCATTAGGAGGCGATATGCTACCAAAATTTGAGTAGAAACAAATTTAAAAAAATATCTCATAGATTCAAAAGAGCCTTTTTAAACTTAAATTTTTTTGTATTCTATGTTTTATTTTTGTAATTATGTACTTATGTTCTTAATGAAATAAAAAAAGATATACAGATATTTTAATAATATCTTAGATAACATATGTATTTACCAGGTAAGCCAAACTACCGAGTTAATTGAGAGCTACTTCACTTAATTGGTTTTGATTGCGTAGTGAAGATAATTTCTACATGTAAATTGTAATGCATGAATTATACCTGTTTGGTTGAAATGATATTCTGTCGTATCCAGTGATGGTGCACAAATCTTTTTCAAGCTCTTGGAAGAGGATGTGATAACCTGTGCTTTGATCCAACGGAGCAAATGGATGAATATCAGTGAAATGTCTGAATGAGCAGGGCATCATTTCAGTTGTAGAATTCAGTTTCATTGTACACGACCCCTGAAATAAATATAGACATGAATTTGGCAGTATCCAATGTTAACTAAAAAAACATTATGCATTTTAAAATAATCTACCAACTAATGAAGGTCATATCAATCGAAGATATTTTTAAACTTGTAATATGTATCATTATCTAATTCCTTTGCGGTTTGAAGAAATGAAGCTCATTTATTTTAATTTTTTATCAATTAAAATTCAAACAAACATAAATTTAATCATCTTAGTGTACGGCCTTGAGTGGCAGCGCTTTTTTACAGCACGGCGAACGAACACGTGCGACACAAATGCAGGTGGCATCATTGGCTATAAAAAATGCCAGAAGCGGGTTCGTCAAATACCTGAGCCAATGAGGCAAACTACATTTGTATGGCACGGGTTGGTCCACTGCGCTTCTAACAAACGCTCCACTCAGGCTGTACACTTAAATTGGTTGACAAAGAATCATATTGGCGGACTTAGTTTGAGGGAACATACTTTATCCTGTCATATTTCTGTCGGTTATTCTAAGCTGTAAATCAAAATATTATCATATTGAATTAAATTACAGTTTACAAATAAACGTAACATAACTCGCAAAGCCAAGTATCCATTCAATTATTTAGTGGGATGATATGCTTTTCACGTAAGATAATCCAAAAATATCTTACCAGCGGTATCATAGAGTGGACCAGTGACACATCTTTATTTTCAAGTTGTTTCATATAGCGAACAATTCTGGTTTCCGAGTGATGGATGTTGAAAACTGGATGCGTCAAGTAATGGGATGTTCTCTTAAAGTCTGTATTCTGGATGTTGCTGCACGTAACATCCCCATTTGCAATCACCTATAAATGAACATTTAGAAAAATAACTATAGCTTTAAATTTAATTATGAAGTTATGTTGGGATAAACGTGTTTTTGGGTATTCCAAGAATAGTGAAAAATTTGGAAAGACAGTAAGTAGTATCGATTGAAACTTTAGATCAGTGTTTTACAATTAGTGGTCTGGGCCGCAGAGACTTTTCACCGGGCCTTACTGTTTGCCAAATGTCAAGAAACTAGCCATGCAAATATATTTAATATATAAATATTTTCGCCTGCACGTTTACTGGTATTTTCACTAATTGTAAAATTATAATAATTGGTAAAATGATGCGACACAACATCGTTACATATGTCCGTCCGTCACAATATAATATTAAATAAAAAACCATTTTTATTTCAGTATTAGTGGTCCGCAGATTTTTTTTTCCTTTTTTTTACTGGTCCGCAGGTGTAAAAAGGTTGGGGAACACTGCTTTAGATGTCAGAACTAGTTTAATTTATCTTCAAATTAACACCAAATGGAACCAAATGAAACCGCTGCTTAATAAAATGAAGATTTCCAGAAGAGAATTTAAATTTCAATACAGCTTCATACAACACAGATGATGGCTTTGATATATTATCAATTTAGATATATTTTTAGTGAGTTGTTATTTCAATTTGCTCACCTCAGTGACTGTTTTGGCATCGAAAATCCACAGCAAATCGTTCACATCGTCCATGGTAACAGTTTCATCCAGCGCAACTCCAACTGAACCGTCCTCGAAGTATCTCAGATTGATCGACTTGTCGGTGGCACGCTGTTTTATTTCAGCGAGACTATCGCCCGCTGGTACAACATGAAGAGTGTCGAAGAAGACTTTGTTGGAAATTTGGTGACCTTTTTGACGGAGACCTGTAAAACATTAATTTCCAATTTATTTTCAAATAAAATCCACGCCATAGATAATTTTTGTATCTTTCGCTTTTAATTGTCATTAAACACCAAATCTTATATATAAAACCGAAACGGCGTATGTATGTATGTGGGTATGTAATTCTCTTTTGCATTGTTGTTGCAAGTTCAAACAAACGAATTGATTTCGCTCGCGAAAGTTTCGACGGTAAATTTGTTTCGTTATCAATGTGTGTGTAGAGACTCCAATTACTCGAGTATCGAGTAGTATATTTTACAAAATACTCGAGTACTCGAGTAGTTTCATATGAACCAAAATATCTTATATATAAAACCAAAACGGCGTATGTATGTCTGTGGGTCTGTAATTCCCTTTTGCATTGTTGGTCATTAAGTTGCCAGGTGTTTCAACTTGGCCCGTCTGAATTTACGCGCCGAGGTGAACATTACCCCAAACTGGTCCGAGCGAAGCCGGGTTCGAATACTAGTATAATAAATTAATAATTATAATATAATACATTATTCAATTACACTGGAATAATAAACTTGTCGGGTGCATGGTGCAGTGGTCAACGTCGTTGACTTTCGTGACGGATTGCATGGGCTTGAGTTCCAGTACGAGCAGATTTTTTTCAGTTGATATATCGATCCTGATCAAAGTCATGAAGGTTTGTGTCTATCTAATTTAATCTAAAAATTTCTTCTAATCAATCCGATCATATAATCGAGCAATAACAAAAGCGACTTGCTAACCACAAGTCCTGTCTTAGCCGAATCCTTTCGACCCATTCTCTCGTCGGATTGAAGAGAGGTTTATCGACTAAGTAACCAGCAATTCTAGTAAAAAAAAATAAGTATAGTTACCTCCATTAAGAGGTCATATGCCACAATTTGGCCGCGGACATGGATTAAAAAAAACTTAAATATTCAATAATCATTAACTGCATACTGATTTACGTTATACTTTGCTGTTTGAAAATTTTGATAAATATGTGACACAACCTTTGGTTTTTGAGTTATACATATAATGTTTTTACGTGAAAGTTTTTCATAATCTGTTTGTTAAATCTGATTCATAAACAGTTATTCAGAGATCCTGACATTCTTGTTAACTTTTATTTGAATTGTGTGTTCAGCGCTACACACCTCAGTTTCCAAAAGCTTTTAAAATAATATTTTCATACATCAAATTACCTTCGTTTAAAACAAGTGTAGAATTGTGAACCTTCTGAGCAATATCCTTTAATCCTTGAGGTCCATGATATACTGCAAACATAGCTGACATATTTGCCAGTAGGGCCTGTGCTGTGCATATATTTGACGTTGCCTTGTCTCGTCTAATGTGCTGCTCCCGGGTCTGAAGGGCCAACCTGGATGAAATAAAAAACCATTTAATTTACATAAAAATATTTTTGAAAGACAAAATCATTTTACTGAATATGCACCAGCGAGTATTAAGTCATCATCAGTAATCCAGTGATACGTAAAACTAGATGTATAATTATCAAGATAAAAACAGACTGAGAGAACTGTTCAAGGATGCAGATACTTTGCATGATTATTGCCCTGTCTTAGCCCTATCCTTCTATCCCTTATGCAGTCCGAAGAAAATGAGAGCTTGAATAACAAGCAGTTCTTTATAAGAGTATATATGCTGCAAATTATGAACCAGCATCAATTTATTATCAATCGAAAGAGTTTATTTTTCAAAAGAAAAGAAGTAAAGATTTTTCCCAACCTGTAGGCATCATGACCTCCAGCATCTCTGGTAACTCCAATCATTCTTCCTGGCATAAGTCTCACTAGTGATTGGTTACATGCAAAAAAGCCGGCATGTGGACCTCCATATCCAAGTGGAACTCCCAATCTCTGTGATGTTCCTATAGCAATGTCGGCCCCGAATTCAGCTGGAGGTCTCAGAAGTGTCAACGCCAACAAATCAGTCGCACAGCAAACCAGTGTCTATGAAATATAATAAAAGGTCACATCTCTTCTATTATCGTAAAAAAATATAAGCCTGTGCTGGGCTTTACAACAAATTTCATCTCAATCGATCTTTTTGTAATTTTAAAAGTAATCAATTACCCCATTAGAATGCGCTTCGTCAGCCAATGCTGCATAGTCCTTGACATCTCCTCTTGTATCAGGATACTGAATGAGAATTCCTGCAATATCTCGTTGAGTTAAGTCTGCTTTGGTGACATCGCCAACAATCACTTGAAGACCCAAAGAATCGGCCCTTGTTGTCACTACCGACACAGTCTGAGGATGGAGCGCATCCGACAGTAGAAGTTTTGTACGCTTGTTTTGTCTGAAATGATAAAACAATATTATGTTTTACTTATATAAAAATACAGTACGCATTTCGATAGATTCAGTAGTTACTTTCTGGAAATTCATTCTTCAGATCGAGTTAATATTAACTTAATCGTGACTATGCAAAGACCAGGCAACTGGTTTCATCTTCAATCAAGGAAAAATAGTTTTTTTTTTAATATCTGATAGAAATTAATTCTATAAATAAAATTGATATTGTCTAAATATTTCATTGAAATAATGTTTGATAGTTCAAAATATTTAAGAACCAATAAACTATCTTGATTCACACATTTCAGACGTTAACTGTCACTTCTTGGTAGAAAATCGTCGCGAGTTATCAACTGAATTGAAATATCAGTTGATAATACTCGCTTGAAGCCGGTCCGGTCCTGATCTTGATCAAATTATTTCTGGAAGTTGTACTAAACATGTATTTTATTTATCTTGAAGAAATTATTGAAGATATTTTTCTAATTGGATTTGCCTTCGCATTATAATGCTACTAAATATTTAAGATGTATGTATATATTTATATGTATAGATTAATAAAATTTTAACATTCTCAATAAGGTAACATCAAATATAGCACGTGTTCCATTAAGTAACACAAGTGAGATGTTAAAGTTATCAATTAAAATGTGTTCTAATGAGAAATCTTGCCTGTAACACAAAGCAAGCGCCTCAGCTGCTGCAGTTCCTTCATCAAGAAGAGAAGCATTAGCTACTTCTAAACCGGTTAAATCGCTAACCATCGTCTGATAATTGAGGAGGCCTTCTAGTCGTCCCTGAGCCACTTCAGGTTGATATGGTGTATATTGAGTAGTCCTAAGAAACAATTAGCTGATATGACAATTGTTAATTAACGCAAATTTCTAAGTGCTTATAATGAGTTGTAAGTTGATTCGACTCTTTTTTTACACGGCAGATACGTTTCACAAAAAATCGCGTATAAAAAATCCGCGTAAAAGAAGTGATGACATTTACAGAGTTATTTGAAAAAAGAACAAAATTGTTGGAAATAAAACGTTATCATGAAAACCCATTAAAAAATATACAAAAAATTATTTCAAATAAAAAAATAAAACATTACTATTCATTGATATATGATACTATGCGAAAACGTTTATGTGGGATTGGATGTGCATAAATCGCTTTTGGAAGGGGTAGGTCACGTTACACGGTACTGTGGCAAATTGGGCCAATGAAAACTGACCTGCCCTGCGCACGCGCGGCCGATTGTTTTTTGTTTCAAAAAAGTTTCAAAAATAACTAATATATTTTTCAAACTTTTAAGTGAACCGTGTTATTCAAAACCGCGTAAAAGGAGATATGAGTGTAAATATTTTATTTTCTAAATTTATTACCATGTTCTTATTTCTTACCATCCAGGGTTCTCGAAAATATTCCTCATGATGGTATGTGGAACACAGCAATTATGGTATCCCATTCCGATGTAAGATCGCCAAATTTTATTTTGCTCAGCAATTCCTCGAATTCGTTTTATAAGGTCATATTCACCTGTGAAGAATAAATGTAAAAATCTGTATAAGTTGAGTTCAATTAACATATTTACTACTTCTTGCGCATACTTCAAAAGTGATATGACCGTCGAGAATTTCAAATGAAAATGTGGGCAGATAAAACTGAAAGATAACTTTCTTTATCAAACATTTTCTGTAAAAAACAGTAACACGTGTTTCGGCTGTTTGAAAATCATCTCCAGACTTACTATCGCAAGGTTACATTATCACTAAAGTAAAAGAGGCAAAACACGTGCCACTATTTGTTACACAATAAATGGAATCAACAAAGTCATCTCTTAATTTTATAGGTTGATTTGAATATCCTTGAAAATAAAATCATCAATTTTTATTTGTCTAAATCACGTGTTTATTATATAACCATATTAAACAAATTTCATTATTATTACAAAACATTTCTTCGCAATACTGATTATTTGTTCGCTGGGGGTAATTAAGTCGTGTTGTTTTTTGACCTTTGTGTCGGAGAATAACACAGATATTTATTTTATGGAGTAAAAGCCAAATTAATACTTCTTTAAAGTAATTCGAAAAGAATAACGTACTGAAGAAAAACAATATCACAGAAATATCGAATGGAGAAGCTAATATGAACTCTATAGATTAATATTTTATTAATTGCTAACAATGCCTAAAGGTTATAATTATTTGTATTTTGTGATTTCATTCTCTGGCTGGTAATTATGTTATGTGTAAAGAAATATATTTTGACCCAATTCTCCATAAAAACTTACGGAGGATTATAAAACGGGAGCTATACCCAAATTAAGTTTACCATCCTTACAGTTTATAAATATTGGAAGAATTTGTTGAAAAGTAAAGTTATCGATCTTTGTTATTAGTGTGGGTGTAATATATTTTACATTTGCTAGCTTAATAATTATCTTTATTTAGAAACAGAAACTTTTCAATTGATATTGTTTAGACTAGGTGTACTAATTTATAAATTTAATATATATTTATTTAGGATTTTCTTACCGGTCGGCTCCTCTATGTCCATTATCTGGTTGTATCGTATATTCGCAGGGACTGCATTATTTGTTAAGTCGTCGAGACTCTAAAATCCAACATACATTTTAAAATAACAAGTTAAATCAAGAAATCACTGTTTTAAGAATTGGTTCTCGTGTAATGAGATACCTATCATTCGTGCGGTATTTGTTTTTTATTCCATAATTGTGCATCAATTAATCGATGCTTAATTTTTGCCTTATTAGTATGCGTAATAATTATATGTATTTTTTTTTAACAAACCTTGAATCCAAGTAAATCCAACATCGTCACTATATCACTATCCCGAGGGCCTATGTGTCTACTAGGAAAATCCGCTCGATTAGGAAAAAGTTTTTCCACTGTGTTTGAAAGGTTGTAAATTCTTCTCGTGTCATTTTTAAATAACACACTAACTCCATTTTGAATTCGATCACTGACTTTGAAAGCGTTTGATGCCCTTCTTCCTAAAAGCCTATACATTTTGATCTATGGTTGTACGACAGTACTAGTTATAAATTATAAACTATTAAAAGATACTTTATTGTAATAATCCACTACACTTTTGACAAAAATTGAATTCGACATCACGTTACGATGAGTATAGTGACCATGATAGTCTGATATCTACTGTCGACTCTCAGGGGTCAAAAGATATTGAAGAGTTAGACCTCATAAATAAGTACCAAAGTAAATACGTCATATTTATCATATCAATAATTGATAAGAGTTGTTTGAATGAACTCTATACAGACAATTAAATTTTTGATAAAGTCGCTTGCTAATAAATAATATAACAATATAAGGAATATAATAATAGTAAATTATTTGAAAATTCTTGATGGCTGAATAACATGCGATACACAATCAAGATTTTTTTATTTAGTAGTAAATATCTGACGAAATACAACTCAAAATTACAAAAGCCAATATCTATACCAATCTTAATTCAGTTATAACATAACACACACGGTTAAAAAAAACAGTAAATTCAGTATGTGTGTTGATTGAAAGCTTTAACGGAGATATGGTTAGAATGAGCTGACAAGCTCTAGTTCTACTTTTTACTACATGTTATCATCACTCGAGTTTTTTGAATTACCTTAATGTTTATTTTTTTCGGATTGCATGAAAACTGCGTTAAAACGGATATTTTGACTACAATTTTGGATATATTGTAATTGAGCATTCCAATTTCGACTTGCATTTATGTATTTAAAAAAAATATATTATGTATGTAAGGTTCAAAAATAGAGATGAAATCTTAAATCCTAGTAAAATCAGGACACCAAATAAAATATTAATATAATTAAATTAAATGATTAAAGTAATTAGTTTTCTTTATAAAATTTTAAATACAATGGTTTGCGGGACATTTTTCAAAATAGTTGTCTTCATCTTTCAAATTAATTCAACGATTTGACAAACTGTTGTGTTACATGTACTTAAGATAAGAAAATCTACATATTTAAATTCAATTTGTCTATATTTTTCTTTAATAATCTAATAAGGATTATGGATAGGATTTTTAAAAAAGAAAACAATGATTTTTCTACGTATAGTGTTATTCTGTATTGTAAATATATATCAATTGTCATAGAATACAATAGAATTTTCTTTTAACATTTAAATTTTGTTTTTTTAATACTATGGCCTATTTTGTACACCCAACATTAAATGAGAGCATTCAAGTAACATGAGAAAGTTTCTAACCTTTACGCACCTTAACCCATAAATTACAAGCACGGCATAGTGGGTTCATTGAAGAAACACCTTTTCATTCGATTCTACGATACAAATATTTACAAAATCAATGATTATTTTATTGCGGTACACACATAAAAGCTTGATTTTATTTAACAGGTTTATTTATATCAGGAAGTATTTATATGACCCAATTTTTACTCGAGAGGTCTGCATTGCCTCTACCAGACATAATTAAACTCGGTTATCGTTCAAGCTATTTTATAAAATCGACCAATGAAGACAATCCAATATACTGACAATTTACTAATATATTCTAGTATTAATCTAGCAGGGCTGCATATACGATGTTTTGGTGACAAACAATTTCCTTTTCCCATCAACTCATTGAAAATGTCTCTCAGTGGTATCTTCAACATTTACTGGATTTTTTAGATTATTCGATGAAAAAGTGCCGGAACAAATGAAAGCCACTGTGCAATGTATAATTTATCTTCTCTCTTTTCACCGTACTAACTAGTTTGAAGGCAACGATTAAATAAGAAGCAATTATACAATTATTAGGTACACGCAATATACTTCATGAAAATTAATTCCCTCTATTTTATTTTGATAGTAACGGCTAAAGAAAGATTTTTCAGAGAAGTATGAAAAGAAGTCACGTTTATGAGAAGTTAGAGACGTTCAACAACATCACAATAATCTAAATGGCATCTGTATTGAAATATATTTGATAATATTTTAAACTAATATATTATATAGCTTAAGACAATTTAATCTATTGGAATTGTTTCATTTTACAGTGAACTTTCTTTTTCATATTATATTCATGTGCTTAAGTAATACATATTATGGTTTCATAAATTTCATTTACATTCTGGAATAATTGCATGCATCTGTGTTTATTGCTAAATGTTTAGATATTTACATATTTAAAAAGCCTTACTAAGTAGTTAAATTTCTTCTATACATTTTTTCATAGTAATAAATTTGCTTTCTTAAGCATTTAGAGAATATATATGTAATAATTTATTGACATTAGCAAACCTACGTTCGAAATCCACCACTAGTTGCGGCCATTATTATTCTAAAATTCTTGCACAATCTAGTACGATTATATTAGCAGATTTTAGAATAAAAATAAAACGCGTTAATACTTTTGCTTGAAAAGGCCGCAGTTTTTTTTACTACAACCAAACCATTCAAAATAACGAAGAAGAGTTTCCATAATTATATTAATCCATTGATATACATACATCCAACCTTACGGCTTAGTTGTAATGAAATTGACTTACAACCAATCCAGTAAACATCAATCGTAACACTTTTACTTTATTCTTATGCATTTTTATCACATTTTAATTGTTCATATACAGAACTAAAGGTATCATGAAAATTTTACAGTTTTATCTTGCTTAAGCTTAGGTATCCAAATTTAATAGTATATATTGTATAATGTTGAACGTAGAAACAGATTATTGTAGTACACATGACGGCTGTTATCGTTTTTTTGTCATGACAAATTTGAGACAACAATAGAACTCACCAACAGATCTCAAGCAATACTTGTGATAAGGAAATAATCAATTCCAATATTGCTATAGCTTAATATTTGATGCTGCCATTACATAGTTTGATAGGTAGTTTTAGCTCTAAGAATTCCAGTTTTTAAAATTCCATGTTTATTATTTATGAAAATGTTGTTATGAGTTTTATTTAATACAATATGTTAAATATTAAAAAAGTTAGTAACGGCTTTGGTTTTATTTATTTAACAATTCCATTCATCAAAATTAAATACACACGAGGAGAAAATTTTTCTGGGTTTTGAAGTGCTAAAATAAATGCTTAAAAAAACACTGTTCTGTAAAAATAACAACTTATTTACTGGGAGATTTGGGACTATCTTTATAAAGCCCTAATCTCAGGCCCAACTCTTTCGGTTGCCTTATAGAGCCTCTGATGGGAAATGGACTATATGCTTTATCGGGGCTCTTCGTTGGCTTGGTTTTATCTTGACTCGGAGTAGGGCTGGTGGGTGTCTTCAACGAACTGACGCTAGGAGAATTGAGGTCTGCAATGGAGCCGTGGGTGCCGGACAAATCTTCCGAAGTCAGCTTGAAACGATCCAATTCTAGAGAGAGGTCCCGCTGTGAGATTCCCGTGGAATCTTTTCCCAGAGAATATGTTGTCATCTGAAAAAACGTGCGTAATCTATGTCTTGTGCTAGTAATAAATACTGGTTTAAAAAATGAGATACAAAAGCTAAACGCAATTGATAAATTGGACATTTTGTAACATCTTAAACGTTTTAAACTTTTGACAATCGTGCTGAAATATGTTTAAGTTTATTACTACTATTCATACAAAATAAAATAATGAATAAAACATTTTGATAATCTAACATTTCAAAATAAAGCTTACCTTCGGGCTTATTGGAGTTGACACTTGGTCTAGCGATGTCAATTGACAGAGAGTGTCGCTAGAGTTAAAAGTCCCAGGCTTTGAAGATTGCTGATCTTCAACTGATGGATCGAACGAGAAACTCATCGAAGATGAAACGATACAAATGTCACTGGATTGACTGTTCTCAAATCTGCAAGTTTCTAGCCTCGGTATGTTCTCCATCGGCGAACAATCTGTTACTCTGGAGAACGTATCAGTGACTCTCGAAAGTGGCGAGTCATTAAACTTTCTCAGATTTTTAAAAGCACTGTCCAAGCCAATTGAATTTTCACTAGATTTGTACGTAAATTTGTAAGGTGATGATACATTATATGAATCACTAATACTATTATTGTTTTCGGGCTTCCAGGATTCTGTGTAATCTTGAGCTACATATTCGGAAGTTTCAATGATTGGTTCACTTACTGCTGTTAATGTTGAACCTCTTTCCATTTCAGGCGATGTTATAGAGAATTTGTGTACTGGTTTTAAATTAAGATTAACTTCTACATGCGTATTTGGATCGTTTTTTATGGCAGTTGATTCGGTTGTATATGGCTTATAATCGTCATCCCTTGCACTTTCTTTATCAATGTTGTATTGGAATTTGCTTTTGTCGTTATCGCGAATATCGGTGATTAAATTCTGAATCAAGGGTTTTGGTGGGCTTGTAATATCACTGTAAACTGATGATAAACGTCTTTGATTCGCATTAAAACCTTTATTCTCCCAACCAAATTTGTCCGTCTTGTTTTCCTCAACACTTGGAGGTGGAGGGACATCAGCTTTTGCTACTTCAGGGCTTATTTTACAATAATAATGTTTCGTTTGTTCTGTAACTCTAGCTTCATAGATTGGAATCCCAATTTTGAAAGAGATCGGACTTATCACATAATCTTTTTTCGACATATGCCTTGCCTTAAATGAAATATCATCATTCAAACTTTCTTTAGATGGAAATTGTGGGGAATAAATAACACTTCTTACCGGTTTTGTATCTAAATCTAAAGACAATTCTTTTGCCGGTTTGGTGTGCGGTTTTTGATTTTGTGAGAGTAAATGGTCATCAAGGCTGGATGATCTTGGAGAATAAAGCGATTTGTGAGCTTTATTTGAGAGTATTCTAAATAATTTATCATCACTTTCTTCATGTTTTGATTCCTTCTTCTGGAACTTCATAGATTTCTTCTTGGAAGGAATCTCGGATAACAGATTTGTTCACTTGATTGATTAAAATTCGGTGTAAAATTTTGGAATTTTCTTGAATAATTTTCAGTGCTCTCTCACTATTCCTTCTTCCAGATTGGGATCTAATGGCTTCTATTTCATCATCTAAAATTGAAAATGATCTCACGTGCTCTTGCGGAAAATCTTCACTTTTTGTTTTTTCTAAAAGGCTTAATCTACTGTGATCATTTTTAATATTGTCAAACGAAATATCATGTCCAAGGTCTATTTCTATTGGAGATTTAACAACATCTTTCAAAGGCGATGTTGCCGCATAGGGATTATTGAGCTGTAACACTTTGCTTGTCCTATTAAAAGAAGCAATGGGTGATAATAATTGAGGTGATAGATAGCTTTTATGTTCTGGTTCGTCATTTATTTGACTGCTATATCCAGTGTATTTATATTCAAATGGGCTCTCCAGACTATTTTTGTTCTTAAATTCTACTTCAGAAGTTATGGATACTTCCTCAATATCTAGATAAGAGTTATTATAATCTTTTTCTTTCTTAGAATCTGTATAACTGGTATGTTTTTCACACGTTGTTTGAACTTTGTCTATAGAATCGTAGGTAAATTCTGTATTTTCTGAAACCAGAGGTGAAGCTCTTTTTCTGGTTCGACTCATGAACCGATCGTCTTCTTCGTCGGAGCTTATATACGTTCCAGATTTTCTCGCTCCGAAAAATTCAGGGCTATGCTCAAAATATTTATCGATTTTTAATATGAGTGGTTTTTCATCTTCACTGATTTCACTGACAATATCAGAATCTATTCTGCAGGGACTTTTGTAACTTAAATACGATGTTTTTTCCTCAATTAACGGTGGGATCCCTTTTAAGCTTGGACTTAAAGAGCTAATCGAGCTACTGATTGATCGATCACAACTGGTGGAACGATAATCAGCAAAAGGTAATGATTTGACACTCACTGCTTCTTCTTGGACTTCTGAAGTTCTCATGTCAAAAAGTGTATTGTTGGTATACATTTCATCCAAATCTGTTTGATCTTCTTCTCTATCAGTTTCGTCAATAGACGATGCTGTAGCATTTTTGATAGTATCAAAAGCATTTGTATGTAATGGTTCAACATCTTCCCATGGTATTTCTTGCTTCAATAAAAAATCAGCTTTTCGGAACTCATCTAAATAATTTCTCAACGGCTCTCCCCTGTTAGAGTCAACAAACTCTTCAAATTTATTTTCTGGCACCTCTTCAATTGGCACGTCACTTTCACTTTCATTTGTTTCTTCATCAACTCTTCCAATATATTTGAATTCAGTTTCTTCAGTCTTAACTTCGTCTGGTATTATACAAACCAGCGCTCTGTCATTTCCAATATCATTCGTTCTGTCTAATAATTCCTCAAATTCTTGAATATAGCTACCAAACTCTGCAGCGGTTTTGTCATTACTTTGATTGTCATTGAGTTCATTGTTTAAGTCATCACTTTGCACAGTGTCTCTGTCGTCACTCATGTCAGCCTTAGATATGTCATCAATTAAACAAACAACATTTTCGCTAACACTGGCAGGTTCGGAGTCAAAGTCACTCATCCTGTTTGGTTCATCACACAAACTGGTAGAGGTACTTGATTCTGAACATTCGCTGTAAGAAGATGATTCGCTTTTTCCTCTACTTCTCATTGATGACTGAATAATTTCACTAACTTCACTTTCTGAAACATCTTTCCCTTCTTCTTCTTGTTCTTCGACTTCCTCCCCGCCGTCTTCACTTTGACTTTCCGGCTGAGGAACGTCTTTCCATTTTATTGAATCTCTTCTGCTGATAGATTTCCGATGATTTTCATCTTTCCAATGGAGCGTTTCACTTTTGGAAGGAGTTGGTGTTTTATTGGAGACCTTTGGTGGCTTTGGAGTTCGCAACGGAGGTATTGAGCCTTGCGGTGGTCCTAAACGACGTCCTCTTGAGCTGACTATAGCGCTTTTTCCAAGTAGCAGATGGTTTACCGACATCGGCCCAGAGCCACTCGTACTACCTGTGAATGTATTCACAATGAAACCTACTTTCAATCATAAAGTTAATTTTCCCATAATTTCAAAATATTGTCATTGTATTTTATTTGATCTAACAAATCTATCTTTATTCATGAAAAAAATGTCTCCACTCTTTTTACTTAGTTTTTGTCATTCGATTTTTTTTTTGTTAGATTTAATAAAAAGGTAATTGATAAATACCTGGTGGTTGACGTGCACATGCAGCTGCTAAAATTATGTGCGCCTGTCTTTGCCTTTCTCTTAGTCTTGCATATTGCTGTTTTAGCGCTGAAATGTCCAGGGCAAGTCTTTCTCTGTCGGGGTGGCCAAATACCCCAGCCGCCACCAAGGCTCCTCTTCCACGACCAGCGGCCTGATTACAAAAATAAAGACATGATGCAAAAAATTAAATGATTTGTTATTTAAAAGATTCCAACGAAAAAATAAATAAACAATTACGTGTAATCCAAATGCGGTTGTAACTGCTAACTTATCCCCTTCGTCACTGGAATCTGTTTCGTCTTCAGAATAGAATAATCTGAGACCTTTCTTGGCGGCTGATTGCACCTGGAAAATATATCGAAGTATTTTTTATTCAAACTTATTATTCTTCGCAGCTGGAAAATAAAATTCTTCACCACTCCATAAAACATGAAATGCTACAATGAGGTGGAAATAGCAGGGGTTGGCTAGTGATGAAAAGAAAAAAGCGATAGGCTCGTGAGTTTAAGATATATTTCTCAAATGATGTGCCTAGTGTGCCTAATATGTACATAAATATGCTCCACACAGAATCGCTTTGATTAAGAATGATTATCAAATCATTTAAGAAAACACAACAAGCGGGATGAATCATCAGTCAGACATGTCGATTTTATCGGTCATGCCAATTCGGTTGCATTTAAAACGAATCAAGGAGCATTTTGAGAGAAAAGAGCAAGAGTTCTTACGGAGGATGGATAAATCTTAACCAATAAAATCAAGTATAATGATTACCGAATGAGCCCACGGCGTGATATTATATCGATGTTTATCTCTGAGTCTTGGCAATTCCGGTACTGGTCCAAGTTTCGCCGCTCTGGCAACAAGTTCTTCGGCCTGCGCTGGCGGAGCCTCCAAAGTTTCCCTCGCCAACTCTCCCATTACCGAGTAAAACTCATCAGCAGAGTCTACCGCCAAGATGCGACTGGAATAACATTGAATAATGAATATCTAAAACTATAATAATATTAAATTGAATTTTAAATTTTAATAGAATCTTTCTAAAGCACTGATACCGAGACTGAGCTATAGAAACCTGCCCCTATAAGAGACTAGACAATGGTGCTAAATTTAAGTCATGGCTTTATCAGTGTAGTAGTAAATCAATATATTAATATTAAATTAAAAATAATTTTGATTATTCCAAGAATTCTGTTAGGCATCTTCAGACTGACTGTAACTTTGTGACTTCCACAAAGTTACCGCCGAATCTATCGAAAGTATCAATTGATTATGTATGTATGCGTAAACTTTTACCATTTTTGTACATCCATATATATGTATTTCAATGAGTTTAACACGTTCGACAAACAGCTCCTGTTCAATATTCTTCCAATGCAATGCGTCATACAACATATGTTATTTGACCTTGAAAATTTTGAATTTTGTAGAAAATGGTTCTCTAGAAAGAACTGCCGCACACGCTATAGAAAGACACTCTTTAGCAGGGAGCGCTATAGCAGGGTTGATTGTGTATATATGTATCATGTAAGGACACAAATTATAATTCTTTTTTTGTGATTGTTATTGGTCTAAGACCATTCCAAAAATCACTTCAAACATATAGAGCATATTATGAAACGAGTGAGATAATATAGATTTTCACATCAATGTGAATATTTCGAAAATAAGTCCAGAAGACATGTTGATAGTATAATAATCTTACTCCTGAAGAGTGGCCCAGATGGCTAGAGCTGTGGTAAGTAGGACTTCGTCTCCCTCCAAGAAGACCATATCCCACACTCGGAGGACTGCATTCCGTGGTAGACAATTGCAGAAGAGTGTCAAGAACCACTGCATCGTGAACACGTTCGTCAGCGGAGGTTCATAACAGCTTCCTGAAATATTTCGTTACACATGCATATAAAACTGCTCAGAAATATCCAATTTTTTATATAACCAAACAAAAAAAACATTAGCAAATAATTAATGATTTCAAATTTAATTTTAACAGTTCACCGATTGAAATAAGTTTTTCGCTTTTATACGTTTATGCTTAGCCGTCTCATTTTTGGTAGAAAGGCATTGTGTTAAAATAATAAAAGCATTTATTTGTAATTAGTTCGCAACATATTTTGTAAATATTAGCACCGGTTTCGCTTATCGGTCAAAAACGCACACATTTACAAACAAAACACACTTGATACAATAAATATTTTAGATTTTTTTTGTTAGATAATTTAAATTAATTGAACTTTTTCTAAGTGAGACATCTTTACTAATCGGCCATATAGATATAATATATTTGTTAATGGACTATAAAAACATTTTTTTTTTTTTTTTGAAATTAAATTATAAATTATGGATACCTTCTGCAGCACCTTTTTGGAGTTTATCAAGATGTGCTGATAATTTTGGCAATCTTAATCGAAGGAGGTCTCTGAAGACCGCCATGTCAACAGACAGACCCCTCAGATTGTTAGCGAAGTATCCTTCAGGCAGTACCGCTTCTATAAGGTAAATCATCACCTGCAAAATAATGCTTTTTATTATAGATATATTAAAATATTTATTCAATAAAAAAATCCTAGCAAAAAATTTTGCCACCCATTGGTATCATTTTTCAATTCTCAAAAAGCTTTCTTTATTGTGAAAATATATTTCATGAAGCATTCTATCAGGACTGGTATTGGGTCATTATCAGTGAGGAAATTAAAATCAGAGGATTTCATACCATAATAAAAGTTGAATCTTTTATTAACATCTCTATTTTTACGTGAAAGCTAATGCTGTAGTCTTCATAATCAGTACTGAACAAAAATATTTAACTACAGAATTTACCGCTAATCTTTTATCTTAGAGCCTTAGAAAGTACACCTTTAAATTAACTGGCAAATCGAGGGCTCATCAACGTCTTAAAACAGTGATGCACAACCTGCGGGCCTCAATCACCCTTTTACTTCAGAACGTTTTCCGGACAAAATTTTCATTTTTATGTACATATATTAAAAAATCGATAATATAATCTAATGATAATATAATGTTTTACCCATGCGGCCCTCGAACTATCTGAGACTCTACCGCAAAAAAAGGTTGTGCATAACTGTCTTAGATCATTAGTTGTGTTTAGATTTTTTTAATGACCCAATGAAGATGTCAATTCAATCAATATACATTTTTGTACATGATTGTTTAAAAATCACCTTCAAAGAGTCGCTCTCGGATCGATCCATAACTTCCAAAATAAGGGCGGCAAGCATGTTGAAGCCTTGGCAGTATCCAACGTGTTTGTTCCATCTAGAATAAAAATAAAAATGAATTAGTCAAAAAATGTACAATAATTTACAAGCTCAACTTTTGGCACGTTCTAACGCACTCGTCATTGCCAAAGAATTGGTAAATTTTAAAATAGTTTTTCATAAAACCGCAGATATGATAACAAAATGATGAATTGGCACTCTAAAAGCTTTCTGTTGCAACATGGTTATGCTTGGATTCTTTTTCCGTAAAAACGTTTCCTTGACAGGTGAAAAAATATGCGTATATTGTAGTAAGTAGTAGGTACGTGTGGGGCATTTTTTAGTATGCTCCGCGCGTGCGGAAAAATCCACGCTTAGGCTAAACGTCAAATATAGTATTATGAATTACCTCGCATAAGCCAATAAAACTCGCTTCAGAACAGCTTGATTTTCTCGCCCCTCTGTTCCGCAAAATAAAGAACAGCCCGTTCTGTGCAAGTCCTGAAAATTTTAAATATTTTTGACATATTGTATTTCACATATTATATAATTTTGACATATTGTACATATTGTTATATCCCTTTAAATAATTATCATTTATTAATAACTAGCTCACTCGGCGAACTTCGTACCGCTTCAGAATCAAGATATGTTGAGTTAAGTTATAAGCTGAATTTAATTCAGTTTTTATTAAGTTAAAATGAATACTCAATATGAATTTTCTTCAATAAATGTGCAAATATGAAAATGAAAATTTGAATACTTATTCTGGTATTCGGGACGGTGACAAAGCCAGAAAATCAAAGATCATCAAAATCGGTCCAGCCGTTCTCGACTTATAAGTGGTGTAACTAACACGACTTTGCTTTATATATACATATATATATAGATTCAAAAATTAATTATTATAAATTATTAATTCAACCACTTAAAATCAATCAACTCTTTAATAATAGTTCGATAAAACCCAACATTTATTTGAGATATTTCTATGTTATTATCTGGTCAATAGTATTTGCGATACTACATTAAAAATCCCAATAATTATAACAAACCCACTTAATTCATTGAAACTTGTTTACATCAAATTTTCGCTAATTTACACTTTAATAGCAATGAACTTAGTGATCTAATTTTATTTTTGAATATAAACGATACAAACTGTTTACTGCGCGTCAGTTCAAGTACATCCGTACACTTCAGTCAGTCAACGTCATTACCGACAAAACTCACAGAAAAGTACAAAATTCAAATTTGATATTGTATTTCATTGATTTGAATTTAGAACACAGCCGATCGATGATCACTTTTTAGATTATTAGTCGTCAGCGCAAAAATTAGTTGTTATAATTTCAAAACAATTGAATGATATACATATATAAAGCTAAATATCCTTTTAGACATACATAGTTCTTTTTTAAACGTAAAATAAGATTTATACATATATCAAAGGAGAGTAATGGGTTTCAGATTCTGACAGAATCCCATTAGTAATGAAAATCACCGATATCACTGTCGCATAATCTAAAGCTTTACGCTCACCTTATAATGTTGACCTTTTGATAATTGCGACTGCTTTCTGAGAATGTTATACAGATGAACGAAACAATTACCGTGAATAGTATCATTACTTAATTGATACTAATCATCCGTAAAAAGAAATTCGGGATAAAAGATCGCTATGGGTGGCCGACATGTGTTTATTTCAGACAGAAGATAATTTCACGTGACGTCACATGTTTTTATACAAATAATAGTATAATGACAAGCTCGTGTCTCAATTATTCCGATAATAATTGATGTTGTAGAGCTAATTCACTTTTTAAAAATTAATAAAATGGTAATTGAAGATGTGGTTCCGTTTTGATAATCAATTTCATTTTTGCAAGAATGCGGCTCTTTTTAAACAAAACATAATATGCACCTGCTAATAACATTTCTTGAACCAAATTTGAATCCTTTGAATTTTTACTTTTCCATGATCACTTTTAAGGTGTTCACTGTCTATACTTGAGGGAATGGCATTATAATAAAAATAATAACACATCTTTACTACTTATTCAATATTGAATTTAGTGAAATCAGGACCAATTTCGGTCATCGCGAGCATTACCAAATGATAAAAAATAAATAGACGCAGCGTTATTTCTTCAAAAGATAAGCAAACCAAATAGAGGTACGACGAGCATTGATAGAAAGATCAGTTGATAATGCTTGCGATGAGCGGAACCGGTCGGAAACTCAATAAATCAAATGTGGAATAAGTACCAAAAATGTGTTGTTATTTTATTACTTTTCCATAAGTTATTTACGGAAACGATCCGGGTTTCGCCTTTCGGCATCTTCTTTCATTTCAAGTGCACGAATGAACATAAAAAAACTCATTTGACTCAGTCTGACCGATGGTGCCGGAAAGCGAAACACGGTTCGTTAATAAATCAATCAAATTCATCGTTCTGCCCAATTCACAATCATCACACACGTGCTAAATTAATATTCAACAGTGTTAGATAAAAAAATCATTTTACCCAGTTGATTTTTCAACAATTTAAAATATACTCTCACATGAGTAAATTTGAAGTAAAAATATGAAGCCAACATCACCTACTAACCTTTACAATCTGAACACCCAGTTCTGTGTCGTCAGGATTAGTCCATTCGCTAAAACAGGTCTTCTCCGCCTTCTCCCAGTCCACCCCTTTCACCTTCAAATGCTGCTCGGCTAATGTCAGCCACAACTGGAATATGTCAGTAAATTTATTTATTTTTATTGAATTGAAAACTTTTTGATAAACTGATAAAACAGTTTAAACAATAAAGATATCCAACCTCGTACATTTTTTGTTGAATGAATTAGTTTATCTTTAGACGTTTACACTTAATTTTCAGTAAACAATTCTTTGGCACGCTTTTTGTGTTCGTTTTTGTGCGGTTTTTTTATTTAACACAATAAGCTAATTTATAATTCACTTCGTTAACCTTTAACACAAAAAAATATTATTTATTTCGATGATAAAATTCATGTGATTATTCTAAACTACTTTTCTAAAGCTTATATAATCATGATGCAAATGAAAAACTGTGTCTTTATAAAACAGAATCAGTTGGTAGCTCAGTTTCAATATACACTCAAACCTCTTTTTGTGCGATTTCAAAGTTATCCAATTTTTTATTTTTTTAAATATATTTTTGGGACTAAGATTTAACAACGTACTAAACAGCTCGTAATATAAATATATAATATAAAAACAGTACGTGCAAAAACAAGTGTTTCACCTGTTTGTGACCTTGACACGTGCATGCCATTTTTAGTCATAGCTTATATTGTGCGATTCTCCTCGGAACGCATCTACCGCACAAAAAAAAATCAAGTGTTTACATAAAAATATGTTTCTCAATGTACATACATATATCTTGAGCTAGAGATTGATCACATCCTAACCATCGTCGGTAAAATAGTTGAGATAGGTAGGAGCTGGGCCGTCATTAACTCTAAATGGTTACACGGTTCAAGTCACCATATAAAATATAAGTCTTTTTTGCGTTTGTATGTTTTTGTGGAATTCCGCAGAAGGTGGTGGATTCCGTAAGTGAGATATCGACACCTTACTTTGAAGAAGTTCTAACTGCTCTTTTCTTGACACTGTTTTGAGATATGAGTGTTTGAAGTTTCAATTAATTAAAATCCACTTATAACAATGAGCAAGTAATAATGCTTGAAATCACTTTTAAGGTGTTCACTGTCAATACTTGGTGGAAAGGCATTATAATAAAAATAATAAAACATTTTAGTACTTTTCACATGAGATTTATTTCATCAGGACCGGTTTCGCTCATGGCGAGCATTATCAACTGATGACGTTAATGCTCGCCATGAGCGAAGCCGGTCCTGATGAAATAAATCTCATGTGGAAAAAGTACTAAAAATGTTTTATTATTTTTATTATGATGCCTCAAATGACTAATTTTAGGAATATTTTTCACAACTCTTGCTGAGATAATCTGAGATGACTCTTGATAATGGCCTTAAAGGTCTAATGATGAAAATGATGATGATAATCTTAGAACTTTGTCAAAAAATTTAGTAAGTAAAAGTGTGCAGATGCAGTGAAACTCTGGAATTCTGCTAATTCAACCACAGATAATTATGAAATTCATATATACGATAGAATGCGGTAAATACGAGCTTTTCCGACCAAAAGGTCATTTTAGCCAAAAATGTCAATTAGAACATTTTCAAAGAAAAGTAACGATATAATAAACATATGCAGTCTGTGCACGTCTCTACAGGAAGACGTGATGATTTAAAAAAAATACCATACTGATAATTTGCCACGACTGCAAGCGTAAAAGGCATTATTCACGATGAATTTTAATGTTAACATATTCCGCGAAAGTGGCGAAAAAATCTAAAACATCCTTATCCCGGCAAAAAAACGCTCGAATCAAATTTACATAAATACACCTGCTTTTTGAAAATCGTTCGACGTTTGTATTTCTTATTTTAACCCCACTGTATTATTTACGGATTTTTCAGGGAAAATGTTTGAACGGGAGATTTTTAAATCATTTTCTTTCGAAATAACTCGCCTACTATTCCGGGTGGAATTAAATTCAATTCTCCAATACAGTGAATATTTAAAAATAAAATCGGGAGGCTATCGCTAAAAAAACTGATAACTTACTTTAAACTGATGTAATTGAAAATATTCGGTCGCAATTTAAAGTGAGTATGTATTATCAAATGGGTTACGGGGAACGCGGAATACGCGTCGTTCCTCTATGTGCTTAGATTTCCCCCGTAGCAAATGTGTCAAAAACAAAAATAGTTGATACCTTTATTTAGATTAAAATTTTTATCATTAAAATGTTGTTGGCGAAATTCTATTTACCGTAAAAAAACCGAAAACTTACAATGCTACCAATAAAATCACAGCTGATGCCATGTGTCGTTGTTTTTCTTTTTACTTTTGACGAGAGTATCGTACCAAATTAATATTTAAATATTATGCACCATGGTAAGAACAGATCTTTACCACTGTATTTAAAAAAAAATAGCGAGCGGTGAGCGAACCTGTCCTGATCATAATAAAACCAATGTGGAATAAGTATTAAAAATGTATTATTATTTTTATTACTGTGCCATTTCACCAAGTATTTTCAGTGAACACCTTATTATAAATATAATAAAAAATTATATTGTTCATTAGACTGCACGTGTTCTTTTCAAGCATTCTATATACTTATAATAATAGGTGTTGTCATTTTTATGTCATAATGTTTTGAGATATCGTAATTTTATTCAATGCCTTTCGTCCCATCTTGCATTTCAATCTATAAAGTGTCGGGAGCAGAGTAGGTTTTGCAAATCGATATTACAAGAGATTCGCCTACGCTAAAAGCTTTAATATAGACGTCTATAAATGACATTTTCTTCGTTAAAATCTTATGTAAAATCATAATATCATACTACACTACTTTCCAAATACATTTACTAAAAACTCTTTTTGGGTCATTTTTTACTACATTGAAGCAGGGTGAGAGGTACCGTGTTATGGTGTTATTTTATTTTTATTAATGACATCTTTTAATTTATGAAGCGTATTGTATAATTAAATTGATTGCGGAAAATGTATGCTGGTATTGTCATAAAATGAAAGAGTTTGTCGACCTACGAAAAAGCGAAAAAAATCACCCGTGCGTGTTGCCAGACAATAAAGCTAAATGCTACATTCTTTTGTGTCAAATGAAGATTTTGCTTTGGTTGTCATTGGGGGATTTTCTTTACTACATAGCTTACAGAAACCTGATTTATATACCAGATATTTCTAACAAAACAAAAAATGCGGCACATTTAATCGTTTTTTTTAGCAGTATTGGTTACAAAATCTTGCCAGTCAAAATTGTTTTTATTGGTCTTATGATAACATCAATTTTTAGACAAGATATCTTTTATTATTTCTCATAAATGAAAAAAACATAAAACTACATAAAAAAGCAAGAAAATTTAAAGACGGCATTGCTAAAAAAAAAAGTTTTAAAAATTGGAAAAATTATCTTTCAAAGTCAAATAAAAAAAAATGATACAAACATTCGTTTCTGAATATGTCCACATCTCTAGGCAATACATTGATCAACCAAGCATCCCTTACAGATGGCGACTTATAAAACCAACCCTGTTTTGAGCGAGACGAAATGTAGGATAATTGTTAAGAGCTTCGACAGAGTGAAACGATAGAAATCCTAAGCGGATTTGTTTGGGTACCGAATCCATTTCGTGAACAAGGTATCCTTTGTGTTCACTTTTAAGTTACATAAAATCGCCATGTGACGAATTATTTCTTGTATTATGTAAATTATTGAATTATCGTCTCTTCTATGTAAATGATTCAAGACTTGAAGTATTCTAATATTACTGAAAAGCTTTGAATAATACTTTTACGATTATAAAAAACAACGAGCATCGTTAAACTAATGCTCAATCTACAGTTTAAAACGCTTGAAAGTTTGAATGGACACTGTTAGGCGTCGAGTCGTTAGAGACGGAAAACGATAGGCGTCCCGACGCCGCTCGGGGACTCTAATGGCCGTCGAAAAATCGCTGCATCTACTTGCTATATAACGAGCGGCAACTGTAAAGTCATACGACACTTGGCGTGAAACCGCTTCGGATGGCGGTTTTATAATATATCATTTAAAATAAACATGTCAAAGTTCAACCTGAGCCTATATTCGTTCAAGATTTCATTAACAACGGTTTACAAATTCAATTTGAATTTGAGATGGATTCTATTTCATATATTTATTTATTTTACTAATGAAAAACCGCTTACTTGTTTTGTTGCGAGCAAAGAAGAAAATAAAAATACGTTTCGCTTATTACTAATTTGTCGGATTTACTGATGTAATAAGAAAGTAAGATTGACTCGGAGGCAATTCTAGCGAAGAGTTTCCCGACAAACACGTAGATATTTAAAATGGCACAGATCTCAAGTATGAAATTGAAGAAAGACATTTCATATATGTATGATTTTCAGCCTTTAACTTAACGCTAATCAAAACGCTTATTTTTAGCTTACAAATCCAGATAACACATAAAGGCATGTATATAATCGGAGCAAGTCGAGTCTAAATATAATAATCACTTCTGCCGTGACAATCTGTCGATTCTTCTGAATCAATTTGTGGGTGTAGGGACATACGGGCGAAACTACAAAAATGGCTGTTTTGAGTTAAATATGGCATTGTCTTGCTCAAATGCATATCTATAAGATATAAAAATATGAAACTTGTACGAAGAGCGGCTTGCCAGATATTGCTCGGCTTTCCTGCAAATCCGTACGAACAAAGTTTAACATTGAAAACCGTTTTGCCATTTATCTCAGTTCGTTGTTTTTGTAGTTTGATCGTATGTCCCTACACCCACGATGTGTAAACCCGAGGCTGTTTTTTTTATGATATGTTTTATGATGATTTAATTGTCTCTTTTTATGAATCTACTTTGTTTTTTGTTATATTAGCTGATTTTGTTTCATTGAAGCAAATCAAAATTGTAGGTCGACAAATCATCGACTTGGGCCATTGGGCCAGTATAATTTCCCTGATCGTGACCAGTGAAATCATATTGTCGTACAAATCTATTGGTTGACACATTTTCACTGTGGCCAGTCAGTGTAAATATATTCTTACTTGTGAGAGTATATTTTCACTAAGAATACAGTTTCACTGTAATATATACATATCATTATATTCCGTTTTAAAGTCATTAATAATATTAATGAATGGATATGGATACTTTTAACTGTACATAATTTGCAATGATGGTTGCGAGTCAATCTCTCAAACCCTTTCACTGTAATATATGTTCCAAATGTATGTTGACTTGTTGAGATTTAAGTTCAGCGCAAATATCAAGGGGGAAATGACAGTGAGAGGCCGCTAATGAGGGAAGAGATCTTATTAATTAAGTTAGTTTTAATAAAAACCTTTCGGCGAAAATCCGTCGGTATGCCAGCTGGTAGCCTAGCGACCAGCCTCATGGCCCGCAACCACTCGGCCCAGCCACTGGCTCCTTCCCGGGGCGACACCGTAAACCGCATGTCTGCTTCTTCGCCTGTAAAAACAAAAAAAACAATATTTCATATAATAAATATTTCTAAATAAAAAAGTACAATATAAAAAATCATATTGACTTTCAAGTAACAACATTGAAAAAAAATTAAATTAAGTAGTATGTGTAATTATTTCACATAAAACATACTGTCACCACTTAAAGCCTTTCGACGCGTTACTATAAATACACTATATGTAACATTGGTGTGGAATGTTCCTGTTAAACTCATATTATCGATTTTTTTCACTTCAGGGATCAATTATGAAATCGTACAGTTATAGCATGCAAGATTTTTGCCTTCCCTTAAATTTGCTAGCTTAATTCTTTATATGTATACTATTTTTAGACTTCCCCAGTTTCCGCGTTTTCTTCTTAAAGGTATAGGAAACTCATACCATAACAAATCAAACTGAGTATTAAATTTAAGCATACATACATACACTAGTTGGAAAGACCGCAATGAGATTCATTGACTCAAATTAGTGTTATTAATGATTCAAGAGTTAGACAAACTAACCTACATTTCGCAATAGGTGACGTGATTTTTTCGATGGAGTCGACTGTAACATTGTACAAATTCATTTAAATAAAACTTGAAAGAATCGTTATTCAACTGGTTTTCTCATTATCTGTGACTCTATTATCGTCATTTGATAGATATTATCATATTTATTTTTTACAATTCGGCCCCTATAGAAGAAACGCGTCCCGATTTTTGCTGGTTTTGAGTTATGACTGCGACTAGATACAACCTAATATGTTATGTTGTATCAATGAGTCAAATCAATAAGAGAATTAGATTCGAAGATATATCAATGCGTATCAAAATCCTTAAAAGAACACATTTGAATTCATAGCTATTTTATGTTTGGCAAATAAATCAGTAAGCCAATGCATCATTTTTCAATACAATGAAAAAATATGTATCTTTTAAGACATCTGATGAAACCTGTTTTTTGACTTTCCTGAAAATTAGAGAAAAATGAGAAATGAATTACATATTATTAATTAGTATTTTTATTTGATCACGAAAATGTTAAGACAACAGTTGCATCATAAAAGTCAAATTTTTATTGATTTTTTACTTGGTTAATAGTATGAATACATGGAAAGATTATTATAGAAAAATACATTAATTTATAAAACATATCGCCTAAATAAAATGAATGTATCGTGTAATATTAGAGCATTTTATTACGGCGAATATTGTGCATATTGTATTTTAATATACATTCTGCGCCTCAATATAAACGAAAAAAAACATTTCTTGCCACAACTGTACTTTGCACCAGTAGAAGACTTGCATAATAAATGAGATCCTATATTTCGTAGACAAGATTAGAATTTACCTTCGCCGAGGAAGCTCAGTGTAATATTAATAATAAAAATTATATTTCTTCCCTTAAATATGATATATAGAGCAATTCATAATAATATTAATTTTCTGACGCACACTCTTTTCACTTAATTAAATTGTGCATAACGTAATAATTCTAAATATATATTTCACAAAATTTTGCCACCCAATTTTTAGGAGAAAAACTTTTTCTGCATCTTATATTGCCAAGATTTCATTTTCATTTTGTATACGGTATATTTAAAAAGAGAGAAATTAAAAGAAATATATGCGTCTATCACTGGGAAAGGAAAGTCAATTTAAAAGAAAATTAAATACGTTCGGAAAATCTTGAAGAATAAATTTAAAAAATAATTACTTAAGTATACGAGTATTTTAATGTTACATACTTTCGATTATTATAATAGATTTGTATTTTTTGTAGAGCCTGGTCATATGCTAATATTTAAATCCTCTTTATAACTGTGTAAGTAAGCATAACAAAAATATGTATTATAAATTATATTATTATAAGAGAATTCCGAAAGGTTAAATAAAGCTCAGATTTTTGTTTGCGTTTTGTGCAGATATTTATTAACGGCAATGAAAATCCAGCTTTCTTCAGGCTCATCAAAACGATGGTACTCAAACTTTTTAAAATATAAACCAAAATATTTTATTTTTGTATTTATCGACAATTATTAATTTTTATAATTCAGGAAGCTCAAAACTAGACTAGAACTTTAGAATACACCTTTTGTCTCTACCAATATCAAATTAGTCTTATTAAAAAATCAATTATCATTTTTGTTGATAATGATTGTACTCACATCACAAATCGTGAAGAAACTTACAAGCTAGACTAACATATCTTTCAAATTATTCATTAAATTCATTTTAACTCATAATACAAATAATATATGTAGAATATATCGATTGGTGAATTCACATTGTGAATATTGCATAAAAATGAATAGCAATTTTATTATTTCATCATATTTATTTATATTTCGGATATGTATATTAATTTCCTTTTTGAAACGTTGCACTACTCTTATTTCACCAAAACAAAGGAAAAAATATTTTTCAAAACAAAATTACGATGGCCAAGTCCAAACCCAATATGGAAGACCCAAATAAATTGTCCCGATTTTCAATAGACAACTTCGCACTGAAAAGCTTCCTTCCGCCCGTGCGTGCTTGGATCATATAATTTTATGGCCGTAGTGATTTTGAATATAATTTTATCCGTGAAATAGCCCAATACATATTTTCAGATACAACTACATATACGACTTAGAGTATTATTTAAAATACATTTAATTAATTAAACATTCGAAATAAATTTGGCTTTTTTTGTGTAAGTTGGAATTTTCAAAGATCAATTTAAATAAAAAATGAACATGAAAATAAATAAAATTGCAAAAGCTCAAAAGAAAAATAATTGATTTTAAACATGATAACGCAGCTTTCTTTAATATCATGAAAAAGTTTTTGAAATTCGGTAGCAAAAGTTTTTGTTTTTATACAGTTTTGTTTGTATTTAAGTTGAAAGATGAAACACAGATGAGAACGAAATTACCTTTGAAAGAATCGCAATTTTACTAAAGTAATATTTTGGCTGTGATGGCATATTTCATCTAAGTTTCTTATGTTTGCAAATAATGAAATGAGGGAAATAGATAGATACTGTGTGCTAGTCGAGATCTAAATTGTAATAGATATTTGCTCACGAACAGTTTCATGAGATTGTTATCGCATCATCTTTGTCGTAAATGGAAGCAGTTACTGCAAACTAACTGCTTTTTCGAGCACGAAATATAAGGAAAACTGTTTATACAGTGGGTAAAGTAGCATCCATCTTGCACTTCATAATATATCTTTATGTTAAATCATTTAAATTAATTAAAATTATCCAGCCGAGGTTGGGAAAACTAAACAATATTATTTTACGCGAAATATTTGATACGCAATCTGCAAACCATCTCATAAAGCAATTGCATAACATAACTTCAAGCCATTACGGAAGAATAATGCAATTTTAAGTAAATCAACTTTATACAATACTTATTAACGTTCATTCCCACTCAATAAAAACACAGATTAGCTTTCACTTCGAGAAATGCCTAAAATCAATTTGTCACATTTAATAATTATTTTTATAATATAAAATTAGGATGTTAAAACAGAAGAGAAGATCTATTGTGTACCATGTCTACACCAGTATATATATATATTATAGATAAGTTAATGTATGTTTAAACATAGTTCTGATGATAGCGTAAACCGAAATAGCTGACAACCATATACCTATCATATAATTTATGTAGAAATAAAACATATTGCTATTTTTTCACCGTGTCATCGTTTGTCAGACTATGGCTAAAAAGAACGGGAATATAGTAGATATATTTTCGGGAAATAATCTTTGAAACTACTCGGCAGTAGCTTTAACTATAATACGTAAGTAACCTTATGGGCATTTTACGTAATCGCCGTTGTTAAAAAAACCTACGCTAGAAAACTCATTAGCCTCTTGAATCCCCAAAACTCATTTTAATATTTCACCTGACTGTACCGGATGGCCTCTAAGCGATTAATGAAAGTTTTTTGATAGTTTATTTCCACACAAAGTAATGGTCTGCAAACAATCTCCCATACGTTTCTGCCCACACTAAACGTGACCGAAGACCTTGTTTGTATATTACTTTGTGTAGAAGAAAATTAATTTTATTTGAATTTACATGACGCAAATGAACAAAGTGGTATATGGCAGATGAAGGGGGAATAAAAGATGAAGGTCACATAATATATACGTTTGAAAATTTACCGCACGGTTTCACAGATAATTTTAATTAATGTCATCTGAATACTGGAGCCACAGGGGTTGTGTGGATACAAAAAGTTGAAAGCCCATTCATCCTTATATTCTCTTTTAAATTAAAATACCTTATAAAAGGTACGCTTTTACGTTTGAATGATAATAAAAAGTAATGGAAAAGAAAAATTCTTGATTTTAAAGTCACTTAAATAAGTCTTTTAAATAAAAAAAAGTTAAGTAGATCTCAGCATGTGAAACGATTAATTTATTTTTAAATGGCTTTCCGTGCAGACTATCAAAAAAAGCTATCATAATTTTTTTAAAACGTTATTAAATTTTGTTGTAAAATGAGTAACTTTTGAGTAGGTATATTTTTCTGTATCAGAGTTAATTTAAGAACAATTGAGTAAAAGCAATTGCCAATTCCTATTTTATGTTGAGTTTTACTAACTAATTGGTAAATAATAAGAACGTTACGAACATACGTTAGGAATTATTTTGACAATTATATTAGTAAATGAAATGGTAAAATTGACAATGTCGTACAGATATGATACAATTCAACTTTTATCTAATAGCAATCTCAAGTGTATGGAGTGGAAATTCTTTTTTACATCATAAATTTCAGGAGAAAATCACCTCTAAAGTCACATCATCAGTATTCATCATAAATTAACACACAATCTTTTCAATATTTATATATTATTTTTATTTGAATTTGCGTTGTTCTAAATATTTACTGAAAGCTGTTTTTTTGTTCTAATTTAACTTTATGTAGAATATCAATTACTTATTCAGTTCAGGATGATCAAGTACAACAAAATAAGTAGAACAAAATGTATTATTTCAATCAGCTATATCGTATCATTCAATCTCATAATTGATTATATATTTCTCAATGTACACGGACTTTCTAATTAATTTATTGATTAAAAGATTTCACAGTATCAGATTTTAAGGAAGAAAAGGTTGGTATTAATCTAAGAAAAGCTGTTCATACACGCACATATTTACTATAGAGAGATTCAATATCGAAAATTATGTTATACAAATATTATTTTTGGAAAAATATAACATAATGAAGCACCATAACATATTGTGGACTATTTTTTTTCGATAATAATGCAACACGAATTACGTTCTAAGTAATATGAGATAGTATAAATAATTGTTCTGATAATGCAAAATGACTTTGGTTGGACATAAACAGCAAAATGCTATATCAGATTCTTAGCAAACTACCCTTGGTCCCGGAAGATATGTATGTACACATATTGATACTTCGATGCTATCTTCATCACTAGATTTTAAATAATAATAATTTATAGCTGGTGTTACCTTACATACCACATGCAACAGAGTCTAGATAAAGCGCCCATTAAAGCTCCATAAAGCCGACTCATTTAAATGATTTGGTTTATAAAAAAATGACATTTACTCAAATCTTCAATCGCTATGTCGCTTTGTATGTATGATCCAAATAAAATAAATATTTGTATGTATTTAAATTTCACTGCGGTCCCATCAAAATAAAACCTAGTCTAGATGTCTCGAATAATCTTTCTCTAAGTCCATTTATATGATTACATCGACAAATGCTGTATGATACTACGCAACGATACATAAGTCTCTCTACACGCGTGCTGTATATTGCAAGTCTCCATGTTAATATACGAGAGTGATAATATAATCGACAATCGATTAATCGCTACATCGTAGAAAAAGATAATGCCGTGAGAAAGCTACGCATCAAAATAGCCTATCAGCGTTACATGTAATTTTAATGATAAGTAATAGTTATCATTTAACATCAATTTAATAACGTTCATAATAATGGAAAAACATGATTTAGTAAAAAGAAAATATTACATATTTGACAGTATGTTACCAATGCTAAGCTGAACGAAATCGGCCATCTTCAAAATATATGTACATATTGATAAATGTACTACTGATTTCTTTTCTCATGTTACTCGTATTTGTATCCACCACCACCTTCTACAGATTTACATCGTGTTATATCTACTGAATTATATTTCAAATTCAATGATTCTGTGAAGTGTGCATATATTAAGTGAACTAAAGCATTGCCAGATTTTTATTGAAATATATCATAAATACATTTTGAATTCAATTTCACAAACCATATTTAAAATTTAAAAATGAATTATTAAAAAAAATAGAAAGCTTTTCGCCTCATTATATTTTTTAACTAATTTCAAATCTTTTAGGGTTAACTCATAGAAACTGGATATTTATTTTAGTAAGAGAAACCTCATAAAGCTTTTAACTGTATGGAAAGAGATGCTGGAATCATACCCAAAATTGTATTATACATAAACACATTCTTCAGCTTCGACAAAAGTTGAAGAATATTTGCAAATGTTGTAATCGGTATAAGCAATACGAAAGAGCAACGATACACGATTAGATTGAACCAATAAAAAGTTACAAATCAAATGCTTTATATACTTCATCGTAATATTTTGTATTTTACAAAACACAATACATCGTAGGAATCATATTTCACAATTTGTTTTGTTTAAAGGTAAATAACAAAAAACTTCCTTATCACGTATGTGTGTATTTTTCTTGTTTACAAAATGGGTCTCGTATTTCGGTTGAGTTTTGGTGGTCTCGGGTCTCGGGTCTCGGATAACTTTATTTTGAAGTCCCAGGACTCGAGATTCCCGGGTTATGTCGACACAGAAACTCTCATAAATAATACCCACTAAATAATTCAAAGTATTTTGTCATCATCGTGAAAGCGTCTTGATAAATTGTTACGAGAAATACTTTTTTTCCTTCTGGTCCATCTATTTCGCTCCGAATTATTGCTGGCGGACTTCTGCTATGCGTCTTTATTCCTTGGGTAATCTTATTGAGTTTACTTTTTTGACGATTTTTCATTAAACTAGCGGCGTATGGATTCTCCTTCTCATTTTGTTTGATTGTGTGTTAATACATTTTTAAAACATGTTATGATATAATCTAATCTGTACATGATTTCGTATTACCTGAATATATCGTGACCTATAATCATCATGTTATATCGATGAAAATTAGTGTTTCATAAAACCATTTCCTTTGATTGCGTTTATTTATAATTTATTTTCCAGGTTATCAATATTTTGTTTTATAATTGTATCAATCCTTTTATTATAATTGACAAATGTATGCAGAAAACGATAAATTCAAATGACTAATTTTACTTTTCCCAAACACACCAGACAGGTCATGGTTTCTAAAATTGAATTGATAATTTTGTTGTATTCACGTATTGCATAACAATGTGATCAAATAAAATTTAAAATAACTTTGAATTTTCCACGTATTGTGCTCCTGTTCATGGCACGTGTTTCGCCTCTTTCAGAAGCATCTTCAGACTATCTTACTATCACAAATGTTGTTTAAGTAATTACTTCCGTCTAAGTCATGGGTGGCCAACCTTTTCAGCAGCCGGGCCAAATTTTGGAAATGAGATTTCCTACCGGGCCATACAACAAAATATTTTTTTTTATTCAAAGCAAACAGGAAAGCCGCTAATGCCGCTAATTCTTCTATTTTGTTCAGATAAACATCAACACGTCTGCTAAAAATTGCCTTTTGGGTGTTATCTGGTAGGTCTGTGCTTTCATCCAATGCTAGAGCATAAAATATGAACTTGGATATTCGATTTCTCCAATTATCTTCAATATGGCTTCTAATGTCGTCGACACGCCAAGTCACAATACAGGCTTATTTTTGAGAAATTTACTTCTTTAGAAAATTGGTGTTATGTACACTAAAAGAAAAAAATGTGTGCATATGCTCCGCGGGCCACAGGTAGACACTCGCGGGCCCCGCGTTGGCCACCCTTGGTCTAAGTAATCCATCGATAGTATTAGGTCTTGTTATTACTATAATATAATACTTCATGATTCTCTTGATATGCGGAAAACACAATACATATATATTTTATTCCCTCTACCCTAAATATAAACTGAATATTTTTTACAAAAAATACTTTAGCATAAAGGGTTACATTATATTCGGTGTTATACGGTATGTGGATAATAAAACAGAATACAGGGAGACTCTCTTTTACACGAGTTTATTGGTTCATTACGTACATTATAGTATGAAACAACAAGACTATAAATTTAATCGCGTAAGTCAGCTATTTATGTATGGCCGGTCCGTGGTGCAGTGGTCAACGTCGTTGGCTACCATGTCGGACCGACCGGGTTCGATTCCCGGTACGAGCAGATTATAATAGACGATAAATCTTTTATGCTCAGAGGCAATGTGTTGTTGAAAATTCCTTCTCAACTTTCCGATCCCAAAGAGCAACGCATAGTAACAGCGATTAGCTAACCAATAGTCGTGCCCTAGTCCTCCATCTCTACTCTCTAACTGAGTGAAAGGCAGTTCTCGTAGAAAAACATATGTTGAGATAAATTTCGTGAGGATTCCATATGCTCCAAGTTGGGAGGGGACATCATTTATTTAAAAAAAAACGTTATTTATAATTATCTTAAAAAGCGAACTTATTTATTAAGTCGACACATAGTAACCAAATTGATGTTTTAATGCTTTGAGGATACATTTACTAACATATGCAAATTTATTTAGATAAATTTGTGTACAAATATATATCGATATTGATATTTTCAATTGAGGTGCATTAGGCTGAAAACCATTTTCATTCAAATTATTTCTCGTTGAGAGATCAGGCATTTACTTATTTTTTATCATCCTCAGACAAAATGAAGCAGTATTTTTATGTATTGAATTAATCCTTTTAATGAAAAGGAAAAGGTAAAAAAGTTTTTACTTCTGAAACCATGTTCCTGTTAAGTAAAGCATGAAGCTATTCAAACGGTAATCTTTCTCCACACTTAACTCCACTCCGTTGCTTCTGTAGAAATTGTATTTTTTCTGAAATTAACCCTAGGGTTTCGAAATTAAAAAATCTTTTAGAAGAAATTTATTTTTAGCAAATTTATGTTTGTTTATTCATCGTAAACATAAACGAATTCTGTATATTCTTGTATTTATGATTATGCACACATAAATATGTAATAAAAATCGTTTCATATATGAATTTATTTAATAATACGTTAATTATGTAATTAATCAATGCTTGTGGACAATACTATTTAATGCACTTATTGTTGGCTTTCAAGTTGTTAATAATAATTCATACTTAATTGATTTTTGATGTTATAGCTTGCATTGTTAAGAGGTCTTCAACATTTTAATAATAGTCTATTTTTCTTGTATTTTGCTTCAATTTATTTGCTTAGTTGTAATACCAATTGTTTGTCATACCTTATATTTCTTACTTAACTTTTGTATAAATATCACTGTTTTGTTGTATTTCTTATCAGTTGACAATGCACGCCATGAGCGAAACCGGTCCTGATCCAATAAATTTTATGTGGAATAAATACTAAAAATGTTTTATTATTTTTATTGTAATGCCATTCCACCAAGTATTGACAGTGAACACCTTAAAAGTTTTTATTATCATTAAATCCGACTCTTAATGTTTCTGGATTGAAGATTTTTTTTTTACGAAATAAAATAAATCAATTTGTACGACGTAGCACATTTTGTACAAAATATTCGATATTATTGTTTCCACTTTTAAAATGATAAGTAAGTGTTTAAGAATCCATAAAAATAAAATATATCAATGGGCTTATTATTATTTCAATTCGATTATGAAGATTTTTTTTTAAAATTGCTTATTTTTATTATTAAGCAGTAGAATTTTTCCTGCAAAAAATATATGCATATGCAATATATCAAATTAATTTATGTATGTATGAGATAATTTAATATAGGTTAGAGGTTAGAGCATTTGAGGTAAAGTGCTTTTCGAGCTTTGCCGAATTTGATTATGAATTTCGGTCATAAATTATTCAGTGACTTCGAAATAGACATTATAATAAACATGACGCACATACAATGCATATAGAATGAGGAAGCGAAGCCATAGATCTCGAGAAACCGTGGGAAATGGCAAAAATTATTGACAGGGCCGTATTAAGAGAGCAGGGAAGCATTCGAAAATGTACACGAGTTACATGAAATTATCTTGATGCGCAATAATGGACATCCCAAACTTAATGAGTAGCGACTATGTTTCGACAATATTTCAAAGCATTCATATCGAGATATTTCGCGTCACTATTATGCTAAGTTTATATCATAATACTGTAATAAGTCATCGATGTTTGACTCGGTCCGTGGTGCAGTGGTCAAAGTCGATAGCCGTGTCGGACCGCCCGGGTTCGATTCCCGGTACGAGCAGATATTTTCAGTCGATAAATCGATTCTGCTCAGAGGCAATGGGTGTCTGTGTTTTTAAATCCCTTCCCACCTTTCCGATCCCAAAGAGCGACGCATAGTGACAGCGATTAGCTAATCATTTGTCCTGTCCTAGTCCTCGTATCCTTTACATCCCTACTCTCTTCGAAAAGCGAGGTTGAGCAACTGAGTAACCAGTAGTTCTCGTAAAAAACATATGTTGAGATAAACTCTCCAAGTTGGGAGCGGACATGGTTAAAAAAAGGACAAAATTCAATCGATTCCAATATCAAATTGGAATCGATTGAATTGTGTACTTTTCCGTGAGTTTTGTTGCTAACGGCATTTCAAGTGCACAGATGTACCTGAACTGACGCGTAGTAAACATTTTGTATCGTTTATATACAAACATAAAACTAGATCACTAAGAGTTTACTTGTTACTAACGTAATCCATATGAATTAGCGAAAATTGTATGTAAATGAATTATGTGGGTGTTATTGTTAATAATGATCAAATAATAACATAGAAATATCGTTAAATAAATTTGGGTTAGTATAAATTGAAAGAATACGCTGATTTTACAGTTAATTTCATCTATGGGCTTTGCTCGATATACTGCAAGCGTGCCTTAATCGTAGCATTAGCGCACAAAGCCCCGCGATAATCGCCTGCACCCTTCACCAAATCTTGCTGAACTAAGTTGACAGATTTACCGTCCGTAGCTATTTACAACAGCTCTACTATCGCGGGGTTTCATGGTGAAGGTTACCTAGATCTGATAGACCTTATGCATGTGAGGGTTCGCGTAAATTTGAGATTGGTGCCGCAGTGAGTGCGTCAGAGGCTTCTGATTAAGAGCGCTTGGCACGATGATTTTTACAGTATGTTTAATATGAGAATACCACAGAATGCTAACCACATCGGTCTTTAGATAGACAGTAAAAAATAAGTCGATTCGACCAACGGTAGGACGAAGAAGAAACTGTCATGATTTCACAATACCTCTTTTAGTGCGACTTTTTTTGTGCGATTTCAAAGTTATGCGGTTTTTATTAATGCATTTTTTTAATTGTACAAACATATCTAATACCGTATCAACGCGTTGTTCCCATACTGTACGTGCAAAATTGATTGTTTCACATGTTTATTACAATGTGACATTGTGCCACGTGCGTCCTTGTAAGTACATGTTATTTTCCCATATTAAACCATAGCTTTTTTTGTACTATTTTGTTTAGTGCAATTTTCCACAGAACGCAACTTACATACAAAAAAAGGTTTAGGTGTGCGAAAGTAGATTATGTTTCAATTCTCAAGACACTACTAAAAGTTAAAATCTAAAGAATGGTGTGAAATAAGTGGTTTTCATGTTTCTTCGATTCGGTCCTGCCTGTTCAAAGACCAAAATAAGATGGCACATTTTGCTGACGTCTTTACATCCCTCGAGGACTCTAAGGAGATGACTATATCTTTACATGAACATGCGGTGTATTTATTATAAAGAGCAATTTCTGTTTGTGCCAGTCTTTGGGTCCCCTCTGCGCAAAAAAGTAAGAACTTTTACTTTATTTTGTAACTACTTAAAAACAACTTAAGTAAAAAAAATCACGAGTTTCTACAAATTTTTGACAAACTAGAGAAGTTCCATATCATTTTTCAATACATGAATACCAAATAAGTAGCAGGATAACGTTAGTTAGAGACGTCTTTAAATAACATAAACATAAATGATTAAAAAAAAAACAGTTATAATTTCAGTATTTTTTCTGATATCAATCAGTGTTTCTCAGAGTCCTTGTAAAATCAAAAGATCCGAAACATCTCAATTGTCAATCATCTGAAACTTAGAATTGAATAGAAGGAAAAACTTTCGCCACATTGTGTGCCCATTCGACTCTACGTCTAATTTTAGGTGGGAAACGCCAGCTAATATTTGAAATCTTGGGTTTGGGTGTTATGTTGTGTTTTCTAATGAATAAGTATTCTAATACGGAAAGAAAAATAACAATGTATTTTAATTCTACATAAATTATTTTTAAATATTTGTTGATGGCTATTTCGGCTTACGCCTTCGTCAGAACTAGAACAGAGCGTAAGCCGAAATAGCTATCAACAAATATTTATAGAATTAAAATACATTGTTATTTTTCTTTCCGTATTATAATGGAGTTCTACCAAGTAAATGCCTACTCAATCAATAATAAGTATTCTCTTTATTTGACGTGCTATAGATTTTAAAATACATATATATAACACACTCTGATTTATTTTATTATACTTTAAATTTTTAAAAGGATGGGAGAATACTAAGAGAAATTAATTTAAAACGTATTATTAATTTGAGACAATGTCATCGACCTTTTATTCAGCTTCTTTCACAAACGTAAATTTTTTTTCAAATTTAGCTGATGATTAATATACCATGGTCATGGGTATTACTTAACAAATGTAAAACCAACAACTAAAAAAATTCTAGAAAAATGCATTGTTTTACGTGAATACATGACTAGTAGGTTAACTATTAACCATCCAATAAATAATTACAAAGTAGACAAAACATGTAAAAATGATTCAATTGTTTTAGTCAACACAAGCAAGAATTACTCGCTATGGAAGAGTGTAAATAATTAATTCAATAAAATCGACTCACAGCTACATATAATTATGTTCATGCAAATTTTTTCGAAAATATATTATTCCAGTTTTGGGTTTTTGTATTTCAGGCGTATTCAAACTTATGTGATCAATTGTATGAAAAATAATAATTAAATATTATTAGTAGGGAGGGGTAAATGAGAAGCTTCGTGTTCTTGTATCGGAAGCTTAGAACTCATTCATTCGTATAAGTTGTTTTTATTCACAATTACCCTTCGTTAACGCATGTGTATTCTTGTTTATTTTTCGCGTAATTAAAATAATGTCAAACTCACCGGCGCTCTGCTTGGACGACCCTGCCAGGCTCTTGAGTGAATTAAACAGCCCGCTCATGTGTACGAGCGCTTTTCCCTGGCGGCCATCGGCGGCCCGCGGCCCAGCCTAAGTCCCTGCGCTACCGCAAGCTCATCACAAGACCCCAGCCCCTTGTCGAGAGCCTTTGGCGCCGGCGAAACGAGAACAGATATGATTTTGGAATGTTTACGCACTGATTACGCACCATTTAGGGGTGAATCCATCCCCGTTCCGTCCACTTTCAAAGACAAATAAGCACCCTAAAACTTTATAACTACACTAACAAAACACTGTATATCCGCAAAAATTTACTGCAATAAAACATCAAATTTGAATTTAAAGTTTTTTTCTAGGACTTTAACATTTATTTTATAAATATCTGAACGGGTGACAAGTATTTTAAAGTAATCTTGATGATTAACTTAAAAAAATTAAACTAAATATCAATTGAAATTGGTCACATTTAACGAAACCAGTCCCAACCATTACCAAATATACGATCACAAAGAATGTTTTATTTATTGGAATAAAATGACTTTTCGCCAATAATTAAAACAGACAGTTAAAAGTGAAAATATCGTATCTTCATCCGAAACGTGTATTTGATTTTGAAAATCATTTCACATGAAAAAACGTTTCTATATTACATATATTTCGTATATAGTTATTCAAATTATTAATCTTATAGATCGTAAAATAAATTTGAATATTTCACTAAAAAGCTCGGCTAAAATTCTAACCCAAAAGTCACATTTTTGCAAACAAAGCTTATAAGTAGGCTAGCGCGATTTTTTCCATGATCGAATTACATAAAAAACGACCTACAAAATATCAATTAAAAATAGTCTCGATATGTAACTACTTTAGTGACTTCCTGAAATAGAATTTTCTATCCGCTTTGAATATTTACCTGAATTCGGAACTCTAATATTCATCTGAAAGAACGTTATACCAATTATGAATAAAACTCTTTTAATTTAGATAGTTTATACATTTAACTTTAGTTAGTTGAATGTGAAGATATTATGGTACGTCATTTTTTAAAAATCACTTATTTCCACTATCATTTTTATAAAGCATTTTGAAAACAAGATTTTTTGTAACATTTTCATTTATTAAATGATACTTTAACAATTTATAAATAAATTTAAAAAATTAGCAAGAACCTTGACTTTAGCACATAAACATAGCATATACGTTTTAAGCTATCGAGCTTTATTGACACTGTTTTTAATAACACACAGAGATTTAGAAATGAAACTCTCTATTTAAATAAAACTCACGGTAACAAAAAATCAATTTCAGAGAATCTCTTTGAAGCACGGGTATAATTTTGACAAAATTTTATAGGTTGTACTGCGATTGAAGTGTGTATTTTTGGCTAAAGCTTGCAAGAACCGTTCGTGCTTCATAGCGGTGTATAGAGAATGACGTCGGTTGCCCAAACCAGCTGTGTAGATGAAAATGTGGGCGGGCGCCGTATCGGAAAACAAAATACAGCGGCAGCGCAATCGATCCGCCTTCAGACTGTCAGCTAAATTCCGAGACGAGCCCCATACGCGGAACACTTAAAAAACAAACATCTTCATACATCTACCATCTTCCGGCTAAGGGAGAGAAAAAAGGATGGACATATCACGTATGTCTAGTGCTATTCCTTAAAGTTGTGTATTTAAGGGTGGTCTGGAAAATGAAATGCAAGATCGCACACAAACATCGCTTTTCATGTGTGCGTTTGCTTTGTCGAGTACTGCAAAAAAGAGGGAGACAGAAATATCTACGTTCAGTGAATCGCCGTGAGAGTTTTCACTCGTCGTTGAAGGCCTGAAAGAGACAGGTATATTGAATTGAAGTACTCGCCATTTCCCCCCTGGCGGCAGTGCGCCTAACTATTCATAGTAATGTATGTATAAAATTTATAAAGATATGCCTTTATCAATTGAATAAAATACGCTATAAATATATATTGTGTGGAAATGACCACATGTTAAAGGGCCTTAATGGTTCATTAAATTTTAATCCTCATTAGCAACAGCGCTAATATTGAGAGAAGAAAGAAATCTGCACTAGTCCTTTTCCTCTGTACGAGAAATGAAAGAGACGCCACCAGAAACCTGCAGTATTGATCTCATTGGCGGGAATATAGCTTTTTTTAAATGTAAGAATTTCACTTTCGGCGGGAAATTTCATATCAATTAGGTAGGGGAATACGCATGTCTGGAGTAGAATGACGCAGGCAAGCTCGTGTGTTAGTTGGTTTTATTTTTAAAATAGTAAGAGACGCTAATTTACACGATTGACTTTCTTAAGAATTTTATTTTGATGAATATAATTTTATTTTGTTTAAATATTTTATGAATAGACGCGAATCCCTATGGCAATAGATTAAGTATGACAAATTTATATTATTCTTAAATACGCAATAGCATGATTTAATAGATTTAATAAATACATGGTTTAAGCGATTTTTTCTGTAAATTAAAAAAATATAGTAGGACAGAAAATATTATTTTTTTTACTTGAGATCATGCCTATCCATCAAGAATTGGCAGTAAACACCATTAATCACTTCCCCGGCAAATTATTTTAACAAAAAAATCTTTTTTATTTCCTTTTAATTTGAAGCATATAAATATTATATTTATTAAAAAAAAAAAGTTTTTTACACTATTCTATAATAAGTCTATTTTTACATTTTCTTTTTATTTATTATTTTTTTCTTAGAATATTATATGTACATATTATATACATAATACCATATCATGAAATAGTCTCATACAATGTCAGAAATCGTGAAATTACATGTAACACGCCGAAAATCGAACGACGATTTTAAAATGCTCATATGGGCTTCGGGTATCACACGTATTTGCGTGAGCGCCGAAATTGGATCACTTTTTTTACACGTAATCGTGTGAACGCCGGGGAAGCGGTTTTAAGCTGATTTATGACTAATTTTATTTATGTACATATTAATAGATAATAAACATTTGTTTAGAGTAGCAGTTAAAGATAACATATTATTTGTATTCAAATAAAACTTTGAATAAACTTCGTAGCTCAACTCATTATGCTACGGCACAGGAATCTCTAGTAAGAAAATTTGTTTCCAAGCTTTTGCCGATTTCGCAAGGGTGTCGTTATATTGGGTTCGGATATTTACATGGAATTTGATATTAATAAATATTTTTACCATAGACAATTGTTAATCATTAATATTTATACTCCACTCACCATATACATGTACATAATTGCCGCGATTACATTTTTTTTCGAAGGGCTCATCAGCGAAGTCATTGGAAAGGCTTCGTATATCAAATGTTTAAAACAGCGACGGTACAATGCCACTGTCTGATTAAATCCGTGAAGCAATAAAAGTCACCCGTGACTTACATAAATATATATAACAGTTTTCAGTAACTGTTTTGAGTCACAAATAATATGATCACGTATTAAGTGATATTATGTCCAAGTAGTACTCGACTTACGACCGAGATACGTTCTTGCACTTGACTATTAAATTTAATTACAAAATATGTATAAAAATAAGTCATTGGTCGTAGAAGTAATTTTCCTGTCAATTGCATGTATTCAAAAAAAGCTCCGCGTTTTTGCCTTTATGGTTCCGAGGCTAAAGGGGATTTGTTGTTTTTATCAAATCGTCCATCCAAATCACCAATAGTTTTTCAATTTCGTAGATGGGCCCAAGTTGTTTTATGTTACTATTTTAGATTTTATAAGCGTTGCTTGTTTAAGAGCTTCACTGATAATTAGTTGAGAATAATAAACACTTTCATCTTAATTCCGACTCCTGACTTATTATGCACAAATTCTATTCACACTATTGCGTCCCTTCTCCGGTCTCGGGTAAGCAAAAGCACACTTATAAATTCTAAATAAATTAAACTTTATATTAACTAACATCTTTAGAAATAACACACTGAACATGTACCTAAAGTATTCATTTAAGAAAACTCGAATGAACCACTAATTTTAAAGCGTCGGTTTCCTGATAATTTCAACAATCTGTTGAACCAGAAGTGACATTTTTGTTCATATTGCGTTTAACATTATTGAATATTTTAATTGATTTTACCATAATACTGGAAAAAATGGTACTATCATTAATAAATTTCACGTTATTTTAAATATATGAGCCCCTGAGAGGAGAGGTGAAGTGAGCCAAGTGGCATTTTTAGGTAAAATTAGGTAGATGTAGAATCATTCTCATGAGGTCTAAACGTATCGTACAAGTGGAGTGAGATTATTAAAAACACATTGAAGTAATATTTTTTTCATAAAATAAAAGTATGCTCTGAGCTAATCCAAAAGGTTCATAATTTTGCTACTTGTCTCACTTCACTTCTCAAGGGCTCAACTGATATGTTAGCGGTGAACTAATTTCACCGTATTTATGACACTATTTCAATCATTATTTCCATGAAATAATTTTTAATGTTCATTTATTTAGTAAACTGCCACGTAATGCCAAGTAAAAGCGAGATTGATCTTAAAAGTCCAAGAAAAATGTTTTACCATTTTTAGACTTGGCTCACTTCACCTCTCAAGGGCTCATATTACGTAGCTCGTATATATTATTTAAATAATTACAAGTTGTATAACAATATTGCCGCCGGGAGTTGAAAAGTGTAAAAATAGAGTTTGGCGTTATACCGACCTTCGCCACTGATCTTTTTCAAAGCTGCTGTGATGAGGCTACAAAGTCTTCGTCTTCTTCTTTTAAGGGTGTCCTTACTGAAGAGCCTCTTCCCCAACAATCCTCCCATTTGTTGAGTGCGACTCCGGAGCTTCGCAATCAAATCACACAGTTCATCTTTATCTACAGTAGAAATAAAAATGTATCTAAATAAATATGATTTATCTATAGGGAATAATTCTAATTAATTCCGATTTAATTAAAAAATATATGTTTATTTTTATCAATAAAGCCATGGCTTTGTAAAGATTAAGGACAATCCACCAAATATTGCAAAAATATATTTTTGGTTGCTATGCAAATTCGGAACGATTTTTCAAATTTACAAATGGTTGCTGACCAATGAAATAAAAGAATTCTAAAATATATTTTTGAGTTGCAATACCAATTTAGAATGATTTGTTAAATCATATTTGGTTGCTAAGCAACGAAACAAAAGAATGTAAAAATGTTTATTTGGGTTGCAATGCAAATTTGTAATGAATTACTAAGCACTTTGTCTGTAGTTGTAAATTCTGATATAACAACAATTTTTTATTCTTCATTGCCAATTGTGTGTGCCGAAGTGATGACAGATTAAAGTTTTTATTTTTTTAGTTTTTAAGCCGTGTGGAAGTAGATACATCAGTTTAAAAAATATTAAAAACAATCCGTCCCTATTTTAAAACCGTGTTATTTCAAAACCGGGCAAAATGACGATCGGACGTTTGTAATTTTTCATATTTTATGTTTTTATGTCAGCATGAATTAATTAATTTTCTAATTGGATAACAGTCATAATTTATTTGTCATCCGTCCCCTCAATTTGTCGACAAATTTTATCCGGCCCGTTTCTCAAAAAGCTTGGTGACCCTTGCTGTACACTGAAGTGTAAAATTCTAATTAATTAATTATATGTCACATGGAAATGTACAAAATTCAAATGAGACAAATTATATTTTTATCTGAAAATAAATTATGTATTTACATTATATTTAATCGAGGTTAGAAAATAGCTTAGCAAACCTCTGGTTTAATCGTCGACACCGTATATATATGTATTTGGGAGCACGGTAAAATATTGATAAAAATATACACCTTTTAGTATAAAATAGGGTAACTTTTTGTCGATGGCGTGATAACGAACTAAAGTTTTAAAATCTATTGCAGACCGTGCCTTAAGAATATGCAACTTGTATATTTTCTGTTAAAATATAAGTAAGTCACCGTTTTTATTGAGGTTAAAGAAATATATTTAAAATGCATATGTAAATAGAGACAAGCGCGACCGAATCAATGCATATGTTATATATATGTAGGTGTATTGTATAGTATATTTTAATTTAATTGAGAAAAAGTAATGCGTGCTAAAATTTCCTCGCTTATCACATTATATCGTAACGGCTTATCGCATTATTATGCATACAAATATTGAATAAATATATCGTTATTTTTATGACAGATTGATATCGGTGCAAACATAAATTATTGTATTTGGTGCATTCATTTCACTTTATCATCTAATTTAAATAATTTGTTTTTCAGAATCGGAAAGAAAATGGATGTGGTGGGATGAAAGCTTTACATACATCCAATAATTGATTCATACATCAATGGGAATCGAGACCTCGACTCTCGAGATTGCAGCATTCATCACCCGGCTACAGGAAAGACATTACCTATATTATGTACCAGTTGAAAAGGATAAATAGATGAATTTTTATTTAGCATATATATCAAATTTGAATTTTGTACTTTTCCATGAGTTTTGTCGATAACGACCCGGGTTTCGCCTTTCGGCATCTTCATGCATTTCAAGTGCACGGATGTACTTGAACTGACGGTCAGTCAAAACAAAACAAAACGACAAACACCATGGAAAGTACAAAATTCAAACAATTCAAATTTTATATTGAAATTCCATCAAGCACCCTCAGTTGAAATCCTTAATTATAGCAAAAAGATATGTTTGTTACTGATTACAAAAAAGGTATGAGCAGCAAATTATTTTTTTAAATATAAGTGGACATATATTATCTTATTATACAAATATACGAAATATTGATTTTCTATGATGTCTCAAAATCTACGCTTTTTTAAACCAGTCAAAAATTAATACATTGTAAACTTGTATTAATGTTGGAATAAGCACGTGATTTGAATTTATGTATGCAGCAACCAAATATCGTTCATTTAAATTAAAAATATTAATCTACCCATTTGTTTGAGGTCAGCTTCTCGTCTGCTTCTGTGATCTCGTAAAGCCTGATCGGATGCACATGATGGTTCACTGGCTATTGTCCCGGTTGCACTTTCTGGTCTCCAGCCATATATCTCAGCCAGCAATTGCTCCACAAGGCGTCTTGGTTCTTGAGGAGACACCTTGGCCGAATACAGCATAATAAATAACATTGTATAATACATACGTATGTTTTAATTACTCGCAAACAATATGATTTTAATTTGTAATGAAGTTTGTAAAAAAGATTACATGTTTTAGTTTCAATACACGAAAGCGTCTAGTGTTTTATTATATTTCAATTACAATTATTACCTCATCTTCACTAAGCCTACTCCTAGATTCTATACTGTTCAACTTTATTATAAATCTTTCTTACAAAAACCTGTTTCACTTTCTTTCTCATCTTTTTATTCAGCGTAGAAAAAAATACGTGAAGGTATTATTTGACATTTCTTTGACAGAAAATTAGATTTTTTCCTTGAATTTGGACATTTTAATGGGCGAGAATGGGGCTGTCATCAAATTAAATAAAGTTTGTGATTTTATTTTAACTGTATTTTGGATGTTAGATTTTGTGATATAATTATGTCGAATGATATAACATTAAATAATTATGGTCGCTTAGTCCGAGCGACGCCGGGTAGCAATACTAGTAATCATATAAAATTGATGGATTTGATTGTTTCCCAGGGATAAATTAAGAATAAATGGACTTATTTATATCATAGTAAATAAATATACTCTTTTTTCATAATATAAAAATCAGTCAATACTTTATGTTTAAATTGACTTACCTTAAATGTGAAATTGGGTATGATCTTCGATGCAGTTTTTGTATTAATAGCGCTTCCTTTTGAAACCATTTTTTGTTTTTGAGGATACTTCTTCTTTTTTGGAGTATCAAAAGAAATAATGGGAATATTATACTCCAATCTGACCACCTTTAAATTTATATCATAAGAATTAGACATATCTTTAAAATGTATATTAAAACTTTTCGAATTGTTTATTGTTCACTATTTTTTACATATATTTTTTGGACTTCGTTTAATACTTCTATAAACTAGAATTATATATTAAACATTCAAATGAAAACATTTTTACAAATAGAAATCACTCGTTATATTTGTGTGCTCCCAATAAAGCGTTTGTTTATTAATTTGTAACATACGAATGGCAGCAATCTATAATTCCATAGTGTGCAGTGCCGGAAAAATAATTAAAATATTAACTGACAGACGATAAGCATTGTATTGGGTTAAATAAACAGTTGGTACAATAATTGTTTTTAGCACTCACGTTGTCAAACTATATGTTTGTCACGGTATCATCTGTTATGTGTAGCGAGCTATTGTATTTTCTGTTAATTTAAAAAAATCCACAAACATCTATTTCAATACGATTAATGAAAATATTGACAATCAAATACAACATCGAAATAAATGCTTGCGTTTTGTTTTCAAAATCAATTATGAACACACAGAATATTCAAAAATGGAATGATCTCAAACGTCAAATAATAAATTGAAATCAAAATTATTCAATCATAGCTGTTTATATCGTAATGAGTATTGAGAGGAAATCAATCAATCACATTTAGATTAAAGGTTACATAATGTGTTGTTTTAATCCTTTTATAACCGAACTTACTTTTAATAATTGTTGAGGGTAAAACATCAAAAGAAAATTAATTGAAATAAAAATATTTATCAATTTCAAGAAAATAGGAAAATCTCTTCCCCAACCATCCACATGTTTAGTAATGATATAACGTATTATTTACAAAAGTTTGCAGCTAACTATAAATTAAATCGAACAGATAAATATACCTAAATGGCGCGTAGTTATCAAAAACCAACAAAAAAGGAAACGATGGTTAGCCATAGGTATACCGTTCCGAACTAATAATAAGTATCAGCTGTTTCAGCCGAAGTACGCGATAATGACACATCACAGTACAATGATTGCATTTTATTAATGACCATTTTCGTTTGTTCTTGTTTCCAGTTGCCCGCATGTTATCAGTACTACACAAAGAGTACTTCCTGCCTTATCCAATAGCTCCTTCACACTTCAAGCTTAGTATAATAAAACATGATATTATTGTCTTACATTTTTAAATCGTCGCACAATGGAATACAATACAACTTATAGAGAATGGTTGCATTTACTAAATTTAACTAATAATTTATAGTGTGTAATGAAATGTACCTTTGGTATTGATGGTCCTTTAAATACTTCACTTTTTACTTTTGGTACTTCACATGCCATTTCGCATTTGATGGTCAATAAGCAAAAGCACAATTTTGTGCCTCCGTAAGCATTGTGTTAAGTTTGAATTTTGTATTTTTCCATGCGTTTTGTCGCTAGCGACCCGGATTTCGCCCTTCGGCATCTTCAGGCATTTCAAGTGCACGGATTTACTTGAACTGACGTGCAGTAAACAGTTTGTATTGTTAATATACAAAAATAAAAGTAGATCACTAAGTTAAATTGCTATTAATATGTAAATTAGCGAAAATTTGATGTCAACGAGTTTCAATGAATTTAGTGGGTTTGTTATAATTATCGGGATTTTTGAATGTAGTATCGTAAATACTAATGACCAGATAATTACATAGGAATATCTAACATAAATGTAGGGTTTTATCCAATCAACTTGGTAATAATATTTTGGACATTTAAGACGCTGAACATATAGTAATTTGTATGCATAGTATTGCGCTTCAAGAATTGTTAGTTCGCAAAAACTCAAACAAATACATGTTTAGGTATTTTTGACAAAAAAGACTCAACACAAAAATTTGGTGCGGCCACCAGACATTTTCGTAGGACCGCTTATGTTCCTAATACGGCCACAGCCAAATTTTACATGAGAACCACTGTACTACAGTAATCCTGAATAACTAACAGTTCTGATTGAATAACTTCTCTTGAGATAACTTCGTGTTTCATTTATTTTCTACTAGTTGCGATCAAAAATGGTTAAAAAAACATGCAATAGTTACCCCATTGAATGTTTGTAATGATTTATTCTTAAATGTTTCAAAACAGAATATTATTATTGTTGCAATCGTATTTATATATGTATATATTTATATATATGTGTTTACTATACAACAGGTTTCAGTAAAATTAAAAGTAAGATAGTATTTATAGTGAATATTATTAAAAAAATCTTGAGGTTTCATTTTACCGATGTAAGCAAACACCAAAAGCGAGTTAGCTTTTCGTTTTAAAGTTCCCGAGTTTATAACAGGGAAACCTTACAACAAGAAAGTGCTAACATGTGATAACATATGTAAGTAATTACTCCTATAAAATAATCAGGTGTTGAAAAGAACTTTTAAGATTTTCGTAAAGTGGAAAGTAAACTTCTCCTTTAAAGTAACGATTACTTCAAAAGAGCATTTATTATAATATAACAAGAAATGTGCTCACTGTCAATACTTGGTGGAATGGCATTTTAATAAAAATAATAACACATTCTTAGCACTTATTCCACATAAAAGTTATTGGATCAGGACCGGTTCCGCTCATTGCGAGCATTATCAACTGATGTTCCTAACAACTGATGATGATTCACAATTGCAGGTAAAATTGTTTTATTTTTTCACAACTGAAACCATTCGGTTGGGAAATAATGATCTTAATATGGAAATAACGATGACAATCTTAGAACTTTATCGAATAAATTTAGTAAAAAATCAATTTGCAGACGAACTGCAATGCAATATTATATGATTTTGAAGTTATCATATATGCTAGAACACTGGTTCTCATGTGCGGCCACCAACAGCTCCATAGTTAATATTGGTATTTAATAAACGTGTTTTTACAAGTTAATTTGTCAACAAAGACATTGAAAATTAAATATTTCGTATGTATTCTATTGTGCATCAAAAATTGTTAGTTTAAAAATCAAACAAATACATTTTTATGTCTTTTTGGCAAAGAAGACTCAACACAAAAATTTGGTGCGGCCACCAGACATTTCCGTATTACCGCTGATGTTCATAATGTGGCCACAGCCAAATTTGACGTGAAAACCACTGTGCTAGAATATGCTTAGTACAATCTTTTCCAACCAAAAGGTAATCTTTTGCCAAAATTTCAGTTAGAACCATTTCAACGTAAGGTGACTGCATATCAATGTGGTCAGAGTAGAAGTAATATTATATAAATCGCAGTCATTTAAAAAATATTAAATTCCTGAACCAGTTGTTATTACCGTCACCATAGCAACAAATAATCAAATTTTATTTAGTCGATTCGTCTTCTAATGTATTTTCCTTCATTGTGAATTTCGTGGCCGCTGAAGGGTGGAGAAATATTACTTCACAAGGATAAAAGAGCTCCGCCCAAAGACGAAGATACAGCTTACTCGCGAGATTTTATAAAGAGCGACAATGAATCCATGTCAAGTGAGTCGTAATGATTCGTTATCTGACGTTATTCAGTCAATTGACTCCGCACAAAGACAGCCCGAAGGATACGATTGCCCAAGTAAGAAAATTTCAACCGTTTACACGTAATATTAACAATAAATAATAATCCATCTTGAATTCAAACAAACTGTGGGATGCCTTAGGTTTTCATATGCGAACTAATAATATTGATCCGAAAAATACATCACAAATCGTCTCTTGTTTGTTAAACCGTTGTGTTCGCTCGTAATTTGAAGCATATGGACTACTGCTGTTTAATTATTTATTAATTGAAGAAAATACAACCAGGGCTGTGGAGTCGGTAAAAAAAAGTCCGACTCCGACTCCGACTAAAAAAAGGTTAATATCGTCACTTTTTTCCCCTTATTTTCCTATTTATGTGTATTCAATTAAATATCAACCCTATCATATTAAATGCAAAAATAAAAAGTTTAAACTTTTCAAAATTTCCGACTCCGAGTACGACTCCGACTCCGGCCAAAAAGCTCCGACTCCACAGCCCTGAATACAACTCATGGCATTATAGCCATTACGCCATGCATTTGATAAATATATAAACATTTATTTATTTAAGAATTTAGACTGAGGGTGCTTGATGGAATATCAATATCAAATTTTTCCATGAGTTTGTTAGCTAACGACCCGGGTTTCTCCTTTCGGCATCTTCAGGTATTTCAAGTGGACGGATGTACTGACAGTTCAAACATACGTACAAAATTCAAACGATTCAAATTTTAATTACATGTGCATTGGTTTATTGCTTTTGATTATGAAAAAAGAGAGAAAAAAATAAAATTCCGTTTGAAATTGGCAAAGAAGTCAACCGAGTATGTTCCGACAAAATCAAAGTTTATACATACATAAAAGATAGTACTCGTCTGAACTCACGTCAATGCGAAATATGTCGACATCAGAAGAAGTGTCGTTTAAAATCGTTAAAGATCTTTCTAGTGCAGTGGTCGGCAAACTTATTCGCCGATTAAACGATTAAAAAAAAATTGGCAGCCAAATCTCTCTATTAATGCAATACACGCTTATTATAATTTTAGACCTTTAGATGAGACGTGACGTATACCATGAAATAAAAGTTTTGTGTCCACTGATCGTCTGTTAATTCTGGATAGTGAACATCCTTCTCAATGAGAAATGCTTTGATTTCTGGTAATATTGATTCTCGGCAAGACTTGCGGATAATGCGGACTAAGTGGATATTTGTATTTTTTATTTTTTTTATGTCTGAGCCGCACTTAAGGGGCCAAAGAGCCGCACTTTGCCGACCACTGTCCTAGTGGCATCCCCAGTGGCAAGCCTAGGAAGAACAAACAACTCATGTACACGATTCCTCAAAAAATTATCAGGAATATTCAAATTAATATTCTCAAAAATGTTAAATAATAAAATAACATTATTTATACTTATTCAAAATGAATTTATTTTGATCAGGACCGGTTTCCCTTAAAGATGAAAATGTACACAATGTGCGAAACCGGAACTGATCTAAATACACTTATTGTGGAATAAGTACAAAAATGTCTTACGATTTTTAATATAATGTCTTTCCATCAAGTATTGACAGTAAACGACCTCAAAAGTTACTAATAATGACTAAAAATAAATTTAATACGAGAAATGCGTGTTGTTCAACCACTCTTTTTTCGAAGAGGGCGGGGATATAAAGTATAGGAACAGAACAATATTGGTGGTTAGCTAATCGCTATCGCTGCGTTTCGTTTTTAGAACGGACAAGAGTGTGGGGAAATTGACATCACACATAAATCCTTGTCTACGAATAGAAATCAATAATTTAAAAAAATCTCTGTCTTAAATTCTATCCATAGAAGCATTCGATGGATATGGAAGTCAATCATCAGCCCAACATCCATTCTATAGAACCACATCCAAAGAATATGGCTGGTATGTTCCAGGTAACATCTATATTATTATATTGTCTACCCAAATATTGTAAATGTATATTTTTATTTGTTTAAATGTGTAATATAAATAAGTAACAAAGAATTAATATTATATTTTTATCACACTGATAGATGTCCACCTCAGGAAATAAAATTTTTAACTCTCCAATTGAAACTAGGTTTTTTTGTTTGAACATCTACATAAGTGATGCACAACCTTTTTGGTGGAAGGGCCGAATTATCAATTCTTAGATAATTTGAGGGCCGCATTGGTAAACTGATTAAATTATCGATATTTTTAGTGTATGTATGTATATAAAATTGAAATTTTTATCATTTTATATTGTGATTGATATTTGTCATTGGGGATTTTGTATACTAATATATTTTGTCTATTTAAAAAAATATATAAAATCATGATTCAACCATGAAGTGGTTAAGAAATATTATTAATTATTTTGAATTTACATATTAAAAAATTGTACCTAGCCATAAAATAAATTATTTATCTTGTGTTAAATTGCCAGTGTTGAATTAATATGAATAATACTTTTTCACGCTAGGTTATCACACAATATCAAGTGTATACTTTCCAATGCAACAAAAATTTTCCAATCATCTGGCAGCAGCAGGGATGTACAGGAATCATTCCCTAAACACTGTTATGGATCCTCCCCCGCACAACTAATTGAAATTTAGTTAAAGAGTGAGAAGATCACCACGAGAACATAATGATCATTATTGACTTCAATTACTGTCACAGTCAACAATAGATTTGGTAAATATATTGGAAGCAAAATCAAAAACGTACCATGGACGTACAAAGAATGATAATGAATTCGTATAATTGTATGGTATTTAGAAAAAGTTTACTCCTGAAAATAATATAATCATTAATTCAAAAAATGTTTTTTATTTCTATTATATAATTAGAGAGAACTAAAACCATTTTATTCACATGTCTAATTATGATTTTATTTAGCTTTTTAAAATAAAATGTATACTAGATTGTTGTATGTATTGTAGTAATGAAATATTTTAATTGATAAATTACTATGAATTTTATAAATACTCAAACAAAGAGTGAGTGAAATATACCAGATTCTGAGGTGGCGACATCTATTAACCATTTGTTAACACGGATCGTTTTATTACTTTGGTTTTTATCATGTTGTTTTGAATTTAGTGTCTAATTAGTAAATGTACAATTTTGAACATGCATTAAGCAGTGTGTTGATGAGAGTATTGAGAGTTAATTAAATTATAAAAACATTCGAAATTGGTTAAATAAAGCAAGGACAAATTTTCAAAACTTTCCAGAAAAATTGAGGCATTTCTTATAATAAAATTCCACTGACTGTCTTAGAGTGCATTTGATGGAAGTAAATCGAAATATTTAATGTTTTCAAATACAAGAGAAATAAATGAGTAAATGTTAATGATGTGTTGATTGATTACTTAAAGCTTCAGTTACGGTGCTCACAAGCTCGAATCCAAGTATGGACAGTTCCATAATATGTTTTTTCAATATATTTATGGATATATATTTGAAGGCATGGAGCCTTGTGATGTCTATTAACACTAGTCATTTTCTAGTACTATTCCTATTTTTACTAACTTTGGAAACTTGTGAAACTTGTGAAACTACTTCTCGTTGGAAAATTCAACTAGCATACTGTATATTGATTAAGTAGACATTTACTTTGTAGAACTCCATTATAATACGGTGAGAAAAATAACATTGTATTTCACCCTCGTCAGAATTCTGACGAGGGCGTAAGCCGAAATAGCTGTCAATAATTTAACTAAAATAATTTCTGTAGAATTAAAATACATTGTAATTTTTCTCACCGTAGCATATTTGATAAAACAGACTGCAGTAATGTAAATAAAACCAAAATTTGTAATATTGCATTTATTTCATATCATATATAATTTCAATAGAATATATAATGTAACATCCACTTACTTTAAATCATTTATAATGGTTATAAAGAGGCACAGAAAAAAGTTTCTGAGAATGTTTTATTTTTCAAATAAGATTTATTAAATCAATAAAAAGATAACTTGAAATATCTTATAAAGTTCTAAGCACTATTCTAATTATTGCCATTACAAATAAATCCAATGCAAGGTATAGAGTATAAAAAATAACGATTGCTATAATAGGTAATATTGCATTATAATGCATCTTACTACAAGAATTAAATTATTCCAAATAATATGTAGTAGATAATAGTTTGTTTTCGACAATTTATTTCGTTTGTTTCATCTGATTTTGTAATTATAAATAAATCTTAGTTTTTTAATTTTAGCCAAACCAGCTGAAATCTGGTTTTTTTATCAATAGGTAACGTAATATTTTTTTATTGATTAACATTTGAAAATCTCAAAAACTTATTTCTGCCCTTACCGCGAACACTAACAATTGCATACACATTTTAAATAGCAACAACAACAACTGCTTATTCAATTTCTTTTAAATATCATTGAATATTATATTCATCTAAAAATCTACGCTAATACTATTTATTGAAAATATCAATCCTTCAACTACTATTCGGGCTCCAACTTTTTGTATGACTGTAAATAAAAGTTTTGAGCCATAAATATGTACAAAAAAATATTTATATGATATCAATTTATTTCATGATGAGTGTTTTAAAATTTGAGAATTAATAGGCTTAATTTATTGTTTGAATAAAAAAAGTTTTTACTAATTCAAATTCAAAATTTGAATCAAGATTTGAATACACTAAATTGTTTTATTTTTAAATTTGTATACTAAGTTCAAACAAGTGACTGTCAATTCAACCAATAAGTGTAGATTTGATCCATATTTATAATAGTCACAGATATATTTATAAAATTTTAGGGAGGTAAACCTATTAATTCTCATTTTAACATAATAAAAATAACAACTTTATAATGTACAAAATTTCTACAGATATTTTGTATAAAAGCTAACACATTTCAATAAAAAACATTTTGGTGATATGTAAAATCACATTTTTTTAATTTACTCATTTAAGGAAATTCAATGAAATATTTTTGTTGACCTGTAAATTAGATTCCAAAACGGCTCTAAAATAAAAATAAAAATATTGATATTTATGCAAAAGAAATTAGCTCAATGAGTACACTTCAATTTTGTAATCTTAGGTTTATGGTTAATTAAATGCGAGATGCAAAATGTTATATTTTTCTTTCAGTTTAGATATTCTCCGTCAATGGGAGATGCAACACTTCATGTTATTCAACATTTCCTATTGGTTGTAACCATATACTTGAGTACCACTGCCATATTCTTAAATTATACTATTATTTTATAATCATTTGAAATATCAGTATTATGAGTTAGTAATGTATAATGCGATGAATATTTTCTTGTAGGTACGAAATATCAAACTTATTCTATTATAATTACATTAGCATTATTTTAATGAATTGATTTTCATTACACATTTCGTTGTAAGAAATCTAAATGGAACAACATTTAATCTAAATTTTTCGCTAAGCATCATCGTTGATAAAAACCAACATTTCTAAATAATGGACCGGATTTTGAGGCCTCGCTGGAAAATCTAAACACAAAAAAGAAATCTTAACAATTATTATTAGCACACAGAAACGCCATTGACTCAAAAGCGATACAAGTTACAGAGAAACATTTAAATTAATTAAAGACATGGTAAATGAAGGGTTATTTAAATACTATGACAACATTATTCCTCTGAATTCTGGAGCAGCGATTTATAGCTACACTGCATCAGAGCCCAAATTTCAATTTGAGCATTGATTTATGGGGCTAAAAGTGTTATCACTTTTTAATGGCACAAATATGAGCATAGTTATCAAAATTGTCTTGAGACATTTTTATTTCAACTTACAAAAAGTATGGAATTTAATTAAAATACTTGTAAACATTTACGCCATCTTTTATTTCACGTCACATATTGTTTCGCAACTGTTTATATTCCGCACGTGTTGAATTCCATTTTGTGGTTATTACATAATTGTTGGAGATGATTTTATTCCAAACTATAGAGAGAGTATTATTTCAGTTTTACACACAGTTTTCAACAGTTTTCTTATCTTGGCTGTAGTCAATTGATACGAGTCAAGATTTCTGTACATTCAAGTCTATCTGTTAAATCCAAGAAATAAAAATCAATTCAGAATATCAATTTTTATAAAATATCATTCAATCAATAGTGAAATGTAAATCGTTTCATTGTATTGAATAGAAAGTTTTCACAAAACAGTGAAACATTATAATAACTTACATTTGGATGAAATAGATGGAATAATTTTTTTCATTCAATAATCCGGCCCAACTACAATAATACTATATAATAATGTTAAAATTCACATACTTTTGTGTTTTTATTTAACTTAATATTTTATAACAAATTACTCATATATAATGCACATTTTATTTGGTTTGTCACATAGTAAATGTGATTCTTGAATTAGATTATGTTAAATGTAGTCAATACTTACGTATTGTTATCATATTTCAATTTATTTAAAATTCTCCATTGTGTGTTTAATATTTCTTATGAAACAGAATCTGGGAGAGATTAAATTTGGATTAATTTGTAATAAATTATCTAGGACATTTAAATGTTTAAGAAAGATTCAATATGTTTAAAATTTTCACAAAGACAAGTTTTGGTACTGCAAAAAAGGAATATCCATAAATTTTCAATGCCTTTACGACAGAATTATTTGCTAACATTATGTTTAGTGTAGCTTCGAACCATATATCATACATTTGAAACCTGTTTTATGAATCTATACACAGATTACTCTAATCTAGTTGAAATAATATTACAACTAAGTACAATAATGTTTTTTTAAATTATTAATAATAAAAATACACAATGTCCAGCATATTGATGATAATGACTAGATGATGAGAATTGTGCATGATGAGTTTTTATAATCTGTAATTCAAAAAGACTTTTTTATTACAAACTAAGGAAAAAATTTACAACGTTTCTATCCTAAATAAATCCTAAAAACTAGATAAGTAATGTTATAAAAAAAATTATTAGCTTTACAACTGTATTGTCTGTTACATATATTATTTTAAGCATAATAATACGCATTTTTAATGTTCTATATATTAAATGGAAATGAATACAAATTACAATAGTAAGAGTCATCCATAAATGACGTCACATGTTTTACCCGATATTTTTTGAGATCTACCTGTCTCATTTTGTTACATTATTGTACTTCCCTGATTCAAGAGCAATGCATTTTGAACTTCGCTCCTCAGTTAAAAGCTTGTAATTTAGAAATATTTTATTGTTTTGAGTTTTGTGCTGTCACATTTTACACCCAACAACCTCATAACCCTTTGTCACAAACAATCGCATTATTTTAGATCCTCTCCCTCTCCCGTTATAGTGTGAACAACATATATGGATGGCCTATAATAAAAAACCATATATTTATGGAATAATGCAACTTTGTCAAAGAAACAATGTCATTTTAATAAAATAATGAATTTTCCTCTAGAATGATATTAGCTGTGTGCCTATACAGTTAGTATGTGATTGATTTACACATAGAATACAATATTTATACATTATATATGATTTTTAATCAAACTCTACTGCAGTATATGACAAAACTTGTCTTCAGGGTATGTTAAAAATAAAATATGGCGTTTGTAATATGGATGTTTTAAATGTTAAATTCTTTTCAACTATATAAATATGCCTAGAATAATATGGAATGTAATTTTTTCGTTATATCTTAAGTAAATATCAATAATACACAGACTTTTATAAAAACTGAGTACAATATAAAAATTGTACAATTTTCTTTCATTCAATTTGAAAAATTAATACAGTTAGGTATTACAGGCGACAATTGTAAAATTTGTAGTATAACAATAACGCCACAGTCGAAATTTTTATTCAAATGCTGCAAAATTGGAGTCAACATATTTACGTAGCTATTGACAGCTATATCATGTTTACATGTCACCGAATATTCCAGCGAATGTTTTACGTAGATTCTTCATTGTATCTTCTGCATCTTCAGCTACAGATGCTGAAAGAGAGCCTTGCCGTGAAAATCCTGACCTCTGTGGTACTTCTGGTACGCGAGGTACTGATGTCGAGCTAACGGAAGAGCTTTGTGAAGCTGAAAATATACAAATACTCAATTATTGTGTGATATTGGAAATATTTCAAAAGTGTTAGCTGTTCTCCTATTTCTATTTGATGATATAAATAGTAATATTACAAGCTTTTTTGACTGGGTCAAGCTTAAAATATATTAAACAAATTGATAGTATCATATTAACACATTCTCTGCGGCGTTCGCTACTAAAATAGACGCAGCTTGAATATATTGCGCTAGGCGTGTTATCTCATCTATTGCAATTTCTGTTTAATTTAAAAGTGGCGAATTGATTCCTCGTGTCTTGAACCCTTTTCAAAAACATATTCACCATCTTGATTGGTATCTATGATCAATTTGATCAAGGAATACTGTAATTTCTCCGCAGTGTACGTGATAAGTTGTATAAGAGTAAAATACCAATGAGATCACAAATTTATTATTTTATTTATATAAAAATACCTTGTGAATCTCTTCTGCCGACTGCTGATAGAGGTGGATTGGGAGGAGGTGGATGATCAGGTTCAGCCGGAATCGGAGGAAGAGGCCTTTCTCCAGTACTACCGGCACTTGACATGATTCCTCCTGGTCCTGCAGGTGGAGGTCCTGCCGGAGGGCCACCAATGGGAGCACGATCTTCACTTGGTGATGATACTGAACTGGTTCGATTGCCGCGACCAGAAGACGCAGTGGCTGCGGTTACCCCTGGACGACACGTGGTCTAGAGATTTTGAAAAATGATTGTTTAGTTAAATAGTATAACTGATATATCTTTCAAGATATTATAATACTTATTAATTATTTAAACTGTATAATTTAAATTAATAAATTCCATATAATTAGCCAGATCTCTCTGTGTCAGACTAAAAGAACTATATAGACTTCCAAAAGTATTTCAACCAATAGATGGCAGTACAGATAATATTCATATGATTTAAATAACTATCAGGAAACTAACAAATACAAACTTTGTTCGATGTAATAAAAACAGATGGCAGTACAAATCAATTTACTATTTATTTTAATATCTGCAATAAAATTAATAAAAAATCGTTCTAAAAAATATTAACAGCAGGCATATATTGAAAAAAAATTTTAAGTGATTAAAAATTCATGTTGGTATGTTATTTTATTTGGTATGCAATGTATCCACCCAAAATAAACTCAACTTATCATGTACGACCATTGCGATCTTTATTCTGGCCCTTTTCGAGGCACGGTGGATCTAATATTGACAACGACGTAGCATTATGTACTATTCGGGATTTCGAAAGAAACCAGGCGTGATTTCGGGATTCTAAGCTCTTATAAAGTTACCTGCATTCTCTGTGTAACCAAATCGGCAATATGCCTTCGATCGTCTTCCTGAGAGTCTCCCATTAGTGAGAGGGCACTGTCATTCACCTCAATGATGTACTCCCTTCCATCTCGTCCGACCACCACCTCTAGAGCACAAATTTCGAGCCCTCCGAAGAGTTCGCTCACCTGAAAAAAGGTTTTGTAAAAGTGAGTGAATAGTTGCAATGGGAAAGATCTCTTTATACACGCCAAATTTATACATTCATTTATATTTGATCGATTTATTATATTCATTTTATACCTATAATATATTATCGATCTGGATTCAGTTGTGGACCAACAGTTAAATAAAAGTTAATTTTAGTAGTTTAGATACAATTAAAGTTAAACACTAATTAACACTAAAGTCGGGACCGTCTAATTTGGAGTAGTGTTATTGGGGGAGTGAATGTCATACAAAATTAGTGAAGTTTTTTTTTTCCACGAAAAATGCAAAACAAAGATTTCCCTTAGTTTTACAAAAAAAATATGGCCGAAATAAATGCGACCGTTCAATTGGGGGATTTGCGGCGAATATTTCAAGCCTGCGCGTAATTCGGAATAGTGAAATTGGGAGTTCCACTCCATATACAATTTAAAATAACTTAGATTCCACGTATTGTGTGACTATGCGTGACACATTTTTCGCTTCATTCAGAGGCATCTTCAGACTTACTATCGCAAAAGTTGATAAGGTAATTTTAATCTTCCATTAATGTTAATATTCTTCCTGAGTTAGTGAAAAACAACAATATTTAAGGAGTTTCAAATTTGGGCAACACGTCTGTATGATAAAACCCACAGTTTTATTTAAGTAAAAAACATCCGATATACTCAATGCATTTTAAAGGCGGGCAGCTCTGAGCCAATTATAGTATCACCACTGATTTATTTTATACACAACATTTCATGCAATAATTTGACTTTGGATATAAAGGCGTGATGAAATTTAAATCAGGCTTTTATCTAAAAATACAGCATATTTCAATGGTAGTAACTTTGGTTTTATAAAATTGAAATCTGAATCATATGAACGAATATTTCATACTTCATCAACCCAGGTCTTGTAACGGTCCGTCATGCCGAGCTGCTCCAACATTGCTGATCCCTGGTTCGTCTTCCAGTTTCCAGAAATGGATTTACGCCTGAAAAATGAATACGAACAGTAATTAAAATATGATTAATGACACGAGATAATTGCAATTAATTGGTGATTACAACGCATTTATTGTTTAATAAGTGAATTAACACATTAAACAGTGAAGCAAAACTATTATACATATATTATATTTTGGAACACCGTTGCCGTCTTAATAAACGCCATTGCAGTTTGTACTAAACAAAATCAGTAATATATGTATGGTTTTTTCGAAAATTTTGATGAATGACAATAACATGTGGAAATTTAGATTTACAACAATGGTGTGTACATCCGTAAATAGTCCGATATATATATTTTGAATTTTGTGTTATCAGGCCTGAGCCTAACCCGGGCCGAACCCAAACCTTCGATATCTAGCCCAAGCTGGATTGCGGGCCTTACCTGGGCCCATGCAAACCCCTAGTCGCACGCGCTAACGTCGCTGCACCATAGGTTAAATCAGTGATGCACAACCTGCATCACTGCCGCATCGTCCGGAATGACGCTTAATGCGGCCAAATATGACAAATACTAATCTCCTATTTTTCTTCAGAAACATTTACGGACGATGGAAAAACAATATAAAAAAAACATTCAATCACTTTTACTCATGCGGCCCTCGAACTATCTGAGAATTGATTATCTGTCACTTCTCCCAAAAAGGTTGTGCATCACTGGGTTATAAAAAAGTTACCGATATTCGCACTGAAAATGGAGTCAGACGATTTACGATGACTCCACTCCGACTCCGCATAAAATACCTTCACAACTCCGACTACACAGCAGAGCTAGAGTTATTTTGAGAAAATATTGTAAAGGTGTCAGACAAAAAAGAGTCACTAGGCATATATTATGTTTTTTACAAGCGGAATAAAAAAAAACAAATATAATACTTTCTTGCTATAATACAAAACACAGATTGCTTAAAACTTAAAAGTATACACTTATTATGTTAATGTTTCTCATGTGCAGCAGTAAATTATGAAAAATGTTTATTTTAATATGACGTAATGGACAATCTTATAATAAACGTATTATGCATGGCAAATAAGAATATGTACTAAATCTGTGACGCATTGCCTCACCTAGAGTTTATTTTGAAAGCATGTGGAAGTGCATCGGGTGAATCATAAAATGCATAAAATATGCAGAAAGCATCTGGTAAGACTTGAGATTTTGATAACAACTTGTTTGAGGAAATAACTCGTGACGCCGATGTTTAAACACTATTAGCTCATTTTATGTTCGTGGAAATCGTTTGGACTAGTTTCACGCATCTAAATAACTTCAAAGCTATTGCGAATAACTCAGTGTAATGATACTCACATGACGGTGGTTATTTTCTTTTGAAGAAAATAAAGGACATACGAATATACAATACGCTTTGATTATATTGTAAATCAATGAATTATTACATGTCAACTTCAGCTTCAAGAAGAATCAACAATAGATAGTACATTTAATAAGCAAACTGAAAACACAATCTTTACATATCGTCGGCTCAAATCTAAAACCGTGTAAGTCAGTTTACCCGAAGTGTTCATGAACACATTGAGACAGTTAAAACTGAATATTTCAACTTACAGAAAAAAATGGGAGAATCTTTAACTATTCTGAATAATTCTACATAGTCTCGGCGAGTTACGTGATATTCGAATGGCGTTCAAGGTGCTACTGCGATACTAGAAATTGTCACTTGTCACTTGAATTTCAACCTCTTCCATTTGCATATTTGGAAATTAAATGAATGAATGCGTTGCTATACTTGCAAACCGAAATCATCAAAACATAAAATTTTGAAAAAAATGATTTACATGATTATGCCGACGATATATTTTCTATAAGGCATGCTCACGTTGAAAATTTTGAATGCTCGAAGAGTAATTTACCTGGCCGTTTCGGCTTATACGATGCCAAAATGAGATTGCTAAATTTTGCTGATAATTGTATTGCGGAAACGGGGACATGAATTATTTGTTCTTCCGCGATATAAAACAAGTCTTAATGTATGCTTTGTGATGTGCGCCAATTTTTGAATTTCCTATTTAAATTTAATCATCAAAAGGATGACCTTCATATCAATGAAATTAAGTGAGTTTGGTCATCGTGTGATACCACTTCATCTTAAAACATATTTTATTATAAAAGTATGATAAGTGAGGAGTTATCTAATAGTTTTCCTCGTCCTATTCCGAGTTTGTAAACTCACTTATCTTCTCTTATATACATATGTGTAGACTGTAGACAACAATTTTGCGATACGAGTTATTTGTTTTCGCGATGAGAGGAGGCAGGGTGGTATCGATTTAAATTTTGCAAGATCATATTATCCTCGTTGGTGATTAATTATAACTTGCAGAAAATTCCCAGAATCAGGTCTACCAACTTAACAACCACTTTCTACGTTTGCCTACCGCACTGTTCTATATCAGTGATCGCCAAATATTTAAATTCAAGGATGAAGTTAATTTCAAATGTTTTAAAAGCATCGACAAAAATCCCTCGAACATTTTTCAGTTTATTTAGTAATTATGCAACCAAATTTACTATTTCGAAACATCGTTAAAAAACTGATTACAGATACCCTAAAAATACGCAGGCATTTTCGTAGGATATAAGGCTATTTTGCACGTAGGGTAGTATCTTATAGTATATTCCAGGGCTGTGGAGTCGGTAAAAAAAAATACGACTCCGACTCCAACATTGACCAAAAACACGACTCGGACTCCGACTAAAAAAAGTTTAATTTCGTCACGTTTTTTTTTCTATCTACCTTATGTATGTGTATTCAAATATATATCAACCTACCAATCCTGCCAGTAGCCAAATTTTACATATTATATTTAAAAATAAAAAGTTCAATCTTTTCAAAATTTCCGACTCCGAATCCGTCCAAAGCGCCGCGACGATTCAGACTCCGGCCAAAAACCCCCGACTCCACATCCCTTGTATATTCCGTAAGGTTGTATGGTACCTTTTGGGCTCACATCGTTTCCAATAGTCTAATAACTCATTCAGAAATGTCAATATCAAATGAAACATTGGTAATTATAAGCTGTGGTATAAATATTAAATATTCGTTATTTTACTCTCATTGGAATTTTTGCTTTTATAACGCAGTTATTATTTAAACATATTTTTGGTGATAAATGAGTTTATTAAAGCATACATCCACCGATCCACCACTACAACTTATTTTTTTTACAATTCTGATTCACGTTATGATAAAAAAACAAGTGAATAATAATGAATATTTTTTTTCATAAATATTATTACATTATCTGTTGAAGTAATCATTTACAAACAAAAATGTTGAGGACGTTGGATGACTTTTAATAATAAAAGTAGGTATTTTTATTGTATCATAAATGCTTTCCTGTCTATCTATTCCTTGTGTAATCATCGGAAAGAGGCGGACGTTTTTAGTATACAATTTTCCTTTCATTTTTAACCGCTTCATAATAAGGGAGCTGCTTTAATGAAGAATTTGGTAAATAATTATCAAGTAAAAATTTTGACAACCGACGTTGCATGAAAATTCATATAGCTTAGGTAATCGAAAAATATTTACTTCATAATCATATTTATTTTGATCGCTTTTTAATATGAATTATTGAAATACTTTCGTACCGGAATGGATTTATTCGTCTCGTATTCCGCAATTGGTATTTTTTTGTTCGTTTACCTATATTAGTAAAACTTGTATTGCTTATGAAAAACCGGTAACTATTCATGTTCATCCGGTATTACAATCCCTAGTCACAGCTGTATTTTTTTTTAACCATACTAGTGCCTCACAGGCGCGTGAGAAACGCTGAGTTCTCAAATGGCGCGTCGCATTATATTTTTAGTTAACATTGGTTTCCGAACTTTAAGTCCCATCTATGTTTCACCGAAATAAAATATCCCAGAATTATGTAGAGATGAATTAGAAAAAAATATTACAGTCGGAGGTGTCCCACAGGCGTGTCGATGGATGTCAAAAATATATCATTTTACAAAAAAAAATATTTTTACTGGAAATATAGCGCGTGAATAGTTGACAAGTAGAAGCATAAAGCGATTTATAAAAACATATTTAAGTGAATAATATGCCCACTGTTAGTTCCAAACTTCATATTCAACAAAAATAATTCTTAACATGTGTTGATAATCCTGATGATTAATGTAAAAAGATCGATTTTTCTTTAAATAAACTCGAGGTGAGATATGGGTGAGTAAAAACAATCAATGTGTGCTTGGGATATTTTTTTATAAACAGGCGGCCTGTTGTCATTGTACAATATTAACGAACTAGGCACTGAATCGGTTAATAAAAATTATTACGTAGCATGACTTTATTTTTTAGTTGAGCTCATTTGTTTCGACAATAATGCCGCTTGTGAGGTCTGGTGTAAAAATTTGAGCATGTAGCATATAAAACTTAATTTATTCTTTACTTACATGAATGCTTTGTAGTTGGAGCCAATTTTCTGGACGTGGATATCAAATTTGGCCTCGATGTAGGGCTCCACAGTGCAGTATGAACCCGATATGGCTACAACCCCGGCCATGTCCTGCAAAAGTTTCAACAACTTTACGACTCTGTCGACCACACTGACGTCAATTATTACAGATTCTCAAAAATTTCAACAATTATAAAATGATTAAAATCATTGTTTATCAATTCCCAATGTATATATAAGGGCTTATGTGTCAAGACATTCCGGGAAACGGTTCCCGAAAATTACGTTATACTTTTTTTTAAATACATAGTCTAAAACTTCTTACATTGTAATCCGTTAGAATAAAAATAATGGATGTGAACTGACATACATTTGAAAACAGATAGTAAGTGATAAGATATATCCATAATTATAATTTTTTATCATACTACTACACATAGCTGTCGCAACTTGATTCAAGCCAATTTTTTTATTAATCTTATTTGTTACTTTCATTATAGTTTCGTATCACTTTTAATATATTTTATTTTTAATAAATAAATCAAATTATATCGTTCTACTTCCGCATATATTCTGACAAAGATCAATACTGGTTTCAATAGTGGTTGACAATACTCGCTCACCGCGAGTATTGTCAGCTGACCAGTACTATGTAATATGTTTTATTTATTTAAATAATTCGTTTATAGCAAGATGTAACAGTTAACACTGAAGAAGTAATTTATTTGATGTGTTTCTAATCGATATAATTTCAAGACAACATGTAATTGTTTGTAACACATACATATATTCAAAAACATATGTTAAACAAATATTTCATCGATACTTAAGAACCAGGGTCTTGAGACAGAATAATTTACCAGGATTTCCGACTTCAGCAACTTTTGTATATATCTAAGTACATAAATTTAAAAAAATAGTCATTAATGTTGTTTTGATTGCAGCGGTTTGTTTATAAAAAAGTAAATTTATCTAAAAAAAAAAACGTTAACTGGAGATGAAACTTGGGTTTCTCAATTAAATTCCTCGATTTTTTTTGTATTCTTTGGCATGTAAAAATGAGCAAATACAATAATTATATTTATTTCACGTAACAAGTTGTTTTGTATCACCTAACAGGAAAACAGTGAAGCCTACTGGGTTGATGAATAATGTATTTACCTGGAAATCTGAAATGTTGTCAACCTTCACTTTGCCGACACCACCGTGTGCGTGACCCACTTTGAGCACAACTGGAAAGCGAGGCACAGTCACCTAAAACAATAAATAAAACAATGCATTATTTTCATAATAAAGTAATATTTTTCAAACAATGCAAATAAATTTATCGACTTTGTCGGTTACTAAATAAAAAACATCTCGGGTAATCTGATATCACTTGAATCAATGAAATCTTTTCTTTGTTGGTTCGAAGAATTCATTTTTATGAGCAATAAATAATAATCACCCCTAAATTTATACGGTAAATTGTTTTTTTATTCAAGTGACTGTGTTTTAGAACTGTGAATCAAATAGTCATAAAGAATATTTAATTGTTTTTTTTTTTTTATTTTAACAGGTTTTTATTTGGCCATGGACATGGCGGTTAAAGGTACTTGCGAGGCCACAAGCGCAATACAATTTTGGAGCCCACGCCCCCTTTCGTAAGATAAAAAAGTGTCGCAAAAGTTTTTCTAGTTTCGACAGTTTTCCTATAAGTATTAATATTTTAAGTCGAGCATGGACGGAAAATCAGTTTGTGTTGATGATCACGACAGACTGGCTTAATCAAAACTGTGAGCGTGAGCGCTTATCTACGTCTTTTAATGTAAAAAGCATCCATTTGATGTGAAACGTACGTTTGAACAAGGAGCGCTTGAGATAAGATAACATTATCTTGTCGCGTATGGGCAGTGAAGTTTGAATCCTGGCAATTTTTAGCGACGACATAAATTATATATATTTAATTGCAACGAAACTAGTCGATAAAAATCATATTCCTTTTTCTGCAAAAGGTGTAAAAAACAATGATTTAAGAATAACAAAAGATTACACATTGTATCACTAATATTAAGATGGATATATAAGATACAGTGGCAGTGGTGGTCAACAGTCTCACCCACCGGGAAGGAAAAGTTAAGCTTACTATTCTAGAATGTGTATGCAGAGAAATTTTATGTTTTAACCAGGGCTGTGGAGTCGGGGCTTTATGGCCGGAGTCGGAGTCGTCGCGTCGATTTGGCCGGAGTCGTACTCGCAGTCGGAAATTTTGAACTTTTTATTTTTGCATATTTAATTGAATACACATCATTAGGAAAATTAGTCGTGTTTTTGGTCAATGCCGGAGTCGGAGTCGTGGTTTTGGTAAATGCTGGAGTCGGAGTCGAACTTTTTTTGACCGACTCCACAGCCCTCGTTTTAACTGCTGATAAGTGAAATGTTGGTTTTAAAATAATGTTTTTTGAACTCGTTGCAACTACAGAATTTTATATAAATACATTTGACAGCAATATTATTTCAACACATAGAAGATGGATAGAACAATTTTTTTCAGTATTTACGAAGCATTTCAATTTTTACTGTCGATTGATTTTACAATGCCCCGAGTTAAAATAAAAAATCATATGCTTTGGCGTCAGATTGCTAAATATTATTCTTCGCCGTTAACATAAATATTTCTACCGAATACCAGATGACCACTTTTCGGGTCTGTTCAATATGAATAAAATGAATACTCCACTAACATATGATTTTTGATGACGATTTTGACACTAGCCCCGAGTAATAAAATAAAAAATCATATGATTTGTAAGATTGCTGCATTCCATTTTTTTTTTTTGAGCATTTGGAAAACATACCGTGAACCTCGAAATTCTTACGTTTTTTTATTGCATAACTCCGTATAAAGCAAATATGATTTGAACTCATTTTTGTAAACTTCTTAAAAAACTGAATGCCTGGAAAGTTTATATGAATTTCATGCCGGGACTAGAGAAAATGAACGCACCACGCGGGAAAACGTATAATGCGAGAACTTAAGATCGGGGTTCCACTGTATATATCGCATCAGTTAGCCAAGACGTGTGTGTATAATTATTGAGGATTTATTTAACTCACAGTCATTCTGCGGAATCAAAATGTATTATATCCAGTGGCGGCTCGTCTATACGCACTGCGGAACTGCAGCACCCCCAAGCCAATTGAGAAAAATGTAAAATTATAATACTTATATTTATATAAATTTATGTACATTATTTGAAAATATTAATATTATTTATCGTGTATTATAAACTCGCCCACGCACCGATGCATTCAATAATTATCACACACCGCGCTAAAAATATTCATATATATTATGCAGTACCGTTTGCGATAGAATATATTCGAGAAGCGAAGGAGGGGCGCGGGGAGGGAAGTTCGCAAATACTAGCTTGCTCTGGTATTGTCTTTCTCGCAGTGTTGTGTTTAGGAACGCCTATATACGGCAGCAAGCATTATTTCTTCTAATTTGTTTCTCATTAGAAAGTGTTTTACTCGTGGAAAGAAGTGCATAGTTTAAATGATTTTTTTATGTTAATAGTAAAATATAATGAAAACACATTCAATATTGGTAAATAGGCTATCGTTTTCCCCTGAAGGCTCGTGTCTATCTATATTCCATATTATCTGGTATTTCACTTGAATCAATTATCTCAAAAAATTTATAAGATCATGCTGATATATATCTTGTATACATAAGATTGGAATTCGTAGACTTACATATGAGTAAATAAATAAACAGAGATCTATTTCGTTTTATTAGTGATGCAATTTCAAAAACCAGATGCTAGTTGAAGTTTGATTACTGAGAAATAAAGTCAGTGACCCAGTCTTACATTAATTTCATAGAAAAGCTAAAAAACGGAAGACCACCTAGCTTTTAAAGGATATGATTCAATAGGCTCTTTGATAAACGATGAACTAATTCGCATTCTTATAAATCTTTTACTGCCTTCGGGACAATCTTTAACATTCAACACCGTTTAAGTGTACGTAAAAACATTGTCATGTTCTGTAAATGTAAAAGCTTAACATATGAGAACCTTGGATGTTGTTAAGTTCATGAAATGTTGTCTATCTATCTATATATATATAAATGAATGTCTGTATGTATGTCCGCTATGGACTACTAAACCGCTCGACTGATCGATGTGAAACTTTACAAATTTATTGAGTGCACCCCCGTGATGGTTTCTGGCCTACCAACTCCTCCCCCCCCCAATTTTTTTTTTTAAACTTTAAGAATTTTTCGAGTTCACTTCTTCGAAGGTTTTTGGCATGCCTCCCCCATACGCTCCCCAAACCCCACCCCGCCAAACAACCCCCTCCCCCCAAAAATTGATATCGAATTTTCACAAATTTCTCGAGTATACATGCAAATTGAATTGAATATTTGTGTAATGTCTTTCCTTCAAATTTGTTTTAGTTGCTGGCGTAGCAACGCGCGCAGGGTACAGCTAGTTATTTTATAAAAAAAAACAAGCGACTTAAAGTGAATAAATTCTGCTACTAAAAACAAATGAATGCCATAGATTATTTCAAAAAGAGACCTTAGAGATAAATTAAAGAAAGAAAGATATGCTTTATTACATTGGACCGTGCTATTTCAAAACCGTATAAACATACTGAAATTAAATGTATGTATGTACTGTCATATGAGCCCCTTAGAGGTGATTTGTGCCAAATGGCATTTTTTTAAATAAGTTTGATGCAGTGTCATATTATTCATATCTGAAAGTATCCTACAAGTGAAGTGAGATAATCAAAAACACACTGAAATAGTGTTATGTTCGTGATACATATGTATGTATATAAGAATGCACTGAGCTAGTACAAAAGTTTCATTTTCATTATTTTGCTATTTAGCTCTCTTCACTTCTCAAGGGTTAAAATGATATGTCACCGGTGAACTAATCACACTATTTTAATCATTATTTCCCTGAAATACGTATTTTCATTTATGTAGTAAGTTTCCACGGAATGTTAAAATCTTTAGATAATTCCACAAAAAAACGAAGTAAAAAAGTTCACTATTTTTGGCACACTCCACCTCTCAAGGGCTCATATAGTGTCGCCATTTTTTCGACGTATAATTGCAATAATAAATTTAAATTATCACTGCCAATTATTTTTCGTAATAAATGCAGTTCCTATGGGTATCATATAAATACGTAGCCGAGCAGATTTCTTCAGTGGCTGTCAGCGGTCGATTACCGTATCAGATTGGTCCCATGAGCAGGCGCAGGGAACCGGTAATTTGACAGGTTTCAGTGTCTTTTATCAAATAGGAAATGTCAGATACATTTATAATGAGAATGAGGTATCTAACTAGAAGATAAGTGTATTGGTGCCAATGACATACAAATATAGACTCCAATTCGTGTATAGCAGCGATACTCATACCGCGACCCGCGGGCCGCAGGCCGCCCAGATAGCTCTAATGTGCGGCCCAAAATAATTATAGTCACCAAATATTTTTTCGGTGTTGTTTTCAACATGCTTTCAAATTGTGTTGCAATCGGTCGGTTAAAAAGTGGGTATGAGCGGTGCTGCATCGGCAGTGTTGCCAGTACAACAACTTCTTGCGCTCACAATGCAATTCAATATGGAAAAACTGCAGTACTGGCGTGCCGCTCATAGATAAACATAGATAGTACCGCTCCAGCCGAAGCAACGTCATTTTGATTAGTGACAGTGTTTTGTGTTACAGTCGCTAGTCGCGACGCTATTTTGTTCCAAACTATTAATTTCAAGTGAACTTGTGACTGTTTTTAACGAATAAAAAGAACTATAATATAATTACCCACAATGGCAGTAGTAAACTCTTCAAAATACAAACGAAAATTTACTGAAGAAAAGAGAATTTTTCAACACAAATGGGAAGAAGAATATTTTGTTGTGCCGAATAAACAGAACTCAGTAACTTGTTTAATTTGTCGTCATTATGCCACGAAACACAAATCATTTGATGACGCTTTTCCTCGTGGGCCTTTAAGATTCGAAAAGTTAGCTTTCTTTAAGAATTCTTTACAACAACAGCAAAGTTTTATGTCAGTGGCGATATCACAAGATGCAGCGGTGATCAGAGCATCATATGAAATTTGTTACATAATCGGTAAACATATGAAACCATTTTCAGACGTTGAGGTTGTGAAGGAATGTTTTATCAACGCGTCCAAGATATTATTTGATAAATTTAGCAATAAAAATCAAATATTATCGGAAATAAAAAAACTGCAGCTTTCTGATTCTACCTGCGTACGACGCATTGAAGTTATTGCAAAGTATATTTCTGACCACATCATAGATAATTTTCATTTTCTTTTGTTTGATTTTAATTTGTAAGAATTGATATGGCTTTTATTCTGTTACAGGAAATGACTCATTTGAACTCATTACCGGGATTTCCATCTAATTATGGTTGACAGATATGTAGATTTATTAATATTTATTAAATGCACTTAATTTTGGGGTTTTACTTTATTAATGTTAATTCATACTTAATTGATTTTTGATGTGTTAGTTTTGCATTGCTAAGAGGTCTTGAACATTTTATTTTTAGTATATTTTTCTTTTAATTTAATTTGCTTAGTTTTTTTACCAATTGTTTTCATACTTAACTTTTGCATAAATACCACTGTTTTATTGTATTCCTTATCAGTTGATAATGCTCGCCATGTGCGAAACCGGTCCTGATGAAATAAATCTCATGTGGAAAAAGTACTAAAAATGTGTTATTATTTTTATTATAATGCCTTTCCACCAAGTATTGACAGTGAACACCTTAAAAGTGACATACATAATACATAAATAATAATAAAAAAAAAAAACGGCCCACGTAGAAAAGCAAAAATCGGAATCTGGCCCAGAGGAAAAAAAGTTTGAGTATGGCTGGTGTATAGAATACTCGATACTCGAGAATGCTCGTCCATATTTCAAGAACTCGATATTCGAGTATTTTGAAAAATACTCGAGAGATACTCGTTTTAGTAATAATCGTCGAGAGTTTCGTCCACTGCGGGAATTAAGAAAACAAGACTTCTAACCGATTTCAAATTTGAGACGTTTAATTCTCTGTTACTATTGTTAAAATATATGTTGTATAAATTGAAATAAATGTATGACTACGCAATCATATGCTTACTACTGATTTTCTTCGTTAACTCCTACAACCCAAGTCCTGTTCGACATTCTAAAACTTGATAGGAAAATTATTTTAACTAACCTTATTTCTAAAACCGTATCTATTGGATTGTGCGCCTTAGTTAAAGAATTTTTAGCACGTCATAATGTAGTATGTTTATCGGTATTTCATTTTACAATGCTAATAATACGCAAACCCTGTGATCAGTGGCGGCTGGTGACAGAGTATTAGAGAGAACAAAAAAAGATTCAACTATTTTTGCAAGAGTTCTTTCCTATTCATTGGATTTTAAAACACTTATATAACATGGACTTTCAATTCAGATGTTCGCAATAACAACGGAGTGCCAGTCTTATGAATTTTTGGCTGTTCGTAGTACGGAAAAATGGTTGAACCTTTTTTTGTACTCCCTAATACTCCGTCGCCAGCCGTCACTGCCTGTGATATTAAACAAATTCTCAAATCTATCGAGGAGTTGCTGGGAGGAAAAAAGTAATATGTTGAAGAGTCCAAGGGGTTAAAAAATACTGGTTCTGAAATTCATCACCGTAATATTAAACAAACAATATTGGTTTGTATTTTCAGTTCTTATCGACGAACAAATAATTTGCATTCTAATAGTATGTTTCATTTCGAATAGTGCTTTGTTCATCATTGGCTTATTCCAGTTAACACTTAACAAGAAAACATTAACTGAACAAAGTATAATCAATGTAATAAGGGAAAACCGTGCATATTATTTCAATCGTCAACAGTCGGGCTTCACAATACAATATAAATTAATATATATCATGTATTCATACTACCGATAGATACTGCGCCGTACTGTTTCGTTCTGGTAGGCGCTTAACCCTGTAGATGCCAGTCCATTTTAGAAAGTGCCAGGAAAAAATCCCAACGCATTTTTTCACAAAGAAAAACGGTAGTCTCTATTTTATTATTTGTCTCAGCTAATATTGACTAATTGGTGTCACTAGTGTCATGGTGAAACTGGTTCTGATCTTTATATAATACTTTTGAAAGTATGACAATCAAATATATTTTATTTATTAAAAAAACTTATCTGAAAAATTAAACAGAAACTCGAAATTAATCTGTCCAAAATTTCAAATTTTAATTGAAAAAATCTCAATTTGACATTGACCTTGCCAGGTCTCAGAACATCGAACCCAGTACAAGATTAAAAAGCCAATAAATAACAAACCATAAAAATAATATTTATTTTTACGCGAGCGGACCGTGAAATATTTCTCTTATTTTTAACAGTTCGCAGGTGTGAAAATGTTTAGTAACACTGGTAACAGCTTATATTAAACTAAACTAAAAACATATTTACATAGTATGTCATATATATATAAATTATTTATATGTAGTTCTATTTCTCTACACTATAACTAGGGTGCTATCTATGTTATGAGTCATATTTACTAATTCCCGTTTCTCGAAATATGCCGTTTCCCGGGAAAAAAAATAGACCCGCTTTGCAGCCCTAAATCCCAACGATGAATCAAAACTGGCAGACAGAGTTTTCATAAGTATGTATTAATTTCTGTATTTATAGTATCAATAACCTCTTTGATGCCAATTATCCGGGGATTTGCGACCCAGGTCTCAGTTGAATCGGTTAATCAAGATTGATGTGAAAGCCGACCGCGAAAGTAAGCGATAAGACCGACAATAAAGACAATAACAAGGGAACTAAATAAATTAACCGGTTATTTGCGTGTTCTCGGTAAATCGTTTTGCTTCGCTTCGCCGACAATTGCCCTCCCACTGAGTCCTGTGGCAATTGAAAAAAAGTAATTCCAACGGAATACAAAGTTACGATAAAAGTGCACTGTTGATTTTGAATGAGCAAGCAAATTTTCAATGAGAGATTCGACGCGCTCTCGACAGTGGCCGGGAGAAGGTAAATTATTTAAAATGCGTGTGCTTAAAATATCATATTGCCTCAGTAGTGCCTTGATATATTATATTTATTAAAATATTTGATGTAAGGATGATTATATCATTGTAAATTTCATTAATAATAAAAAAAGATTAGGTATTTTCTAATTAAATAATGAAAAAGGTGTTTCTTTAATGCAGGGGTTCTTAACCTTATTGCAACCCCGGGCACGTTTTGGATTGAGGAGAATAGTGACGGGCGCAGTCCGGACTTTTAAAACAACAAATCTTTAGTACTTTGTACATATTTATTAATTTGTATCATTATTTCCTGGGAAGCTTTCATGTACTATTTTTTAATTTTCCCTTTACAAATTTCAAATAACCGTACAGTTACATTGGAATAAAAACTTCTTTGAAAAATAATTTCAATAAATAAAATATAATTATGATAAAATTTAGGTTTTTAGTTATTTGATACTTTGTGGAGGGCGCACGATAATAACTCCGCGAGCGAAATTATGCCCGCGGGCACAAAGTTAAGAACGACTGATTTAAAGGAACGTTATCGGAACAAAATAGTCAAGGGAAGATATCATGCATTAGAAGAAAAAGAGTGCAGTACCTATAGGTGGTACCATCACAATATCAATATTTTTTTTAGCGATAGCCGCTCCCAATGATGAGCATATGAGCCTCTAACGGAGTTTATTTCAAAATATTTATTCTACGAGAGCTGATTGTTAGTTACTCAGTTGCTTAACCCCTCATTTTCTAATAGAGATGATATGACTTGGACAAGACTGGTGGTTATCGGGTGGGTGTGAGAGGGAATTTTGCAGACATCCATAAATTCGATTGAAAAATGAATGGGATTCGAGCCCAACCATACATAACCAACGACAATGACGCTGGCGCTCGACCACGGGACTGACAAATCTTAATCAATGCTGCAATAAAATAATGTTCGCGTTTATAAAAAAATAGTATACATAGAAATTGTTGTTCTCTCATTATGTCGTGCAAAAAATAGTCTTCCTCATTCCATCTACCGAGTAGGACTATGTTAATAAAACGGCTCGATTATAATTATATCGATCAGGGCTGTGAAGTCGTTGACAAAAAAACACGACTCCGACTCCTTCCAATTGATGTGTATTAAACAGGGATGTGGAGTCGGAGTTGGAGTCGTCGCGGCGATTTGGCCGGAGTCGTGCTCGGAGACGGAAATTTTGAAAAGTTTAAACTTTTTATTTTTGCATATTATATGTCAAAATTGGCTATTGGCCGGGTTGGTAGGGTTGATATTTAATTGAATACACATAATTATGAAAATAAGGCAAAAAAAAGTGACGATATTAAACTTTTTTAGTCGGAGTCGGAGTCGTGTTTTTGGTCAATGTTGGAGTCGGAGTCGTGATTTTGGTAAATGCTGGAGTCGGAGTCGAACTTTTTTTCACCGACTCCACAGCCCTGGTATTAAATTAAATATCAACCATCCAAACCGGCCAATAGCCAAACTTTACATGTTATATTGTAGGCTACTAACCTTTTTCGTGTGGCGACCCCTTTTTATATAAGCCATGTAACCCGCGACCCTCATGCAATTCAAAAAGGTAATTGAAAAAAACAACGAAAATGCATTTCAGTGAATATTTTTTCTTGTTGACTGTACAAGTTGGTGACCCCGGAGAAAACCTGTCGCGGCACATGGGTTGGGAACTCGTGTGTTATATGTCGGTCTCTGTGGTTTAGTGGCAAGAGATTTGTCCTGGCGATCGGGGGGCCCGGGTTCAATTCCCGGCAAGGTCAAATTTTTTCAATTGAAAAAAAGAGATCTTGGGTTGGGTTTATGTTATTTGTCGTTGATTTTGTGCACAACTGATACATTATTTATCATCGAGTTAATCTCGTATGACTTTCACTATTAAGAATATTTGGCGCATTGGCGTAAGCTGTAATTCCAAATATTTTTTTTCTTTTAAAAAAATAAAAAAAATAATATGTATGTATAAATAAAAAGTTTTTCACGATTCCGGCCAAAGCACCGCGAAGACTCCGACTCCAGCCAAAAAACACGTGACTCCACGACTCCGACTCTACAGCCCTGGTGTAGATCATACTGCAAATATTATGCAGCATGGTTCTTTTAAATTTAATTATACAAAAAAATCGCACTCGAGATTTGGCACTGCAAGCTGTTTTGGACAAATTAGTTGACGATTTGCATAACATTGTTGTGATACAAGATCCCCCCGGGCAGCCCAAACACATTGACTATTGAGGAAAAGGCGATGATCGCATTTATGAACAGATGGAATCCCGACATAATCTACTTTGCATAATTATCACATACAATATAATACTTCATACGTTTAACATGCGATATTTTTCGGACGATTTAAAACAGAATTCTAAGAAGAGAAAGATGTCAATTACGGCTGTAGTTAAGCATTTATTTTTATTCCGCGAAAACTCAACGTTTGCCAGTTATTAATTTGATTATAATAATTGATTTTACAGATAACAATGATACAGATTTATAATGGACTAGCTGTACCCTGCGCGCGTTGCTACGCCAGCAATTGTAGGGGGGATTGGGGGGGTGGGGTAGGGAGGGGATGTTCGCCAGAAAGTTTCACGGAAGTGTACTCGAGAAATTTGTAAAAAATCGATATCAATTTTTGGGGGGAGGGGGGTTGTTTGGCGGGGTGGGGTATGGGGAGCGTATGGGGGGTATGCCAAAAACCTTCGAAGAAGTGAACTCGAAAATTTTTTAAAGTTTAAAAAATAAATTGGGGGGGGGGTTGGGGGGTGGTTGGGGGGAAGGGTTGGTAGGCCAGAAACCATCGCGGGGGTGCACTCAATAAATTTGTAAAGTTTCACATCGATCGGTCGAGCGGTTTAGTAGTCCATAGCGGACATACATACAGACATTCATTTTTATATATATAGATAGATAGATAGATAGATAGATATTGTTAGACACGAAATAATATTGTGGCCTGGAAAAAATAGTTTGTAATTTAATGCAAATGCTTTTTGTTAACAAGAAACAAAATTTATTACATGATATGCTCCTAAGCTTTTCGGGTGGGGACCCCTTTCTATAAAAGCCATGTGGCCCTCGACCCCTATGCAATTAAAAAAGGCATTTTTATTTAGTTGTATTTAAAAAACAACAAAAATGCATTATAGTGAATGTTTTTTTCAGAGTTGACTGTATAAGTTGGCGACCCATGGGTTGGGATCCCGTGGGAACACAAAAAAGCATCTTCATCCAGATGTGTTCATATATTTGTTTCATTTGACCAGTGATGCACAATTTTTTTTGGAAGAAGCGCCAGATAATCAATTTTCAGATTGTTTGAGGGCCGCATGGGTAAAATTGATTTAGTTATCAATATTTTTAGTGTAAATATTTTTTTATTATTTTATGTTGGTCCAAAATTCTGAAGAAAAAAAGGTGATTGATATTTGTCATATTGTGAAGTATAAAATGTCATTTCGAACCGCAGGTTGTGCATCACTGAGTTAAAGGCACTATTAATTGTGCATTATGGACAGTCGAATATGAAGTGTTTTTTTTTTTTTATTGAATGAAGTTATTTGATATATTGACTGTCAATATAACTACGAAGTGTAAATCGAATTGATTTATTTTTACGACATTTCAAGCATATGTGAGCTTCTTTTTGCATGTGTTGCTTGAAACGAAATTCGTTTAATATGTATAATGCATGATAACAATAAAATACACTTGATACTCGTATAACACGGTTTTATACAACACGGTTTTCAACAACACGGATGAATAAATTGTGACAAATTTTTATACAACACGCTTTATATAACACGGTTTAAGAGGGAAAAAAAACTTATTGGTGGAGAAAGTTTTTATGACGGATATTCATGACATCCAAAAAATATTGCAGGACGATGAAGAATTAGTCGAAATTTTGGTTGAACCTACCACAAATAAAGACTTAGAAAGCAGTTGCAGCGAAGTAGCTACATGTTTCACATTAAAAACAATGAATGAGAACTTGGAATTGGCTATTAAATTCGTTTCTTTTTTATTGAAAATGATTGGAAAAAAGTTTGAAATTCAAGAGGGAATAACAAAATATTTTGGAACCATATAAGGAAATTCGTAAAGTTGTAAAAGCTTAAAGCAAACAATCGCTTATTACTGAATTTTCGATGATGAAAACTCACAACCTATCTCGAAAAAGAGTAAAACATATAGAATTCTAAGTGATAACGATGATGAATGATTGGTGTATTAAGTAATTAAAGTTTCTTTCAATAAATATGTAAATTTATATTTGTTTATTTAAAAAAATAAAGTAAAATATGGAACTCAAACCCTAATTTTGTATTAACGTCAAACCTTGTATAACACAGATTTATATAACACGACGTTTTTGTGGAACCATATAACCGTGTTATACGAGGCCCAAGTGTATTAAGATTCCCACAGTTTCGTGTTAAACGTTTTCCACTCTATATATATGTTACAACGAAAGTGTATTATAAGTGATATTATATTATCACTAGTTAAAATATATTTTCACTGATCTGGCCGGTGTAAATATATAAAGAAATAAATTTGTATGACAGTGTGATTTCACTAGTCACGATCACGGAGAGTATAATATATTATAATGCTATATGATTGGTCCAAGACAAAGATGAAGTTTCGCACACACCTTCAGAGCGGTCTGTTCGCGTTGACAGCTGTCAGATATAACGTGTGAATTATGCCTGTTAATTTTACGTAAAAATATGTTCAGAAATGAAGAAAAAATATTATGATATTATCCAAGACACCCGTGATTAAGCATAATAACACAATGAACATGGAAAAGTACATTTACTTGATAAACCAAGTGAAAGAGGCGAGATCAAGTCATAAAAAAAATTGGCTGCTGAAACATTATGATGTGCTAACATGGGTGGAAAGGAATATCTCATTTTGCCAGTTGTGAACTCTATACTATGTTCCAACAGAAGATACGTTTGATATTTTACATAATATCCATCAATCTATTGGTCACGGAGGTCTATTTAATATTGATAAATGTAGTCATTTATCGTTTACTGATGTTATTCTATCGCTATTCAATTAATGGCTGAGTTCATCAGTTAAAAATTCAAATTTAGTTTCAATATGATTTAACTGGCAAGTGCCAGTGATAATATATTATTGCGAGTGATAATATATTTTCGCTAGCGAAAATGTAGTAAAATAGGCTTTCACTGAAATGCCAGTGATAATATATTATCACTGATAATACACTTTCGCTGTATACAACAACAATGTGCAGTTAATAGTTCATGTATTTTATGTTAATGGTTGACGTTCTTCTAATATCAATTATTCATCAAAACATATTAATGTTTAACGAGTAGATTTATTATTTAACTTACGTGGTTCGTTGTGAATAATGCCAATAACTTTTGTATTTAATTGCACATTTGTAGGAAAAATCTTGTGTCATATATTAGCAGATTCGGCTGTTAATAATAATTGTTTATTGCTATAGATTTGGTTAAGTGTCGTCAGTTTTCAATAAATTTGTCACAGGCCTATAGGCTTTGACTCATTGACTGTTGCAAAAAATATAAACATGACGGAAGACTGTGATATTATTCATAGAATATGAATTAGTCACTGAATATATAACAAGGCGTATTTACTACCATTAATTTGACTATATTAAATATGTATCATTTATTCTGCATGATTGTATGTTCATATATTTAGTTTTTAATCCTAAAATAGACTAGAAAAGCTGACTTGTAAACATGTAAACAAAACTATAAATTGTTCTATTATTACCATATTGATTATAGGCTACCATTATATTAAATGTTCCATAAAAGTCACCTTTATAGAGTAGCGGTAGCTCTTAAAGCGATCGAGAATATTGGATTCAAGTTTAATTACTGATAGTTTGATAATTCAAATTGATAATGATTGAAAGAAATGTCTCTTGTGAAATAAGTGCAGAAAGGGTTTTATTATTTTTTGATATAATGACTTTCCACCAAGTATTGACCATGAACAACCTGATAAAAGCTATTAACCGTATGACAAATATTAACCGGTCAGGGTGACGAGAGAGCTCAAAACTTTTTTTTGAGCATGTCCGCTCCCAATTTGGCTATATACTCCGCACGCAGTTTTTTTCTACGTGAGCTGCTTGTTACTCAGTTGCTCAATCTCACTTTTTCAAAGAGAGTAGGGATTGAAAGGATAAGAGAACTAGGACAGGGCTAGTGGTAAAGTAATTACTCTCGTTTTGCGTCGCTTTTTAAGACTGGAAAGGTTGAGGAGAGATTTTTAACAACACAAACATCCATTGTCTTTAAACAGAATCGATTTATCGACTGAAAATATCTGCTTGTACCGGTAATCGAGCCCAGGCGGTCCGTGACGGAAGCCAACGACATTGACCACTGCACCACTGACCGAGTGAGACAAAACTGTACAATATGTATAATATATACATTTAAATATATTTCGTTCTATACACTTGGACAGCACGTATAAAGGGGAAATATTTTGTCTATTTAATTAAAAATAAGATTTACTTAAATTTGTGTATCAGTATTTAACAGTACACCACTGCATGCAATATTATCATGCAGTTGCAATTCGGATATAGTTAGGTATTCCTCAAACGCCCACCACCGCCCAAATTGCACAAACGGTCATCAACAAGTGCACGATGCAGTTCGTGCATTCCAATTATTTCGATCATCTCTGCTAAATCTAAAGCCAGCCGATGTTATTCATTCTGAAATGTTAAATCCCAACATCGGTGGGATCTGCTTATCATCTTTTAATCACATTTTCTATTCAACGATATTTATTTAAGAAATTTGGTAACAAGTAATCAATTTGAGAGGATTCGTTAAATAAAATTTACGCCTAATGATCCCTTTAATGAGGTGAAACACTACTCACAAAATATGTGGATAAATTTCAGTTATTTAAAATTTTACATTTAATAATTTATAATATAACCAAAACATTTATTTTGTATATCTAATTGATTGAGCATCAAGTCCTGAGTAAAGTTTTCATATTTAATTTGTATTCCATTTCCATTGTTGGATCGCTGCAATGGTGAGAAATCCATAGTGAAGCCAGTTCAATAGTTTAGCTTATGCATCTATTTGCACAATATATATTATTATATTATGCATATCACTTTTACGTATACCATATATGCAGTACACATACACACGCAAGCTTATATACAGCACACTAAGTATTAGATCGAAACATTCTAGTGTATCATACATAATGTGACCATTTATTTTTGTCCTCAAAACGGGACATCTACCAATTTTTACGTAATAGTATGTATATTCAAGAAAACACGTATTTTTTCATAGTTTTTATGTATTAATAAAAAGAAAAGGCATGTTGATAAATAAAATAACAGGAATAAATAATGTAAATATGAAAAAAAATAAGTATACTGGGTTTGCTTTTAAATAAGAATAGAATTCTTGACAGGTTTTTTTAAAAAATATTTTAACTAACAACATCGCTTTAATTGTGTTTTTTCTGTCGTCCACAACTTATTCTTATGTGAAAAGACTCTTTCTTCGGGTGCATTTGTTCCGGGCAAGCATACAATGTATTCAATGATTACTCTAAAGTTTTTATGGTTCAAATTATTATTACGAAAGTCGATTGTTGCACTTTTTTTTTAAATTGTTGCCCTCTTTTTGAAAACGGGACATTTCAACGTCCCGAAGCTGTACTTGGGGACAACGGGACAGGCTTCCTAAAAACGGGACGGTCCCGTTCAAAACGGGACGTATGGTCACTTTAAGCATACAGTAAGAAGCTCAAATCCAAAATAATGATGTGATTATGATTTTCAAATTTGAAATAAATCTGTTTATATGTATTTGAAAATGTCAACTACAAAAATATCCAATTCATGCTGGCTGCAGCTTTAACATTGTGGAAATTCATTTTTCAATCAAAAGCAATATTGATAATTTTCTTTTTCCACCGGTTTACCAATTTACTAATAAATATATATATATATTGTTTGAATTGTCTTTTACTTCGCAAAGCTCAATTATAACACGGTGAAAAAATCGGAATGTGTTTAGCACTACAAAAAATATACTACATATAGTTGAAAGCTAATAAAAATATCAATTATGAAATATCTTTCAAATGAATAAACTTATAAAAGCTCAACTTTTTTTTACCACACTCAATTTGCTTTCCCGATATATTTGTTTGTCTTCATTCAAAAATTCCAAATTTAGAAAGCAATTTGTGATTTTACATTTTCTCACCTTCATAATCAGACATATGAACAACTATGATAAGTATAAATTCTATGTCACATTCCATAAATAAAACAGGATCCGAAATGAATTGATTGAGCTGCACTGAAGCAAATTGTATGATTCGTTTTTTTCGTTTATCAAAAACAATGATCCAGTATTTAAGGTGTTGATGTGAATATCGTCATGCTTCCAAAGCCATTTAATAACGTAAGGTCACCTCTAAAGTGCATATTGAAAGTAATAATATTTATTCTCCAGTCGGAGTTAGTATAAATATTTCAAAAACAATAATCGAAATTTTGAAATATTTATTGGTATACTGGCAATAGTATTGAAAAAAAATATTCGACTTAACCCTCAATTAATTACAGCAAAAATAAAGCTGTAGTTTTTGTTAAAACTCTTTTGTACTATTATTATGACATTAAAGTAATGTTATCGGTAATCACTCTCGATGACCCTCCATAGGTAGAGACAAAAAGTAAATTGACTTTTTGAACTGTGGCGATCGCACCCTAATGTCAGCAACAATGGGAAGGGAATGAAAAAAATAATAAAAAAACACTAAACTTACAAACGAAGGAGACTGGAAGAACTCTGCCACCAACGCGCCTTAGAACTTGAAGATTCGTCAAATAGATATTTAAAAAAAAATCGGTGTTTATATCATCCAGTTTAGGACACACGAAGTTGCTTATAATCGATCTGTAGCGCTCGCTGTTGACGGTTATGGCAATGTCTGAATACCAGTTTCGTTTTGGAAGAAGTACGGACCGTTGATTACGCCAGATCAAAATCTGTACCAAATCTGTTACCAGTGAATGACACAAGTTGTTCAATGTTGTAACCTTCCATGTAATTTGCCGTACACTACTAATCATTTTATTGGCAACAAATTTGACAGATTTCACTTTAACAAAATGGCTGCTATAACCTTACAAATTTCGAGCGTTCCCATTGAAAAACCCTTCACAATGTTTTGTACATATTTTGGAGAGGAAAAATTCTGTTTTTTTGGCATTTGCAGCATGAAAAAACTTTTTTTGTTGTCTTGAAAAAAACTTTTTTGTTGTCTTGAAAAAGCGAAAATACTTAATTTAAAAAATACATTTACATACTTGATACCTGAACATGTTTAAGCGATTCCATTTTCAAAACAAGCGCAAAGCCATGTATTCGCCTAAAACCTATATAAATTTAATACAAAATCCTCACACAGTTTTGGAAGCACGATCTCTCAAGCTTTTATTATAAAATAATTTTATACATTTTTGAGAAGACATGTACATACAATTTATTGTGTTTAAAATTCGTTGTACCTGGCGGAGTACTTAGTTAATGACATTATTTAAACTTGACGATGTGCCAAAGATTTCGTCAATTCGAATAATTTCGAAAAGAATGAGGTAAGCGATTATTTTAAACATATGTATTCACAATGCGTAAAGCTGAAAGCAAAAAAATGTCGACATAATTCACCGAACTTTATGTCCCTTTCGAGGAAACATCTGCTTCAACCGACAAACTACCAAAAATAATGATATAAAAACAAAGCTTCCGAACAAACGGTCGCTTTGTGGTGAGCTATTTATTCATAAGCTGCATTTAAAATTATTTTTTACTCGTAAATACTTATTATGTTACTATGTAGAGCTATGACTTCTATCTTTTTTGGCGGTTGTAAGCGCATTTGGGATTGACAACAATAGTCACAAAAGAAAGCATAATAAAAAAGTCGGTTTACGGACGATAGTTTAACGTGACAACGTCATAAGAAAACATTGATGAAACGATTGCATACTTTTATGAATAAAATGGAATCATTTTTATTGAATTATTATTATTTTGTATGGATACGAAGAAGGAGTGAAATGAAATCTACAATTTTTTATTGATATATTTTATTCGCACTCATTAACTTTTGTCGTCTTTCGGTATTCAATTTCCTCGCAGCTGTAGCTTTTGCAGAAGTTCTGGATGCGAAATCTTCTGCGAAAGAAATCTTTGATAATTTATTGTTTATTTAAAGTATATTTGTTACACGTTAATCAGATTTTTAATATGCAAGAATTAATTACCTTTAATGCCGCAATTGTTGTTGTAATATAAACAATGAAAACCACATTAACATTTCACTTCACTTTATAAACAGTTGTAAACAGATCACGTGTAGGTACTGTAGGTGTATAAGTTGTGTGCTGCCGCTGTCTCTTTTCTACTCAGACGCATCGACCAATCGAGTGGAAGAGAGATAGATGCGGTACAATCCGAGCGGTAGGCCGATCGTGCCTCTCTATCGCTTATCCGCGCTCTCGCTCGCACGCTTGCCTTCGGCGTAACGCGACAAACGGGACAATGAGTCATGTTTTTTCGTGCGTGCAGCGGGCGTTCATCGATTTATAAGACGTTGTCACGTCAAAAAAGTTTCTATACAATTTTGTATTGTATAATAAATTATATGTTACTAGCTGTACCCTGCGCCAGCAATTGTAGGGGTGGGGGATTGGGGGGAAGGGGTGTACGCCATAAAGTTTCGCGGAATTGTACTCGAGAAATTTGTAAAAATTCGATATCATTTTTTGGGGGGAGGGGGGTTGTTTGGCGGGGTGTGGTTTGAGGGGCGTATGGGGGGGTATGCCTAAATCCTTCAAAGGAGTGAACTCGAAAAATTCGTAAAGTTTAAAAAAAAATTTGGTGGTGGAGGTTGGGGGTGGTTAGGGGGAGAGGTTGGTAGGCCAGAAACCATTGCGGAAGTGTACTCAATAAATTTGTAAAGTTTCACATCGATCGGTCGAGCGGTTTAGTAGTCCATAGCGGACATACACACAGACATTCATTTTTATATATATGGATAAAAAGATATATACATTGGTTGGCATGCTTTTTGTATTCACTTGAGTTATTTTGTTAATAAAGGTTTTGCAATTGAGAATGCAAGGGGCTACTTTAACACAGAAAGTTGAGAAACCCTGATACATATATAGCTTTTTCACTCTCGTAACTATGCACTTATTTCACACTTTCAATTTAGAAGTAATGCTCTCATAATCGATCATTTTAACAATCGGTGCTTAACGACACACGGCTGTAAACTAATCGATCAACCTCTAGTCTGATAATATAAAATAACTTTGATTATTCCACGTATTGGTCTAGTAATACAGTGTAGATTTACTCTTGTTGAAATCGAAAGAACTTGATGTCAGAGAATTAAATAGTCATAACAAATTCACAAACAATATTAAATTACTAATAATTATTAATAAATTAAAAATTATACAATAAATAATTCAGTTTACTGTTTGTTATAAAATATTTTATGAATTGCAGTGATTTAAAAAAAAATGTAATTTTTAACGTTGATTTCAGTAAGATATATTTATTAGCAGCGTTCATATATGAAAAATTGTAGCCGATGAACTCCACCTGTTCTGAATAAAGCATTCCGGAACATTCTATTTTTGCGATCCATGAATAAACTACTATTATGTTTGTTTACATTATAATAGTAGAAGGTGGTTCAAGATCGGAGTATGGTACTTCTCATAATAAAGTGGGTGTTAATGTCCGTATACCTACTATTGTGATGATATCACTGTGAATAATCGTTAGTTGTATAGAAGATGAATGTTCAATGAATGAAACTGACGCAAATAATTTTAATGCACTCATACTAACGTGAGATGGGAGGGGACTTGCAGGCGTGATAACATCAAAAGACGAACTGATGTTTCTTGAGATTTACAGTAATTAAAATTCGTGCTTTTGATACTAATTAATGGCATGCGAGGGACATGTTGCATAGAACAGGGCTTTTCAACCTTTTTACATCCGCAGACCGGGGAGAATTTAAAAATATTTTCCGGCCATATCAATTGTTAACCATATACATATATACATATATTTACAGTAAGTTCTCGATTTCCAACTATTCCGTCTATCGGCGGAGTATAAAAAAGAAAAAAAAACATCTCCAATATTGAAAAAAGTTCTCTTCTTCTTCGGGCCGAGTTAATAACCCTGTCATCCTGACGTGGTCGTAACCAAGACAAATCAATTTTCTTTGTCAAAACTTGTTTGTCACGTAGGTCTTTTGAATCTCCAGTTGCAAGGGCTATTCGGCTGATAAATGCGCTGCCTGTTGATGTGGACATCTTCGGCGGTGAACTTGATGCTTTGTTGAAAAAAAATATTCTTATGCAAATAATGTTTCTGTTCTGTTTCTTATTTTTAAAAAAATTGTATAATACATATGTTATGTCATTTTTATTGAATTTGTCACATGCATGGCGCATTGGCGCTTACTGTAATGCCATGTATTTTATATTATTTTTTTCCAATACATAAATCTCCAGTGTCGGTCAAATATTTGGCTGCGGGTGACTCATATAATGTCAAAATTGGACGTATATAATACATTTGAATTTCTGACTTACTTCGAAGGTGGCGAAACGAAACCCGTTGCAAGTTAATATGTTAACAGAATATGTATGTTTGCTTGAATAATAAATTCAAAATGACTGAAAATTGGAACGTCAAGGTAATGTAAGAGAAGAGTTTTATAAATAAAAGCAAATGAATTTACAACTTTTGGTGAGTGCGAAATTTGTAGCTGCTTTTTTGGAATCAAAATTTTCGAAACATGTACGTTTTTACGGACTCTAGTGGGCCGGTTACAGTCCGCGGACTACATGTTTAAGAGCACTGGCGTTAAAAAAATCGTTGCATAGAGTGTATAGATGGCTTTGTGGTTGTCATAATGGAAACAACAGCTGGCTTAATTCACATACTTACAAAATATACAATTGAAACTATTTATTTTGTTGATTATCAAATTTGCAAAGTGGAAAATCCCAAAAAAACAGCATTCAGAGCATTTAAATAGTTTGTTGACTTCACAAACGTCGGGTTTAAACATTAAAATGTGCGATTAGAATGCTTTAACAACTTGCTTATGTAGATGAAATATAATATACTAGTATTGCTACCCGGCTTCGCTCGGACCAGTTTGGGGTTATGTTCACCTCGTCGCGTAAATTCAGACGTGCCAAGTTGAAACAACTTTTTTCAAAATTCAAAAGTCTAGGTCAATTAAAATGGAATTAAAATGAACATTTCAGACTGGCATTGACATTTCACAGGCCCTTTCATATATTGACAGCCCCATTCTCGTACATTAAAATGTCCAAATTCAAGGAAAAAATCTAATTTGCTGTCAAAGAAATGTCAAATAATACCTTCACGTTAATAATAAACATTATTATTAATAATAAAAGCCGGGAAAAGTTCAGTAGAAGACTAATTTATTATATTTTGACTAAATGTCTTCGCCGATAAAAATTCAAACATATTTTCTTTCATATTCGTTTTTATGGCAACTTTATGACCAACAATGCAAAAGGGAATTACAGACCCACAGACATACATACGCCGTTTCGGTTTTATATAATAAATATATGGTGAGCTTAAACATTACGTAAACCAAAACGCTTCATAAAATTTTAAGCGACAAACAATGAAAATAAATAAATAGGTTATAGTTATGAAAGCTTCATGAATAAATCATTGACGCGGCTTAAGAACATTTTGCAAATTATTATTTATTAAATCAAATTCAAATTGAATTTCGTTTGAAATGTTTTTTAATTCAAATAAAACACGATCATTTTTTTATTCGCGAGAGATAAAGGCAAAACAAAAGCTGAATGTTGAGTCATATTAACGATTCCATGTTATGACTAATTTGTATTTACCGATCTGTTTTAAAATCGTTTTCTTTATTAACTAATATTTCAATTAAATAAGAAAATAGCGTCGAAAACAATATCATCTGAACATTACATCACGAAATTATTTTAAGTTGCGCATTTAATTCATGAGCAATTAGGGTTGCCAGCTTTTTATGATACAATTACGGGACACATGGTCTAAAACGATGTAGTTTTTTTGGGTGTGTGTGATATTGGTCGATCGCTTTCTCTGACATACCAGGGCAGTACGAAATTGTTTGACATTCAACCACAACTCCGACACTATTTACCGGACAATCCGGGACGGTTGGCAACCCTATGATCATTTTTTTTTTCAAACATGAAGCTTGCTAGGAATTTTATGTAATTCAAAGCGATTTTTTTTTATGTTGAACATATTCGTGATACTAAAAAGTAATTCACAATGTTTAATTTCCAAGAAAAATTCTTTTATTTTTAAATAATTTTTAAGCAAAAAATTTCACACTAAAATAAGCCATGTTATTAATTTATTGATATAGTTCTGACGAGGGCGTAAGCCGAAATAGCTATCAATAAATATATAAAATAATTTATGTAGAATTAAAATACATTGTTATTTTTCTTACCGGATCATGTTATTAATGTTAACAGAATAATATTTTGGATTGATTCGATTCCTTTAGCGCAGGGGTTCTTAACCTTACTGCGGTGACGGGCGCATTTGAGATTTAAGAAATGAGTGACGGGCAAATGCCGGATTTAAAAAAAAAACAAGATTTAAGTAGTACATTACTACACATTTAGAGCAATATTTGAACTTTTCAAAATGAGGAGTGTAAGATGATAATCCTAGCCGCAAACAATTATCAAGGCTGAAATTGGTAATTCGAGATCTTGTTTTTGATTTTATTATTTTCATAGTAGAAAACAAAGATTCACACAAATATGTGGAAACAAAACAGGGCTTTATTTTGTTAGCTCCTTTTTCAAAACGAGTAGTTTTTAGAGGTAGTTTTTATGGTCAGCTAAATTCCAAACGTTTTCAGTCAATCCGTTCGATTGATGATGTTATTTTGAAAATCTAAAATTTCTTCTTCAATATTTGGCGTGTCTTCTTCAAGAATTTCCGCTAGCTATTTTATTAATGACTATGTCTGCATTGAAAAGATTTAAGAAAAATTTTGCCACCGCTTCTGATTATGGAAAATTGCTGGAAATATTGACAGAGCGGGGCGGTGCTGCCAAAAAGAAAAATACGCACATAAATAAGTGTACAATATTGACACTTCATTAACCGCACTAATCATCCAAGATTTATACCCCAAATACCGGCGATATTTAATAAATATCAGTGAATTTCAAATGTTCAATTAAAATTTATTTTTAACTCACTGACAGTGGAAAATAACTTATTCAAAAAATAAGATAGATATGCTAATATTTTTGAGATTTCAATTAACATTTTATGTATCATTATTCTTTCTTTATTTCTTTGCCGGGCACACGAAAATGGCTTTCGCGGGCACGCGGTTAAGAACCCCTGCTTTAGCGTATATGTTTGGAAAGCGTTTACTTTTTTTTAAACTATGAATGTCAATTTGGGGCAGTTTATTATTGTTTCGCAAAATCTATATATATAATGAGGTGGAAAATATTTTATATTTATGCAACACACATAACAGTTGTTTATACACAGGGACCGACAGCAAACACCTTAAAAGTGATAACATATCGTTATTTCACTGATTGTTTTTTTTTTTGATGATGCTTCTCAAATTAGTGAAACACATCGATTAAACAAAATCAGCGGAACTACAAATTGATCATTTAAAAAAATGAGATATGGGTTTCATCAAACCGATATGAAAATGACGGTATTCTGCTTTTAGTTAACTATGTTATCGATGTCGAATAGTTTTAATAGGTCAGACATGCCTTTGTTACAGTGCACCGTGTGGAAAACGCTATTTCTGATACAGCCAAGACGTAAATAAACATTCTGCAACAACCTGTCGTGTTGGCGATCGAACAAAATGATGCGTCAATCTGTTCCGGTGCCGACACCAACGCGTTACCCGTCACGCGGTAAGCGTCAGATGAAGTCAGCCGACGGTTCATGCAACGATTTCTCCGAACTTAGATATACTCAGGAATCAATCCATCACAGTGTATCATTGGATCGATATTTGATACCATCACACAAGTTTATGGAGCAGTTGTTAAGACGTCAAGTATTTTGCAATCCCGCGTAAACAGGAGCCGCGTAAAAAAGATGATGAACTCATAAAAATAAGAAATGTTCAATTATATTTTTAAAAAACTGTGAAGACCAGTGCTCCCCAACGTTTTTACATATACGGACCGGTAAAAAAAAGAAAAAACATCGCGGAACACTATTACTGTAAATAAAAATGTTTTTTTTTTAATTAAGAATTTTGGCTGAAGGTGCTTGATGGAAATTCAATATCAAATTTGAATCGTTTGAATTTTGTACTTTTTCATGAGTTTTTCGTTAATAGAACCGGGTTTCGCCTTCGGCATCTTCAGGCATTTCAAGTAAACGCGTAAAATGACGCGTAGTAAACAGTTTGTTTCGTTTATGTACAAACATAAGAGTAAATCACTAAGTTTATTTGTTATAAACGTAATCTATATGAAGAAGCACGAATATTTGATGTACATAATTTTTAATGAATCATGTGGGTAAATTATAATTCTCACGTATGTTGAATGTAGTATTACAAATACTAATTGCCAGAAAATAGTATGCAAATGTTGATAAATAATTCGTGGGTTTTATCCGACCTATTTTTTGAATTAATTAATTGCGATTGTTTGAATTTATAATAAATGATTGCAATTTGGCATACTGTTTGCGGCCCGGCGGAAAGTCTCTGCGGCCCAGCTCTGGGCCGCGGACCACCGGTTGGAGAGGAATGGTATATACCAGTGGTTCTCACGTGAAATTTGGCTGTGGCCGCATCAGAAACACCAGCGGTTCTACGGATATGTCTGGTGGCCGCACCAAGTTTTTGTGTCGAGTCCTTTTTGCCAAATGTGTTGAGTTTTTGCTAACAAGCAATTCTTGATGCACAATGCAATGCATACAAAATATTTTATTTTCAGTGTCTTTGTTGACAAATTTACTTAAAAAAATCCATTTTTTATTTAATATCAATATTAACTATGAATCTGTTGGTGGCCGCACATGAGAACCACTGGTATAGACTGTACATCGAGGGCTCTTGACTGCGTGCCCGCGAAGCCATTTTCGTGCGCCCGGCAAATAAATAAAATGTTAATTTAAATCTCGAAAATATTATTATATCTATCTTATTTTCTGAATAGGTTATTTTCCAATGTCAGTGGGAAATTTTGGAAAATTTAACTGAACAATCGAAATTAATTGATGTTTATCAAATATAGCCGGTATTTGGGGTATAAATCTTGAATGATTAGTGCGGTTAATGAAGTGTCAATATTGTGCACTTGTTTTTATCCTTTATCCTTAAATCCTTTCAATGCAGACATATGCATTAATAAAATAGCTAGTTCCCTAGCGGAAATTCTTCAAGAAGACACGATTAATATTGAAGAAGAAACTTTAGATTTTCAAAAGGACATGATTTTAAAATCGAACGGACTGACGTTTGGAATTTAGCTGACAACCTTGATAATTGTTTACGATTGGGATTATCATCTTACACTCCTCATTTTGAAAAGTTAGCTCTTGAAATGCAATGTCAAATATCACTAAATGTGAATAGTATTGATTTTGTTTGTAATGTAAATAAATCCATAATTATCCGATTTATAATAAATAGTAATAATACAATGAATGTAACAAATGTAAAGCAGCCAAGGGAAAAGTACTTAAATAAATACATAATTATGTACTAGGTACCTAAATCTTGTTTTTTTTTTAAATCCGGCGTGTGCCCGTCACTCATTTCTTAAATCTCAAATACGCCCGCCACAGCAATAATGTTAAGAATCCCTGCAGTAGATGTTGATTTCGAAGATACGTTCCGAAAATTCCGTAAAAATATTTAGTTACAATACATGCAATACTCGTTGTTTCCACTGGACACTGCAGTAGAGCAGTGTCCCTCAAAATGTGGTCCGTGTATCGGCACCGGTCCGCAAGCGTTTATTGCCGGTCCACAAAACTTGCATGCTTCGAAAATTGTAATTACAAAAAATTAGCAACAGATGTCGTTTAATCCATACGATGTAATTTTATAAGCTTTACAAACATACTCGAGCACCCATTGCCTTCGAACAGAATCGATTTATCGATTGAAAGAATCTGCTCGTACCGGGATTCGAACCGGACAGGTCCGTCCGTATGCCGTAAAAAGCATGTAAAGATTCCTACGATATTCACGCGCTTTCAGACTACGTAAGTCAGTGACATTTCTTACTATTCAAACTCCCCTAGACGACCTCACCTTTTCCCTTCCACAGTTCCCTTCTTCACTATCTGGTGTGCCGACTCCGAATCAAGGCAGCAGAAGAAAATAAGAAGTCAACTTCACGAACTTTAAGAACGTCTGGACACTGAGGGTTGACCTCCTCTCGAAGGCATACATGCGTATCTAGCATACATGTATTAAAAAAGCCCCTCAAGGTTATTGCATCACGAATTAGTGTCACCACTCACCATCAAGAGATCTTCACCTCTTTATCGCCATCATCATCACCATTCGCCGCCATCACCACCTTTTACAACCACTGACACGAGAAACCAGGGCTTTGGAGTCGGAGTCGTGGAGTCGGTGTTTTTTGGCCCGAGTCGGAGTCGTCGCGGCGTTTCGGTCGGAGTCGGAAATTTCGAAAAGATTGAACATTTTATTTTTATATATAATATGTCAAATTTGGCTATCGCCAGGATTGGTTGGTTGAAATATACATAATTGAATACACATCATATGATAGGTAGAAAAAAAACGTGACGAAATTGAACTCTTTTTAGTCGTAGTCGGAGTTGTGTTTTTGGTCAATGTTGGAGTCGGAGTTGTGTTTTTGGTAATTGCTGGAGTCGGAGTCGTAATCTTTTTTACACACTCCACAGCCCTGCGAGATACACATACAAGAGATGAAAGGGAAATACGGCTTCAACGCCCTTGGTCCTCCATAAAGTGATCAGATAAATCATCCTTTCAATCAGTCACGGAAGACAAAAAACCGTATTTTATATAGAAGATTAAAATTACATATTATTATTGGAATTTAAAATGTGTGCACCGTAGTTAATTAAAGTTGTTGATATAAGATAGTGATAGCGGTATATTTAAAAAATGTCATAATTCCATTGAAAGTATTTATACAATTCTTAGGATACGAGAGGATGTTAGCAGATTGATAGCGAAATTTTGACAATAGTAATACTTTGTACGGAATGAATCATTTTACGAAAGTGTAATGAATAACACTCATGTTAAATAATATTATGTATTTTTTTTGTGTATCCTCTCTATAATATTGCTGAGATCGACATTGCTTGACATTGCTGATAATATTCTTGAGTTTCCCACGTTTTTGCTAACTAAGAAAATACATAAAAATAATAAATCATTTTTAGTACTTATTCCCAGGGCTGTGGAGTCGGAGTCGGAGTCGGAATCGGAGTCGTGGAGTCGGAGCTTTTTGGCCGGAGTCGTACCCGGAGTCGGAAATTTTGAAAAGTTTGAACCTTTTATTTTTGCATTTAATATGTCAAATGGCTTTTGGCCGCATTGATAGGGTTGATATTGAATTGAATACACATTAATAGGAAATTTAGGGAAAAGAAGTGACGTTATTAAGCTTTTTTTAGTCGGAGTCGGAGTCGTTTTTTTGGTCAATGTCGGAGTCGGAGTCGTGGTTTTGGTGAATGCTGGAGTCGGAGTCGGACTTTTTCCCGACTCCACAGCCCTGCTTATTCCACATTGAATTTATTAAGATCAGGACCGATTTCGCTCATCACGAGCATTATCAACTAATAATGCAGTCGACACTGCAACTGATAATGATTCGGTTGATAATGCTCATGATTAGCGAAACCGGTCTTGATATAAATATAATTCAATGTGGAATAAGTACTAAAAATATTTTTTTATTTTTATCATAATCCCATTCCACCGAGTAGCGGATTACCATATAAGCGAAAGAGGCTCGCGTTTGGGTCCTCACAATTTTAGGGACCTCATAAATATTTTATTATAAATATTTTGCTGTCACATCGAAAAATGCATATTCAAAACAGTAATATTTGATGTTCGATGGGTCATAAATCATAAAACACAGTATGCAGGTGTGCTATGTACCACATTGTTTCTAGTGAACTGCGGGGAATACCGTTAATTGTTCAAGCCATACCCTCCTCGATCATATACAATAAGAAACGTAAATTACAATTTTGAGAAATGACTCAGAATGAAATCAACATAAAAAGCAAAGTATTATTAATTTGCCGATGCTTTTTTATCATTCGAAAAAGAGGGCCTCCACAATTATATTGCTCCTAGGGATAATCCGCCACTGATTTCACCAAGTATTGACAGTGAACACATTAAAATTGATTAAGAAAATAAATTATGAGGGTATTACCCACGGTATATAAACAGCATTCGTAATTCCTTATTATTGTTATGAGCGCTTCAATAATTAATACATTTGAACAGTCTAATAATACAAAATATGTAGTTGCTTTTGTTTAACATACAACTTTTGTTAGATAAAAAAAGATGATACTAATTATTGTTTTGCAGCAATTTTTGTACATCATGATCATTTATAAATTAATGATAAAAAAAACAGTTTTGTACTTTTAAAAATAAACAATTTTCTTATTATTGCATTTACAGTTTCCCAGTATCACAATGGATTTTTTTTATGTATCCGCTAGTACACTCTGACTTCACTCGAGTGTGCGGCAGCCGTAATACTAAATAAATATATCCTCTGACATAAGAATCCACCTACCGTACTTAGCCCATGCGGTCAGTCTATATCATATTAGGGAATTAAAAATTTTGAACTCTGGCAATCTTTTTTTTGTGGGCGTCATTCAGGACATTCTCACAGCGCCACCTTTCGAGTGCATAAGTAATGTCAGTCTGTAAATACACCGTTTACTTTAACACTTCAATTTTTTTTAACTTTGACAAAAATGGCTCGCAGCGTTATGTGGTGTCAAATACAGCAACAATGCACATTGCTTATTGCGTCAATTTCTGAAATTAATTTTCGATAATATTCTTGCATTATATTATAATTCGTAACAAATTTAGTGATGGATTTTTTTAGTATTTTACCAAAAAATTGTAATGTAAAACGTATGGAGCAATTGAAAACCTCGAAAGGGTCACACAAAACCTTCAATTCGGCCGCATGTAGCACGCGGGCCAAGGTTTGGGCATACCTGGTTTAGCCGGAATTATTTCTACATAAAATATTTGCAATCGATTTCATACAAACACTACTAAATCCTGCAATAATCTTAGTTCCTACGTAGCTTTCTATCGAAAATAATATGTATTTTTTAATTCGTTACAGGTGTTCATAACTGTGCAGTTAGTGTTAGCTGTAAATTATTATGTATATTTAATTTATAGTTTATTTTGATACTTATATTATAAATATTATTATTTTGATACGCTTAATTCAGGCACATATAATTTATTTAAGTGGTCGGCTATTATCTCTAGTACATAAATATATTTTTCTGACAATAATAATTGTTGTTGGTTTCTTTATAAAGCCTTATCACTATTGTGTAATGCATTCGTCAAACTTATAATATACATATAATTATACGTATTAAAATATATTTTTTAAGCTGTATGACCAATTCTGTTGATTATAACATTAACTATGGATTCAAAATTAAATATTTTTACTACTGACATTTACTCATGGAAATGTTTCTTTCGGAATATTAAAACGCAAATTTGAAATTTTATTGAAATGATTCATTATAACTTTCAAATTATTTTTATAAGCATTTACTCACAATTCGGGACTAGATTTTTATTGCATTCATTGATGTTGATTCCAGGAAGCGTATCAAGCGGAAATATTTTTTTAAGCTCGAAAATAGATGGCCTCAGATTTGATTTATTTCACATAGAATTTATTGGATCAGGAACGGTTTCGCTCATGGCGAGCATTTATGTTAAATAAGTACTAATAATGTGTTGATATTGTTATTATAAAGCCATTCCACCAGGTATTGCCAGTGAACACATTAAAAATGACATATAATAAAAATAATTTGACGACCAAAAATCATTGATTGATATATATTTAGTTTCATTATATGAAAAAATAATAACATTTCAATAAAAAAATATGAGAATGGCAATAGATAATAGATGACATACTGCCGCCGCCGCAAATGTGCGGTGATACTAACCCCGTGTCTTACGGGTCGTCTTAGCTGGGCGAATCTGGGCGAGGCGATCCGGCGCAGCTTTGAAAGCGGCAGAGTTTTAAAATATCAAACGGTCCTCGCCCATGCAAGTGTCATATGTAGGCGAAGCGATCCGGTCAAGACGGCACATGTCGCAAGTCGCCTCAAGTGCGCACTCATGGCGCACGCGAATCGCTTGAAAATATGAAAAGGTCCAAGCGCACCAGAGCGTTAATTGCGTCTGGCCGAGCGATGGCACATAAGACCTTTGATCAACTTCGTTTTAAATTGACTGGATTCGCCAACGTAGTTGATCAAAGGGCTTATGTGCCATCGCTCGGCCGGACGCAATTAACGCTCTGGTGAGCTTGGACCGTTTGATATTTTCAAGCGATTCGCGCGCGCCATGAGTCAGGCACTTGAGGCGACTTGCGACATATGCCGTCCTGACCGGATCGCTTCGCCCACATATGACACTTGCATGGGCGAGGACCGTTTGATATTTTAAAACTCTGCTGCTTTCAAAGCTGCGCCGGATCGCCTCGCCCAGCTTCGCCCAGCTAAGACGACCCGTAAAATCAAAGGGTTAATGAAAAATAAATTTAGAACATTTTCAACGTGTTTTGATCCTTGTACAGTCAAAAGGTTTATCCGCGTCCATTGCATTGTGCATCGTTTTATTTAATTATATGCATAACACTCGTCACGATAAGGTTTTTATTTAATTATAATTAAAGTAGACACTTCTTGTTATCAGCTAATGTAGAACATGAGATATTTATAGGAGCTTGCGAAGAATGGAGGCGCCAGAGCTTTAATTACATCGAGATAGGTACTACATATTCCAGTAACAACTCACAAGTCACACCAGCATAGGTGTTGGTAATCCTATCGACAGTACCATGTACCTTACGATCGGCTAAGCGTGTAACTGGACAACGGAGTATTATTTATTGTTTTATACCGCGATTGAAGAGAGGAAAGTAATCTTCTAATATATACAAAATCAATGTTTGTTTGTTTGTTTATGCGTTGCCATACCGTTAATACGATTGCGATAAAACTTTGTCAACTTATTGTTTGCACTTGCGCGAAAGTTATATACATAGTAAAATCAATACAGTAGGTCTTTTATATAAAAATCAATGTTTTTTTCATATTTTATGCGCTACCATACCGTTCATTTTGACAACTTATTGTTGCACTTGCGCAAATGTTATCAGCATAGTTAAATCAACTTTTAGTATGTGGCGCGTGTGTTATGTGTCGACACGGATGCAAATGAATTTTATCTTTTGAATGACATAAAATCAATCAAAACTTCTAAGCGTATGGCCACAGTGACAGGCGTAAGATTTGGCGTAACTAAGCGATACTTGCTCCATAAGCAAAGATTGCCGCAATGAATTTAACGATGGCACCGTCTGAGAAGTCGAAACGTACCGTCATAATATAAACAATTTGTACGCCAATGCGAACGCTGCTTAATTTAAAACTGATTTGACTTCGGCATTTACGCTGCGCTTCGACTTCTCAGACGGCGCCATCGTTAAATTCAATGCGGCAACCTTTGATAATGAAGCAAGTGACGATACACCACGCAAGAAGTTACGCCAATCACTGTGGCCGTACCTTAACCTCTAGAGGAGTAAGTTAATAAAAAAAAGTTGTGCTCTGTGGAGTGAGTTTTTTTTTATTATTTTTTTTAACAATTTACTACGGCAAAAGTATGTTTATCAACATTAAAAAATATTGGGTGTTAAAATTTTCAATAAATATCATCAGGTTAATGAGAAAAAATCGAATTAAATATTACCTTTTCCAGAAGTTGTCAACCATTGAACGTCGCATTGTATTTTATATCGAACTTCACTTTTAAAATGTTCACAGTAAATGTTTAGTTCTTATTTCACATCCAATTTCTTAGATCAGGACCGGTTTCGCTCATGGCGAGCATTATCAACTGATGATCAGTTGATGAAATCTCAAACAATAAAAAGTTAAATTTGAAACCATTATTGGTTTTTATGGAATTTACTTAACTATTTTTAATATGAGGAGTGGCTAAAAAACGTAGATTTCTCCACATGTTGTATCTTTCCACTTTCGGAAATTTGAGTTGATCGCGACATTCTGAATAATTTTTTCGGCATAAATATTTGTTTGATATACAATCATATTTATAATACTGTTTGTCATAAATAATTGAAAATATGCTAACTCACATTGTTCATCACTAATTTCAACATTAGAATTTATACCGGATTGATTTTCATCAAAATCAAATAAAACGGTGAAAAGTTACCGGATTCCCATGCATTAGTTCGTCGACGTCTCGTTGGTGGACTAGCCAATTCGAATCTGATTCTGAATGCAAATCTTCCTCATCAGACGAAGATGCCCGCAAATCTAAATCGTCTAAATCATCCAGCAAATCTTCATCCTCACTGTCGTTAAAAAATTGAGTGATTTCGTCTTCATTCAAAAAATCGATCCATTTTCTCTCAAATATGTTTCACGCAAAAATATACTTAATAAATAGAACATAGTTTCACGCAGAAAATAAACGAAATAACACAGTTTCACGAACAAAGAGAAACAACACAGTATCACGCAAAAAATATTCAAAATAGCACAGTTTTACGATGAAAATATACGATATAACACAGTTTCACGAACAAGGGGAAACAATACAGTATCGCTCAATATATATCCAAAACAACCAAACAAATCAAGCTTTACGCGGAACAGACGGGATTCAAAATTGACGGTTATTTACAACTGGCATCGTCACGCTTAGACCACGTGATATTTTGAAATCGCTTTTAACCGGTCGGTAAAACAAATAATTACAAAATGAATTTTTTTTATTCATCAAATCGTCCATAGATGCCAATAGAAGTAAAAAATTTTACGTTTTCTGGGTATTTCTTGAAATATGAACAAAATCCCATCCGTGGGGCGGTACGCTTCTTGAGGCGTTTTTTTCAAATCCCACGGTTGGGGCGGTACTCGCCTAGAGGTTAACGCTTATATCTCAAAACAGGGTCAAGAGCAGTTTTCCTTTTAAAAGTGAGGTGTAGATTAGTATATCGATACTTTAATTGAGTTGAATAATAATTGACACAATATATTTTTAGATAAAAGATTGAATATACTGGACATACTCCAGTAGGTGGAAATTGACGTATGTGTACGGCTCATTTGAACCGGTTCACTGAGATATTATATTGTAGGTTAAACTCGTGAATAATCTAACGCGGAAGATCGTTGTCCATCAGAGCTTTACTAGAATAACTAGGTCCATAATGCACTTATGAGCTTTATGAAATACGAGGCTCAAATAACATTGTCATAGGAATTATATCAATTTATATTATGATGTATTATATTTACTTTTTTATACAGAATTCTGTAACTATTTGAAGGGAAGTGATAAGATGCCGTCCTAACTGCCATAGAACGATAAAGGGCTGAAATTCCGAAGTATGTAATATATATACATGTTTATATATGTAAATTTTGCAAACATTGATCAACCATGAAAACGAAACATCTATTCACTTTGATTAGCAATTTGATTCCATAATTATCCGTAAATTATTATTGTTTTCTTACACCAATTGTCTTGAACCTTGTCTTTCTCAGTTTGAAATGCTCGCAATGAGCGAATACTTATTTAAATAAACTGTCTTTCGGCCAAAAGTTGATAGTTAACCGCATGCATACCGTGCAAATAAAGATTGATGTGTCCCGGATACCACGTGTTTTTAAGGGCCCAAAATCATGAGGTAAATTATCGATTGAAAGCACTTTTACATACATATTAAATGAATTGTAATAAGTTTTTGCTGTTTCTCATTGAAAACTTCAACATTTCATAAAAAATATCAAGCTTACCGCAGCACACAAATATGTATTCTTTCATTTAACTTTTCATTTTCGTTACTTTACACCTTTCCAGAATTTTTAGTGTAAACTTTTGTTGAATCGGCATTCGAATACAGAATATGTTGCATACATGTTCTGGACTCTCGTGTCCGCTTGGCATCCAAGCGGTTAACACATTAAAAGTGAAACATAAAATACCAATAAGAAAACAGACGTAAAGTAAATTCAGCGTGGAAAGATGGGGCATTTTCAGTGTAATATTTTCTCTACAGTTACGTTGTGTGCAAAACTGTTGAAAGAGTGATTCCCCGAAAGAATAATTCAGTTAGTTTGTGAGCATGTAGGAATGCGGAAGTCTTGCAAGTAACATAACATAATATTAAAAACATTTTTAGCGGTTTTCGCTTCGAGAAAAATGCTCTTTACCATTTAGGAGAAGAGTTGGCGGGAATGCAAAAATGCACTCAAGTTTTAATAATATACAAATTTAAATTTGAGGTTAATCTTGCTACTGAAATAGATTTGATGTGTGGATGTTTTCCGGCGAATAAAACTTGGCATTACAGCTTTATAATATCCAAAGCGCTGGATATTTGAAATACGATGATCGCTACTCGAATTCAAGTCAATTAGAAAAGGCATCAAAACAGGACATGTAAAAATATTATTAAGATCAGAACTGATTTACCTCATCGCAAGCATTTTCAATTTCAAATTTCATGTTGGACTGATCACCTACAATCAAATAAGTACCTACTGGAAGCCGTATAGTAAAATATGCTAATAACAATAATGCCTTTCCAATAAAAAGTGACGGAGGTCGTGTGAACACCAGTAGTTTTTATGTGCGGTCACAAGAGAATTTTGCTGTGGCCACCAGTAGCTTCACAGTAAATATTGGTATTTAAAAAAAAGGCTTTTAAAAGTTAATTTCTCAATAAAGACTCGAATGACATATTTAGTATACATGTTCTATGCATCAAGAAGTATTCGGTTTGATATTGGAAAACAGCATGATAGGTGTAGAATAAACAGCATTAAATGCAACACCACAGACTTAAAAAAAGACATTTCCGTAAGGTCCTGATGTTTAAAATGCGGCACAGTACAATTTTACAAGAGAGCCACTGGTCTTTACTTCTTGACTTCTTAAAAATAAGATAGTAAATATAAAGCCAAATATTTTGTTTGACTGTATTGTCTATGTTATTCCACATTCTCACAACTAACTAGATTTTATCTTTAGTTCACCCACTCAACTGTGTGATCAAAATAATGTTTAATTTGTTTAAATCATTTTCCTTGAAAATAGCATCTAATATATTGTATTGACTTTGTTTTTAAAGCGTGACCTCTAGTATGCAATGAAATAAATGCAAAATACATAATTTGAATACGCATCAATCTTTTTTATTTCTATATAACGCGCATTCAGTGAAGAATTTACATAATTTTGTCGTTTCCTCATCATCAAGTCAATTTTAATGAAAGGCATATCAAATAAATTAATGTTCTACAAATATCTATGAACTAACCGCCAAAACTTTAAAATGTTTAACCCTTCTTTTGCGAATTAGTGAGAGAATTGTTAACAGAATGTCCCGACTAGGGTTTCCAATCCTGGGCCAAAATTTTGATCCCGATATTGCTATAGGTCGATCCCGGAATCCCATAACTAGTCCCGGGATTTTTGGATATTTCTTAATGGCCGATATTTGTCATGTTTATAAAATATTAGCCATGCTAATTTATCTTTAAAATGTTAACATATTTATATCACCATCTTTTTTATGAATATGATATGTCGGTTGATTATCCATCATTGTGTTGCGAAAATTTTGTACAACAAAATAATGTACGAAATTATCAGTCTCGTTCGAATACGATCTGATATCTATTTTCCTTGTTATATGTACACATGCATAGAATCTAGAATAGATAATTTTTTGAGATGGTCATTGTTAGCAAATGAAAGCTGGCTAAAGGAAATAAACAACCTTTTAATTGATGACATATCCATTACCATCCAGGATGTTGAGATCAATTTAAGAATTTTATATACATATTTGGTACTTATAATATTATTTATCACCACAAATAAACTCTAGTTTTGTTTCTTGATATTTTTCTTCCTCTAAATTCATTTGAATACAATGATTCGATGCTGCCGTCAAAGCATAACGCAACAAATTAATTTCTGCAGGCATCCGGTGTTCCAAAAATGACGCGTGAAAGCACACAAAATATTACGATATCGTTAAAAATAATTCGTTCGTGCTTGAGAAATAAATCAATCCCGAATCCTTCGGGATCAGGTTATCTTACCCCGGGGCTCATTAGGTCGAGATCCCGGGATAAGAAACCCTACCCACAACCCTAAGCGGGTCTTGGCTTCCACCAGTATTTTTATTTTTAAAATTATTCAACAAAATACCGTTATCCGTATAATAAATACAATGTAAAAAATGTTTTATTTGACAAATTGCTTGTTTATATTGTGTCAGATCGTGTAATAAATCACTCATCATGTCGGTCAAGAAATATTTGAATAAATCAAGCACGACAGTATTATGACATAAACAATAATATTATTAATTTATAAGTCTCTGGTGATTTAAATAACCCAACTGACAAACGGAATTACATATATTGTGAAATTGCACTCCGATGAATGGAGACCGCTGTTTTTTTTTAGTTTAATTGCTTCCTTGAGAAATAAATTTTATTAACTGACCACAAATTCGATGCGCTTACCCATCTGTTAAATTCTTTGGTACGAGTCCTTCATAAAAACACATGTGAAATAATTTATGGTTAGTGAGAATTCCTACGTATTTTTTTAATATATAGGAATACAAAATAAATATAGCTATTTCAAAAAAGATTTGGTCATCGCGAGCATTATCAAATTAATGTTCTTAATAAAAGTATTTCAAATCACACGACAGCCTTAGTAAGACAGATGTGTTTTATTTTTTACATTGGATGTTTCAACAGTCAAATCTTAGCGAAAGCGCATGTTTTTGTACTTATGCCACATATTAACACCAGGACCGGTTTCGCTCACCGCGAACACTATCAACTGATAAAGCTAATCCAAACGAGATTTCAAAGGGTTCAAGAAGTATGAATTATGGAAAGTACATATGTATATCCAACAATTGGTACAAGAATTGGTAGTAGACAACATTTTGTTTCAATAATAATGACTTTTCTGCAACGGGAGAATCCCCAAATCAATCAATTGCTCGTCGCATGTTATATTTCCTTTTTTTTTTTGATAGAATATATTCATATATGCTTATTTTCTGAGAAATTTCTTAGTAGGATTTCAACAAAGAGATTCAATACAAATTTAATAATCCACTGTCAATTAAAATTCTTAAGCTTCAGTAAAATTGATCTGTCTATATATGTTACTCTCAACATTTAATAAAACACTTTAATATAAGTATAATACAATTTATGAATAAACAATCTACGATCTTTCATTTTGATATTGTATTGAGAAAGGGGTTATCTTATCAAAACATTATTTACCGAGAATATTCTGCTATGATAAAGGTTTTTATATTTAAAGTTCGGGACGTTTTCCCAATATCGAACTTGGGGCAATCACTTCACTGTAACTTTTATAGGTTGTATAAAACCCTATATTTATTTTAGATATTCCTATGTTATTATCTGGTCATCAGTATTTTCGATACTACATTCAAAATGATACTGGTGTAAGTTTTATATATTGATCAAAATATACGGATACATTTTACGCAGATCGCTTCATTTTCAAATATTTGTTTTAAATATATTTTATGGAAACCCTTTGCTTCATGGTGGCACCTCGAATTATTGTTTTTTATGTCCATTGTTTTGCGTTTTCAATTTTAAACAAAGCACTTCGATTTTTTTATAACAGTCGATGCGTTCAGTGGAAATTTATATTTTTGCATTGACCTTGATCAAAAATTATTTTTAAAATGTGTGGTGAAGAAATAATCAGTGCTGAGCAAAAATAGTTTATTAAGTCTTGCTAGAAATTCAAAACATTTCTTTTACGATTTGATTTTTGAAATAAACAATAGGCCAAGAAATGTTTGGCCTTTCGCCAGCATCCGTACACAATTTTCAAAAAAATATTTCATGATTCTTTGCCGGAGCTTCTCCGTGAATCGATGAATGAAATAAAAAATACGACAGCGACACAATTTTTTATTTTAAATAGCGTCAAATAAAATGCTTTATATTTATGCAATCCAGATAACATGAGTCGTAATATAAGTCATATATTTCTTCCTCCACTATTAAACAGCAACATGCATCAAACTCTCAGTTAAACAGTGTCGTAAGCATCTCATATTTTGTAATTTTTTTGAGTGCTTGGAGAGGGAATCTACGGGTCTTAGGGTGGTGGGCTCAGTGGCAATTTACGGCCCTTAGAGCCTGACATCACATTAAACACATATTATTATTGGTATGACTTTAGCACTTCTGAAGTGAAATACGCGTCGTTTCTATTAGGTTTTTAATTTACTCCGTAGCCAATGTGTCAAAAAATGATGTTGATAATCGTTCTAATATAGTATTGTCCATAGTACAGTAAACAAAGTCGTTGGCTTCAGTGGTGGACCTCACGGGTTCGGTCCCAGTAGGAACAGGATTTTTTCAGTCGTTTTATCGATTTTGTTTGAATGCAAGGGTTTATTTTGTTGCCTAAAATTCCTTCCCACGTATCCGATCCTTTTATTGGGGGGTGACGAGATCGACAAACTAACCGCTAGTCCTGTCCTAGTCATCCTTTCCATCCCTATTCCCAGTACCGTATCAAGGGGGCGCCGAAATGATGCCATGACGCGCAAAATCTACTCCTTGCCCTAGGCGCCAGAGGATCTCACTACGGCCCAGCCCTACTCCCATCGAACGATACGGAGATTGAGCGACTTAGTAACTAGAAGTTCTCGTATAGGTACATAAATTGATATACCCCAATTACGGGAGAGGGGTCACGGATTAAAAAAATATTATTTTCAGATCGCCATTCTTTCTATTTTTAATCTGAAAATTTTCAAATAAAAACCCTATCTACGTACGTATTAAAACATATGATAATACGTGGGTACTATGTATATATAAAAGTACGACAAAAAATTAGCACGTTGTTGTAATAATAGCGTCCGGTGTACGGCAGTAAAACAGTTTACTACAATACCCACGCACAAAAATATTCGCGTATATCAGTCAAACACGTTAAAAAATAAGCTATGATTTCAGAGAAAATAACGATGTATCGAATATGCTCTCCATAAAAACAGTGTTATGCTGTGAAAAATAATTTCTTGGAGCCTGATAAGGTCATACATAAAAAGTGCATTCCATAACAAATTGCAGTCTAGATTTTATTGTTGGAACATAATAAAACATATTGCACTCTCATTCGTTATGGTGAATTCATTTCAAACTTTACGAAAATGTTTTTTATTTTTGCTAACATATTTCATATGTGCATGAAATTCACTGTTTAAAAATCATTTGTCTTGCAAGAAAAATTGCGAAGGAGTGATTGTATGTCTACTTTTTATTTGGCGTGTATTTAATGGGTCAGTTCCAAACTCGAGTTTTGGTTAGTAAATATTATAAACGATCAGTATCCACTAGATCGGTATGAATGTGGTCAGTTATTAAATGAAACGGTCAGTAATGTATGTGAAACGGCTAGTATTTGAATCAAATGATCAGTCATTTCAAATAAATATTTGTTTGCCAGCTTGATAATTTGATCAAATATTAATAAAAACAAATTTATGATCAAGACTAAGAGGTAAGGCTTGATTAACTCACTCAAACGTAACCTTAACTAACCAAATCATCCTGCCAGTACTATTTACAGATATTTTATAGATATCTACTTACCCTTTTACAGAAAATGACAGACCATTTTCCAATAATATACTGACCAAAATTATTTTTTTACTGACAGCTTTATGCACTTATTACTGACCATTTTTATCATATTTACTGACCAAACAATTGGTTGCCTTTTTATTTTAGATATAATAAGATAGGTATTTTACTGTTATATTGCCCAGGAGAAACTATATTTGAATTTTAATTTATTTTGGAATATGTACATCATAAAAATTCACGCTTGTTAATTTTTGGTCAAACTCAAACGATTTGTAAAATTAATTCAAACAATTATACGATTGATTCTTGAATATAAAACAGGGATTTGTAAAACGTCTACGGTCTACGCCAGTGATGCACAAGCCTTTTGCCAGAAGGGCCGGGCCACCTTATCAATTTTCAGATTGGTCGATGGCCGCATAAAATAATAAAATTGTTTTATCGATTCAATTGGCATTTATTTGGTAGAACTCCATTATAACAGGGCGAAAAAGTAGCGATGTATTTCAACATTGCTGTTTTGACGCCGCAATAAAATTATGGTTATTTTTTGTGTATTTTAGTTTAAAACAATATTATTTAATATTTTTTTCCGTCATCCGCGAATAGTTCTGAAAAAAAAGGTGAGTGATAACTGTCATATTGGGCCGCACGAAACGTCATTTCAGGCCGCAGGTTGTACATCACTGGTCTACACCTTCGACAGTACTAAATGGTCGATAGCGAGAAGAATTGAGAAAAAAATAGTGAGAAAATAATTATTGATGGCCAAAAAGAATGTTGAAAGATGCTTTTGTTTTTTTTACCAAATTGTTTTAATAATGCGAAAAACATTGAAAAGTTAGCCTGCTGCACATATTTTTTATACACAAACGTACCGATACGTCGACGTAATCACAATCATACATATATTTATTTAGCCCCTGTGCCTTGTTTTTCAAGAGTTACATTGTGATGGAGTAGTCTGCCGCATGTCAAATATTTCAGCAGTAATCATCCGATGAGATTAAAAGTGTGGTCATCCGTGATATAAATATTTTTTCACGTGGCTCCCTTTTATGTTTGAAAACTAGATGGCATAAATGTTGGCAAAACTTGAAAGTGTATTTTTGAGTCGGTGGGTTGTTAATTACTCGGAAAAGACTTTTTTAATGACACTTGTTGCTTAACAGTATTTATAATGTAACTTTAAATATAAAAGTTAAATATAAACGATTCTCGCTGTAATGACAGTGACTGTTTCTCATAGGTGAATGACACTTATAATTTACCATTTTTGGGATAGTAAGGATGCATCTTTGATAATAACAGTGCTACTCAATCGAGGGTCCGTGCGCCACTTTGTAATCAGTCATAATTAAGCAAATTTATCAGATCAGATTGTAAGTCGAAATTCCGAATTTGTGCTAAAAATTCTAATTCGTTTTGTTTTGAATTGCCTCTATGAGACTGAGTTCTCAACCGAGAGTTTAAAAAAATCAAAACATCGCAATAACGTGGTTATTCATTCCATATGGCATTGTCTTCGATTAAACCACGACTGGAATAACTATATCATAAGATAGTCATCTAATAGAAATTGGATACCATCACTGAGATTGTATTTCTTTCAATGCAATAAAATGATCACTATTAAGGTGTTAACTGTCAATACTTGGTGGGATGCCATATTTTTTTTAGATACTTGATCCACATTCAATTTATTGGAGCGAAAACAGCCCTGATCCAATAAATTTAATGTAGAATAAGTACTAAAATGTGTTGAATAAAATTATGTGGATATTTGATTTTTTTATATGAAAAATAATACGGGTCACTAGGTAACGTTGAAAATATAAATCGGTCCCCGCACTGAAAAAGTTTGAATAGCACTGACAAATAAGAATTAAAAAAAAACAATTATGTTAGGAAACAAAAATGCGAATTACAATCATATATCAATAAACAACATACTTAGGGATGTAAATATTTTTGCGGCTGATCATCAAGGTAATATGTTGTTGTATTTTATGCACAAAGTATGTACCTACGTTAGCCAGATAAATTCACGTATTTTGTGCATCACATCACTAAAATAACACCTACATAACGTAACTAAATCGCTCCTTCCCGTTGAGTAACTATCAGTATGCATATTAACTCCATCTTTATCTAACACTGTGAAACCTGAATTGACTTCAGACCGTGATAGCAATAAAACTCATAGCGCTAAATGGTACAATTGAATTATTTTATTATATTATTATCAGCGCAATGTGTTAACGTTTTTTGTTTAAGTCGATCAAGGTTTTCCTAAAATATATCGTTATTCTTCTATGGATTAGATTTGTCACAAAAATAATATATTCTATAATAACACATTTAAAAAAAAACATTCATGCTTATATTTTTCAAGCCGGCAGCGAGTTTTATTATATTTAAAAAATCACAAAATATAATTGTTTGTATTGGTGTCCTTTGATATAATAATTTTATGATCGGACTGAAACCGACTTTGCTCAACAAATTAGCATATGATTTGATGAATTATGTTTCATTTGTACATACTTTTATGTTGTTCCACCAATAATCGACACTTAATAAGTAACACGTAGAGTGATTAAAGAATCCAGTATGTGTATATATGCGAACTGCCATTTACGATATAAATATTAATTTATTAATTTAAACTAGTTATTAAACCAATATTTTTTTACCAATACTAAAATTTACTGTTTTTTTTTTACAAAATTTGGATATTTTATTATGTTAATAAATCGTTGTCGGCTGCTGTCAATCTGGTAGTGAAAGTTTTCCGTTCTTGCTTACTTCGTGGAAAATATTCGATGTAAAAAATGGTTCATTATCAATCAAGATTCACTTCGTTAAAGGTACTTTAATACGATCTCCCTTGAATGGCGTCAGTTCTCACTAAGATTTTGTAGTGAGCGGTCGTGCGAGAGGAGCGAAGCGTCGAATGTCTTTGAAATTAAATAACATCGCGTGCGCGCGGAAATCTTAAACGTCAAATCAGTAAACAAGTGCAACACTGTTCCAATTTCGAAATTTTAAAAATTCTCTGTGCAAGTATTTTTTTTTTGTTTATCTTAGGCTACCGAGTGCATTTTTAAGTGTTTCGTATGATTTATTGAGAGGAAAAACACAAGGTATGTTTATTGCACATTTGTATCGCCTTACCCGTCCTATGTGTTGCATATCCTATATTTTGTTTTATAATTGTTATTTTTGCATCCTTTTTGACAAATTAATTAAAAACACATAGATCCATAACCGATTTCGCTTGCTTATTGCAATTTACCAGCTCCATATTCCGCAGAATTAAAAAAATTTACTATAAAAATATTTTTATCATGCATAATTATAAAAGTTTGTATCTATTTTTATCAACCTGAAAAAAACACAAACGAGCTTCAACGGTATTGCTTCGGATGTCGACATATTCCACGCGGACGTGAGTGAGTTCAGACAAGTACTATTTGTAATTCTTGACTTACTCGGTTGACTTCTTTGCCAATTTACAGTGTAATTTTTTTTTCTCTCAAATTATTTTTTTTGACATTGCAAGTGCAATCAACTTAAAATATTTAATTTTGTGGTGTTCATATATGTACATTTATATATATTTAAATAAATTAATGAATTATGGTTACTAAAAGGTGGGCAAAAATTACCCTCTGTATGTTTGAGTGTTCACATCATCAGACAGAGAACAGTAATTATTATGACTAAAAAAATGTGTTGACTTACTGGTCTCCTTAAACTATTATTTCCGTCTGAAGTCATCCAGCGCCGTTATCGCTCGGATTGCATACTAATTTTATTATTCTATGACGTGATATGTTACTCGATTACTTACTTTATTCTACACCACTTCAGAAAACAACAAAACGGTAGAATATAACACAAGTTTATCTTGTGTTTATTCGATATGTCAACTATTTGATATCTCTTCGAACTACTTACGCTAAAAATATATATTACCTACTTCAATGTCATGTTGAATGAGTAATGTGCAGTTTTATCAATTTCATTGAGACGGGAGTGCGAATAAAAATATTTAAAACATCTATTAATAATTATGACAAATAAAATTAAAAAAAATTGGCGAATAATATCTCCGCAACCTTGCGAAAATGTTTTAATCTCTGCAAAAATAAACAATTAGTTATTAAATAATTGTTATAATATAATTGATATTTTTTTGTGAATTAAAATGAATAATACTATTCTTATGATAATTTATATACTAACTTGTATTTTAAGTTCAATAAACCTTAAATTCATTTTAAAGATTTTTTTTAAACATAATTTTTTAAAATGATCTTTTGCGTAGTAGGTTTTATCAAAATACCTGTTCAAGAAATTATCGAAATTAAATAAACCTTCTTATAATTTTTATTGTTAAGTAAAATAATTTGAATACGGAAAGAAAAATAACAATGTATTTTAAGAACTAAAATACATTGTTATTTTTCTTTCCGTATTATAATGGAGTTCTACCAAGTAAATGCCTACTCAATCAATAAAATAATTTGATTTAAAAAAAGATTCTGGTAATGAAATAAATATCAGGCGTGTCTTCATAAATAAATATATTATTTGATGCATTAATTTCTTCGATTTTTTAACTAATTTTGAATTTCGAATTCAATTGTGAAAATTATCCAATATGGTATTGAGAAGAATTGTTCCGTAGTTTTGAGGTCAAGAAAAGATTAGCTTATCCAATTTGCCACTGTGTTCTTCAATGCCTAATCCAAATCCCAAAAAATATGCTGTGATGATATACTTCATATAAATTTTTTATTGATTAAGCAGATAATTTTTTTTTTGAATTGAATTTAATTGTGGTGCTTACTGATCGAGTCAAAAACATCTTGGTCAAATTATCTATCCGTTATACCAGGCACTTCAAACACCTTCTGTGTAATCTGATGAATCAATCATTGAAATTGTCGAGCTAGAATTTACTCACTTATATCAAATTATTTTTAGTCCAGTTTTTGTCGCATTGAGTTTCCGTGGTTCATTTATATTTGTGAGTTTTCTATAAAGTATTTTTATACACCAAAAACCAAGCTAAGCCAACAGCCATTAACTGATCTGCTAAAATAATATTATTGTAGCCTCATATTTAATTTGGAGTCTTTTAAAAGAAGATAATATGTAAATATTTTAAATCTCACTTTGATTTACACCGTCATTGAAAGCGAACACGGCCAACGTGTTATTTATAATATTCTATTTGCTTAGTTTTTGTTATTGGTTCATTTGATTCGGTACGGAACAACGTTTTGCTCCCTATGTAAAGCATATGGCTACCATGCGGTGCCTCTGTAATTCCTAATCACCGCCAATTGCTCTGCTTCTTTCCATGACACGCCAGCATCCTTCAGTTCTGCTGATGATACGGCTCGGATGGTCGAAAGCAAGAGGCAAGCATGGACTGTTAATCAGAAACACGACGCTGCCAGGCTTATTCCCTTATCTCAGAGAATACCTAAACCTTTTTTGTGCGTTAGATGCGTTCTGCGGAAAATCGCACAAAAAGCTATGACATACTATGGGAACATAACATATGGACGCACGTGTCAAGGTTACATTGTAATAAACAGGTGACAGACTGGATTTTACATGTACAGTGTGTGAACAACGCGCTGTTAATTACGTTGATACATTGGACGTTGAAATAGTCCCAAAAAAATATTGAAAAAATACATTTCAAAAAACCGCACAACTTTGAATTCACACAAAAAAGGGTTTGGGTGTACCTCACAAAATCAAACCGCTTTACCTCCAACATCCGACGAAATCATCTATTTTCCCAGCTCAGTATAAAGTTTTTCTGAGTATTCGTCAAGTGCAATGAATCGTTTCCGCAAAGCAGCACTGTTATAATGCATGCTCTGAATAAATACTACTTTATTTAAGCCGTGTAACGCTGCGTGCCCCATACAGCTCGAACTTAGTTAAATGCATTCTTTTCTTAAAACAGCTGAATAGTTTTTGAGTACATAAATACAAATTTGAAATAGGAACACCGTGCGCGGTTCTCAAACTATCTCCCAAATAGATACGCCATGCGGTCATTTAGTTTTCATGTTATATATATATCCATATTAATGTGACAGTAATAGCGGGCCATCACATTTTATCTGATCAGAGAAGGGAAATGTGTAATAAATATAGCCCCCATCAGAGCACGGGAGCGACAGTGTGGCGGGGTGACCAATTGAGCGAGCGGTTACCGGATCGAGTCAGGGTCCGTGGACACTTTCTGCCAGACGTTACAGCGTATTATTCAATCTCAGCTGTTCAGTTCGTCGGCGAAGGATACTCAAAATGTCACTGCTATTTATTAATTAAAATAACAGTTTATATAACAGTATACCTAATGTTCGGTTATAGTTTCGTCTAACTCCTATGACGGAGTCTAGCTTGAAATTGTAAAACTTTGTTGGAAAATTATTTTTTATAAATTTGTTTTTTGGATCGTGTGCTTAAGTTAAAGTGGTTACATGTCGTAATGTGGCATATTTTTCGGTATTTCGTTTTAACATGCAAACCCTGTTATTAAATCCGTGATATTAATCGATTTCTCAAATCAATCTGCTGGAAGAAAAAAATAAATATTGAGTAGTGCACATGGTAAATACTATGTATTGTATAAATATCGGTAATTAAATTGAATGTGTTCACTGTCAATACTTGGTGGAATGGCATTACATTAAAAATAATAACACATTTTTAGTTCTTATTTCACATTGGATATATTATATTTAGATCAGGCCTGTTTCGTTCATCGAGAGCTTTATCGCTGATCAGTTAGTTGGAATAAGTAATAAAATTGCATTAAAATTTAAAGAAGAGAGTAAATCTATACTGAATGTAATTCAAAATACTCTTGCTTTATTACTAATTACACTTTCCGATAGTAAGTCCAAAAATGCGTCTGAGAGAGGCGAAACACATGTCATAATTAGTTTATACAATGCGTGGAATAATTGAAGTTTTTTTTAAATTGTATATTTAATTCATTCTACTGTTTTAACTAAAAGTACGTCCATACTCCTTCAAAGGTTAACATTATAATACGGTAAGGTTAACATCATAAATAGTATTTATATTGGTAATATTGCAGTTTAGAGTATACGGACATAAGTGATTTTAATCTTTAACAAATCCATTTGTTATCTTCATGAGGTGATAAATAATTTGCTGTCAACTTGGTGGTATATTTAACCAAATTATAAAATGCAAAGGATACTTTTTGTGCAGCTACATATGATATTATCAATTAATATGGCAAAGGTTTTGTTACAAACATTCTCATTTATTTATTTAGTATTTATGTGAGCTATGTTTATCAGAAAGTACTGAAAAATCAGAAACCATTTAATAGAACAAATTAATCTCTTCAATATAATCATAAAAATGAAACGATAGTCATACATTGTAAATTATAACCAATTCACTTCCCTGCATGCCAATATCATTTTTCCTAGAACAGTCGTTTTCATTGATGTGTATAAAATTTTATATTAGTACATATGTATATATATAGAACACAGACACTTAATTTAGTGCTTGAAAAAAGCATTTAACATAAAAATACAAGAAATATTAATATTTTATATGTATAAATATAAAATATATTATAATTAATGTTTACATTAGATTTTGATAATATTTTACTAACTTTATCATTACTCATAACCAGTGACGGCTGGTGACGGGGTGTTAGGGGGTGCAAAGGAAGATTCAACCATTTTTGCAAGAGTTCTTTCTTATTCATTGGATTTTAAAACACTTCTATAGCATGGACTTTCAATTCAGATGTTCGCAATACCAACTGTTTCTCTTCCGTAGTACGGAAAAATAGTTGAATCTTCCTTTTGCACCCCCCAGCACCCCGTCACCAGCCGTCACTGCTCATAACTAATTGGTTTCATATTCATAACGACGTCGTGCTTATTTTTTATCAGTTCATAATAATAGGAGAAACTGGTCGTGATCATTATTTAAAACTTGTGAATTTTTCCACCGACAATTGACAGTTCGACACCTTACTTTGAAATGGTTCTAGCTGCTCTTGACACTGTTTTGAGATATGAGCGTTTGAAGTTTCGATTGAGTAAAATTCACTTGTTACAATGAGCAAGTAAAAATGTTTTAAATTACTTATTTTAAGCATATTTTTTCATAACTCTTGCTGAGAAATAATGATCTTATAGATCTAATGATGGAAATAATGATGATAATCGTACAACTTTGTCAAATAAATTAAGTAAAAAAAGTGTGCAGATGCGATGCAGTGCAACTCTGGAATTCTGCTAACTCCGTTATTCAACCATAGATAGATTTGTAACGAGTTGGCACACTTGATCTGGAAACGAATAAGTCAAATTTTTGTAAAAGCATCGGTACTTAACATATAGAATTAACGTCTGCCAATACAAACGTTGTACATTTTATACCCTTACTGAGTCATTGCGATTCAACATGCATTCATGTCTCAAAATAGCATCTTAGAAGGGATGATGTCATGACCGGGTAGGTCAATATAAAACCATTCCCATCGGCCATAAACCTTAACAAAACAATAATAATATATCAACAAGATAACATTATTAAATGAACATTAATTTATCGAAGGCACATGTAAGAAGACGATAGCAGCTATTTTTGTCTGATAGTTGTTTTAGGGTTTTTAGCTACACGATGGGAATTAACGACCGAAAGTTTTTGGTGACTGACAATGAATGATATTGTGACTGTTTTGAACACAATTTCTGACAGTGTTTCTCTTATAATTCTCGTTTGATTCCCATAATATCAACGTGAAATCGATTTATCTTCTCGATTTAAAAAACATCTCTGTAAATTATTTGTTTTCAACTGACATTACTGTAATGTAAATTTTGATTATTCCACGTAATGTGTTACTTATTGTGACAAGTGTTTCGCCTCTTTCAGAGGCATCTTCGAACTAACTGTCGCATAGTTTGATTAATTAAGTAATAAAGCAAGATTGATTCTAATATTTTAAAATGATAAATTATAAAATTGTGTTTGGGATTTTTAATCAATTGATTTAGGGTTAGCAATAAATACATTTTTATTATATGTGAAAGAGTACAGGCCATACCGGCTCTGTCGTTGAAATAATGAGACAACGTGATATTTCAAAGTGAAGTCAGCGAGAACGATTGTTTTGTCTTGAAAATATCTAAGTATATTATACTACATACTGTTATGTGAAATTATTACAATGTTTGTAATCATATTTGCTTGTAAAGTGATCTCATATTCCCGCACCTTGTTTTTCTTGACATCTGGCTTCAATCGCTTGTATTGCAACTGAACAAGTTAATACCTTACTTGCCCTTCGGTGGAGACATCATAATTTCATCCATTGGATACGCCTTACTGCTGAGACAATGTGGTCACCCAACTAAATGAACTAAATGCACTCATATCATTTTTTTCTTTAACACTATTCTAAGATGGTTTATTACTAAAAATATCAACATATGCATTAAGCTTCACAAAAATGTCTGCATTATTATCGATACGTATTTGAAAATTCTATAATAAATAATACGCTTTAGTCCGGCCCGTGATGCAGTGGTCAACGTCGTTTTGACTACCTTGTCGGACCGCCTGGGTGCGATTCCCGGTACGAGCAGATTGTTTCAATCGTTAAATCGATTCTGCTCAGAGGGAATGGGTGTTTGTGTTTTTAAAATCCCTTTCCACCTTTCCGAACCCAAAGAGCGACGCATAGTGGCAGCGATTAGCTTACCACCACAGACTGACCACGCTGCTTATGCACTCGAAAGAGTGGCGCTGTAAGAATGTCCTGAATGACGCCGACAAAAAAAAAGATTGCCAGAGTTCGAAATTTTTATAAATTCCCTAATTTGATATAGTGAGCTAAGTGCGGCAGGCGGGTTCTTATGTCAAAGGGGAGAACATTCATTTAGTATCAACGGCTGCTGCAAACTCGTGTGAACTGTTATATAAGTCGGAGTGTCGAAGGAGTGTCGTCCTTTTCTAGTCCTCGTATCCTTTCCATCCCTACTCTCTTCGAAACAGAGAGGTTGAGCAACTGAGTTACAAGCAGTTTTCGTAGAAAAACAATGTTGAGATAAACTCCGTGAGGAGTCCATATGATCCAAGTTGGAAGCGGCCATGGTTAAAAAAAATGTTATTAAAATGTTTCTTTAAAATACATGTTATGCAAATGCATACATTTTGATAAATTTTAAATTAAGTTCTCATTAAAATGCGTTATTGTTGATCGCAAAAAATATATAAAAAAATATAGTATTTATTTTCCATTGGCTATGATGTAATAATCGCTAAAAATAATTGTATGCTGGTACATTGAAAGTTGTATAAATATCATCAAGTTATCCGTCACTAAGATAATTATTTCCCACCACTATTTTTATTTAATGATAACATTGATGGCTAAAAAAATCTTAAAAATAAATTATTTTTATGAAGCTATCTTTTAAGAGTAGGCATAGTAAAAAAACGATGCTCAACAATAAGCAATTAATCAATATCGATGGATTCGGTGTTAACTAATGTTCATTTGAATTAAATATTAAATTGATATTATCGATTTTTTCGTCACTTTATACTAACTATCGCAACGTTACTTTAATCATGAAATGTGTTATACCTTTTGCTTTTACCCACATGGAACCTTTAATTCTTTGCGTAACAGAATACACATTAACTAGATGTAATTCAGTGGCTTTATTTATTTATTCACTAAAGCATAGGCTCCCAACCTTTTTCGGGTGGCGATCCCTTTTTATAAAAGCCATGTAACCCGCGACCCCGATGTAATTGAAAATAATTAAAGTAATTTACAGAAAAACAACGAGGATGCATGAAAGTGAACATATTTTTAAGTTGACTGTATTTGTTACTGTAAGTTGTTAACTGTCACTGTAAGTTCGTGACCCCACCGAAAACCCGCCGCAACCCCTTTGAGGGTCGCGGCCCATGGGTTAGCAACCCGTGCACTAAAGGTTTAACCTTTGAAGGAGTATGGACGTACTTTTGTTTCAAACCAGTAGAATGAATTAAATTCAATATAAAATTAAAAATAACTTTGATTGTTCCACGTTTTGTGTTACTTATTTTGACACGTGTTTCGCCTATTTCGTAGGCATCTTCGAACTTACTATTGCAAAGTTTACTTAAGTATTAAAGCAAGATTATATTGAATTGCATTAATTAATCTTCGGAACTCGGTACTCACTCTTTAAAAGGTTATGGTTATTAATGGTAGCTCTTACGTTCTCTATTCCTATTTTCAGTAAGGAGTAGTGTGATTTGTTTATTAATATTCAAGACCAACATTGTTTTCATTGATCCATGCCTGGATAAACGATATTTGATAAAAATATTGTTTTTAATTTCATGACACAAATATTTAACATAAATAATTTCTATATCTAGTATTTCCGGCATAATGGTGACAGCCAAAACGGCGGTGATAAATATGTCAATTAATTATAAAAATGTAAACAAAATGACATGTATTTTCTTTGTAAATATTCATTTCTCCCGTTGATTGATTCATTGCGTTTTGAAAACATTATTCTGTATTAGATTTTACGCTCAATTAAGTAGCAACTGCAAATTGCTCGAAATGATTTGTTTTATGTCTTTTATGATCATTGATGATGAATGATGGTACTTAAATCAATTCCGTGGCACCTGTGTTAGTTGTATTACCGACTTACATCACCATTTTGAGTGCTCAAGTGCCTCTGCCGCTAACTGGGCGAGATCTCCACATTAGTTTGTCAAGTCGCGATTATAATTCATCCAAATCAAACAATTTGTTATTATTATTTGCTCTTTGAACATCTTGTTGTCAGTTGATAGAATATGCGCATTGGACTGAGACTGTATATGAAATTGCAACTTAAACATCTCTCCACATCGTATAAATTAAAGTCACTAATTAGTATGGCTATATCGATATTCTCAGCAACATATGCATGAAAGAATTCCGTTTTAACAGGGTAAACTAACGATTTCTACGATTAAGGATATTACTGTAGAACTAAATACTCACAACGATTTTTTTAAAATCTTGTATCGCAACGTTCTAATAAGTTTTTATCAGGGTTGTGGAGTCGTTAAAAACAAGACACCAACATTGATCAAAATCACGATTCGAACGGCTTAAAAAAGTTCAATTTTGTCACGTTTTTTCCTACCTTTTCTATTTATGTGTATTAAATTAAATATCAATCAACCAATCTGGCCAATAGCCAAATTTTACATTTTATATGGCATAAATAAAAAGGTCAACAATTTCAAAAGTTTTTCACGACTCCGGCTCCGACCAAACAACGCGACTACACGACTCCGACTCCACAGACCTGGTTTTAATTAACAGAGTAATTCAAAAGCACACGCTATCGTAGGAATGATTTTGTATTGAGTTTTTACGTCTTACATACAATATATTCATGATTTATGTGGTGACCAAGCATACGCGGACATTAAAAAGATTAATGCGCAAAAAATTATAGGAATATGTTTTTAATAAAAAAATAAATATATATTATACATCCATTTTTTAATGTATATTTTTTATTAACTGACATTTATAACTTGTGTCATTTAAAAATCCAAAGATAATAAATGTGTGTTTACACAAAAAAGCAATAAGCCAATTATAATTTGTTAGAATTTTTCGCTAATACCGCATTGTTATAAAATTCTGTCGACGGTTGAATTGATTACATGTACGAAAATCATTCATATTATATTTATGTGAAATGTTTCAATAATTGATTGATATATGATCGTTAGATAAAACTAGTTTTTTTTAACATCGTGTTCCCATAATTACATATTTCCGTAAAACTTTTGAGTTAGCCTTTATTTTGAGTTGATAATTTTGAATGTGTTACATTATTGCGCACTAAGAAAATCCCGGACATTGTAATTATTCAAAAAAACCTTTTGTTCAATGTGTAGTTATATAGGTTCATAGATCTCAATTAGCCTCGAGCCAAATCAATTATAATATATATCTAAGGTGCGCTGTGAGAATAACAATGATAACAAATTCAAGTTTAATAAGCCATCTTCTTGTATGACTATGACCCACGATTGACTTCAACCGATTCTCTCATATCCGGCTTGAGCTTCAAATTATTTACTTCAATTGTAGGTACTAGTAAAAATTTTCCCTTACTATAAAAAAGATCCAATTTACGGAAAACCTGTTTGATGTTTTATTTCTGAGCCTTAATTAAATGCAAATCATTACTTGAAATATTGATAGTTAAAAGTGGCCTGATTAGATTAATCACAAACACAATACTTAATGAGTATATTTTAGCCTTATATGTATTTATTTATACATTAACAATTTGGATAAAAAAAAATGATTTGGTTAATGTTTATTTATCACGTTAAAATATAAACATCTAAATATTTAAAAAAGCTAAACCGGTCCTGATCTGATAAATTTAAATATGGAATGAGTACTAAAAATGTTTTATTTCTTTTATTATAAAGTTCATTTTACCAAGAAAAAAGTTACAGGTGAACACTAAACATACAAATTAATTTATTGATTGAGTAGGAATTTACTTGGTAGAACTCCATTATAATACGTTAAGAAAAATAACAATGTATATTAATACTACATAAATTATTATATATATTTGTTGATAGCTATATATTTACATAAAATAATTTATGTAGAATTAAAATACATTGTTATTTTTCTTACCGTATTAAAATTATTATTAATTCCATTCCACTTAGAAGTTAAAGAATGTGTTTACTCTCCCTTCTTGGTGGAAAGGCATTATTTTAAACAAATAAAATACCCTTTTTGTAGTAAGTTCACATATGTATATTATATTCCTGAACGCGATTCCAGATCTTTATATGGAAGTAGAACTAAAAGTGTTTTATGTAAGGAGACAATGTTTAAGTTATATCGGGCGACAGCACCAAATTCTCATTTTACACGGATTTTCACGGGTTCAAGGTGATGTATTACTTTGATGTGTCCTATTTTTTTACACGGGCTTTTTTTTGCACGGCTGTTTTGTGAGTACAAATAAGATTGAGTGTACTATAAATTTATAAAGAACTAGCTGTACCCTGCGCGCGTTGCTACGCCAGCAACTAAAATAAATTTGAAGGAAAGACATTACACAAATATTCAATTCAATTTGCATGTATTCAATACTCGAGAAATTTGTAAAAAATAGATATCAATTTTTGTAGGGGAGGGGGGTTTTTTGGTGGGGTGGGGTTTGGGGGGCGTATGGAGGGGTTTGCCAGAAACCTAAAAAAGAAAAAAAATAAGAAGAAGAAAGGTGGAGGTTGGGGGTGGTTGGGGGGAGGGGTTGGTAAGCCAGAAACCATTGCGGTGTGTATTGAGTGTACTCAATAAATTTGTAAAGTTTCACATCGATCGGTCGAGCGGTTTAGTAGTCCATAGCGGACATACATACAGACATTCATTTTTATATATATAGATATTCACACTATTTCTTAACTGTATATTCATGTAGTATGAAATAGTTCACATGAGAAAAAAATGGAAAAAAACAGTCAAAAGGTTTATTTTACACTTCATTAGCGGTGTCATTTTTTTTATCAGGTTTAGATATCAAGTAAGCGTAAAAGCCGAGAGCATAAATAGGTCAAATAAATATGATCCTTATGCTTTAACTATTGTAATTAGATTTTCGATTAATTGGCAATATATATGGAAAATATTTACTAACGCTCCGTTTAACAATAAATAAATGCTAAATTATCATTTCTTTTATGGGCTTAGAATGCATTTTGAAAACTGCAATATAAATAAACGTTTATAATGTTATTCAAGTGTTGGTGAATAATACGGAACATTTGGATTATAAACAACTATCAACTGAATCGAATTCCGACTGTAGCTCTACCGGCTGACTACATTAACTACTTCCCCGGCCATTTATTTTAACAAAAATGTTCTAAAAAAAACTATTTTTATTTTATTTTAATTTGAAGCATATACATATTATTTTTATTAAATTTTTTTTTTTTTAATTATAATTTTTTTCTAAGAATGTTAAATGTACATATTATATGCATAATACCATATCATGAAATAGTCTCATACAATGACAGAAATCGTACTTATTAATCGTAAATCGTAAATCGTAGAAATTACATGAAACACGTATTTGCGTGAACGCCGAAGCTGGAGGGTACATCGCATGTCGAGTGACACTCGACATTGGAGTAGAAAGGGTTAAGTCGGATGTGATACATATGGAAGTGTTATAAAACGATTAATGGTTGCATTACCATTTAATATCATACCGTAATCCGCTTTTTTACAATGGCTGCAATCCTGCAATATTGTTATAGAAAAGAAACACAGGAAGTATTAAAGATACGTCATCTAATTTTTACAATATAATGGATCGTTAACTTTCTATTCACGTTTTTGTGCTATTGTAATAATCAAGTTTGCGCTTGCTAATTCCATAAGGAAATTCTGTCATTTAATTATATACCTTACATATATTGTCTACTTTCATTTCCTTTCCTACTGCCACGTGTATCATGCAGGGCTGTGGAGTCGGTGAAAAAAAGTTCGACTCCGACTCCAAAACGCAAAACCGCGGTATAAAGTGGCAAAAGTAAACATTGAGATTATAAATCGATTTAAAAAATTGTCATTTAGAACGCAATTTTTTTTTAAACTGCAGTTATTGTACGGTGTATGAGAAAAATATTATGTCATAACCAGGGCTGTGGAATCAGAGTCGGAGTCGTGGAGTCGGAGATTTTTGGCCGGAGTCGTACTCGGAGTCGGAAATTTTGAAAAGTTCAAACTTTTATTTTTGCATTTAATATGTCAAATTTGGCTTTTGGCCGCATTGACAGGATTGATATACAATTGAATACACATAAATAGGAAAATTAGGGAAAAAAGTGACGATATTAACCTTTTTTTAGTCAGAGTCGGAGTCGTGTTTTTTTGTCAATGTCGGAGTCGTAGTCGTGGTTTTGGTTTAGTCGGACTTTTTTTTACCGACTCCACAGCCCTGGTCATAACCGTTGATGATTGTTGAATTTTTCCATTGAATTGATGTGTTTCTGAAATTTTTATTCCGCTTGGTGTTGATGATAAACAAAAGATGTTGATTGTTTCTTTGATCCGTCTATCAGTTCATATATCCTACCTAATTTTTATGCGAAGCGGAGTTTGTGCTACCCGAGTCGTAATTTACTCGATAATAATTGTAAAGCACCATAGTGCATGGTTAAAAGATCAGTCCCATGCAGCTCTGTATCGGTCCAGACTAGTAAGGAGTAAATTACAGTAGAACCTCGATTATCCGGACTAATTGGGGATGAAGATAGTTCGGATAAGGACAAATCCGGATTATCGAAAAAATCATAATTGACAGAAAAAGACAAGTATATTCAGTATAAATCATTTTTATTTCTTTATATACATAGATAGCTTTAAATAATAAATATTTTTTTATTGAAAAAATTAATTATCGATTTCTGCTTAAAGCTAGCTTTTCGATGCTGCCAAATCACGAATACCTTTAAGACACAGAAGTTGTCTTCAATAGCACTTCTTCTTGACTTTCAAAAAAAATATTTGCCACTTGCATGGCGACATCTGAGACATAAAAAAGCTTCATAATGTGTAGGACCAATATCTCCCCCCTCACAAATCTCTTCTACGTCTTCTTGATCTTGTTCCTCTGAGGTCGATATTTCTTTAATTATTTCGTCATCATTCAAAATTTGGAATCCAGGATCGTTTGCAACGCAATTTAACCACTCGGTTATATCTTCTTATTTGCATTCAGCACATATTGAAAGTTGTGTTATTGCTTTAGCAATGTCTCCTCTATCATTTTCTACTTTGTTGCTGGAACTTACTAATGATCTTTTCAAAATTTTGTTACATGATTTTTTCAAAATTGACACATCTAAAGAATTCCAACTTTCTGCTGCCATGTAGCAACAATCTTTAAAATTTATTTTCTTGTGGAAGCTGATAACTGTTTGTCTTCATTATTTTCATCTGCAAATTTGTAATATTTTTGTTTATTTTGACCAATCCGGATAATCGAGGTTCTATTGTAGTTTATTTACGTGACCGCATAGCACTATGTAAGGCGGTCGTGAAAAAAGGCTGCATACACATAACGGGAGGTAGTGTGACAACCAACCAGTGCAACCAAATATATAATTATAGTGTCGTTGGAAAGGTGATCACATCAATTTGGAAATTTGAAAAAATCATCATAAATAAAGTAACATGAAATAATATGTATATGTAAACCTAGTAATTATTTATATGAAAGCAAACTACGATTCTAAAATTCAATCTTCGCTTCCTCATTGTAAAAATTTACATCATGCATGTTCTATCTATTACTGTCTTATTTTGTATAAGTATGTATTGTATCACTGATATGTGTATCGGATTAACCTCAAGATTTAAGCTGGTTCCCACTTGGATGCAAATGCAATATGGTGAAACTTTCAGAGCTTTGCACTTAGGTACGTTAAATTACTAGTCGTGTCAAGAGGCAACATGCCTTGTATGGACTTTATTCCGTAACGAGCCTATTTTCATACCGTTAGCGTCCAATTCTCATATTATGCAATGCCGCCCTTAAAGGCAATGCCAAGCATACCAAATGGCGTACGAGAAATTTAAAAAAATATTCACAAACGGACCGGTCGTTAAGGAGGTCGCATGAATTTGTCGTTTTATCTCACGGTTAAAATAAAGTACTGCTTACAATTTCACCTGGTGTTATAAGCAAAATGCAACCGTGATCTTTTATCTTTTCGATCGTAAGAGTGTAATACATCTTATGGACTGTCGACATGACACAAGCGGACCACTACTTTTGCACAATTCGCTATTATGAAAATTTTTAAAAATTCGTTGTTTTTAGATTTTTTTTGCGATAATGCAAAAATGTTTTGTTTGCAGTTATTCCCCTTTCTTCAGCTCCCTGTCGCAATACTATTAAATAATACGTTCAAAAGTCCGGTCCGTGGCGAAGTGTTAACGTTGTGCGTGCCGGACCGCCCGGGTACGAGCGGATTTATCCAGTCGATAAATCTGTTCAAAGGCATGGGTGATTGTGTTGTTGAAAATCCCTTCCCACCTTTCCGATCCCAAAGAGCGACGCATTGTGACAGTGATTAGCTTATCACTAGTCCTGTCTTCGTATCCGTTCCATCCCTACTCTCTTCGCAAAACGAGTTTGAGCAACTGAGTAACAAGCAGATCTCGTAGAAAAACATATGTTGAGATAAACTCCGTGGCAAAAAAAAATACGTTTAAAGTTGAGGAAATTTATCTTAAAAAATTGTTCTTAAAAGACATGGCATCGTGACGGATGAAATCGGAAAAATCTTTGTAAAACTGGATTAGTGACCAACATCAAAAAGATATCCCTCTAAGAACTTCAATTATTCAAGCTAAGGCTCTTAGTTTGCATAAAGAATTGCTGATTTGACTAAACGAAGATTCCAATACGGTTTTTCATACAAGTATTAGCTGGTTTGCCAAATTTAAAACGAGGTTTTCTTTACATAATATTAAATTCACTGGACAATCAACTTATGCGGATAGATGTGTTGGAAAAAAGTTTATTCCTTTATTTTTCAAAATTATTGAAGATGGAGAATATTCCCCGAGTCAAAGAGTCAATGCATTAGTACAAGTTAGAAGAATGAATGAACTTAATTTAAATGTCGACATTGAAGATGTTAATGAGATGATTGAATCTCACTCGGCACCCTAAACAAATGAATATCAGGAGAGGAGTACTAGAATGAAATTTTGGTCAGGATGAAGAACCGGAAAAAAGACAATTTTTGGTGCTTTTCTTACATCCATCCCTATTCTGTCGAACATTCAACTTTCGTGCAAATTTTCAAGAACCAATTATGTGTAGAGGTGCGCCTTTATTTATCTTCAAGTATTCATGACCATAGTGCAAACTCTGCTTTTAATGCTGTGCCTTTATAACCTGTCTTTATTTGCTAACGGAAAATTGAATGATTTCCAATTAGCATGGATACATCTAATAGTTATTATGGGTTGATATTTATTTATTAGACTCTGTTTTATATTCGCAGCGCTGTTAATGTAAAGGAAAACGGAGTATTATGCAATTAATGGGCATGATCTATCGTAAAACTTATCTTCTCAGAAAGGTTAATGATACAATAATTGGATAAAAGGTTGATGATAGGCTGTGAGCGACCAGTTTGGCCTATTATTTAATCGTTAATTTATCGAGATCCCTGATGTTGAGGGTAATATTTACATAGAATAGAATATGACACGATTTTCAATAAGAATCTATCACAATCGATTATATTAAACACATGAAATTTGGTGGCAGGTTACTTCTATCGGTCCATAGAAGAAATCTTATTTTCAAGCCCCGTCCGTCTGAATTACGTATTTATTAATCAGCAATAATAGTTATTTGAGGGAGCCCTCAAAAACGATTAATGTTCAATTATTCTTATAACTTTTAAAATGTTACCTGTGCCTTCTTGGTGGAAAGAGATTACTTAAATAAATAAAACACATTACTTAGTACTATTTCCACACGTATTCCGATGAAGATCAGGGCCCGTTTCTCTCATCGCGAGCATTTTCACCTGATGGATTACATAACACTGAGCTTATTTAAGACTAACACTTGGGGAAAAAATAAAGATGAATGCAAGAAGGATAAATCGAGGTTCCACTGTATTTAATACTAACTATTTTTGCTTGTTAGATGTCTCATGTTCTTGCATACGTCCCAAATACGTCGCGTTAAGACATCTTTTTGGCGCCATATATTCTATCTATGGCCCCTGATCAAATACTTCAGTAATTCTATCCCCCAAAAGTGCACAGTCATTGTTTCTATGTGCAAACTCTCATAAAAAAACACTTTGTTGAATTATCTACGAGATTTATTGAGTAACAGGTGGCCCCACTTTGCCTGTACCTATACTTAGCTCGTTAAAGAGGCATTTTAACTGACACACCCGATATGGAAAAGGGCGCCACAAAGTCATGCGTTACTAAATTTATAAAGATAATAATATATAATTCGATGATGCTGTAATATCTCTATAATTTCTGACCTCATTTGTTTTGCATAAAATGTAAATGGCGTAACCTTCATATAAACGAGCTTGGGTAAGTTTTATAGTGATATTTTGAAAAACAAAAATCAATATGCTTCCTAGAAAACATTTACATTTTCATAATTATGAAATTGATCAAATATAACTCGATATAAAATTTCTATATGAAGCTATAAAATAGTCTTGTAAACCTCATTACAATTATATATACAAACATTAGCATAAATCGTAACACGTATTTTCCTGTTAAATAATGAAAATATTCTGTTTTCAAAATGTATAGAATATTATTGACTTCATACTTTGCGATATCAATTTATTTAATGGTCCAAGGAAAAACGTTTACAGACAAGTTGAAGATAAAAAAGCATTTGATTATATTAAACAAAATGTATTATCGATTTAAGATTTTCGTTCACATTTTCTCACTGCCAATTTTCACACCATTTTATCTGGAACACAATTTTCCTGTAACCCATTTCATGTATGTATGTATGTTATATATTAATTGCTTAAGGATTGATTTTGAACTTCTCCCCAATGTTATGTTAAGTTGATTATTTTCTTTAAAAAGAGTGCTTTCTAGCTTGAAAAAGATTTTAGATCATGGGTATAAATAAGTGTTTGTGATATTTGGGTTGATCTTGATCAGCGATGCACAGCCTTTTTGGCAGTAGGGCCAGATTATCATGTTTTTATTTTTAGTTTATATTAAATTCATTTTTATTTTATTTTAAATTCTTTCATCGTCCGTGAAAAGTTCTGATGAAAAAGAAAGTGATTTATATTTGTCATATTGGGCCGCAGGTTGCGCATCACTGAACTAAATCTCGCGCATCTTCAATCAGCTATAATCACATATATATTCGAATATATATTGTGAAATCTTAAATAGTAAAATAATACATATTTCTTGAAATATGTGAAATGACATTTTTTATTTTGTCAACCTTGGTTGGATTCATGGTTAAATAATATGTTACTGAATAAGATATCGCAACTATTTTCCTATGATTCGAATACTAAGAATTAAGGTACAAACAAACTTATAAAAAGTGTAACCTACATAATATAAGTTATGAACACGTCACAGGTATGTCGATATGTAAAATGATATGATAATAAGAATTCACATAAACATGTCGACATGCTATTTGACTACAAATGTCTGAAATATATTATTTTAACTATCTCAGCATTTTTGTTATATATCTAGAATTGAAATACCTATATGTGTATGAATTTACTATCTAGAACACGGGCTCCCAACCTTTTTCGTTTTATTCCGTGACCCTTCTTCGCCAAGCCATCTGTCCATAAAACCACTATTAATAAGCTGTTAAAAACAGTAAATAAGATTTTAAAATTTTACTATAACCTGATACAGGGACTCTCAACTTTTTCTTGGAAAATTTCTCTTTTTACTAATTTATATACCGTAATTATATATGTTATGTGTACCTATACAAATATAAATGATTTAGCACTCGAATTAACATTCGTCAGGGAACGGACATTCTTAACAATTCGGAAAACTATTCAATTTTTAAAAATTATTAAAAATTTGTGATTTGTTTAGTGACAATCAATACTCGTAAGGGGTTTTAAAGTATAAACGCCTTTGACTGACATAACTATTTACTAATACGGTACTGAAACTACTCGATTGAAAGGGAAATAAATAGTCTACTAATTATTTGGTCAGTTTCTAATTCGATAAATGGTCAGTTATAAATACTTAAAACGGTCAGTTAAAAATAATAAATGGTCGTCAGTTAAAATAAATGTCCTAAATTTGCTATTACGACCATATTTGATAAAATTCACAAGCTGTCAAACTTAAACTTATCATTTTTTTTTAAATAACTGAACATTTAAATTAAATACTCACCGTTTTTAATAAATAACTAACCATTAAAATATATTACTGACCTTTTTATTTAAGAACTGACCACATTCACACTGATGCAATAACAACTGACCGTTTATAATATTAACTGACCATAATGATTTTTAACTGACCATTTATTTATTTAACTGACCAAAACTTGAATGTTAATGACCCATTAAATACATGCCAAATAAATATACAGGTATGTACGTACTAAAGCATCCGAAATAGAAACTTTATTCCAATGTTAAAACTTCTAGAACTCCTATGCCAAGTCCTGCTCGACATTGTAAAATTTGGTTAGGAAATAATTTTTTATTAGTTATAAATTATCCCTATTTCAAAAACCGTATATATTGGATTGTGTGCATTAGAAACAGTTTGTAGCATGTCATTATTTGATATATTTGGTGATATTTCGTTTTAACATGCTAATAAATACGCAAACACTGTTATACCAATCAATTTATCAAATATATTGAGGAGTTGCTCGAAGGAAAACTATAATATATTGACAAGTGCTAAGGGTTAAAGTATTGCTTTATATGTTTTTATAACACAGATAAGAATTGAGTTATTATAACATTTGCAAATCTTATGGTTGCGGCCCATCGGTTGTCAACCTGGGGAAAAGTATAAATTAAATGAAGAATACGACTTGCATTATAGTATCATAATGAGAAGATTTTGATTTAGATAACAGATTAATTTCGGATAATTAATTATTACTGGTGGAATGCTATTAAAAGTTTTTATTGAAATTACACTAAGAAAGCCACCTGCTCATAGTAAATTTTATCATAATACGCAATGCTGTGGCCAGTCATTAACTCATAAAAATTGGCAGCTATCAATTTATTACTTATGATAATTAAGATTTTCGTTCAATGCTTGCATAATTAACATAAAAAACAGGGCTGTGGAATCGGAGTCGTGGAGTCGGGGTATTTTGGCCGGAGTCGGTGTCGTACTCGGAGTCGGAAATTTTGAAAAGTTTAAACATTTTATTTTTGCATATAATATGTTAAATTTGCCTATTTGCCGGATTGGTTGGTTGATATTGAATTGAATACACATAAATAGGAAAGGTAGGAAAAAACGTGACGAAATTAAATCGATTCAAGAGTCGTGTTTTTGGTAAATGCTGATTGTTTTTTAACGTCTAACTACAGCCCTGGATTCTTTGCGACCCAATCGCGTAACTACAATTAATTTGCGGACCTCTAGTGATCGCCGATAATAAAATAATTTCTAAATTATTCTAACCTCCGTAGATTGAGCTGAAAGTGGGTTGTTGATTTGGTCGGCGATTACAGGATGTTGGAGGTATGATAATGACAGTAAAATTAAATTAAAATCGAATACACACGAATAGGAAAATTATGGAAAAAAAGAGTCGGGAGTCGTGTTTTTGGTAAATGCTGGAGTCGGAGTCGAAGTTTTTTTTAACAACTCAACAGCCCTGGTAAAAAACGTTGCTTCATTAAAATAAAATCACGCTTGCCCAGGCATCATTAACTGTTTCGAAAAAGATCTTTTTCCCACGGCACAACTGTCAAAATATAAATATGTATATCCCGTAAAAGCGTTTACGTTTAACGACGCGGTGAACAACAGAGATAATTGATACACTCTGGCAGTAAACGGTCCCTTTTACGCAGACCGCGTTCAAAAATAAAATATCCGAAGGGCCTAGAAATCTGTAGAGCGCTTCAATGCAAGGCTATCTTCTTCAACCCTGCTTAAAATTTGTTGGAAAATGTCATCTCTGGGTGTTTTTGATCATGCCATACAATGGAAGTATTTAAGTGAGAATTTAACCTCTCCAATATCATACACAAGACAATTAAGCTAAAGTTGGATACGTTAAATTATAATAAAGTTAATTTTTAGTGTTTGACATAGTCAACTCTAACTATTCTTGAAGAAATTGACTGAAGCTTCTGGTACTCTAGTAACTAGTTGAATGAATTTATTATAATCAGTCAAACATTTTTACAGAGCTGTAGACTCGTTAAAAATCACGACTCCGACTAAAAGTTTGTCACGTTTTTTTCCTACCTTTCCTATCTTTCCTATGAGAGTATTAAATTAAATATCAACCAACCAATCCGGCCAATATCCAAATTTTGAATATTCAAAATGTCATACTCATAAATTATTAAAAAGTTTGAACTTTTCAAATGTTTTTCACGACTCCATCTGGCCAAAGAACCGTGACTCCACAGCCCTGCATTCTTATCAGGACTGGAGCTGGAGTCGTGGAGTCGGAGATTTTTGTCGGGGCGTTTTGGCCGGAGTCGGAAATTTTGAAAAGTTCAAACTTTTTATTTTTGCATTGGATTGGTTGGTTGGTATATAATTCAATTCACATAAATAGGAAAGGTAGGAAAAAAACGTGGTAAAATTAAACCTTTTTTAGTCGTAGTCGGAGTCGTGTTTTTGGCAAATGCTAAAGTCGGAGTCGGAGTTGTAATTTTTTTAACGACCACAGCCCTGATTCTTATGATGCACCGATTTGTTATGGATAATAATAATTGCAGTGTGATTATCATTTTTTTCAATGAAAAAATTATGGCGTAGTATAGTATGGCGAGCCCGAAAAAAAAAACACATAAAATAAAGGTTTCCCACCTGGCGTCGAAGCGGTATCCGGCACAACGTAAAAAGCTCCCTTTTCAAGGATGATTCGTAGACGAACAAGATCTATATTTCCGCCCTTATATGGCATTAATAAATATTCAACCGTCTGCAAATGTGAGACGAAACATATTTATTGCTCAGACAGAAATGGAATGAAAGTCGAGAGAGGCACGTCGCCAATAATAACAGAGTCAAATTACGAAAAGTCCAGTTGTGACTGCCATAATAATACAGATGTAATATTATACGAATAAAATAATTAATTGCATACTTTACAGTTTTTGCCGATATCCATTATGGATTGGAAAACTTCTTTGAGCAATTATTGTCAGTATGTAAAGTAATGCATTAAAATATAATTTAAAAAATTTCCATAGACTCTTTCCTTACTTTATACTGCGGGAAGCGGTGTGTGTACGCCGAGAGCAAACAAGGTTCAAGGTTCATTCATTTCTCAAAACTCAAAACAGTTCATCCAGAGAAATGAGATTCTTAACCTTCTAAAAAATGAATTATCCATTTTTCAGCTACTATCTTAATATTATAAAATGTCAAACAAATAGCTAACATTTAGGAATCTATACTGAAATACTTAACGAGTGATCATAAGAATTAAAATATTCGTTTAGTCGTAAAGTATCAAAAGCAGAACTATCCACTATTTTTCGCAACAGAACTAATGCTGTCACATTATTTTTCTGGGTATAGTGTAACAAAATATTTGTTTACAAAATCATGTAGGTACAAGTGGTACAAAAACGTAAAATAAAATGATGGTTGGTGTCAAAATCAGAACGTGAAATATATAAATAAAGCTCAAAAAGCCAAGCAAAGTGTTTCTCGAAAAGTAGAAAGTGGTAGTTCTGCTTTTGTTACTATACGACCAAATTATCGTTTCCACGAAGCCACCAAATCCATAGACAAGAAATTTACACCTATTTTTTTGTTACCACGTAGGTATGTATGTTGTTTTCTCTCCGTTTGTAATAAGCAACATCAATTTAAAATTATCTCATTATGCAGTTGTTCAGTACGTGTCTAGATCCATATGGCCTTACATTTTGTCACAAGGGAAAGTTAATCCGATGGGTTTTATCAACAATGTTATCCTTCATCGCTCGTAAGAGTCGTAAGTGATATTGCTATTGTGAAAAAGAAGATATTTATAGGTACGAGACAAAACAATATGGTTTGTGTTTTATGGTTGCACATGCTGTGAGTTCAATTATTGTTATACGAACATAATTTTCCGGATAATGCCCTGCGGACATATTGCTTTTTTTACGAGTAACAAATCAATATTTTAAAAATATGTAGCTCACATAAAAATCATTAGATCGCCACATTTTTTGTTACATGACAACATTTGTGTTAATACATATTGTTGTTGATTCACACCGTATTTTTTAATTTCTATGATATCGACACATGGCGTATTCTTTATTCATACGAGAAAATAATGTACTAATTTTTGTCTGCATACGGATATCAGGGATCTGGAGCGGAGCGCGGAGCAGCGGAGCAACAAGCTTTTGGCCGGAACAGAAGCGGCGCTGGAGCACGGAAATTTGTTCTGCTCCACTGCTCCGATACAAATATATAAGTTTTATTCAAAATTTAAATATTAAACACGCTTCAAAATGTATTTTCATTTTGAGATTTTTTTATGTATTATATACAATATTTTATGGTTTTTTTCACTCTAGTATCATTTGATACGAAGGCAGATCTTACATGCGATAACCTAACCTATATAAATAATATGCCTCCTATTAAAGCTACTCGGAGCACGGAGCGGAGCTGGAGCAAGTATTTAGGTGTCGGAGTGGAGCAACTCAAAAAAGTGGTCGCTCCAGATCTCTGATGGATATCATTGGCAACAAGTCACTAAGATTAATTGTTTTTTTATTACTTGAGCGAACCAAACTATTTAGTATGCGTCAGTTCAAGTCATTCGTGCACTTGAAATTCCTGAAGATGTCGGAAGGCCAAACCTGCGCTGTGACAAAACTGGCAAGCAATATAGGTTAGGTTTTTTAATGATATACTTATACATGACAAAATGAATGATAGTTCAACTATAAATTCATAAGAATGTTTAGTGTGAAATTTATTTTATGCCTGACAGAACACATCGCTCTGACTATCACTGAAAAAATTCACTTTGTCATAAATGTCGGATGCAAACGCAGACTAATAAATTTAAAGAGTAGAAATATTTATCTTTGGTTTTCAAATATGATTATTGATATTTAAAAGGTATAACAATTACATGCCATAGACAAGAAATAATAGAAGTCGAGTGACATGTTCTAATTAGGGATTCCAACTCGGATATTCGATATCCGGATATATTTTACGGAGAGACTCTTTTTAAACTATCCGATATTCGGTTATTTGGGAAAATATCCGGATAGTGTTCGTAATAATTTTTGATGAAATATTTTACAAAATCGAGGAAAGATCACATCACAATTTCTCCACATCTAAAGAATAATTACCAATATCCCAGGTAGTGGTTCTTTTTGCCTTCGCCAAACTCGGGTGCTATCAATATCTTATCATAATACTTGATTTTAACGAATCGGGTCTAAAAAAACTTTTATTGCCGTAATTTCATTCATTAAAGAAATACTGTTGGAGTAATCCGATGCAGCTGCAAATTTTAAATATTGTAATCAGAGCTGTGGAGTCGGTAAAAAAAAGTTCGACTCCGACTCTAGCATTTTCCAAAATCACGACTCCGACTCCAACGTTGACCAAAAACACGACTCCGACTAAAAAAAGTTTAATATCGTCACGTTTTTTTTCTTAATTTCCCTATTAACATATGTGTATTCAATAAAATATAAACCCTTCCAATCCAGCCAATTTTGACATTTTATACGCAAAAATAAAAAGTTTAAAATTTCCGACACCGAGTACGACTCCGGCCAAAACGCCGCGACGACTCCGACTCCGGCCAAAAAGACCCGACTCCACAGCCCTGATTACAAGTCATTGCCAAGAAGTAGTAGTAGTCGAGTGACATGTTGTAATGCAATATTTACATATGTGCCAGGCCAGCACTGCCAGCCATAGACACCTATCACTGGAACTTATACTAAATATATTATACATATATATTTTATATAGAGAGCTACTACTGTACAATATCATAGTAATTACGTGCTTCAGTTGAAAAACACTGTCACAACTTTTGACACTTATTATAACGGACTCTTTTTAATCATTTCTTTCTAGTTCCGTAGGAAAAAATGGCGTCACAGCTAATATATATGCAAATGAGTTTGTGTGATTAACTATGTCCTCATTCATAACAACGTCTGCCAATTTGCTATATGAATAGTCAATAATTTAACAGTATTGTTAATTTGAATAGGCAAATTTAAAATACAATATATTTACATTATGTCAGTTTAACATATTACGATAAACTAATGAATGAAGATTTAAAACTGATTATTTTGAATCCTGCCCATTCATTGTTACACCATACGTACTGCAATGGAATATACAATATCTTAAGTAATCGTCACTTTCTAATGGTGGCAGGGATAGTTGAGTGATCGACTTCGTTTCTTCGGTTGCGGTGATCACGGATTCAAGTCCCGAAACGGATGGTTTTAATTTCTTTTTCTAAAACTTAATTTCCTCGTATCGCAAACACGAATTGAATAGTGGATATCAGTGTTTTCCAAAGTGCGGTACGCGTACCCTCTGGAGAATGGGAAGAGTTTTGTGGGGGTACGCACAGCTCCGGGCATTGGCTTTGCCAGGTGCAAAATGCAACTTACTTTTTTGCAACTTAAAACATGAAAAACCCATGAAAACAAAACTGCGATATTCGTTAGTATTGCATATGTGTGGCTTTGTATATATGTATGTTACAGTGAAACTGTATGACAACATGAATTCACTGGTCACGATCATTGAAATTATTGGCCCAAGTCGATGAATTGCCGGCCTAAAATTTTGGTTTGCTTCAATGAAACAAAATCAGCAAGTAGTCCCTTTCATAAAAAGAGAACCAAAGAAAAACACAGACAAACATTGGGTCAAATTTAATTTCAATGACAGCTTGGAGAAGAATATATTTTCACTGACAACATATATACGTAGCCGTGAGATCGCGGGGATGAACAAACTTTATTTTTGTGTAATTTGACATTTTTAATGTTTTAGCGTTTATTATAACGAGAAATTATAAAAAGGCTACACATGTGTTGAAAGTTTGAGAAACACTTGCGTGTGTGATACCTATTTTTTGTTATAAATTATTTGTCCACTTTATTTGTAAAAAGCGAATAAACAATATTTATTCAGAAATATTTCCAGTTATGCTGTTACTTTTCGGAGTACTCATAGAAACAAATAAAAAAACATCTTAGTCTAGAAAAGGGACAGTGTGCTCACAATGTGTACGCACTTCAGTATGGAAATTCTTCAATACAAGTTGACACAATATAAAGTGTCAATACGAAGTAACGTTCCTTGGGCCAACATTTAAAACGAATTTCAACTAAGAGCACATTTGTTTATCTACGTGTGAAATCGAAAAGTTTTACGATTTACACCTTTTTGTAATTCAAGCACGTATGTACACCTCGGGCCTGACACACAATCCATTCTAGTATTCTGAGAGTGAATTGTAGAGCAATTAATTGATAACAATATGTGACACCAATGTCGTGCTTGCATTTTAACATTTCATAATAATTTAGATAGGGACGTAGTTGTTTTACAGTCGTGGATTGAAATACAAAAATATTATCTTAAAAAATCAGTCACATGTCACATTTTTTTATTAAAGATCAGGGTTGCTTTGATCATGGGTTAACTAATACATATGTATGTTGAGTCCTGCTCGGCACTGTAAAACTTGGTTGGAAAATTGATTGATTTCACAGGGTTTACGTATTTATTAGTATTGTAAAACGAATTAACGAAAAATATACCACATTATGACTTGTTGCAAACTTTAACTGAGGCACACAATCCAATACATACGGTAAATAAGGATATTATTTCAAAAACCTTAACCCTGTGAAATTAATAATTTCTCAAATCTATCGAGTAGTTGCCGGTAGGAAAAGAATAATATATTGAGGGGTGCAAAGGGTTAATAATTTCTGCCCGCCTATTGAATGTGATGCTTTTTTGCACTGGTATAAAAAGTAGCAGTATATATAAAAATCCTTCTTACAAATGATTATTTTGTACAACTTAATCCCTCGATGTATTAAAAAAAACCATTTACTGTTATTTTATATATAATCTATTTTATGAAAACACTTGTATCTTTAAAGTAATGCATGTCTGAGAAAAGCACTCACAAGCATAACTGATAGTCGATTGTAAAGTACATAATCTACATGGTAAATTGCTAAGATTTTTCCTTCCAAACAATAAAGAAATAGCAATGAAATATAAAATAGTGATAGAATCGAAACAAAGCAAACAAATAATCATACTAATGAGCTGCAATCACCCCCTCCTTGCTTCCCTTAAAAGGGAAAAAAAAACCAAAAAACCAAAACTCCATTTTGTAATTTAATAATTTAAAATGTTAGAATCAATCTTGCTTTATTACTTAAGCAAACTTTGCGATCTGTCTGAAGATGCATCTGAAAGAGGCGAAACACGTGTCACAGTTAGTAGCACAATACGTGGAATAATCAAAGTTATTTTAAATTTTATATTAAAATGAAATTCCACAAAGTTACCGCCGAAACCATCGAAAAATTGCATTCACACTAAGAAATTTTTAATTTACTTAATTATTGTTTGAATTTTCGATGAAATTGACGGTTGAAATGTGGGGACTATTTTCTAAATTATCAAGGTAAGTTTATTTTATTAACGTCATTCGTCAGTCTCTCCTTTTCCGGTTATCGATAAAATATATCAAGCATTGTGCTAAGGGGCTAGTTTTATATCTGGTACGTTAATTAAGAGATACATGTTGTCAGATAATTTTTCTCATGCGTGTTATATTTGGAAAAAAACGTAACATGATAAAGTTATAATGTAATAATCACATAGTTTGTGAGAATAAATTAACAAAAAATACCCATCGCATAGATCAAATCTGTATTGCATGCAATATCCAATGGATGCATTACCATTTCGAGCTTTGTCAATATTTGCAAACAAATTATTACAGCGCAGATTTTGTGAAAATATATTGTAAACGAAGCAATGTTGTAATGAATTTAAACGATCTGATTTAATGGATCTAAGCACGCGATCAGCAAAACGTTTAAATTTGATGATCAAAGAAGAAACGTTCATTAACATGCACTTTAGAGAAAGAATTCATAAATGTTTTATACCCTATTAAATAAGACGTTTATTGGTACTGTAGCTTACAAGATTATTGCTTTTTAATAACATTGAAAAGGATAAAACGTAGGTGTTTATGTTCTGTGGTCTTATGAATGCTAAAAATCTTGTGACGAAATATCGATCGGAGTCTTAAGTGCTTTTATTTATTTACATTCTTCATAATTGAAAAGTGTTTTAGGAGGCTTTTCCGGTTTCTTTAACCGTCGATTGCACATTATAATGATATCTGGCTTGTATCATTTCAATGTTTTAACACATTTTTTTTGGGACCGATGTATCCGAGTCCATCTGTATCGATATTTGAAACTTAGAAAGTAAAATTTTGTTTTGATGGAATGGTATATTTTTGCGGTCCGCAATGCCATTTCATGAACTTTTGACGGACGATGAAAGAGAATATGGAAGGGTTGAAGGCTAGAGTTCCCCTACGTTTACCCTTCTCCCAAAAAGGTGGTGGTGTATATTTATATGTCATTAATTCATGTAGTATGATTTTTCTGTTATTTTTTTCCATACACAGATAATCGAGTTAAATCAGTGAACAATAAAGGAACACGAACCCTGCTCTTAGTTTGAGATGTCCGTGACGGCAAAGCGAAAGTTTATGACTTAAGGATTTACGGCGACCATTAAAACGATCACAAAATTGTCAGTTGGCAATCAACAAATAATGACACTTTGAATTTAATACAAAATGTTGCAGACAAAAAGTATTAACCTCTTATGAAGGCGTGTAATAATGTTTCTAATTCCAGGGACGATTGTTAATTGAAAAAAATGTATCGCAAATATAAAAATATTACGTGTAAATTTAAAGATGCTCATTTTTTGTATACCAGCTTGGAACAAAATTGATGCACTGGGTCATTCAAGATCACAAGATTCTGTCAATCAAACCTGTTGGGTAATATTCTATACCAGATATTTTTGTTTTATCGTGTGTATGAGTTGAATTTATTAAATCGAACGAACATATGAACTGATACTTTGCTAAAAAATAAATACCACTAGACACAGTAGAGAAAAAATAATATTCACACAATTTAAAACATGGAATTTATAAACGTAAAATATATCATCCTTACTGAAGGTGTTAAAAATAAACATTATAATAAATGATAAAAATGCATGAATTTACCATATAAGGGGCCGCCACTTTGATAAAGGAAAGAATAATTCCATTGTTGCAAGTATTAAGATAAGAACTAAGTTATTGGAAGGTAAATCAACATTATACAATCAGCGATATCGATGACAATAATTGCATAGCTTATGTAATTTACGATTATCATAAATCACGTATTAGTCTATCATTTATCAATCAGATAAATTATCATTGCTTTGAAATTACATCGGGAGTGAATTTATTTTTGTAATAAATATATTCTAGAATAAATTAAATATATTTAATTGTATCTGATCAATAAATAAATACGTTGTAATAACTACGCAAATGTCATAAATAAAGCAAAAATAATACTGCTTAGTTATAATTTTGTCGCGAGAAAATTATTTTTAATCAATATGTCGAGTACATCAATGCTATAAAACAGGGGTGGCCAAAGCGTCGATCGTAGTCGAAATAGTGATTCCTAGTCGATCGCCTATCTGATCTGTACAAATCTCTGGTGCCCGTCCCAAGAAGCGTGTGAGACAAGTCGTGTGGCAGGGACAGCACGCGAAAACCTCGAAGTTAACCGATCGTCGACGAAAATCTCTTTCTAAAATCCGGGTCAAACAAGGGTTGGCAATTAGATTAATTTAGGCTTTAAATTACTACTTTTAATGTTGGTCGATCGCCGCCAATAATTTCAAACGAAAGTCGATCGCGGGCAAAAAAGTCTGGCCACCCCTGCTATAAAACATAGGTTGAGATCTTTTTTCGAGTATTGACGACTTCTTTTTATGAAAGCCATGTAAACCGCGAACCCCATGCAATTCAAAAATGTTTTTTTCATAAGGTAATTTAAAAAAAACACCGAAAATGCATTAAAGTGAATATTTTTTTTAGTTGACTATGGCGCGAACCCATGGTTTGGGAACCCGTGCCATAAAACATTGTTTAGAATGCATTTCTGTAATGAAGGATTTTGCAAAATAAAATAGTACCTATGTTTTTTTGACAATTTATTCCAAAAACTAATTAGTTTACTTTGCCAATGATTATTCAAACTAAAGTGATTTTTGATGAAATACCTTGCATTGCTTAGAGGACAATTCTCGCCATGAGCAAAACCAGTCCTGATCCAATAAATAAATTGTATGTGGTATAAGTACTAAAAATGATTTATTATTTTTATCATAGTACTACTCTGTAAAAAACGTTTATTTCAAAACGCCATTAATATTGTCGCGGGTATTTTATGATACGAATTTTGTATTTCATTTTAAAGTGATAGTGAGGAGTAGATGGCAATTATTTTTCATGAGTAATGAATGCCACAGTATATTGATCCATTATGAGACAGAAAGATCACAGGTTGTAACTTTCCGGGCTAATATAAGATAGCAAAACCCATAATTTGCACAGAAATCAATCACAGTCAAACACTGAACAAGCTTTTGATGCGTGATAATATTATTCAGTGGTGTTTGACTAACCGTTTCAAAGATGCCATATATGTAGTAACGGCGCCGCGTCAATAAGAGTATACAAAGTGATTTAAAATCACGTCTTGTAGGCACCTTTTATCGTTTTTTTAGCAGCCTGATATGAACACATTTGCGATCATGAAAAAAATATAGTCATTAATCATTTAGGAAGTGGTGCTTAAACTTTTAATGTTCACGATTCAATGGATGTCTTGCTTAATTTAATTATCGTGATTTTATTCACAATAGTATTGTAGAATAAATTTGTCACTATGGTCGTATTTACGAAAGAACTATTCCTGAATAAAAAAAATAATGGCGCATAATGTTTTTCATTATTGGTAACGGGAAAGTAATTTAAATAATTAATGCCACCTTTTTGGAAAAACACGAGTTATTTAGAATTTTTTTTTTAACCACGCATGCTCTCGCATATAGGCTCTCAAGTTAATTATTTTATGATAAAATTGTAGAGTAAAAATAGAGCCATTTGCTTGTAAATGTATTTTTTAGTCGTTTATTTAAACATATAACCAGGGCTGTGGAGTCGGGAGTTTTTTGGCCGGAGTCGGAAGTTTGAACTTTGTATTTTTGCATATAATATATCAAATTTGGCTATTGGTCGGATTAGTTGGTTGGTATATAATTGAATACACATAAATAGGAAAGTTAGGAAAAAACGTGGCGAAATTAAACCTTGTTTAGTCGGAGTCGTGTTTTTGGTAAATGGTGGAGTCGGACTGCCCTGCATATAACAATGCTCGCTCCCAACTTGAAGTACAATCCTATTCGAGCATATTTCAGGAGGAAAACTGTTTATTGTTAATTCGCCTACCTCCTGGTGGGGCACTAATTTGAGGATCAGATGGTGTTGGGGAATCAAGATATCACATACACCCCATGTCTTGGAAGACAAACCCATAAATCAATTAATGGTGTTGCCATTGCTGAATTGAACACTGCAACCGAAAACAGCGACGTTGAAGTTTAGGCCACACGCTTGGACAACAAAATGCACCATAATTTAACTCTGTGGGTAACTATTGAGTTATATGATCAGTTTTTAATTAATGATCACGCTCCTCACATTTTAGGCAGCGATGCAATTCAGTAGTTAGTTGCAAGGCGGCATAAAATGGAATATAACAAATTACAAAGTAGTTCTCAATTTATTTTAAGAGCCGGTCTTTGACAAAAAATAACATACCATTGGCGCCATTTGTCTGTTCTGTGATTATGGCGCCTAGATTGATATCACTAATAATTAGGTTATCGTTAGTTATGCCAGCGATGTCTCCCAAAATAAGAACCAACCGGTTCGCTGCATTTTTTACGAGCATAAAAAAACAGACAATCCAATCACTGTGCTTTTACAGTATACACAAGATACCCTATACGTCAGTTGATAATGCTGAAATTACAATTATACTTCTCAATGTCATGCCAACCAGTGTTTGCCAACCTTTTGGATCCCATGGACCAATAATCCCATAATATTAATCCATGCAGAAAACTTGCATACTTTTTTTTTCTTGAGATTTGTAGGAATAAAGTCATGGTCGTAAAAGCTGCAGTTTTATAATGAAATGATGATTAATCATTTTAACAAATTAGTTAAAGTGATATTTTCTGCTACGTGTTTGAAACATGCTTAACTTCGTCGAGTCTAGCTCGACATAGCATAGGTAACGCTCAACTCATAGAATGACTCGACATAGGACCATTGACATTTATAAATAGTATCAAACTTCAGAGTACATATAGCAAAAAAGTATTTCTCTCTTTTCTCTTGAAGATCTTAGCAACTATTGTCTTCAAAAGTTGATAGGTACATCTTTGTAAATTCTTGATATGATAGAGATTCGGTAGTTATTTTCCGCCAGTAGTACTCGCCTCTCAGCACGCATTGTAACGATGAGCCATGTTTTTTTTAAAACTGCTTAAAAATCACATTTATATTTTATTTTAAAATGCATATATTACATATTTTTTTTTCACATCAGTGAATAATTTTAAATAAAATGAATATTTAACCTAGCCACGAATACTTTAATACAAAGTATATTGTCATAATTATAATATTTCAGCTATGCATGCTTCTTACGTCTATTTAAAGCGGCCGGTCAGTAAAAATTACGCTTTTAAATATTTCTTGTCAATATTGATTGTGCGAATTCCTGAATGGCTTATTCCGCTTGCAAAATTCCTTAACAGAATTAAGTAGGTACATACTTTAAAAAAACACCAATCGTTTGCCAATTAGAATGGCTGTTTGTATTTAAAAATGAAGTGCAAATATGCACTGTTCAGTAGCGTGTATATAATATATTCAGCATGCAACTTATTCATTCAAATGGTATCGCTAACTAATTTCATTTAGATATTTTGACGCCACCTCGATCTGAGCACGTATGCAATCATTATTATATACAAATTAAAATATGTATATAAATACTTTTATAAAACTACTGATATGATAATTGGTACCCATTTTATTGTCTGACTTCTATATCAGTGCACTTGAAAGTGCGGCAGCCGTTGAAACTAAATAAACTAGTTGCCTGTGATACAGTGCTTCACAAAAATGAAAATTGTACATTTTGTTATTATTATTTAACCTGTGCAGTCCAGTATTTTTTATGCGGGTTTTCTAAATGTTTTTCGCTCCATAAATCTTAAGAATTTTACAGTTTTTCAATACTTACTAATTATAACGCATTATAAATAGATATGAAGATTAAATATATACGCGACCTTTCAATTAGAAACAGGAAAATATCGTAGGAAAACCCGTTTCTGTGTGCTGTCTGTGGTCGACGTCGTTGGTTTCGGTGACGAACCTCACGGGTTCAGATCCCTGTTCTTGTTGATGATTGTGGTTATTAATTTTGTCTAAGAAATCCATCACACCCATCCATGGGGTCCTTAAAGCGGGGGCGTAGCGAGGGCGGCTAGCTAACCATCAGTCCTGCCCTAAGCGTTACCCTTTTATCCCTTCTATCATCGAACCAAAGTGAGGTTGAGCAATTGCGTAACAAGCTGTCGTCACACAAAAAATATTATGATATTACTTTATCGGAATCCAAATGCTCAATATTGCGAGAGGACATGGATTAAAATATCTTAGACAAGGAATACTACTTTATTGATGGAAGCCGTGGAACAACAGTTTACTTCTACAAAATCGTCGGTGAGAAACTAATGATTCGTTCATTTAACTTTGCGATAGTAATAATCAAAGTTATTTTAAATTTTATATTAAAATGAACTTCCACAAAGTTACCGCTGAATCCATCGAAAGTATTTAACTAATGATTCGTTCGGCTCATATTATATTTCGAGGATTTAAAAATAATACCACATTCAAGTACTTATTTCAATGTAAACCATGTATGTATAACCATCTAAAAAAAATCACTTATTTCAGAAGAGTTTTGAAACGCTACTGTGAAATATCTCAAAAAGTATTCTCAAGTGGAGTCTCAGTGCATTTATTCAAAAGTAGTCGTCTACGCTTGTTTGTATGAAGCCTGAGGGTCTTGCAATTTATGTTTACCGTTACTAACATTGAAAACATTTATAATAATGTATGAGATCTGTCTAGTTTCCTGAGGCATGCGAATAGATAGCAATTAACCCTTCGCGGTAATCATTTACCAGCACCTTGCTATCGATATCCGTAATTGTTAACGACAATGTATGTATATGTTTCAGTGAAACTGTATTCTCAGTGAAAATGTATCAAGTAATAGATTTGTATGACAACATGATTTCACTCGTCACGATCATTGAAATTATTGGCCCAAGTCTATGATTAATCGACCTAAATTAGTAGTCCCTTTCGTAAAAAGAGAACCAAAGAAAAACACAGACAAACATTGGGCTGAAGATAGGGCGGTCAAATTTAATTTCAATGACAGCTTGGAGGAGAATACAATTTCACTGAGAATACTGTTTCACTGCAACATATATACTAGAAAAATAAATCAAAATTCTTTCTTGGTGGAAAAAAATTATGTCTATTCTGGTGTCATATACTAACCGGGAAGTTTTTTTTCCTCAATGCATTGAATAGGAAGTACATATATTTCAAGCGCAATTGTAGTTAAATCAAGTTATTAATTACCTTTGAAAATCTTTCACAGAATTTAATATATTATAATAATAGGCTGACTGCTATACTGCTCTTCTGTGGAACAAGGCAGTAACTCGCAAAATTTCTGAAATTGAGTTGTGATTGCCATTTGCTAAATATTTTTGACAGCTGAATATGATAGCTCACTTTTATAGCAGTGAAATTACTAAAAACCTTAATGAGAAAATTGGCATTTGCTAAAAGTGTATGAATTTCATAGCAAAAAAGCAGCAACTATTAGCTTTTTTTTTGGATCAACCGCTTTTTATTAATTCAAAATACTAAAACTTAAAAACAAAATGGTTGTCTATAAAGTCGGTTTACGGACGATAGTTTAACGTGACAACGTCATAAAAAAACATTGATGAAATGATTGCATACTTTTATGAATAAAATGGAATCATTTTTATTGAATTATCATTATTTTGTATGGATACGATATTTTGTATATTTGTTATACGTTAATCAGATTTTTAATATGCAAGAATTAATTACCTTTATTGCCGCAATTGTTGTTGTAATATAAACAATGAAAACCACATTAACATTTCACTTCACTTTATAAACAGTTGTAAACAGATCACGTGTAGGTACTGTAGGTGTATAAGTTGTGTGCTGCCGCTGTCTCTTTTCTACTCAGACGCATCGACCAATCGAGTGGAAGAGAGATAGATGCGGCACAATCCGAACGGTAGGCCGATCGTGCCTCTCTATCGCTTATCCGCGCTCTCGCTCGCACGCTTGCCTTTGGCGTAACGCGACAAACGGGACAATGAGTCATGTTTTTTCGTGCGTGCAGCGGGCGTTCATCGATTTATAAGACGTTGTCACGTCAAAAACACATTATCATTTTTCTTAAATGTTTGTCAGAGTCACTTATTTACTGCCTTCTTGTTTGGAACGGCAATATAGTGAGTATGGCTCTACACACGAAATACTTGTGTCTCCTGTTCACCAACGGGAATTCTAAATAATTATTTATTTTGTATGGTTTAAGTTAAATTGTCGCTAACTAAAACGGTTCAACTCACTATAGCAGTAACCCTACGGCAAGCTGCATCAGTAGCTTTTTGTTCGAGCTGAATAGTTTATTTGTTTCAATAAAATAAAATATACACAGTTCAATTTTATAAAACAAATTGCTGCAGGGGGTATAGAAAAGGTATAAGTTTTCGAAAAACGAAAGCGAAGTAATAATTGTGCAGCCCATAAATCGCTGCGTTTATTGAATCAAATAATTTCGAATTATTTTGTGTGGTCCGTTCATAAATTATTCATGATCGCCTGAAATTTGCTGCATTTAAATCAGAAATTTAGTGCACGCCCAACTCCAATGTTTTGTTAAGTGTTTTTTGGATTTTTTTTTATTAAAGTGCAGTGGTGGAACTGCATAGCTGCTATGTAAATTGTATTAGCTTTACGTCGTTTGCTGGTTAAATATTACGTATGCTTATTACTGATTTGTAAAAAGTCGTGTACAAATACCCTTTTACTACGATTTTCTCTTGTAGAAATGATGCCAAACACAATAATCATCAAACTGACATTTGAATGCATCTGTTTGAATATATCACTTGACTACTACATATGAATGGGTGTTTAATTCTTGAAAACTTTCTAAATTTTGTTTTATCTCTGTGAGTATCTACTTTCAATTTTTTTCGAATGAACCATAGCGTAGTACGTAAAGTACACGAATGGTGTCGCAAACTAAAATATATTAAAAGGAATAATTTTGTTTTAAACAGCAGTACCAGCTAAATTCTGTCATCAACGGTTTCAACTAATAAATGGGCGCTTAAATACTTTGGCTTTCAAATCGATTAAAAAAATGATTCCTTGTATCTGTACAATTCCTAATGAATTCGGAAGAGTGCATATAGAAACCGTTTATATTGCACTTATCTACTAGAAGAACATATCTAGTACGTTTTTTTTAGAGCCACGCGCTGAAAAGATCATTAAGCACAGTGATGCACAACCTTTTTGGAAGAAGGGCCAGCTTTTCGATTTTTGGATTGTTTTAGGACCGCATGGATAAAAGTGATTAGAAATAACGATATCAAACATATCACTTGCAAAGTGCTCACTGTCAATACTTGGTGGAAAGGTATATGGTAAAAACATAAAAAAACATTGTTTTCTATTCTTCAATTAATTTATTAAGATAAAGACCGGATTTGATAAGCTCGAAATAGTCGCGATGAGCAAAAACGGACTTCCGGTAGACATGACAAAAATCGATGAAAATGATGTCAAGCCAAAGGATTTCATTTAAGACTCTCTAAAAATTCTCCCTGAAACTTATCTTTTAATATTATGTAATATGTTCCTTGATAGTGACGATGGAGATTGTATTCCCTTGGTATTCCAATACTTTTTACCAGGGGTGTGGAGTAGAGACTCCAATTATTCGACATCTCAACTACTCGAGTATCGAGTAGTAAAATTTCAAAATACTCGAATACTCGAGTATACTCGAGTAGTTTCAGATGTACCAAAATATATATGTTTAATTAGAATTTGTGTATATTTATATTTGATAAATAAAGTAAGAAACATATTGAATATCATTGATACATTTATTTCAATTTATACAACCTGTATTTCAACAATAATAGAGAATTCAACGACTCAAATTTAAAATTGGTTTCAAGTTTTGTTTTTATAATTACCTTAGTAGAAAAGACTTTAGTAAAACGAGTATTACTCGAGTATTTTTCAAATTACTCGAGTATCGAGTACTCGACACTCGAATTGGAGTGTCTAGTGTGGAGTCGGAGCTTTTTGGCCGGAGTCGGAGTCGTCGCGGCGTTTTGGCCGGAGTCTCGTACTCGTAAATTTTGAAAAGTTTGAACTTTTTATTTTTGCAAATAATATGTCAAATTTGGCTATTGGCTGGATTGGTAGGGTTGATATTTAATTGAATATACATAAATAGGAAAATTAGAAAAAAAAGTGACGATATTAACTTTTTTTAGTCGGAGTCGTGTTTTTGGTTAATGCTGAAGTCGGAGTCGTGGTTTTGGTAAATGCTGGAGTCGGATTTGAACTTTTTTATCGACTCCACAGCCCTGCTTTTTTCACATGTTAAAAATATCATTTTTATATATAATATATATTCAATGAAACAATACTTTAATCTGAAAAAGTTGTGATCAAGAATGTGTCTTATTGGGCCGCAGATTGTGCATCACTGCTTTAGAAGTATGTACATGTATTTTCATAACATTGGTATTGTATATACATATATGCATAAAAACATATATTGAATATATTGTCGTTGAAATTATTGTGGAGCTTTCCCTTGTGTTCCCATTGATAATGAATGACTACATAGAATACGGAAGAAAGTCGAGCCAGAACAGCTAAGACTTATTAATGTCGCATTCATAATAATGGTTCGCCAAGTTTACCCCTGATAGAACATAAATGCAAAACGATTTGTTCGTTCATGGAGAGTCACTTATTATTTTTTGATGTGATTTATTTATACCACGTTCGCCAAATCGGAAGTTGTTTATGCCCAAAAGGAAAAGGGTGAAAACAATTTGGGCTTGAATGCATCGTAAATTATCTTCATTATTGAATCAATGTAAAATAAAACAGGGCACGCTCGAAAGGTGTGCTTGGTGTTATGGGCAAATAAAAGAAATATCACCGTTGAAATTATTCGTTCACGTATGTATTAGGTTGCACGTGCTCTTTCGAATATGTATTATGTTTTATTTTCACGATTGAGTGGATTTAAGTGTACTTACTAATACTATACTGCAGTCAAACGCGTCGGCATGTGTGCTCTTGTGGTAAGGAACTGAACCTAAGCGATCGCATGGATCAGTGTTTAAGTTAAGGTTCGGGTTTGGGCACGGGCCGGGCTCGTGCCTGGGTACACCACAAGAATTCAAACACATATCGCGTTATTTCACACGAGTACACGCCATTATCTTAAATCTAAATTACACACATACTATAAGGCTAAATATTCTTAAGGCATTTGCACCGTGCACTTGAAATGCCTGAAAATGCCGAAAGGCGAAACCGGGTCTTCAGCGTCAAAACTAATGGATAAGTACAAAATTCAAGCAATTGAAATTTTATAAATATTCATAAAGATAAAAAATAAATTTCGGATTTTGTACGGTATATGTTAGAAAAATTTCGAGTTCAGGTAAGATGTTTGGAAATTAACCTTGGGCTCAGGTCGGGTAGTATTTTGAAATTTCGGCCCGTGCAGACCTCAGTATGAAGAATAATGTAATTGATCAAAGGTAGATTTTTCAATCCAATATTTGAGATATTGGTGATGGATTTTCTCATTGAGCGATCAAACAATTTACATCGTGTTTAAACCATTTAAAATAACGGTGTTACAAGTGTCGCTTTGCCAATTAATTGGAATGCTTAATAATATACTTACAAATGAAATTAAAATTTAGTCGAAATCTCACAAACAACTTGTTTTATTTACATTTCAAAACTAAGCGTCCTTATAAAAAGACCTTTATAATGAATCGTTTTTATTTATCGATCTGTGCACAATTATCAATAATGGGAAGTGATGACTAATGATAAAATATTTGTTTTATTATTTTCACTGGCATACATTTTTTACACTGGACATCTTTTTGACAATCTGATAAAAACACCCTACGCCATAAACAAAAAAATACGTTTAAATGTTTATTACAAAGACGTGAATTACAAAACATCCTTTTGGCGTATGAGCACGAATATAAACAAAATGCATTTTTAGCGTTTATGAGAAAAGTTGTTATGTTGACTTAAAGATAAAAAAGAACGTCATTTCAGTGACATATAAAATTCAATTAAAGGTACGCTCAATCATAACTCGTCTTGCCATATTAATAAATCATGTCGCTGGTACCAGCATATCTGATGTAAAAAATATTCATACTTGCATACAACGGATTGTGTGTAAAAAAATCCAAATGTATTAATATAATATTTATGTGTCAGTTGAAATAAATATATCAGAATAACAATGAATATGACTCGAGGAATATTCTGTACTTAATCTATCCACCAGGATTAAACATATTTAAGTCACGCTCATTATACATCAGTGGTTCTCACGTAATTTTCTGTGGGTGAATGTATGCGTCAGGACACTCAGGACCCCACGGAAATGTCGTGTGGCCTCACCAAATCTGCTTTGTTTTGATTCTGATGTGTTGCATTTAATCTTTTATCGCTATTAATTCCTTATCTTACATGCATCTAATAACAGTTTTGTCCAGGGCGGTGGACTCCGGCTCCGGCTCCAGTATTTACCAAAAACACGACTCCCACTAAAAAACGTTTAATTTCGTCACGTTTTCTTTCTACCTATCATATCTCTATGTGTATTCAATTATATATCAACCAACCAATCGTGTCAATAACCCAATTTTACATATTATTTGTAAAAATAAAAAGTTCAATCTTCTTGATGCACAGTACAATGCGGACGAAATCTTATATATAAAACCGAAACGGGGGATGTATGTCTGTAATTGTCAAATAAGCGCCAATCCTATTGGCCAAATTATTGAAACTTTGTAGCCCGCTTTCCCATTGGTCAAGATGGACGGATTCTAGCTCGAAAATTCTAAACGACGGACGAGCTCGGACGGGCTGGAAACGCGACGTTTGTACTGGTTATACTCGGACATAAACTTCTAAGCTGGGAAAAGTTGTTACTCTGCCTTGCTTGGCATTGCTTGCTTTGCAAAATATTGATAGAGCAAATAGTTTGCTCCTCTTAGAGCCATGTCAATACGGAAAAGATCGTTTAATTTGGGTGAAACTGCCGAGGAACGAGAGGCTAGACTCAGATTGGTCGCTTAGTCCGAGCGACGCCGGGTAGCAATACTAGTATTACATACTTTTAAGTCTTAAAACAATATTTTTTATGAAGCAATATACAATCAATCAAAATATCACCATTCACACTGAAGGAACTTTACACTATTTTTCGTAATTTAATTAAGGTTAATCCTGCTTGTAGTGTTCCGCAGTTATTGAAGGAATGAGGATTGTGAGTGACAGATTTCATATGTATTTTGAAATCCGGTCGCGGCAAGAGTGATAGTCTGAATTGAATGACTGGGCTGTAGCATACGGTCAATTCTTTTGTCTTGTCACGTTACAACTAGTAATCTACGAAGCTGATATTGTCGACAGCGTAAAGGCCTGCTGAAGTAATTATTGTAGGCATCGCAGGTAAAAGCTCTTATAATCGGCCGCCACAAATTCAAACGAGTGATTTTTCACATTGTTTTTATTTCTTTATCCAGCGTTACCATCTCACTCTTTTTGTAATGTCTATTGCCAAAATTTTGGCGAAACGTGCCTTTGTTTTCACTACATTTCCTTTCTCTACATTGTTTTTTTACGAACACCACCACTACTCGACAGCTTGTTGTAAATTGAGTTAATAAACAGTCTGTCGGATTTATAAGTGTAGGGTTCTTCTATGCTACGCTCAGAACTGTCATTCTGAATGATGATTTAAGGCCGGCTTTAAATTCTCAAAAACTCTACGTCTCCGCAAATACCGACCTCCATTTTGTAATTTATAGTGTAATAATATTAGAATCTATATTAACTATATTACAAAAGTAACCTTGCGGTAGTAAGTGTGAAAATACTTTTCAAAAGGGCGAATCACGTGACACCATTTGTAAAATGTACGTGGAATAAACAAAGCTATTTTGATATAAATTTAAAAATAACTTTGATTATTCCACGTATTGTGTTACTAACTGTGACACGTGTTTTGCCTCTTTCAGAGGCATCTTCAGACGTACTATCGCAAAGTTTGCTTAAGTAATGAAGCAAGATTGATTCTAACATTTTAAATTATGAAATTACAAAATGGATTACGGGTTTTTTCCTTCTAAAGGAAACAAGGAAGGGGTGATAGAATCAAAACAATGCAATCAGATAATGATACTAATGAGGTGTAATCAATCAGATTGGGATTTTTCCCTTATAAGGGAAGTAAGAGAGGGGGTTATAGAATCAAAACAAAGCAAACAAATAAATATATTTCTAATGACGTTAAACATTACAAACTATTAAACTATAAACTAATGAGCTGCATCAATCAGATAGGTTAGTTATTACTCTATTAATTGGAAACAATGTAAGTAATGGCGAGCAACCTGTCCTATTAAAAATATTTCTTTTTTATTAAGAGTTTTATTTATTTCTAAAAATTCTAGACTGTTCATCTTTTTATTTAATACCATATTAAAATGAACTTCCGCAAAGTTACCGCCGAAACCATCGAAAGTATTAAAGCTATTTTGATTTTATATCAAAACGAGCCGAAGCCAGCGCCGCAACGGATGCACAGATTTCTTCTCAACACAAAGCCCCACAGATGAAAGGGATTAGGCTAACGCCCAAGTCCCCGTTAAAGTTGCCAATATAAAAGTCAGTCAAAGTCATATCAAAACGAACTTCCTCAAAGTTATTGCTGAATCCATCGGAACTATTAAATGTTATGGCCAAAATACAAGTTTCGAGTTAATCGATATTCAATATTTATTTGAGTTATCACAAAATAAACTGTGTATTTTCGGTTTAAAATGTGTTTCTTTAAAGAAAAAAAAATGAGAGACTGAAGAAAAGAGGCTTGAAAAATTGTACATTTATAACAACTGGCGTTGTAAACGTAATGGAACGATTTTATTTTTAATATGTATCCTATAAAGATGATGTATTTATTAAATATATATTTTACGGTTAAATGTATTATGTCGATAGATATTTGATATAACAAGTGTAGGAAGACCACACGGTACATATCCATAAACTTTTTATATCAATTTTATCGATACATTCTTCAGAAGCCCACGTAAGATATCTAGAGGTCAAAGTTATTACATATTTTTCCATGCCCATATTTGAATATCCGGTGCTATCAATGCAGTCAAAACAAAAATATGTTTTCATTTTCTTTTGAAAAACTGATTCGATTCTTTTCAATATACAAACCATTAAGCATGATGAAATTGTCATTCAAACTATTTATGTTATGGTTTGACGGTAATACATTTTGAAAATGTGTTTTTTTTAGAATGTATGAAAGCAAGATTTATGAAAAAAATCCGTATTTCATAATTAATATAATTATCTGTTCTTTGTTATAAATATTAAATTAAATTCATATACATATTATGTACATGAATTGTTATATTACCAATTTAGAAGGTCGACTTTACTTATATTTGTTAGTTAAAATATATATATATATTATTATTTATTACCTTACGTAGACGAGTTATATCGATCAAAAGTTTTGGTTCTATGTTTCTTGGGCGATTATTGGAATCTCTGAACAGATAATTTCTCATATTGATTGGTATCGAATGGTGAAATAGAACTGTAATGTTTAATCAGGGCCGTGGAGTAGGTAAATAAAATTACGACTACGACTCCAGCATTTACCAAAAATGCGACTCCGACTCTCAACATTGACCAAAAACACGACACCGACTAAAAATGGTTTAAGTTCGTCACGTTTTTTTTCTACCTAGCATATTTATGTGTATTCATTTATATATTAATCAACCAATCCTGCCAATAGCCAAATTTGACATATTATATGAAAAATTAAAAAGATCCATCTTTTCAAAATGTCCGACTACGACTTCGATTCCGACCAAAATGCCGCGACGACTCAGACTCCGACTCCACAGCCCTGGTTTAATACTTTTCCATTTATTCAACCCGACCCTAGAAATAACCCTTTCTTTGCATCTTATTTGTAATATTTTGAAATTATCTACTAAAAGTCCATATAAGGAGCTGAAAATATATATGGCGAACAAATTAAATTGATCATCATCACCATGAACAAATCAAAAAATATTCGTACGCAAACTTATTGTCAAGGATGGTTACAAATAAAAAAAATATTTTTTTATTTAAAAGTATGTAGGTTAAATATAACATATTTATTTCGTTTAATATGCGTAATACAGTGATAAATCACAGCATATAAATTTTAAAAACCTTCAATTTTGATATTTAGCGGTGTTGTGGAATTCTCCTACATATTATGTGTGATTTATTGCGAAAAATGAACATTGCTAGACCATGCTTCTTTGGATTAGATAGTTGGATTCTCGCCACTATATTGCGCTCGAATGGGTAAGTGGTTCACGCTCATAACTTATAACAGACGTGAAAATTACTATTTTTGTGGCAACACATTATACACAAGATTTATCTCAAGAAAGGGCATAATTAGTTTTTATAAATCGAGCAATGTATTCTGAATCATAAACTACATAAACCTATTTCAAATAAGATAATTGCGTTTTTTAGTTTGTTATGTATCTTTCAAATGAAATTTCCCAGATGATTTTGTCAGCTTTTATTAATGGATAGTGAATTTGACAAAAATGTCTGCTACAGTAGTGTGGCTGACATCAACCTATTGCAGCCCTTGCTGTGCGGACTTTTTTAACCTAAAATGAATGCTAGTTTTTTAAAATTTATTTGACATAACGTACCTTCATGCTATAATTAATGGTAGTTTATTGTGATGGTGTATAGTTTAATGTATTTTATTTAATTTTTAATGTATAGGTTTCTAACAAAAGTGAGTGGAAGGAAATGAAAGAAACATTAATTTTCTTCATATTATCTTATATGGTTTCTACCGTCCAAAGTAGGGAAATGTAATCACGATGAAAGGAAATGGTTTCCATTTCCTATTTACTATATAGTTATATGCTTGTTCTGGTATTTCATTTAATTGTGTGACTTATAATAGACATGCAACTTAAGTATTTAATACATATTTTGGTAAATTATGGTTTTATGGTCACGGGACAGAATTTTTGTAAAGATTTATGAAAAATGAGCACATTAAATGAAATAAATGTAAGGCTTACGATTTTTTTTAAATGTTTTGTCTTTAATTTTTAAATTTATTATAATAGAAGATTAAACTAAAACCCAACGAATACTTATAAGTATGGAATCGAGTTGTTTTAATTTACAGGAGCAAAAATGCAACCACAAACTACACAAATAATAATATTATACAGATAGAGACAGTCACATAAGTTAATTATTTGTTTAAAATAAAAAAAAAATATATTATTGGCTAATATTAAAAAACAAATTCTTCTTTCAGAACTCATACAATAATCAGTAATATTCTTCAGATTTAGTCATTTTGATTCCACACTTTATAATAATCCACAAGAACTCAATGAGTAAAGTCAAAACAGAAAATTATAAGCCAGTATGTATAAATTTTTTGAGCTTAGCTCGAGAGGATTGAGATTCTGTCCCGTGACCATATATCCATAATTTACCCATATTTTTTAAAATTAATTTCTAAAAGGAAATGCATCATATCTGTGTTTTAAATGTTAAATGAATCCTTATTGTGGTAGGTATTATCCGGTTACATTTAGAAGAAAAGTTTACCGTGGAGAATGGAAGATACATTTATTTATACGTAGTTTATTAATAATCCTTCTCATTCAATTACACAATAAAAGAAAAACGGCATCGGTTTCATAGATAAATTGCATGCAAATACGTTAATTGGTGTGTAAATTCTTTATGGCTCGCATAGAAGAACGTGGGTTGAAATTACTTCGCTGCCCCTGAATCTTGTTTCATTACTTTAAATTGTTCACCTTGGCATTGAGAATAACCTGCTATTCAATAAGTGTAAGTGAAGCATTGTTTGTACTCCAATCATAGAACACACTTGATCCCGATTAAATTGACAAAGTAACCGCAAACGTAACAAAAAAATTGCTTACATAATGTGAACATATTAAATATTAAATTGGAAGTTGGATTATATGCGTAACAATGAATAATACAGCCATTGGAATATCTTAATTGTATATTTTTGATATAATTGTAATGTATCTATAATTTATATATAGAGCACTCAAAAAATATTAACAAGTAACATTTGATTATGTCAATGCTATAATCTTATTTTTTTCAATTATATAATATTTACAAACATGATGAGCTCGTATTTTTTTTTATAAAAATGAGTGTTTTAATAAAAAAGCTAAGCTTTAGTGAGAATATGTTTTTGAATGGTTTTTAATTATTTTCTACAGTTCATGCAGTGTTGTACGCTTTTTTATAGTGTAGAATAATGTTTTCATAAACCACACAATATGAATGCATTATTGTATGAAAATATATGTTTTTCTTGATATATATAGCATTATCAGAAGATGATAATATTTAAGTATTCAATTAGAAAAGAAAACACAACAGAATATTATTCAGTAAACGATTTTTGTTATGTCAACATCTTATAAGTGTAGCTTGAAGAAAGATATTAAAAATTGTTTGATTTGGCGTGGTATTTTAGGACAGCATTTGTAAAATTGCCGTGGTACTGAAAAGGTTAAGTAGACTAAACGAAAAACAGTATTTCTCTTCACTTATCACGATGAGTTTGTTGTTAGAGCTATTAAAAGAGAAAACATAGAAATCTTATATTAAACAGCCACTTACTGGCTTTCAAAAACTGCATTATTTGATACTCCAAAACTGCCGAGTAAATAACCAATATTTGCATCAAGTCACGTACATTTCGTCAGGTTACTGTAAGTATGTATGTCGAAAAGCAGTATTTAAGTTATACCTGACAAGTGCGTGGTGCCACAAGTGCTAATTATTGAAAACCAAAAAAAAAGTAGTTACAAGTGCTTCGTTTATCATGTCAATGAACCTGGCCTTTTTATAACCGCAATATATGAGAAAAGATTTATTTTATAGTGGAGCTTATTAAAAAAAAGACTCATGTCTCACCCTACTATTCAATTCCAAAATTACTCAGCTGTCAACTTCAATTATCTGATTACACTTCATTTGAATGTCACTGTTAATAATATTATTATTAATTAGTTTGATAGATGCTTACATTTTCAATTAACGCTCATCGGAAAAATATTATGATTATTAGTACATATTGAATTTTAACGGTTTTTTTTTTAGTTTTGTCGACTATTTTCACATACCATATATTTAAAGCATGACCTTTTCAGTTGATGCCGTGATAAAGATGTGGCTTGAAGACGATCAGTATAAAAGTTGGAAAAGAATCGTTCTCTCTATGTCTCGCTTCATGATCTAATCGAAGATATGTGAGAAAGGAACAAAACGATAACAAAAACACCTAGAAAACAAATCCATTCAAGCTATAAAATAGTTACAATAATAAACTTTAAAATTTTACTTAACACATTGGATGCTGAGAATACCCTAGCGTGTCCATTTTCATACTAAAAAACAGGTTCAGCATTGAAAGCGAATTGGAGTCTCTAGTCGGGAGTCGTGAAAAAAAGTTCGACTCCAACTCCGACATTTACCAAAACCACGACTCCGACTCTAACATTGACCAAAAACACGACTCCGATTAAAAAAGTTTAAAATAGTCACTTTTTTTGCCTATTTTTCCTATTTATGTGTATTAAATTAAATATCAACCCCACCAATCCGGCCAATAGCCAAACTTGACATATTATTTTATGCAAAAATAAAAAGTTCAAACTTTTCAAAATTTCCGACTACGGTCAAATCGCCGCGACGACTCCGACTCCGGCCCAAAAGCCCGACTCCACGACTCCGACTCCGACTCCACAGCCCTGCATATAACACGTAACTTTTGGCTATTGGCAGGATTGGTTGGTTGTTATTTAATTTAATACAATACATAGGAAAGGTAGGAGAAAACTTGACAAAGTTAAACTTTTTTTAACCTCTCCACAGCCCTGGAATAAACTGGAAAATATTCAGCGTAGCAAATTTCTATTATTATTGATAGCTGTTCTGAAGATGTAACATTAAGTCCTTTTTTAGAAGTATTCTTATAAATTAAGCGGTTTTGTTGCATATTTCAATTTAATAAACTTTGACCTTCGATAAAGCGTTGATGCGATTCATTCATTTGTATTGCTGAGTCACTATTTAATTATGTATAAGCGATCATCTGGAAAAAGCTGCTTATTTCAAATATTAAATTTAAATAATCTACTCGCTTCTTAATTTCAATATAAAGATAATAAAAAGATAAAATACAATTTATTTAGCCCGTTTTGTCTTACAATGAAAAATTTATGCCTAAATTAATCTATGGTGATAAATATTACAGTAACGAATATGTAAAATATTTTTTGCCACCCAGTCAGTAATGAGCTTCGATTCCAGGAAATGCGTAATTTACATATTCAATGACAATCCCAAAACCGCAAATTTACGTAAGAATATATACAGAAATAAATGCATTATTATCTACGACATAATATAATAAATTATGTCATTCACGGTTAATGTTTTATCTTTCTTATGAACGTACCATCGTACTAGAAAACCGCGAAGTTGTAGAGGAGATAAATTACTTAGAAAAGTTGATAACAGTTTTGTTTATTAATATTTGATCCGCTGTTGATTGGCGTATGGAAAGTGTCAACTAACCACGAAATGCAAATTGGTCAATATAATATTACATCTTGCTGTGTGGTATGTACCTAATACGAACATAATGAAATTATGGACGCATTCGGCTTTCCCTATAACGTCTAATCTACATAAATTTAGTATGCGTTTGCTTGTAAAAATAGTAACTTTACTATTAAAAATGCTTGTCATATTATGGCTATACCTAGAAATGTGATCTTAGCGATAAAATGTAATATGTATGTATATAATATATACGTTACAATTGTTAGTTACACAAAGGTAAAAACCAGTTTTTTTATTCCTCGAAAATCTCACAAAGGGTTCAATGGCCGTCTGTTGTTTTGTTTTATTATTTTCTCTGTACCATCGAACTATGCAATGGAGAAAGGTATGCATTGTAAACCTACGTGTTGATTCTTTGAAGACCACGTGTATCTATTCTAAACTAATGAAGCTTGTCTATCAAATTTTCGCCATCAACTCATTGTGTGCACACTTATATTATGTCGTATTTTGAAATGAATTTTGTAACTCTATTTAATCGTGCATTCATCCATTATCCGTTACAAATTTGGTATCGATTGCAGAGAAAATCATTTTGAAAATACACTCCTCTTTACATCATGGTGGATACGTTCCCAAAAAACTGTTTTGAAGACGATCTTATGACTAGATGTTGTTGCTTTTATTGTTTGTTGTTATAGCTTTATGTGTCCAATCTTAATTTTAATGATGTTGGAACATAAATAATATAGGTACGTTATAAAAACTATTTACATTGTACGGTTATAGATGTTAATAATATGCATACGAATATAATTATTGCAGGTCGCCCAGAACGTATGTCGAGCGATCTTTCACCACCTCAATACACTTACATATTCGATCTAATACAAACAGCGTGCTTAGTATCTCGATGAATCGATAGTATCTCATTTCTTTTTAAAAATATTTTATACGTATTAACCTCTAAAAGTCCTACGGTCCCGTATGGTACCAGTGATTATGGTGCCCTTCGCTATCGGATTACACTAATGTATGATAAAAGTTTTCAACATATGACTATTAGCTTTCATAAATAATGTCTGAGATACCGATCCATAATTTTATTTTCGGTTTCGTTAAATATTTTTGTCATAATGAGGAATATAAACATCTGCTTTACAAGGTTGACTTTTGGGATATGCGTTGTGCTATATCTGGCGGACCGTAATAAATCAGCTTTATTCACACCATACAATCTATTTCAATGCGGATACAGACTTTTTTCCATACATAGAAATTTATCCTTTGGGGTGGCCGAGTCTAATTCAAGATAGCTGTAGCTAAAATGGATTCGTTTATTTTTTTATCTAGAGAATTAGAAAGCGTACAAGTTGCGCTGCTGGTCTTTATTCGTAAAGTATAAGCAATCTTTTGTTTTGCTAATGCTTTTTATTTTAATCACATAGGCTGACTTATTTTAGAGAAATAATTATTTTTATAAGAGCTTACGGGTCGCGCGGATATTTCGCAAAAAAAGCTAGGGCGCTTAATGGTTAATTGTGTTATTTTTTAAATAAATCTACAGGTTTGATGCTGAGCTCTGTACGTAACCAATTTCGACTTTTTGAAAGAGAAACTTCATCCCTCCTTCCACCGCTTTTTTTACCGCTCCAGACCAGTGGTTCTCACGTTGGCTGTGGCCGCATTAGGAACATCAGCGGTCTTACGAAAATGTCTGGTGGCCGCACCAAATTGATTTTTTGTCAAAAATACCTAAACATGTATGTATTTGAGTTTTCGCGAACTGATAATTCTTGATGCACAATACAATACATCCAAAATATTAAATTTCAGTGTCATTGTTGACAAATTAACTTGTAAAAACATTTTTTTAATAAATATCCATATAAACTATCAAGCTGTTGGTGGCCGCAGCAAAATCATCTGGTGGCCGCACATGAGAACCACTGCTCTAGATAGAGCCTGCTGCATTCTCTTATAAAGCTGGACGGTGATATCATCTCATAATTATTATCATAATGTTTATACAATATTATATCACAACTGAAACACATAAAAACACAATTTGACACAAGATTTTCGTGCTTAACATCGGATTCAACACAATTACTGGATTGCTATCCTATGTTGGCACGTTTCAATTGTTCGGATACAACAAAATTAATCCAGGATATTTGTAGTTTTATAACAATAGTGTTTGCATGACATTGTCGCTATAAGCATACATGCATTGGGTAGATTTTTATCTTGACAGAGATAAACTATAGTCGCTTGATTACAATGAAAAATGTTGAATAGACATATCATTATCCATTCTCCTAACCAGACATGCTCTTTTTAAATTACTCACTATGATGCAACTTGCAATGAGAGCGAACACAGCTTGTTCCTTTGAGTTAAATTATTGACTTAGATCCACTGCACGCTTCAATCTAGGAATATGGACTTGTTGCACGTCATAACAATTGGTGTGCATGGCACAGTGATGCATAACCGTTTTCTCATATTACAAGAATGTATGCTTATTATAATCGCAATTAAAATTAGTGACAAATACTATAGAAATTCAAATCAAACAATCAAATGCGAGAAACAGTTATTATTTCTTCCTGTTATAGTTTGGATCATGTTTTATATAATGAAAGTTGAATTAAAAGAATTTAAACAGTATTTTTATTTCGCGTTTTGATCATGTTATGGTCCTTATGACCTCTTCCTTTTTGTGTATTAATATATCTACAATTTAGTGCTTTGTTTTTTTTTGATTGCTAACCTATCATTGCACCAGTAAATTAAGATGTAACGATATAAAAACGGAGTGCTATCACACAACACATCAAATTTTATTTATTATCAAAAGGTTTTATTTGTTTCATCGAGAGTTTAATAGAGGCTAAAAATGTTGCGTAAAAAATTCAGTGTAAGGAAGCAGGGTAACATTATTTAAAATTCTTTATGTAAATTGAATGGAACTGTCAAAATACATTTTGCATTGCATGTAGCAGTTTGTTTTTCACGAATACGTCGAAAAAACAAACGAAAAACAAACTTGTTCCATATTTGAACGATTAATTAAATTGACAGTTCGGAATACCTCCAAAATACTTAAGTCATTATCGTATAGGCCCTGATAAAATAGAGAAGTTTTTTGATACCCACTATAACAAATAACCTTCCCGCGTACCTTGGCTTTTTCTCTGCGTCCATGTTGCACAGTGCACGCGTGCAGTTGACCTATTTTAAAATGCCATTGGTATGTGAGTGAGTGAAGTAAAGCTGTGAACGGAGAACACTTGCGCATTTGATACGCATCAAATTTATTCGAATTGGCGCCAACCTCGTTTCTTCGAACGCTTGTTTTATAGCAAACAGTATTGTCGTTTAAATCCGGCAAACGGAAAAACTGAGATATCCGCGACATGGTTGACGTCATGAGTGCCATACAATATTTATTATCGGATTCACAATCGACGATATTCTCCTCAACTCAGCCAGGAACATAATAAAGCTTTATCTCATTGATTTAATTCCAATATAGCAGTGTAAAAATAACTATTTATTTTATTGTCCTCAAGGAGTTTTATGTGCATAACTATTTAAGTATTCGTACATCACGCCATCCTCAGAACAATAGCTTTAACAGCAGTGATCATACCTTTTGTAGAAATTATTACTAAATCAGGTGGCGTTTATGTGTTTCACGAGTTGAAAGATTTGAAATATAGCATACCAGCATGTAAACCTATGTATATAGTAACCCATGTAATAGTAAGTATAAAATAGCCTTTAAGATCTATAGATCAGATCTATAAGAAGTACTTAAAATATTTTTTATTTATGTACCTTTCCACGGAGATGTGTCGGCTAACATAATAAAAGTAATGAAGTAAAAGATTGTCTTCTAAAAACGTGTGGTCACAGATTCTTTTCCACGTTATGCTCTGACTTTATATAGTATAACTGTGACGATGGCGTGATGCTGAAATCGCTATCAAACCACAGTGAAATATTTTGCTATTTTTACTAGAAATTTATTCATATGCTTGAATCGGTATATGTATTGCGCATTAAATGACATTACAATTATCATGAAATTTCTTACATGTTAAACTATTATATATTTTAAGCCCATATTACTTGCTTTAATTTTATGTACATTCAATAAAACAATCAGTTGCATTGTTTAAAATCATCGAGTCGAAAACCGAATAAATAAACAAACAATAAATGAACACGCTCTTAACTCTAAATTGCTTATTTAAACATATATATTCTGAATGTAATCCTTTCATAATAAACGCCGAAAGACAAGATGAGTTTTTTAGCATCGTTTATTTTTAAACATTGTTTCATTCGCATCATTAGGTCATGCGAATTTCCAGTTTTGTTAGTAAAAAAAACAACAACTGTCAATATAAAATAAATATGGCGCCAAAATTCATAGAGATGTAGTTTATCACATGTTTATACATATGTATATTTGAGTTTCATTTATGAACATTGGCATATCAGAGAAATTTCTAGTGTCACGAGTCACGAGTCACGATTGTGACTTCTGTGTGGTTAGATATTGAGATATAAAAGCAAACACTTTTTATTCTCAATTAATTGTTATTTTTATACACTGTCCATGTGTGAAAAAAATATATAAATATAACTTGTTTATGACTCACCATAGATTGATCATACATGACGTTTTTTTTATTTAACTTGTATTTTATCGGCACTTACCTGAAACAAATAAAGAAAAAATATTGTTATTGCAAAGGAATTTTGATTAATACTTATTTATAAATTAAGAAACATAAGTCTGAATACTAAAAAAGGATTCAGTAGGCGTATCAATATTAATAACTGTTACAAACAACTCTAATTAAAATATTTCTACACAATAATCATAGCCGTATTTCAATTAATTTATAGACATAAATATGCTTAGAAATCCGAACCAGACGAATTCGAAATGCTTATCGTGTTTATTTCACATTTTAAACAATTTGATATAAATGTCATAATATCTATTTCCTTGTTCATAATATAAGTATAAACTCATTAAAATGTCCTATCAAACCCAACATCTTCCATTTAGGATTAGCATTTTATTCTTATCGAGTGATTGATTGAAATGTGAATAAGCTTTTGTAAGATGTGTAGTTTTTTGGTACAAAAATATTAATTCATAAAATAAACATGATTATTTAGATAAAAATTGGTGTCTGTAAAGTCGGTTTACGGACGATAGTTTAACGTGACAACGTCATAAGAAAACATTGATGAAATGATTGCATACTTTTATGAATAAAATGGAATCATTTTTATTGAATTATCATTATTTTGTATGGATACGATATTTTGTATATTTGTTATACGTTAATCAGATTTTTAATATGCAAGAATTCATTACCTTTATTGCCGCAATTGTTGTTGTAATATAAACAATGAAAACCACATTAACATTTCACTTCACTTTATAAACAGTTGTAAACAGATCACGTGTAGGTACTGTAGGTGTATAAGTTGTGTGCTGCCGCTGTCTCTTTTCTACTCAGACGCATCGACCAATCGAGTGGAAGAGAGATAGATGCGGCACAATCCGAACGGCAGGCCGATCGTGCCTCTCTATCGCTTATCCGCGCTCTCGCTCGCACGCTTGCCTTCGGCGTAACGCGACAAACGGGACAATTAGTCATGTTTTTTCGTGCGTGCAGCGGGCGTTCATCGATTTATAAGACGTTGTCACGTTAAAAACAACTGTTGAACAGTCGATGAAAATTTTACTTGGTGAAATATTTATTTTAGCACGTGGATTTTGCTGTAGGTATCAACGGGCAAAAAGGCGTATGAAAGTTTAAATGATAGATAGGTTTCATTACCTCAAGCAACTTTTATATACAAGTAACCTATACATACATATACTTAAACGAATTGCTTAAAATAGATTTATACAATGTTTGGCGCTCGGACAACAACAGAACAGATATACCGTAAAACGAGGTGAATAGAGACAAAAACAAGGATTGGACTTTGGCACAATTTTACCAAGTATCCAATGTATTTTTTACTGTTTATATATAATTCTTTACAATGACTATAATACTATCGCTCAAACAACAAATCCAAACCAACTAAATGATTGGCCTAAATTTAAACAAACGTGATTAAGTTCGAAACCTGTGCATCCTTACTTTTTGACTCCTTATAAACTTCTCTTTTATTGCACGTAAATTAAAATCAATCATGTTTTTTTTCTTTAATAAGTACCGTAAAACGGAGTGAATAGAGACTCATAAAGAATAGAGGTTCATATATTCTAATCATTACAATCTGTTGTTTTGTCTCTATTCACCTTCCAAGTCTCTATTTACCCACTTTCGTCACTATTCACCCCCGATTCAAAGATTATGAATATTTGAAAATTATTGTCATGAATGTGTAGTAGGACCATAGAAACAAGTTTCAAGCCATTTATATTTTAATTATGTTGTGCAGGTATGAAGATACATAGTCGTAAAGGGTACAAAGTGTTTTTATTCACCCCGTATATTTGTATGAAGTGTTAAAAATCATAACGACGATTCGAGTGTTTTAAAGCTAAATCTGTCAACAAAATTTCCGAGTAGGTTGTTCGAAACCTTTCAATCCACGTGTGAACGCAGATTAGCAGATGTTCACTTGTTTCGCGGTTTTGTTCTTATTTCAAAATGCTATTCAAGTCTCGTTCTGCCTCAATACAAAAGTCAAAGTAAAGGTGATTTATTGAACAGGCCGTCGAAGAAAATGAATAAGAAACAGTGTGACAAGCGTTCATAATGGAGACTTTTGTGTTTAATTATTTGATTGTGGGACATGACATGCTGATGCATTTGTTTTTGTATGCACGTCAACAAATTTGGTAATGACAAATTTGCGGACAATTTCATACAATTTAAAATAAGTATTGAAAAAATGGGTTCCATGACAAATCAGAACATGACTTTTCAGAACACGACTTTTCAGAACATGACATTTCAGAACATGACATTTCAGAACAAGACTTTTCAGAACATGACTTTTCAGAACATGACATTTCAGAACAATCGGCCTACCTACGGACACCGTCCGAGCGCGCTCGCTTTATAATATTGGGTTTTCACATACATATTTGTCTATAAACAATTTACCAATTATGAATAGGGCTGCCACAACAAGAAAATAACTGTAATTATGAGATCGCCGAAATTAAAATAAATGTTTACTAACTATTGTAGTTCGCGTGCATTTTAAAATTCATTCGTTGGGCTGGCACAAATATGTATATATATATTTATTTATTTATTTATTTATTTATTTATTGGCAAAAAAACTATTAAAAATACATGGCATTACAGCAAGCGCCAATGCGCCATGCATTTGAGAAATTAATAAAGATTATATAAAATATTACACAAAAATAAGAAACAGACACAAAAATAAGAAACAGAACATATTATTTACATAAGAAAACATAATTTTTAAACAAAGCATCAAGTTCACTGCCGAAGATGTCAACATCAACAGGCAGCGCATTTATCAGCCGAATAGCCCTTGCAACTGGAGATTCAAAAGACCTACGTGACAAACAAGTTTTGACAAAGAAAATTGATTTGTCTTTGTTACGACCACGTAGGTAAAAGCTGGGAGCATGCAAATTTAAATTTTCAAGGATGTCAGAGTTATCAACTTGGCCCCGAAGAAGAAGAGAAAAATGTTTTAATATTGCAATTAGTCTTCGAGCTTCAAGTGAGTGAAATGACAGCATTCCTAAAAGAAACTTGGTTGGATAATATTCCATTAATGAATTGTCATACGGAAAATAGTTGAATTTTTTGAAATAATAATAACGCAGAAATTTTTTATGAACTCGCTCCAGTTGCGACTTAAATTTAAATTCATATGGACCCCAAATAATAGATCCATATTCTAGTTTGCTTAAAACTAAAGAAACATAAAGAGTACGAAACACAGTAGGGTTTTCAAATGGCTTACTTTGCCGAACTATGAATCCAAGAAGTTTACTAGCCTGCAGGGTAATTGATAATATATATATATGTATGTGGGATCTGGCGGTGGAGTCGGGCAAAATAACGAAGGTTTTAGTTTTATAATACGTCTTTATTTATTAACAGTCTTAACACCGAAAAAAATATCATAACAAAAAAATCTTAAGATTAAAATTTACATTTATATAATATTTTTACACGCTTCTCATATGTCGTATCGAGATCGACTTGCACAGAATTTTTATACACATAATAATAACAATAAAAATTATTAATTATGCTGTTATTATTACGGTAAGAAAAATAACAATGTATTTTAGTATTTACATGACATATGTATTTATTGATTGAGTAGGCATTTGCTTGGTAGAACTCCATTACAATAAGGTAAGAAAAATAACAATGTATTTTAGTTCTAAGTAAATTATTTTATATATTTGTTGATAGCGATTTCAGCTTACGCCTTCGTCAGAAGGTAGAAGGTCAGAAGATAGTTCTGACGAAGGCGTAAGCCGAAATAGCTATCAACAAATATATAAAATAATTTATGTAGAACTAAAATATGTACATTGTTATTTTTCTTACCGTATTATAATGGAGTTCTACCAAGTAAATGCCTACTCAATCAATAAATACATATGTCATGTAAATACATATCAGTTCAAGTACATCCGTGCACTTGAAATGCCTGAAGATGCCGAAAGGCGAAACTCGGGTCGTTAGCGACAAAACTTATGGAAAAGTACAAAATTCAAACAAATCAAAAAAAAAAATTAAATAAATACATATTATGTATGCGCTTATTAATATTAATTTTATGATAGCGTGTGATTCGAGCCATGGTTTTAAAGAAAAGCGCTGTCAGTAAATTACTGCCTGGTAATCTTGCTTGTTTTGAATATGATTCAAGGATACATTCTTATGTATTTATTTGTGTATTGAGCCTTTTCGTACATATTCATTATTCTGTTGCGAAAAGAGTGTCTCGTAATTTTAAGTTATTTTACCGCCGAATCCATTGTAAGTATGTATCTGATTTACGTTGTAGTAAAGTGTGAAGCCGTAACGGCTGGTATAGATGTACCATTATAACTTGACCGTTGGCGAGGGCGCCACCATTACGTGAACGATGTGCAATACCCAGTCAAAATTGTTTATTTACTTTCAACTTTATTATAAATAAAAATAACTTTATGTACATGTATTTTCATTCAAACAATACAATTTAAATGCCTGTTGAAGATATCTACCTTTTGAGGACAATTTTAGTTCTAAATTCGGCGACCGTCAAGTCATTTTTTTTATTTTTAAACTGAAGTTTTTGCCAATGCGTTAACGCATATTTAAATATTTAAAAAAAAAATGAAAGTCATGCGAGAAAAACTCGATGATATTTTTTTATGAATCAGTCGAAAATAACTCAAAGAAAAATGACATACATTCATGTCCAAGATATTTTTTTCTATTTAAAAAATCTGACCTACTCGCTAGGCCAAAGATCTTGCCACTTAACCACAGAGACGATGATGGGACGATGGAACATATATAGTGGACAGGGATGGACAGGGATGATGGCACATCTATAGTTAATAAAAAATATGCGCTAGAGGAGCGGTAGCCAACCGGTGGTCCGCGAGGTTGTCCTTAGTGACGTAATTACAATCCAAGAATCCAGATACATGCTGTCAGCATAGAATCCATAAACATAAATTTCCTGCAATCGCCATGTGTATATGCAGATGAGTAATTGCGATTCTACATATTACTTTATATGGTTCAGTCATATTGAAAATGCACTTTTTATCATTGAATCGTGCATCTGTATGATCTCACGTTGAGATGATATTGCTCACATTAAAAGTACATTCAAAATTTTTACAATGAATCATACTCAAAAGACTCACAATTGGCCATATTTCTGCATTAATACAAAGCCGACATTTGAGGACGTACATCATTGCTAGTCCTCTACGTATTTTTAAACTGGAAACTTTAAAGAAAAAACTGATTTACGATGTAAGTATCTATATTATTTCATCTCTAATAAAAGTCAGATTTTTATACAGAGAAAATATACGATGGATCCGTGGTCAAGTGTACAACGACGTTGTCTTCGGTTGCGGTAATCACGAGCTGGAATTCCAGTACGGACAGTTTCATAAATTGAACTATTTATTCATCGATATGAGTTTTTCTTTAAGGGTATGTATATGTTACCGTGCAACTGTATTCTCAGTAAAATGTATCAAGTAATAGATTTGTATGACAACATGATTTCACTGTTTACGATCATTGAAATTATTGGCCCAAGTCGATGATTTGCCGGCCTAAAATGTTGGTTTGCTTTGCTTCAATGAAACAAAATAAGCAAGTACAGTGGAACCCCGATCTTACGTTCTCGCATTATACGTTTTCCCGCGTGGTGCGTTCATTTTCTATAGTCCCGGCATTTAGTTCATATATAAAACTTTCCCGCATTAACCGTTTGTTTTATACGGTCCCTTGAAAAACGTAGAATCGGGGTTTCACTTTAGTCCCTTTTGTCAAAAGAGAAGCAAAGAAAAACACAGACAAACATAGGGTTGAAGATAGGGCGTTCAAATTTAATTTCAATGACAGCTTGGAGAAGAATATATTTTCACTGAGAATACAGTTTCACTGTAACATATAATTATATTTATGTGACGTCTTAAGTTCCGTTTCAATACCGCAGCGAGGGCGATTTACTTACTAGCCCCATCATTTAATCTCTCTTCTCTTCGAAAATGAGAGTCTTGGAAACTGAGAAACAGGCAGTTCTCGTAAAAACTCGCGAAAAGGTCGACTAGGAATCCATATGATCTACACCGGAAACGGACATTGCCAAAATATATACTTCCTTCCTTATAATGATAGAAAAAGGTTAATACCATATTTTCGGCCATTTTCTTTGCAATATTTTTTAAATTGACATAATATATTTTGTGCAATTTAAAAATGGTTTAAAGTTGAAATTTCTTGAACAGTATACGCATTTTATGAGGGTCTTTTCTTTACTATATTTTAAAAGATAATTTGAACCGATCGATTCACACTTGAGGGTAATTTGTTTTTATGATCAGCTAATTAGTGTAATATTTTAATCATGTCAGTAATTAGGATTGCATGTACATTGGTAAAATTGTAAAGAAATGCATTCTATCCAACGCTTTTTTCTATATAGTAACAGCAATCATTTGTTTAAGACCGTCCCGAAAAAAATACAAATTTCGGTTACTAAACACAATTGAATTCCTGGCGAATGTTTTTTATGAATATGCTGCATACATATTATGACCGTGAACTGAATATTATGGACTATTATAATGTATTATCTTTTAATTTCCTACCTATTACATTGTACTATTATTTCGCATTGACAGTGACTTTTGTTTTTGACAATAAGTTGGATTAAGCATTTTTTCATCATGAATTTGTAATTCAAACTGTCGGTGTTATTGCAGAACAACCTGTTTATAGTATGGACGAATTGGCATGCGAGCTGATCATGTTTCTATAATAATAAACATTCAAGGATATTGTAATTTAACTTTAACAACATTCATCATGGCAATGACCGTCTACAACGTAGGTAATCGAGTACATTTTGGTAAGATGCCACTGTTATTTAAGCCAAGCCAACGATTCATCCAATAGTAAAACAATGACCATGTTTCATTCATTTTTTTTTATTTCAAAAATAGATGGATTCCAATCCTTTCGTAATATTATTACGATTAGGTCAGTAAAGAGTGATATTGAATAGAATATAACCAATAATCTCATGAATTGTAAACGTACTTCAATGAATTTTATCGCTCAACGGATAAGAATTTATAGTATACTTGTATTGCTACCCGGCTTCGCTCGGACCAGTTTGGGGTTAAGTTCACCTCGGCGCGTAGATTCAGACGGGCCAAGTTGAAACAACTTTTTTCAAAATTCAAAAGTCTAGGTCAATTAAAATGGAATTAAAATGAACATTTCAGACTGGCATTGACATTGCCAGCCCCATTCTCGCCCATTAAAATGTCCAAATTCAAGGAAAAAATCTAATTTGCTGTCAAAGAAATGTCAAATAATACCTTCACGAAAAAAAACATTATATTAATAAAAGCCGGGAAAAGTTCAGTAGAAGACTAATTTATTACATTTTGACTAAATGTCTTCGCCGGTAAAAATTCAAACATATTTTCATTCATATTCGTTTTTATGGCAACTTAATGACCAACAATGCAAAAGGGAATTACAGACCCACAGACATACATACGCCGTTTCGGTTTTATATATAAGATTCTGAAATATTACAAACAAAATCGATCGTTTTTTACGCGAGCACCAGTATGTTTTAGCACAATATACTCTAAGGCAGTGATGCACAACATTTTGTCCCGCCCTTTCGATCCGTGAATCGCAGGTTGTGCATCACTGCTCGTAGCGATATATCATTTTTATATTTTACAAAAATGGTTACGTGCTTTCGAATATCGTGTAAATCTTTATACAAATATTTTGTTTTATAATATTCAATTTTTTTTTATAAAAACTGCGTCGCGTACTCTTTAAAATCTTTAGATGACTTGGCTTATAACTTATTTTTCCCACCCCTGTAAACGATTTATTGATAATGTATAAAAATGCCTTTATAAAGGTTGGGCTGGGTACATTATTTAACATTACGGTTTTCCTGTTAAAATTTTAAATAACACCGTTCTGTTTATTATCTTATCAGATAACCTAGAATGTAATATTTTGAAATTCCATGAAAATATTCACGGTCAATAAACCACAAATTTTGAACTTTATTTTATTTATGTAATTATGATTTTATGAAATAGTATACCATAAAATTCTTAGAATGAACTACCTTTGCAAAAATGTAAAAAATAAAAAAGTGTAGGCGTCTATAAAAAAGGTCACTGGAAATTATATAATCACATAAATTGGAAATATTAAATTTAATTTGATAACTTTTTATTCCACGAATTGTATTTCAAGAAGTTAGACTTTTCAAAAAATATTTTGTTCGATTTCAAAACAGACACCTACATAATTATATATTATACTAATTAAATATGGTGTTAAACAGCCTTTGTTTATGTATTTGCGTGGATAAGTGCTTGTTTTTCGATTAATCATAAATCCTGCAAAAAGTCTTGATGGCTACATCAAAAACATTTTATTATACTCCCAGCTCGTGCTACAGTGGTTAACGTCGTTGGCTTCCGTGATGGACCACCGGGCCGAGTCCCGATATGAGCCGAATTTTTCAGTTCTTTAAATCGATTCTGTTTAAAGGCAATATATGTTTGCTTAAAGATCCATTCGAAGCGATTAACTAACCACTAGTCTTGACTTTGTTCTCGTATGAACCACCTGGGTTCGATTCCCATTTTTCAGGCAATAAATCGATTCTGTTCGAAGGCAATGAGTGTTTGTGTTGTTAAAAATAAAATACCACCTTTCCGATACCAATAAAATGGGACGTAAAACGAGAGCGATTAGCTAACCTCAAGTCCTGTCCTAGTCCTCGTATCCTTTCAATCCCTACCAGAATCAATACCCTACCAAATCATCGCTTTATATTCGGGTTAATGCGATAGTTATGTAAAATAGTCTAGTCTACGTAGGTCGTTTTGATTTAACTAACAGAATCAATTTCGTAGATTTATCGATTGAAAAAATCGGCTCATATCGGGGCTCAAGCCCGGGTGGTCCGTCACGGAAACCGACGACGTTGCACAACGGACCACGGGTTTGTAAAATAGACGTAGCGTCGGAGTCAAATATGGCTCTTAGTCGTTTTGATTTGAAATAAAAAAAATGCGTTGCAGTTGTTTTTTTATGTATTTACAAATGAATGATATGTATTCAGCTCTTAATTGAAACATGTTTTACAACTCTCAAAAGCGTTTTAATTGTTGCCGAGTAAAAAAAAGTTATTAATGAAGCGATACATCATGCCAGTGGCAAACGAAACAGAAGCTAATGAATAGAAACGCGTTAGTCCCAGCGTTGAACTGTCGACAGCGTAACGCCCGAAATAATTTAATCGCTAACTGGTCGGCGGTTATTTATCGCGCCGACTTCATTAAATCTTCCGTGTAAATAAATATCGGAATCATTTCTCATTACTCGAAAAAAAAAACACTGGCTGATTGACTCGTTAAATATTTACTGATTTATTGATTGGAGTGTTTTCCGGTGGTAAAAAATTCTTATATCGATAAGTCGTATGTTTTTTTTACATTTATAAGCAATTTTTAACCTGAAGCTGCGGTTTTTATTCCACGCATTTTTTATGACCATTTAACGGTAAAAAAATGCTTATATTTTAAACTGTTTTTATTTTTTATTCAATTTTAAAATGATCCTTCAGAATACTGTTTTTAAAACAGGGCATTAATTTCCAGGGCTGTGGAGTCGGTAAAAAAAAGTTCGACTCCCACAGCCCTGTTATTTTCTCTTTATATTCAATATTTTTGTTTGCCATGTACGCTCCCAACTTGGAGCATATAGATTCCTCACAGAGTTTATCTCAAAAAGTCTTTTTTTGTTTTCTGCGAAAACTGCTTGTTACTCAGTTTCTCAATCTCTCATATTCTAAGATAGTAGGGATTGAAAGGATACGAAGACTAGGACAAGACTAGTGGGTAGCTAATCGCTCTCGCTAATCGTCATTTTTATTGGGTTAGGTCTATCACGGAAGCCAACGACGTTGACTACTACACCACGGACTGGGATAGTATTTATTCGCATAACTAATTCGAGTTATACTCGGAAGTCTAGTGAAAATTGAAAAACGACGCATCTACATATATGGAGATATCTTACTTATATGTAGGTACATAGTCAGCATATCTTGCTAAATTCTAAAATATACCTCGTCTGTCGCGTTTGGGTAAAGTGACGGCTCCAAGTTGCCGTGTCAATATTTTGGGATTTTTTCAGCACTCGCGATTTATACAATTGAATGAATATACAAATATTATAACCCTTTCACTCCTGATCCATATTGTTTATACGGTACTATAAATCAATTCTGTCAAATTTCCCGTCCGATATATCCCATTTTATCCGCAAACTTATGGGTGGCGGGGCCCTGCAGCGTCACAAATTAAGTGATAAGAAATCGGTGCTTACATTAAATGAATAATAATTTCGTTTATATGATGACTAATGGCAGATTGAAAAATGAAATATTGCAGTTTCTTTGACAGAAAGAAACATAAATATTCACGGGCCATTGTATTCACTTTGTAGTGTCAACGAAGGGTGAGCCGAGGACGTTAATTCATGGAGACGTCAGATAGAATACGCCCACGATAACAAGATGCCCTAATAAGGCCTTTTACCCACATTCCACATCCCGAAATACCACACCGCACCTGCGAGGATATTCATCGCAATAGATTTAGTATCATTAGTGGTCGATAACTAGAGAATCGTAAATAAAAATGACCTATAAACCAGAAATAACTGATCGAGGCACTCCTCTAATAATCTCGATGATCCGGTGGATGAAATACGTTTTAATACATATCTAAAATATTTTGTTTGCCCTATATATCGGAAGTTATTCAAGCTACACTATGTTAACTGAATTTTGGAACGAGCTTTCAACATTCGTAGGAAAACATTGAAGCGCATGGTAATTAATAAAATACTATATATTTATGATATGAGAGACTGCGTCTATATATATATATTTTTAAGTAAAAAATCACAAGTTTGTTTAAATTATGATACTGGTTAAGACACTTTTTCCTATCATTAGTTCTCATTTGCTTTTGACAATATTCTTTCTGGATGAAAATTTTGATGTACTATGGTGTCTCTTAAAAAAACATGACGCCAACTAAAAACATTAAATTGTCAGGACTTTTTCCTACCTTTCCTTTTATTTGGTATTAAATTATAATATAAGACCAACCAATCAATTCGGACAATAGTCAAGTTTTTCATATGATGTATGTTATATGCATCAATAAAAAATTCAAACATTTAAAAAGTTTTCCACGAATCATATTCCGGCTATAACACCGCGATGATTAACCTTAAGTAATTTTTTTCACATTAAAATATTTGCTGGCTTAATCGAATGCATTGGATATAAAAGACCTTGCATAATAAACATATTATATTTTCCATAAGAACTTAAGAAGTATTTTTTCTTGTATTCACAGTATTAATATTAGAATAATAACGTTCATGCTTTTGAAATGAATTAAGAACACTTTAAAAAATCACTAGTTGTTGATCGCTTCAAAAATTTGCACCATCAAATTCAGGCGTTGACTTGTTTGTTAAAATGTTCTTTGTGCTTTCTTTTTTATATTGTTTATAATTTTTATACACTCATTTTTCTATGCAAATTTATGAATGTTGTGAGATTTGTATTTATTCAATTATAATTTTAACACCATGCTATGGGACCTATGGGACCATTCGTAATAATTGAATATCGTTTTTTGTTGCGATTTTGAGAAATGTCTCCTAATCTTCAAATGATCGTATATATGAAGGTATCCAACTCAAGCCAATTGTAACTTGTAACCAGGGCTGTGGAATCGGTCAAAAAAAGTTCGACTCCGACTCCAGCATTTACCAAAACTACGACTCCGACTCCGACAAAAACAAAGTATTATTTTGTCAGGTTTTTTTTCTCCCCTCGAAACAAAAAATAAAAAGAAAATAAAAAAAACAATGAAAAATAGGCATAAATAAAAATAAAATAAGTTCAAACCTCAATTATTTGAATTCATTCTTAAAAACAATTGTCGTATCAAATCTGCATTTCGAAGCAGGTTCAAAAATATCGGACTTTTTTCACAGCCCTGATTTATTCAAAGAGACGAAAATCTTTTTACCATAAATGGTATATGTTTAATAACCTAATAATTGAAAAAAGTTTTTTTCGTGCGATTTTAAATGTCTCCTAATCTTCAAATGATCGTATATAGAAAAATATTTAAAAAATCAGGTCGATTGTAACTTGTAACTGAACGTGAGTATGCGTTTATTGATTTTAGTTATACATATATCTGTTTTGAGGCAAATAAAAATAATGTAAAAAACAAAGAAACAAATAGTGTAACCGTGAGTACTTTAGTTACTCCGATCGAATGTATTCAACTTAGTGGTATAAAAAACAAAGACAATAGCACGTAAGTTTGCCCTTCATAAAAATCAGGTTTGCTTAAAGAGCACATTTTCCCAAAGAAGAAATTTATCCGTACCGACTACCGACGCTGCGTTAAAAAGCTTTCGAGACTATCTCAAAGTCTGGCTTAAAGCATCTACTGTTGCCAAAAACCAAACACGTTTTTGCATTAACTTTTAAAGCAGCGGAAACCTGTCTTAAAAACCTTTTAGGGACGCTGCACTATCATAATTCAAAAATCACGAAACGCTTCCTCCATGTCAACAAAAGATTACTTTGAACTTCTTCTCCATGCAAAAAGACTGAAAAAAGTATAGTTTTATTGCGCACCAAAACGACAACTATATTGTTCAATTTCAACTGAATCTGCTCAGCTTATGACGGGTGATTTTGGACTTCTCACTCAGTATTGTAATATAATAGTTTGATAATGGCAGATGGTTGGTCAAATATCATATAAATTTACTTCCAGCAAAATTTAAAACATTCATTTAATAGTAGCCTTCTTTAAAGTTAATACTTTCGATGGATTTTGCGGTAACTTGAGTTCATTTTAATATAAAATAACTTTGATTATTCCACGAATTGTGTTACTAACTGTGAATACGCCTCTTTCAGAGGCATCTTCGGACTTACTATCGCAAAGTTTGTTTAAGTAGAAAGCAAGAATGATTCTTATATTTTAAAATGACATAATTACAAAATGGAGTTTGGGAATTTTCCTTTTAACGGGAATCAAGGAGTGGGTTACATAATTACAAACAAATAATTATACTACTAATGACGTTAGCAATATAAAATATTAGCTAATGAGATGCAATCAATTGGGAATGGTTAATCCCATCATTGGAAATAAAATTAGCAGTGGCGAGCAACCTGTCCTATTTAAGATATTATTTAATATACTTCTTTATTGTTAATACTTTTATTTATTTCTAAAAATACTAAATTTTTAATTTTTAAACACCTTTTATTTACTCGGTGGAGTATTTCTACATTAATACTCTGATTAAAGTGATTGGCAAATTCGGAAAAATTGTTACTTTTAGACATCGTATGTGATCTATATTTCTTTAAAGTTCTTCACTATCGTGTACGTATAAACCCAGTTATTCAGTAGTATGTTCCTTTAACAATGAATTTTTGAAAACCGCGGAAAATCGCTTTTTTTTATTTTCAATCTTATATCAAATTCCCAAACAATACAACAATGAAACGAATTTACTTTGTGGCTGGCAAACTATATCTTGCAATTTAAACTAACATATCTTTTCTATGAATTCTTGGAAAGAGATAACCGAAAACCATATTGTCTACCTTTTTATTATTAATCTATTATTACTAAAACTATGACAAACAATTATTAATGAAAATATTTCTACTTCACCGCAAGACCGCTGTGAGTAAAAATTCTGTGGTTAAATAATAAACTACACTGACTGGCCAATTTAACCACAATATAAATTAATGTTATCTACTAAATGGCGTGGAAATTATGACTGTTATTTAATTTTGGTATCTCTGAGAGTTCATAAAAAAATGAGTTGACCGACCAGGTTCATTGATTTGATTAACCGTATCAATCACCTATTAAATTAAGCTTTATCGTTATTTATATTAGAAAATTATAAAAATATATCATTTGATTTAAGCTGTGAACTTATTTTTTATATTAATCCATGAAAATATCGTTTATTCAGAGTTATCAATGGAATTTAATTAAACTAAACAATATATGGAAATCGTGGTCATAATAATTTTGAAATCACATTACGAAGAATTGAACACTCTTACATAAGATGACATTTAAAGTGTGTATTCGTAAAGGGTTTTTTTAATTGTTTTCCCAATTGAATGCCTTTAGCAGGATATATCTATTCCTTTTACTCACGCTAGCAATAAATTAGCCAGGACACTGAGAGTCTACTTCGCAGCATTCTTACATTGACAGTTGAAATATAAAAGAAATAAAATCGTTACTCAAGAATATTTTGTTTGCCGCTGACTAAAGTTGTATGGCAGCTCTATAAATAGTATCAATTTTTTAGCTGATATGTTTCTTGCATTCTAGAATGGAACAAATTATTCGAATACAATAATTTTTTATGATAACTCATAATCAGGCTCAGGTGACTCAGCATTTACAAAAACCACGACTCCTCCGACTCCGACTAAAAAAAAGTTGAATATCGTCACTTTTTTTTTCCTAATTTTCCTATTTATGTGTATTCAATAGCCGCCTACCAATCCGGCCAAATTTGATATATTATATGCAAAAATAAAAAGTTCAAACTTTTCAAAATTTCCGACTCCCAGTACGACTCCAGCCAAAACACCGCGACGACTCCGTCTCCATAATACTCAACTTTGAAGTTTTCGCCGATTTACTATAAATTTTTTTCCCTTTTCCCAGCATTTACAAAGATCAATGAAACTCTCTTCCGATTTTAAATATGTAGTTGTTTCTCTAAAACATAGTTTTCTAAATAACATCCTAGTTTTACAATTATGCTTAAACTATAGAATTTCACGTAACAGATTTCTAGCTCTAATATGCCTTTGAAATACTATCAGACTTAGGTATTAATCTCATTTTGAAGGGTTTTGTTTCTTGGTTCCAAATAATATTGCCAAACGAATAATTTATTAAAAGTGATAAATATCAGTTTTTAGCGCAAATTGAGACATAGTCATAAATTGTTTCGGCCAATATGTTTTTATGCGAATTTAAACAAGTCACGCGTGATTCAGGCTGACCATAAAAAATCACACTATTAAATAAATTCTGCTGACAAAAGAAAAAATAACCGACATCAGAGGAGTAATTTCTTCATGCAGGCATTTATGAATATATATACTGGAAACGTTTCCAAAACTGTCACTGAAACAAAAAAAATAATCTGATGTTTACATATATAATATTATATTTTCGTACCTAACTTCAAGATTGAAGTAAAAGGTTAATATTTAATTTATTTCGTTCGCTAGCCCTATGCAAATGTAATTGTTTATAAAAATATAATATAAGACTATTTTACTTCTTTTTTCAGGACTGTTCGGAATCAACTTCAGCTGAAATAATATTCGGTACCAGGAATAGAGCTTTCTTCAACAAGGTAAATACACCAAAACTGTTACCCTCCCCGTATATTTTATTTGGACATAATACATCTTGGTTATCTCTTGATAACTGTATTTCTAAGGCGAAGCGAGCTGGTCCAACCATGATAAATAGAGTCAAATAGACAATCCCGACTAGAATAATTGGGAAGCAATGACGGTCATGACCGTGTTGTGCTTCACTGGCCTCCACTTTTGTTTCGATTACTCCATTTGAAGTTTATGTGCTCCAAGTTGGGAGTGGACACAGTAAAAAAACGTTTACGCTCTAGAATTGATGAGAACAAATCCGCCGAGCCAGTAAAATACTTTGAAATGCGCTGAAGGTATGCTTCTCATAAGGTCATCCATATGCTGCTCTGTTATTTAAAAAAGGTAAAATTGTTGTTACACTCCAGAGATGAAAGGTCGCGGTGTCGATCATGGGTACCAACGCTCGCCGCGCATGCACCGCAACGACAGGGCCGGCGAAATATCATTTTTTTTTATAACTAAGCGACCGCATTTGAGACGTTTATGACTGCATTCTGGATAACTTTTACGACATGTTATTACATTTTACGACGCGTCGCTTTTTATTTCTCGGCATACGATTTAGGGAAGACCTTCAAGGGTTCATTCATACGCGCGTTTACCCAATTTGTCTCGAATAATTTTTTTCTATTGTCTCGATAGTAAGAACCGATTTATGGTCCCACCAAATCCAGTCACAATGTTGTCCATATTTATAATAACAATTATAAAAAAAAATAGTACTTATTCCACATACAATTTTTATTCGGATTAAAAACTAAAAATGTTTTATTAATTGTATTTTAATGCCATTCCACCAAGAACACTATAAAAGCGGACATATTAATAAAATGCGATTTTCTTTCCATATGCGTTTCCATCAATAAGTAACAGTTGACTCCATAAAAGTGATTAACTCCTCATATATGTATGTGAGGCAATCTAGTAATATCTTCATACCACGGTTACATTCTTCAAATAAAGCAGAGTTTCCCAAAATTTTCAGCATCGGAACACTTTGAAACACGGAACAGTTGCTTATTTTTTAGGCTGGGTTCTTCCTTCTGATATATTTTTTTAAAAAAATGTTATGAAACACAGTGTTTATTGAGTAATTATAAAATAAACATACTGTCTACCAATCTTGGCAATTGTCGTTAAACTGACGAGACTTGTCAGCGTGTCAGGTAAAAATAATATATCCCATCTCTTTCATGCGCACGGTGTGACCAAAAATGGTCATACGCTACACTACCAGCGGAATAAAAGCCATGAATTTAATTTTTATATAAATCCTAACCCATGGGTACCCAACCCTTTTCGGGTGGTGAATCCATCGAAAAAAAATACGTGATGTCGCAACTAAGTGGAAGTTGGCGTGATGAGATGAGAAGTCGATCGGAATAAAATTTTCTGCGTTTTTCGTTTTGTATGGACAGGTGGTCTCTCCTTGTTAACCGAACGACTGGCAATTTCGACATTTAGATCGTGAAAGTGCACATTTTTTTGTTACCTTTGTACGCTTTACAATCCATCAGGCGGGCGGGCAAGCTGCAAGATTATTATTTTTTGCGGCGCCAAAATGCATCAAAAGGGGCCGCCATCAGCTGCGAATTATAAATGATCGAGGATCATAGCCGCTGATAAAAAAATGCAGTCGTGATAAATTTCATAAACGCTGAATGAACGCATAAACTTTTTATCTTTGGAATGTTATTGACTTTCTGATGACACTATCGAAGGAAGCGCTTATCGTGAAAATTATGACGAGCTTTGTAAGCTTATTTTCAACAAAAAATCACCAACAATTTACCGACTCGACAATGCCTACTGAAATTTAAATTTTAATAATATAGAAAATTATTGATTCATGCGAGGGGTTTTACTTGCTGATTTTATGAAATAATTAATATGTATTTATTCCTATATCTGGAGTTGTTCTCGTTGATATTTAACCTCTTTCCTGCTGAGCTGATTTACGAAAAATCCAACTGCTACGATTTTAAACAAGACTTCATTTGTGTTTGTGTTATTTTTTCCATATCCGCTCCCTATTCGGAGCATATGGCCGCCAACCTCTTCGCTTTCTCCCAAATCATCCCGGCGTCCCGTAGTTCCCCTGAGTACATCCTATGGATGGTCATCAACGGCCTTCCGAGACGTCGGAATACATTAGTTTGATAGAAGAGACAGGCAGGATTGTGTTAAATACACCCATGAAAATTATCAGACCAAGTATTGAATACTTATTTATATACAAAAAATATTATCCGTGATGGTTTTAACACTTTTAAATATATCAATTTGCAACACATCACAGTCAGCTGTCTCAACATATGAGAAAACAGCAGTCAACGGGTTAAATTATACGATCTTGCGCTTGGCTAGATAAAGAAAGTTTCCTAAATCAAATCTGATGCCGATATTGCTATGTCTTCCAGTGATCTGATATACTATGTAACGATTTTTTTATTGGGCGGATAACAATTAATCACTGTACTGCAAGGAAGTACAATTATTAATGTATAACGTTAACCATGTTTGTAGAATATTTATATATTACTAGCTGTACCCTGCGCGCGTTGCTACGCCAGCAACTAAAATAAATTTGAAGGAAAGACATTACACAAATATTCAATTCAATTTGAGTCAATTTATTGATTTCGTTCATTTTGAAAAAAATGTGACATTGCAGCTTTTCGTTTCAATTCGATATCAATTTTTGGGGGAGGGGGGGTTGTTTGGCGGGGTATGCCAGAAACCTTCAAAGAAGTGAACTCGAAAAATTCGTAAAGTTTAAAAAAAAATTGAAAGGGGGAGGTTGGGGGGTGGTTGGGGGGAGGAGTTGGTAGGCCAGAAACCATTGCGAGAGTGTACTCAATAAATTTGTAAAGTTTCACATCGATCGGTCGAGCGGTTTAGTAGTCCATATCGGACATACATACAGACATTCATTTTTATATATATAGATTTAACTATTATCGTAATGCAAAACACAAACAATCTAATACCTAACATTTTTGTAACGAAGAGGGTTTTGTAAGTTGCGTCATGGAGCGGTCAAGAAAAGTATTATGGAAGCAATAAACCAATTCATTTTCCTTGATAAATGTTTTCCCATATGGGTTGTTAAACCTCACATTCATACCATTCATCTTTGTTTTTTTTGAGACATCGGTTTGTGTTCCACATAAATTTAAGGGTCGTATATTATTGGATTTATGCCAGCTTTTTTCATCCATTCTTTATTTAAGTATCAATAAATTATCTTTTATTTGTATTGTCTATTTTTATAGGAGCATGACAATTAAGACTGTATATCTGTATGTACAGTGAACATACTACTTGTTTGGAAACAGGATCAGCATCTGATGTATATTAATTGGTCATTTATGCGTTTTTGTATGCATCGAATATACTAAACGTTAAACGTTTTTTTGTATTTCATTAGCTAATAAAAAATCAAATTGGACACTAATTGTCATTTCGGTAATGATGACTAATGCTAGCATTATTTATTTTATAGTCAATACATTATTTTATTCTAATGGCATTCTATTAATTAAACTAGTTCTATAGTACGTATGTAAAGTAGAATTTCGGATAGTTATGTACGTGATAGAAATAGTCAAACTCCCTAATTAAGCGCCAGTAAAAATAATAGGTTGTATTTAGAGCAGTGGTTCTCACTTAGGAACATCAGCGGTCTTACGAAAATGTCTGGTCACCGCACCAAATTTCTTTTTTGTCTAAAATACCTGAACATGTATGTATTTGAGTTTTTCGAACTGACAATTCTTGATGCTCAATATAATGCATCCGAAATATTAAATTTCAGTGTCATTTTTGACAAATTAACTTGTAAAAACATTTTTTTATTAAATATCAATATAAACTATCAAGCTGTTTGTGCCGCAGCAAAATCCTCTGGTAGCCGCACATGAGAACCACTAATTTAGAGCCTCCAATTACTCGAAATCTCATCTACTCGAGTATCTAGAGTAGTAAAATTTTAAAATACTCGAGTAGTTTCAGATGTATCAAAATATATACTAATTATTCAAAAATAAATTGACGATAAATAAATGAATAAGCTTGTTTAATTTCATTCCTTCATTTATTTCAATTGATAAAACATATATTTCAAAAATTATAAAGAATTAAATGTCTCAAATTTTAAATTGGTTCGAATTTTTTTTTATAACGCCTGCAGAAGATAAACTCCTGTCCTCGAGTATCGAGTATTCGATACTCGAATTGGAGTCTCTAGTTGTATTCAGGGCTGTGGAGTCGTAGTCGTCGCGGCGTTTTGGCCGGAGTCATACCCGGAGTCGGAAATTTTGAAAATTGTGTAATTTTTATTTTTGCATTTAATATGTCAAATTTGACTTTTGGCCGCATTGATAGGGTTGATATTTGATTGAATACACATAAATAGGAAATTTAGGGAAAAAAAGTGACGTTATTAACCTTTTTTTAGTCGGAGTCGTGTTTTTGGTCAATGTCGGCGTCGTGGTTTTGGTAAACGCTGGAGTCGGAGTGGGACTTTTTCTTACCGACTCCACAGCCCTGGTTGTATTCCACCGGGTTTTTGTTTCTGATATATTATCTATTTATGTATTCAGTCTTTAAAAACGATGTTCCATTCATTTAATTGTTTAACTATTTAGAGATGAAGCATTCAATTGTATTTCTCTTCGCTAAGCACTAAATCAGTGTTGCACAACCTTCTTTGTAGAAGGGTCAGCTTATCAATTTTCAGACTGCTCAAGGGCCGCATGAGTAAACGTGATTGAAATATCGTTAAAATTGTATTATTTTATATTTTCCTTCCATCGTCCGTGACAAGTTATATTTGTCACATCGGGCCGCATAAAATGTCATTTCAGGCCGCACGCAACCCGTGGGCCACAGGTTGTGCATCACTGGACTACATTTATGATTTCTTTGTGACAGTGGGGAGTGAATACTATCATTAATTATTACAGGAATTAACTACAATTTAAATTCCACCATAAACCTTCAGAGGTAAATTTAGCCTCTCTCTAGTAACCCGTCGTAGATGTAACCTCAGTAAATATTCTAGTTATACTAAATATGGATTTGAAAACGCGTTTTGATGAATAGACAAAAAAAAACAATTACCTTTATTCATTGAAAAAGGTAAACTTTGGAAAATAAAATTCATTTACGACGTATGCTGACTGACAAAATGTATATAATCAGTGTCATAAAATATGTATTGATTAATAAAAATAATAACTGATTGTACTAATCAATTTAATTGCATTTATTTGATATACGATCTCTAACTAACATGTCAGTTAATAAAACTGCGTCTACCTGCGTCCTTGTAAAGATATATTCATTAAATTTAATGATCCAATTTGAGTCTTTGAAACCCTCGTTATAAATGTATGTTTTATAATATACTAGTATTGCTACCCGGTGTTGCTCGGACTAAGCGACGAATAATTATTTAATGTTATATCATTCGACATAATTATATCACAAAATCTAACATCCAAAATAGAGTTAAAATAAAATCACAAACTTTATTTAATTTGATGACAGCCCCATTCTCGCCCATTAAAATGTCAAAATTCAAGGAAAAAATCTAATTTGCTGTCAAAGAAATGTCAAATAATACCTTCACGTAAATAATAAACATTATTATTAATAATAAAAGCCGGTAAAAGTTTAGTAGAAGACTAATTCAAACATATTTTCTTTCATATTCGTTTTCATATTCGTTTTTATGGCAACTTAATGACCAACAATGCAAAAGGGAATTACAGACCCACAGACATACATACGCCGTTTCGGTTTAATATACATGATTATATTTAGTCATATATTATATTAAATAGACACGAGAAACAAAGAGGGGAGTATAATTAGAAAAATAGACAAACCATTGGCAAGCTAATATTTATTGAATTATGATAACAATTAAAAGTAGAAAAAGTTAAATTATTGTAGTAAAACTGTATCCAGTTAGTTATTCTTACTTGAAGAACTTTGAATAATAGAATGTACTCAATAAATACTGTAAATATATTATGGTATCAAATCCAGCTCATTTCATTCCAGAAGAATATATTTTGTTTGCTGATTAAATCAATTTAAAAAAAAGAATACAACTAAGTACAAAAATAAAAGGATAAGAATCCTTTTAAATATACTTGAACTCGGATAATTAAATCCAGCTATGTATATATAAACCAAACATATTTGCCGAACTAGATTTTTTTACTGGAATGCAGGGTTACTATTATTGTTTTTAACTGTCCTTCACGCGACGCTTAAATTTTTGGCATGACTCCTAGTTATTAATTTATTGAAATAAAATATTTTCTAATTTTATCTCCGGTATTTTTTAATATAATTTATGAAGGCTGTAATAAATCCTTATGTCTGGAATAATAAATAATACCTCAATATATTTCTTGCAAATAAAATCGAAGTATCTGGAAGGATTTTCTTGTCAAGAGCGCTGTAAAAAATGTGAATAATAACCAGTCTTGAATATCTTCAATGACACTGAAAAACGCAATACGCCATCGTGACAGCTATCATTTAACAAGACTCCGCAGTTGGTTGTAGTTTTTAGAGTAAAATTATTTGAAAGAATGTAAAATTCTGTTCATTGCGTTTTGAGATGCTCTATTGCAGGGGTCCCCAACCTAATCGGACCCGAGAGCGCATTTAAATACAAATGTGGGGCAGCGGGCACCACCTATTTTTTCTAAGGATATTATAAAAAGATAATGATTTTTTTCAACCGTGTCCGCTCCTAACGTGGAGCATGTGGACTCTTTGGGGCGATAATCTTAAAATATGTTCTTTTCTACGAGAGCTGTTTGTTACTCAGTTGCTCAACCTTTCTTTTTTGAATAAAGTGAAAAATTGTTGAAAAGATTATGAATCTAATTTTTTTCTTGCTGTGCCTTTTCTTAAACACAACCTACAAAACATGGAGTTATGCATATTGTTTTTAATTGGCAAATAAAAGATTTGACAATAAAGAACACCATTGGCTCGATAGTCGTAAACTGCAAAAATCTCTCTTCAAACTGTTTTTGAAGCACTTGAATGTTTATGACGTTTAATTCACTGTTATCTACCATTTCCTTCATATTTGGGAAATGCACGAGAGACTTTATCTGTCGGTGTGATATCCACAAAACTAATTTTGCAAAAGTATAAAGTTAAAAATGATTCGAGCTAACGTTGGTGGGCGCACAGAAAACCATCGGCGGGCGCCATGGCACCCGCGGGCACGGGGTTGGGTACTCCTGCTCTATTGGAATGTTTGCGTTTGAAATAGAAAAGACGATGCTGAGAGACGACGATGCACAGCCAGGCAAGGTCGTCACTTATTAGGTACAAGCGGGTAAGGTCACTCTCGACGCCTGTTACGTAATAATAAATATTACGAGTCCGTACACTAAGTAGGGTACCCATGATATCTCAAAAAGAAACCATTCATTCATCAAATTCCAATTTCAAAAAAAATAATTCTAAAAATTAACAATGAATTATGCTGAAGATTATTTGGCACTGAAATAGTATAATATACTACTTAAGGTGGGTAAATGTATACAATCTCATCCCTATGAAATACTAATGAATATCCGTGTTAATTGCAAAAGTATCCGGTACACCGATTTTCACGTAAGATATTTCCCGCATTTGCTCAAATTTTTCTTGTGACTTTATTTAAAAATTAAAATCTACAAAACTTTACTGTCTGGTAGTGGACAGATGAATTATTCTAGCGATAATGCGGTAAAAAAATAGCAATTTATTTCAGTTCCACAAACAATATATATTATATATTTTTTGTAGAACTTAAATACATTGCAATTTTTTTCACCGTGCTATAATGGAGTTCTACCAAGTAAATGCCAATTTAATCATGTGCGGCTTAAATATGTCAAATGTGCAACTTATAAAAATTTTCAGATCTGTAATTTTTGAAGCACTGCTAGGTTTTAGGCCATATCATTGGTGTAATTATTGGCTTTAATGTGTGCGTTTTTAATTTTCACTAATTGTGGTATTCTTTCTGGACCACGAACATAAGTATCTTCAGTCATACATAGATTGTATTGAATGACAATAAACTAAATGTGGATTTTAAGCTGAAAAGAAGTCATATCTTATGACAAAATACAAGCCAGACAATTGACCAGCGTAGTAGAAAATTAAACTATTGAATGTCCTTTTTAATACGTTATCATCTGAAAAAACGATTGCGCAAATGATGCTGGTTGCTAAAATGTTTACACAAAATTGTAACTAAATCTCTCAAAACAATATTAAAAAAGATGCTAATAGTTTCCTTATCATTTGTTATTGAAATAATAATGCTAAGGTTTTTTAAATTTTTTTTTCCCCCATATCCGCTCCCTATTCGGACTATATGGCCGCCACACGGTGCCTCCAAGATTCTCTGTCTCCCGCCAACCTCCTCGCATCTTCCCAAGTCATCCCGGCGTCCCTTAGCTCCCCTGAATACATCCTATGGATGGTCATCAGAGGCCTTCCGCGGCGTCGGGATCCATCAGGTTGATAGAAGAGGCAGGCAGGATTCAGGCTCCCCTGGGGCATCCGCAGCACATGTCCAAGCCAGGTCCATCGTCGCCTTTTAATTTTAGACGTAATAAGGGGCTGGTTTGTCGCTCTCTTACCTCCGTATTCCTGACAAAGTCAAACCACTGTACTCCTAGTATTCGCCGCAGGCGTCTGTTTTCGAAGCACAGTATACGGTTACCCTGTGCTTTTGTGATGTGCCATGACTCGCAACCGTAAAGCAGCACAGTCAGTATGCATGCGTTGAATAAGTGGCACTTGGTTCTGACCGAGTACAGCCGTGAGTCCCAGACTTTCCACAATGAATTAAATGTTGCTCCAGCTATCCCTAATCGGATCGCGAGCTCATTACGCGGGTTGACATCTCCCGTGATGTGTACTCCCAAGTAGTTAAAACCATCGACTCTCTCGATTTCTTGCCCCGCACTCATCAGAGAGTAGTCTGGATCTTTTTTTTAATAGTGAACGGTTTTTGTTTGTGTCGTATGATTTTTCCGAATGGTCACACTACCCATCATTAGACGTCTCGCATCTGGTAAGTACCTTTTATTGCGTTTAATATGTCGTAAAATACACAATTGATTACTCAGAAAAATAAATAAAAAATGTCATCTCAAATAGTTCACTGCGTTTGACCTATCCATCTCACAATATGTAATATATTCTGATTATTATTTAATATAGCATGCACATGAATTCCATTGTGAAAGTTTAGAGACATATGGCCGATAAAAAAGAGTTGAGTTGATGGAACTTTCTAGAATAGTCGAATATTATACTTACTCACAATCATTACGATAATTATAGAAGTCGATATCAGTTACATTGTGTCAAATAACATATTGCATATGAGAATAAAACTGTCTTAGCAAAGAAAAAAGTCATGTAGAAAATTTATCTTGGATATTTGTATTTATCGTGGTAAGGCAATATGTCATGGAGAAAATTTTCCGTTTCATTAGAAGTAACAATTATATGTAAAGGGTCTTTTTATAAGGACGCTTAGTTTTGAAATGTAAATAAAACAAGTTGTTTGTGAGATTTCGACTAAATTTTAATTTCATTTGTAAGTATATTTTACGGCATTAAATATGGAATATAGCATCAAATGTCTGCCAAAATCCATTCATTATAAAATGGGCCATGTCGCTAAAGTTGACTTTTTTGACAAATTTGGGTAAACTTCCAACTGCTCCAGAACCCAATCAGGCGTTGTCTGTGGTCGTTTACCTGAAGTTCCTTGGTTAGTTGGATTTTATACGGGTGCAGACATAAGGTCCGATTCAAAATTCGCCAAGTTGAAGTCGCAGAAAAGCCAAGTTCTTGTGAACAATGAGAAATAAGCTGCCTTGGGTTTTCCTGTACACTTTCACACACACAGCAGCAATGTTTTCACCAGATATTGTATTTTGACGTACAGGTAGGTGTTTTTGAGCGTGATTATTTACCAAACTGGTTGTCTCAAATTTGGCCACTAAACAATGAATAATCCACTCAGCAGGACAAAGTAACATATTTTGAGCGTCCCTATTGAAATACCCTTTATTTGTTATTCCAAACATTGACTCTCTATTTTGTTTTTATTATTTACGGTCACTTTTAAGGTGTTTGGTGTCAATGGTGGAATGGTATCATAATAAAACATTTTTTATATGTATTCTATTTTAACATGAAAATTTTGTGAACAAGACCAGTTTTTTCCCAATGGTTAGCATTATTATAAAAAATAAAAATAATAATGCTGCAGTTTTCATTTTTAGTACCTTTTCCATATTAAATTTATTTGATCAGGACCGGTTTCGCTCATGGCGAGCATTATCAACTGAGGTTGCTGTAGCAAATAAATTGAAGCAAATTACAAGCAAAATAGTTTATAAATAAAATGTTGAAGACCTCTTTTTGCTTAGTTGTTTTACGAATTGTTTGTCATACCTTGTTTTTCATACTTAACTTTTGTATAAATAGCACTGTTTTATTGTATTCCTCATCAGTTGACAATGCTCGCTATGAGCGAAACCGGTCCTGATCAAATAAATTTTATGTGGGAAAAGTACTAAAAATGTATTATTATTTTTATTATAATGCTTTTCCACCAAGTATTGGGTTATTTGTTTTTTTTATGATTCCTCTAATAACTGATAAGACACTACGTTTGAAATTATGGATAGTATAAGAGCATTTTTATACAGACATAATTTCAAATTTGACTGCTAAAATAGAGATATCTACTCTCTTTCCAATGAAATATGTAAGTACTAACATTTTGATCAAAAGAAACATTCTGCATTCTGTCAATCATTTTTTTTACCATGAAAAAAAAAATATTTATAACGAATGATGTTTAAAAAAATCGGCTTAATTTTATTGATTTATCAATGTGGCTAAACGAAAACTGCGTAGATAATAAAATTATAGACTACACACTTTCTTTACATGTAACAGAATCGATCGATATACTCCATGTATCATGCACCGCGTAGGCTCGATTTGTATAAACGTTGTAAAACTTTATTTCTGAGATAAGTAAACTCGCGGTGGGACCACATCCGGTTCCCGAGACACCAAAAGAATGTTTCACAAATAGAAATTGTAGCAAACTAAGTGAAAAAGTCGACCGATCGATTAAATCACTCAATATAAATAGCTAGCGTGATATTTGCAAAATGATTCTTATTTTACACGCTTCAGATGCCCATATTGAGATTTAGAAAAGTGCGCAGGCGTCCGCCCGAGCCCTTAGTCATTTGGCGTAGTCTCGTCATTCTGGTCACCGTTTACCGGAAACGTGGAATCGCATACATCATTCGATTAGAATTATTTTAATTCTATAATGCCACCATTTGTCACCCACAGCAATGTGCGATTTAAAAATAAATAAAGCAGTAATCAACCAAATCGGTTCAGTTGCGTTTTGAAATCCTGTGAGAAGGACTGTGATACTAAAACAATAGTGATATTAATTAATTGACGTAAGTTAATATTCAATTATACGTTTAATTAACTATGCTCGCTTAATTATGTGAGATTATTTATATTGTCTATGTTATTTCCGGAATATTTTTAATGAATTTTGAGGCAGATCGTAATTTTTCTTGCACTCTTCTTTCAAGGTTCTGTCAATACTTGGTGGAATGAAAATACAATACAATTAATAACATACTTGTTTTTCGTATTCTTCAGTTGATAATGCTTTTAATAAATTCAATATGGAATACTGAGTACTTAAAAATGTGTTATTATTTTTATTATGAATGTACGCATGTTTTATCCATCACTTTATTGTTTTACCAATGTTTGCACAAAAATTGGAGGATTAACTTACAAATAAAATGCATATTTCCTGTCTTCACAATTATAAAATATATCCGATACAATTTATTATATTTATAAATATATAAGATATCGAAAATTATATATACAGTGGAACCCCGATCTTACGTTCTCGCATTATACGTTTTCCCGCGTGGTGCGTTCATTTTCTATGGTCCCGGCATTTAGTTCATATATAAAACTTTCCCGCATTTAAAGTTTGTTTTATACGGTCCCTTGAAAAACGTAGAATCGGGGTTTCACTGCATATTTACACAACGATTGAGATCATTCGATAATAACTTTACAAAACAATATCCATTCGTTCACATTTAAAATATTATATTACCATCCTGCTATAAAAAAAGATATGACGATAATCGAGAAGTAAACAAATACTATTTTGAACTGACGTGAAATGTATCTATATCTACAAATAAACAAACCAGAATTAAAACAATGTTTAAGTGTTCATTACAGCAATGTGTTTTTTATTGATTGAGTAGGCATTTACCATCCATTATATAAAAAAAATATGAATGTATTTTAATTCTACATAAATTACTATTTTTGAACTGACGTGAAGTTCGTCTATATCTACAAATAAACAAACCAGAATAAAAATAATGTTTACTAAATGAGAGTTCATTTCAGTAATGTGTTTTTTCTTTCTATTTTAATTGATTCTCTTTTTAAGACATTTGCCTAAATTTTATGATTGTTTTTTTGCCTCGGTAGAGTAATACTAATTAAATGTAGCAGTGTTAATTCTAATTTAATTGCTTTGCGTGTCGTTTGTTAATTAAAGTCTCGTATCATAAATCTCGTTAGTACTACTGTATTCAGATTCGAGATCTGTTAAATTAATTTAATCTAGGCCAATCAGTATATTTCACATAAAGCTAGTTTCATAAAAAAGCAGTAAATTAAAAAATCACCAATATTAAAACGACAATCACTTTTAAATTTTAATTTGAATAATTTTGTTTCAATAAGAAGTTATTTTTTGTTAATTTCTACTAAAGTTAATAAGCCCCCACATATTGTTTATGATATATTCAACATCGTAAAACAAATGATTTATATACTTATTGTTTCAAACATAAGATTAATAGTGGCAAAGTTTTAGAAATAAATTAAATCGTATGATTGATTTTATTGTTTTCGGACACTGCAATATGCCACTGAATTTATAAATGTATTGCGTGGGTGAAGCTTTTTTTGCTGTTACTGGAACAACATTGCTGTTTCAAGTCATGTCATTATTTTAAAGTGTGTTGTTTTTTTCCTTCCAGTATTGGATTATTGATCGATTTATTCAGAATTAGATTTTTTTTAATCGTGATCACTTCGTTGAAATAATTTAATTATCCGATCCTTCTAGAATCTAGCTAGACCTATACATTGATATATTAGAAACGTAGACTCATCGCATTTTTATATCTGTTTTCTTTTGTAATCGCATGCAATCAAATGAACAGTTTTTGTTTATTTATGTGTGATTCTTTTTGGCTGGTTTATAACATAATTGTATATATTGCCAGTGACGGATTAACCTATAAGCAAAAGAGCGCGCGCTTGGGGTCTCTAAATCTTGGGGACCTCAAAAATCACACACATTGATCTTGCTCAAATTACACGTTTCGAAAAATAGTTTTGACACATGTATTTGGTTAACAATATTATTAATATATTATGCCGACACATCGAAAAATGCATATTCAAAACAGTAAGTAATATTGAATGCCCGATGGATCATAGTTATATATAAAAAAAGGACGTTGTTCAGGTGTGCTGGGCACTGAATTGTTTCTAGTGAACTGCGGGGAATACCGTTAATTGTTCAAGCTATACTCACGATCACATACAATCAGAAAATAAAATGAAATCAATATTAAATGCAAAGTACAGCGGTACCTCGAGATACAATTGCCCTATCATACGATATATTTGAGATACGAGACGTCGAGCGAGTGATTTTTTGCTTTGAAATGCGAGGAATGGCCGGCTGCCCACGACCATTTGACACGATCAGTTTGTCATGACGGTTATCTGTGTGCGCTTTGCGTATGTGTGGAAGGAGTGCATATGAATGTATTGGTGCCAAATCCGTATATGTATATCTATACTGGTATTGGATTGTACTTCGACTGTCAAACGCTATGGACCTACTATAAAAAACATTCTTCGCTCCATATCTTTCGCACAACCAACATTTTGGGACTGGAACGGATTAATGGCATTTCAATTAATTTCAATGTGAAAAATTGCTATGACACAACAGCAAAATTACGGAATGAATTAAACTCGAATCTCACGGTACCAATGTATTAGTCATTTTATCATTTTTAATCATTCGAAAAACAGGGCTTCCAAAATTATATTACGCCTAGAGGACCCCCCAAGGGGATAATCCGCCACTGTTTTTCGTAGTCTAGATAAAAATAGTTTCATTTTCAAAGAAAAGATAACATAGATCTTCATTCATTTTATAAAAAATATTTATCAAACAAAATGCACTATGCTTTATAATTGCATTCTGTTATCTTTGTTATCAGCATTGTTGGATTAAACAAATTTACTCTTATTTCTGATACAGGCAGTGCAAAGAGTTTTACTTCATATTTTACTAAGTTCATTAAACTTTATATCATAAAATTAAATACTAATGAAATATGCTTCAAATACCTACATTGTGGCGTAATCTTTATTATACATTCTCTTTCAATTATGTCACAGACTATTTTCAATAAATAAAAAATTTCTAATATGTATTGTAATACATATGGCAATTTTTATTTTATTTCAAATACGTCATGTTGTTTTTTTATTGGAAGAAATATAAGTTATAGAGTCTTATAACGATTAGTCACTTTTAAGGTGTTAAATGTCAATACTTGGTGGAATAGCGATATACTAAAAATACTGACACATTTTTAGTACTTATTCCACATTGAAATAATTGAGATCAAGACAGGTTTCGCTCATCGCAAGCATTATCAACTGGCAATCACGATGTGCGAAACCGGTCTTGATCTCAACAAATTCAATGTGGAATAAGTACTGAAAATATATTATTATTATTATTAAAACGCTTAGTATTGAAGTTTTCCCCCAATATTTAATGCTCAGATTTCACTCATTTATCAGATCTGTGGATTCTGAGTCGTGGAGTCGGAGCTTTTTTGCCGGAGTCGGAGTCGTCGCGGCGATTTGGCCGGAGTCGTACTAGGAGTCGGAAATTTTGAAAAGTTTGAACTTTTTATTTCTGCAATTTATATGTCAAATTTGGCTTTTGGTCGCATTGATAGGGTTGATATTTAATTGAAATAGGAAAATTAGGGAAAAAAAGTGACGATATTGAAATTTTTTTGGTCGGAGTCGGAGTCGTGTTTTTGGTCAATGTTGGAGTCGGAGTCGTCGTTGTGGTAAATGCTGGAGTCGGAGTCGGACTTTTCATCACCGACTCCACAGCCCTGATCATATCAGGTCAGCTTAAAATGCTTGCAGCGAAACCGGTCATAATCATTTATAAATGTGCACTTTATACAAAGTGTTTTATTCAAAAAGATAAAAATACGTGTGCACATTCAGTTAAACACTTTATTTCTGCTAGCTGTGACATTGAAAAAAGATCATTTACACAGCTAATTTTTGGAAACTTTGTTCATATTTCTTTTAATGTACACACAACTCTTTTCATTATACATATAATATTCTAAGAATAAAGCCATAAACGCCAGCGTTCAAGAAAAATCTCATACCAAAACGTGGAATGTCGTGTGTAAACAAACATTGATGATGTATGACTTTATTCTCTTCTAGGAGATGCGGGCATATGCCGTGTTTTTTGCTCCATAGTCCATAATATGATGAAGATTTATGGGTTTTTTTTAAAATAAAATGATTTATTAATACACACAATGTATCGCCTAATCATTGATGCTCCTTAATTGATAATTTCAGAGCATTACAAATATTTATCCCTTACAAAATAAACGGTAATACCGTAAAATAATTACATTATTAATTTTTTTGACAACCTATTATTTGGTCAGTATTTAAATTAATAAACGGTCAGTATATTATTGGAAAATGGTCAGTTTTTTTTTGGAAAAAAAGTTAGTATATATCTATAAACTGTCAGTAATTCATTCCGGAAGGACTATTTGCTTATTGATTGAGTAGGCATTTACTTGGTAGAACTCCATTATAATACGGAAAGAAAAATAGCAATGTATTTTAATTCTACATAAATTATTTTATATATTTGTTGATAGCTATTTCGGCTTACGCCCAAAAATACCCAAATTATTGTTTCCCACCATTACTTTAGACCAATAAATCAAACTTATTTAAATTCTTTCATGTGACGTAGGTATGGTTTCAACAGAAAGAGATTATGTAGGAGGCACCCTGTCTAGCAAAGGGTATATAAGCTATCTCTAATACACGTTTTAAACATAGTTCTGACGAAGGCGTAAGCCGAAATAGCTATCAACAAATATATAAAATAATTTATGTAGAATTAAAATACATTGCTATTTTTCTTTCCGTACTATTTGCTTAGATTAGGTTAGGTTTGGGTGAGGTAATAATCAAAGATTCCAAATAAAATCGAAAGCCTTAGAATTAGTCATAAATTTGATTCTTACGACCATATTTGATCAATTTTAGAAGCTGTCAAATTAAAACTAACAATTTATTAAAACTTCAAATACTAAACGTTTTACATAAATTACTGAACGTTTCATTTAATAACTGACCACGTTCATACTGATTCATTGGTTTCAAATTAACGGATTCAAACAAATGTACAGTAGTGTAGTAAGTGTCTTGATCTCATTTTTTTTTGATCTTCGTAGTTGCTATTTTTGACACAACCATTTCATGTTGAATAATAATTAAAGGTGCTGGTCTAGGGGTATTATTATAATAATATAATTTTGTTGTTCCAGTCGTTGGCCATAAAATTCGATCGTTATCCATTTTATAGATCAGACTTAGATTGGTCGTATACATAAAAACTTTTGATTTATATTGTAGTTTTGTACTAAAAAAATGGAACATTGGGACTACAATATAATAAATAGTATGGACATCAAGATGTACTTTATATAAATGAGGTTATTATACATACTATCGTGGACTTCCTGCATAAAAAAATGTTAATACAACATCATATTCATATAAAATATTAGTTTAAGTTTAGATTTTTAACAGAATTTTTAATGTATTATCTTTTATCTTCGAAAATTACGATTCTTTTTTCATTATGAAACTTGTATAGATATTTAATTAAAATTCAATATGGAAGGAATTGGTTTTTGTGATGTACTTCTTAATTAAGTATTTCAACTGAGGGTGCTTGATGAAATTTCAATATCAAATTTGAATTGTTTGAACTTTGTACTTTTCCACGAGTTTTGTCGCTAACGACCCGGGTTTCGCCTTTCGGCATCTTCAGGCATTCCAAGTGCACGGATGTACTTGAACTGACGCGTAGTAAACAGTTTGTATCGTTTATATACAAAAATATAAGTAGATCACTAAGTTAATGCCTGAAGATGCCGAAAGGCGAAACCCGGGTCGTAAGCGACAAAACTCATGGAAAAGTACAAAGTTCAAACAATTCAAATTTAAATGAACTTCTTAAGTTAATCCTTGATGAATTTTTAATTAAAAAACTGGCGGTTTTTTGAAAATGAAATCGTCTGAAGAAATATTTGTCATTAGAATTATGAAATCTTAAAATCAGCAGTATTGTATGCAGTAAGTTTAACTATTTTTAATCGTTACTTACTATTGTAAAAACTCGAAAAGCTTTAAGATATTTTTACGAAAATGCAAAGAGTGTAATGAAAAAATTATAAATATGCAACATGCATTGCTTCATATATGATAGAGGTCTGCACGGGCCGAAATTTTAAAATTTTACCCGGCCCGAACCCGAAGACCTCTGACCCGGCCGGGCCCGGGCCCGAGGCTCATTTTCAAAAATCTTACCCGAACCCGACCCGAGCCCGACATTTTTCAACCTTGCCCGAAACACATCCGATTTTTTTTCGTAAAGATGACCAATACGAGTACGTGAAGTTTATTATAGTATTAAATTTAGATTTACGATAGTGGAGATTCGGAAATAGCCCGATTTTTGTTATATTTTGTTGTATGCTTGCGTCCGAGCCCGGCCCGGGCCCGAATGCAAGCCGTCGTTACCTGGCCCGACCCGGCCCGCGGGCTAAACCCGAGCCCGTGCAGACCTCTAATATATGATGAATATATAATGACAAGCTAGTCTTTATAATTTTAAATATTGAATAAGTGAACATATTTTAGAATCAATATTATTTACATTTTGTAAGCTATTTTTTTGTTTTGGAACAAATCTTCTATTTCACACACAACATTTAAAATTAAATTGAATGATATGTACGTGTGTATATTTTGATTTCAATTTAAATATTTTTAACGTGTTTCACAATATAATTAAACAATGGCCAATGTGTGTATATCACTGTAGACATTAATAATGAAATTAGATCAACACATTTCTCAGAATTGCATTGGTAACATACTGACATTAACTACCAATAAAATTACACGTTGTTTCTTTGAAAAGCACCTTCTGTTTTTCTAAATAAGTATTTGTGAGCCGTTATTGAATTGATGACTAGACGTACAAATGGGGATAATTCATCAATATAAAATAATCATTTTATTTAAATACTACATTGAAAGTTTTGTTAGTTGATGTGAGTTTAAGATAACAAAGCAATAGACAAATTACAAGCAGATAATGATCAAATTTTATATTTAAAGATTTGTGGTATACAAATGTGTGGTTATGATTAATTGAATTCATAAAATCTTGAATTTCTATGATATGAACTTGAGTTGCGGTTATCAAAACAAACATATTACACACCGAGCGAGTAAAAGTTAATTACTCATTTTTTACTATGACCTTGAAGTAAATAGTAAGCAAATTTAGCCAATCCGTCGAATATTTTTTTAATTTCAAATTACGTTCGATTTCAAATTTTTCTCAAAAGCCGTGGTATGTATTAATACATACATATGTATGTTCGCAAGAAAAAAGAAACTATGGGCTTAATGGATGTTAATACAATTTATATAAATGCGTATAGAACGAGAATCTTTTTACTTTATATCAATGGAGCCGTGTCTTTTGCTAGATGTAGGAGCTCGAAAATATTTTGTCATAAATAACTCAAGATACAACATTTTTTGTCAGAATAAAGAAAATGTGGTGAATGCACGGAGAATACTCAATATTCCACTATTAATTTATTCTAAGAACGTTAAAAAGCTTAAACGTTAAACGTGTTAATAATTAATTTGCTAACCCATATTATGTTAATTAATTTAGATGTTTTTTCACGACCTTTCTTTAGTTAAACAGATGTATACATATACGACATGTGATAAATTCATATACAAAACCTAATTGTGAGGTCTTCTTTTGAATTTTATTGAGTTTCCCGATCAGCGTTGCCTCAGGCTTCCGCTTAGAATTGAGTTTTCCGCATTACAACGCTTGAAAACCTGACTAAGGAATCTTATGAATTCGGAAAGTCTATCGGGTCTGGATTTATTACATATTCACTGGGAAATGGATCTAGATCGAGAATTTTTTTTGAACCGATTTGAAACATCACAAAAACGAATTAGATTTCAACTTCACTCAGGCGGAAAGGACGAAAGATTTGCGACGATTTATACATACTGAGTAACTCCCCCTATCGTGGTATATATATAAAAATACTTGTCAGCCGTGTTTGGGTAAAATAACGACCCAATTTTTAGACGTCGAATTTCGTTCAGTCCTGCTTTAAATATATAGGTCGCGCTATATTGAGGGAATACGCTTTTTAGTTATGTTTTGTGTAAAACATGTTCTGTTCGAGATTGCTGAGTGGGTCGTTCGATGTGCCACCAGCAAGATCAACGATGGTCATTAAACAATTTTATTACATCACGTCCACTCCGATAAATAATCTTACTTGGCATAGTAATTACTAGCTTTTCGAATATGTTTTACGATGTACATGATATGTCATACACACCGCTTCCGAATACAAATTAGATCATTGAGTCGTATAGTATCAAAAGTATAACAATCCACTTTTCGACTTTTAAACACGAAAAACGTTTTGTTGGCTTTTTGAGTTTTATTTACATTTTTTTCAATTTTACCAACATCCCAGCTAGAGACTCCAATTCGAGTATCGAGTACTCGATACTCGAGTATTCTCGGCCATTTTTCAAGTACTCGATACTCGAGTAATTTGAAAAATACTCGAGTAATACTCGTACTTTATAAATGAAAGTTTATTTCCGAATTTTATTTATTTTTAAACAGTGGACAGAAAAACTATTTAGCACTATTTAATTCAATGCTAACTTTTAAGCCGACGTCCACAGCAACAGAGAGAGTTTCTACTGCGGAAATAAAAAAAACAAAACTTTGAACCAAATTAAAATTTGAGACGTTAAATTCTCTATTACTTTTGATATATGTTTCATAAATTGAAATAAATTTATAAATTGAATAAAATAAGCTTATTTATTTATTTATCATCTATTTATGTACACAAATTTGAATTAATAATATATATTTTGGTACATCTGAAACTACTCGAGTATACTCGAGTACTCGAGTATTTTGAAATTTTACTACTCTATACTCGAGTAGTTGAGATGTCGAGTAATTGGAGTCTCTAATCCCAGCCCATAAGAGCCTGAAACTTAAATTTTGTATGAGCGGCCACATTGCAACATCACTTGGGATAACTCTGTGATTGGTCGAATGTACGATTAACCAAACCATTACTCATTTTTTTGTCGTTTGACTTTTTTACTTACTGCCCGGATGTAAGGCGACATCCGGGTCTTTGGCGACGAAGCCCATGGAAAAGTACAAAATTTGATTTTGAAACTCCATCATGCACCCTCAGTCGAAATTCTTCATTATACATACCTTTGTTTCCAAATTCGTGAAGCGTTCTGATTTTGACAACAACCATTTCTTTTACGTTTTTATATCACATGTACATGATATTTATAAATACAAATATTTTATTGCTAGCCATACACTATGACCAGAAGAATAATTTGACAGCATTAGGACAGTTTCGAAAAATATGGTATAGTTCTACGTTTGATACGACTCGCGAAAACAGTCATGTACAGATCTTGAATTCCAACCGCGTAACGTATTGAATAATAATTATTGAGTTGTTTATGTGATCTGCGGGTATTTAAAAACACATTCATACTTTCAATAGACATGCATTGAACGCCAATTCAAGCAATAGATACGCATGATTTATTATTCAAAAGAATTTTACGGTGGGCATTGAAAAATCCTCACTCAAAGAAATATAACACCAGCAAAAATAATTCAATTTGATTTTTAGTTGAATGCAAGACAAATAAAATAAACATTTTCACAATCGCGAGGACGTCATTGATCCTAACATAACTAATATATATAAAAAAAAATTGTACATACTTATTCCACATAAATTTTATTGGCTCAGGACCGGTTTCGCTCATGGCGAGGATTGTCAACTGAGTTGACAGTCGACTGTCGACTGAGCTATCGGTTGACAACGCTCACCATGATCCAATAAAATTGATGTGGAATAATACTAAAAATGTTTTAATATTTTTATTATAATGCCATTCCACCGCATATTGACAGTGAACACCTTAAAAGTGATAACTAATATAATTTATTATAGATTATCCCCAAAAGGGAAGACAGATGCATTTTCATGCACAATGCACAGGAAAAGTTTTATTAGAAACCAACCAGGATAACTGTGCTTGTTCCTTTAGCACAAAAATAACCATGCTTAAACAAGTTTCGCTAAAATGAACTACATACTTTGAATATGTCAATTGGAAGGAATTTAATTTTTTTAAATAAAGACCACTCAACAAAGCGAATTTGCTAATTACGAAATCACGAAGATAGTCTGGAGAGACACATTTTTTCGATGGGCGAGCTGATGAAAAATGGCACCACCCTTTTACTCCCAATTATAGGAATGAATAGGAAAATTAGGAAAAAAAAGTGATTTTTTTAGTCGGAGTCGTGTTTTTGGTCTATGTTGGAATTGGAGTCGGTGTCGAACTTTTTTTTTACCGACTCCACAGCCCTTGTTATGATACAATGATAAAAATCGTAATAAAATTTTAAATAACTTTTAAATAAACCAGGGCTGTGGAGTCGGAGTCGAAGTCGTGGAGTCGGAGTAGGCGCGGCGTTTTGGCCGGAGTAGTACTCGGAGTCGGAAATTTTCAAAAGTTTGAACTGTTTATTTTTGCATTTAATTTGTCAAATTTGGCTTTTGGCCGCATTGATAGGGTTGATATTCAATTGAATACACATAAATTGGAAAATTAGGGGAAAAAATGACGATATTAACCTTTTTTTAGTCGGAGTCGTGTTTTTGGTCAATGTCGGAGTTGGAGTCGTGGTCTTGGTAAATGCTGGAGTCGGAGTCGGACTTTTTGTCACCGACTCCACAGCACTGATAATAGTTATTTAAAATTATAGACAAAGTTACGGCCGAATTCACGAAAAGTATGAAGCCGCTAGATAAATTTTGAATAAATTGGTGGAACCTTTTATCTTATTATTCATTCCTTTTCAGATAAAATGTTGCCTAGCCGATGGATTTGGGTGGCAGGACTCGTATTCGCAGTGGCTACATGGCGGACGGCAGAGTCATGTTCTTGCATGGGCCAGCATCCTCAGACGCACTACTGCCGATCGGATTTCGGTAAGTTCAAATAACAAATTTTACGATTCAAATGCATCAATGGGAGCTGTAATGAAACTATGTTCATTACGTATACACTTTTTTTGCGTTAGATGCTTTCCGCGGAAAATCGCACAAAAAAGTTATGACTTAATATGGGACCAAAACTTGTACAAAGGCGTACGTGTCAAGGTCACATTGTAATAAACAGGTGAAACACTGGATTTTTAACGTACAGTATGTGAACGACGCTGTTAATTACCTTATTTCATTTGTACGTTTATATAGACCCAGTATCAATTTTAGAGGGCCCCTGACAAAAATGACATGCGGGAAATCATGTAATGTCGGGAATTGTCGAAACTCATAATAATTATATTTCGAGTTGATCAAGTGATAGTGTTTAACAAAGTGTGGTACGCGTACCCCTGGGGGACGGGAAGAGTTTGGCGGGGGTACGCGCTGCACCAGGATTTGGTGCTTGTAGTGAAGCAAGCATGTTTTTATAAAATGAATGCTTTTTATAATAAAGTTTTTATTTAAATTTAATTATGAATGTACACTATTTTTCGATTATTATTGTTTTGTTTATGTACTAAAAAGAGAAAATAGTAAAAAGTACATTCAATATGAAGGGGAGTACTCTATGTTTAGAAAAAATCGAAGGGGTACAAAGATGTCGAAAGTTTGGGAAACACTGGCATAGTAGAACAATTTCTGCGGATTTTTTTTCTCGATTGAAAGACATTGGTAGTGGACATAGTAATATAAAATATATATATTTTTTAAAATATTTTCTATATTTTTACAGTTATTGTTGCTACAGCGCGACGACTATTGAAATCAGATGTGCCCTATGAAAACCACTACAAACTTAAGATAAGAAAGGAATTCAAGGTAAATAAATATTCAACTTTATTATTTTTTTCATTTATAAAACAGTTTTATGTTATGAAGTTTCTTTAAAAGGCCTGAGAAAAAAAAAGAAATAATAATAAGCAAAAACAAAATATCTCAATTATACAGTTTTTGTAAGCCTATTTCACCCTTTTGCAAATGAAATAAATCCTTTTGCTTGTGAATTTTACACTTTTGCATATGAAATTCATCCTTTATAAAAATCGTATAAAAAAATAAAGAGGCCGAATTCAACAATATGTGCTTTTTATGTATCTAAGTTTAAACTTATTTGTCTGCTTCTTTTAATTGTACAGTTTTTTAAAAACACATATTGTTTACTTCGGTTTCTTTATTTTTTAATATGATTTTTAAAAAGGGTGAATTTCATTTGCAAAAGGATGAAATAGGCTTGCAAAAACTGTACAAGGATAGGGGTTGTACAGGACTAGTGGTTAACATATCACTCTTGATACGCCCTGAAATTACTTTTAATAGATAGTCAAGGTCCATTAATTATTTCTTCCCCACTAAAAAATGTTAATATCAATAGTTTTGATTTCAAATTAGGCTACACTTTATAATAAACAGCGGAAAACGAATTTATGTTATGCACACTCTACGAAAGATTGGTACCTATAACGAAAATATTATTTCAACACTGTAAAGCAATTTATTAACAATGCTTAAAATGAAAATTCATGCATGAGTATTTAAGTTATTCTTCCCTTCCCTATAATTTATTGTAGACAAATTTACATTTGCAAATTGTATTGATAACAATAACCAGACGGAATGCATTAACCTTTTTGTACTTCACGATTTTAAACATTATCAGAGTGAAAATATCTGTGACTTTCTGAAACGGGTATTTCCATTTACCAAGGCACTACCTTGACCGTTTTATTTCATACGATCTTTGAAGCTTGCAACCTTCAGGAGATAAAAACTGAATGCAATTAAAAAGCACTATCCAGCATGTACCAACATTGCAATAAAAATATTGTCTTCAACAATGTGGCACATGTCTGAGTGTCTTTATTACAATGTTTAATTCAACTACTAAGTGGTCAATATGTCTTATTTTATTACATAGATGGCACTAATTGATGTTATGTCTTTATTGTAATTTAAAAAAGAAAGCTCTTTAAGTCTAAATTATAGAATCTAGCAAACTTGAATGTGGTAAACGTTTCTCTTGTTATAGACATTGCTAATAATAATTTATTTGTGTCATTTTACTGTCCGAATTAAGTTTTATTCATAAGAGCAAATTTGCATCAAAAGATGGGTGATAAAATCAATATTATTTATTTTTATTCAAAAAAATCTTGCTTCTCCTGTTATTCCATAGGTATGTGAGTTTAATATTTTTTTCTTATTTTCAATAGATGTCAGAGAAAGCCAAAGTAGCTTTGAAAGCAGGCCGTATGATCACAGCAAAGGATGATGGACTATGTGGAGTGCCACTTCAACTCAATCAAACATATCTAATTACTGGTGTGTAAACTATTTTTTACAATTAATGAAAACTAATTAAGTCTATGTATTGATAGAACTGCTTGCAATAATAGCCGTTAGAGGCGGCCTAAATCAATTGTTGAGTAATGTATGATATTCGCTTGAGTAAATATTGCAATTTTTATCTTATGTTAAAAAGCAAATAAAAATGCTTTCCCCACAATAAAGCTATCAATTTCTGCACCATATTTTAGTTACGACACTGAATAAAAGAGTGTACAAATTGATACCGAATTGTGACTAGAAACAATTATGGTAAATAATGCACCATATCCGTGTTGTCTCAATTATGTTCCCACTTAAAATTATTTATACAATTCAATTGCTATGACATTTGACACTAAATTTCAAATTATAATGCTCACTTGTTTCGAATTCATATGTGATAAATTATTCATTGAATTATTAAACAATTATTGGTAATTTCTTTTTACCCACAATGCCCTTTGAATATAGAATCATGTGAATAGTTACAGTCATTATTGATTTAACCATTCTTTTTTATTATAACCATGAAGTAAGACATAACACCTAAAATTATATTATGTAATTAACTATAATTTGATTGAATATATTATATATCTGTACAACGCCATCTATGATTAATTTATTCAAACTTTTATAGCTTTTGATTGTTTTACTAAGATGGCAACAATAGGTAGCCATAAAGATAAATATTGGAATGCAAATATTTTTCAATTGTAAAGTGTGAAATACATCAACTGAAGTACATTTCATTCCAGGTCAAGTTATAAGTCTTCAAGCTCATGTCAATCTGTGTAACTATGTGAAGTTATGGCGGACTGTGACACCTCGTCAGCGCAAAGGGTTTCGAATGCTCTATAGACAAGGCTGTTCATGCAGGGTAAAAAGATTGATTATTTTCATAAATAGCTATATAGATAGGAGACAGTAAAAAAAAATATTTATCATTGAAATTTTTGTATTTATTTTCTATCAAGTAAATTATATATATTTTCTCTCTTAGATTGAGCCATGCAATCGATATGGGTGTGACAAAAAAAATAGAAAACATGTCTGCATGTTGGAAGATCACTTTAACCAAGACAACTGTCACTCTTCAAATGGAATATGCCTCATGAACAAAGACTACAGCTGTTCTTGGGCCAAGTAAGTTTAATTCAATATATAAGTGTATTATTCAACTATTTTTTAAATAAACTGCAATAATTTCATGTAATTTAGACTGAAATTCTTTATATTTACTAAACTTCAGAGCTTTTATAATATATTTAAAGCTTCATAAAATATTAGAGATGCATTACACCTAAATCTTTTTTGTGCGGTAGATGCGTCCCGTGGAAAATCGCACAAATAAAGCTATGACTTTTATGGGAACATATTGTAATAAACAGGTGAAACACTACAATAGTTGCTCAACCTCCCTTTTTTGAAGAGAGTTTGTTTAGAAAGAATAGGAGTTGAATAGAACTAGAAGAGGACTAGTGGTTAGCTAATCGCTCTCACTTAGTCCCATTTTAAAGATCGGGTGGGTATGGGAAGGAATTTTGGGTAGTATAGACATACGTCGTAAGATCAGAAATCAATAATTCAATTCAAAAACAAAAGTATCTAGACTGGGAATTGAATTCGAATGCCTCACAACTAAGGCCATCACCGTTGACACTCGACCACGGACTAGAGAAGATATAATCATTAAGAAAATTTATGCTTGACATCATTTTAATGAATATGTTTGTAATTTTTTTTACAGAGCTATAAACCTTTCTAAATGTTTACGGGAGTACCAGAAAAATATGCAACTATCTTCTATGTTAACTTATTGAAGAAAATAAGAAATAACAAATTTGGAAGAAACGAACAACTTAAAGGGGCAACTTTGTTTTAAATGTACAGTTGTTTTTAAAAGCCTATTTGAAATTGTAATTTTGATCGAAATGTTTGAATGAATGATAGTTAAATATCTTTTTTCTTGTGTAGCTAGCTATGTTATAAAAATCTGAATGGTCACGAAAAAAAATTTCATGTTTATATTTTTTGATGAATAATGAAAGTGTTAGGTTATAAAGTGTATTGTTAATTCTTATTTTTTAAGTGGTATTTACATTTTAATATTTATTTCATAGATAATATAAGTTCTATTTTGTATTTTAAATGTGAGTACCTGCGACTTTATTCCTTAAATATATTTGATTTGCAAGAACGTTTATAAAATATAATGATTCTATAACTTTTAATTTCAACTCTTTCTAAAGATGATGATTTTGATTTTTCATAAAATTTTACAATCAAATGTACTATCTCCCATTTACATTTAATATGATGTGGTTTGAAAACCGAATGAACTGACAGCATCTATGATACAAATATAAAACTAATTTTTGTTAATGACATAAAAGTCAGTAATTTTTCCATAATCTCAATAATAGAATTTTAAGCTTTATTTATTGTAATGTTATATACATATGTAATGATAAGTAGTATTATATTAGATTTTATACGTGTAAGTTGTTATATAAATTTCGAACCTGTTGAGTATTGTCTATGATGCTTGAGTAATGCCATTAAAACTGTAGATATGCTGTTTTATTATATTATGATTTTTCTTTAGTTATATCTTACTCGAACTCTAATACTATAACTATTCCAATAAAATTTTGAAAAAATTAATTATCCATTTCTATTTTTATTTTTCCTAATATAATATTTTCATTTAAAGAATCCTATTTAACCTTATCACCTTCTCATGAAAGCAATAATCCTACAAACTCATCGCATCAGAGAACACAAAGTTCCAACGATGAGATTTCTCCAGTTGTATTCATAAATTTTATGTATTTTGGCTCACCGATAAATAATCAGCATCTTCATTGGTCTGTGTTGACATTTCGTCAGATTTCCATGAAGATAATAAATGAAGACCGTCCACCTGAATACCGTCCGTTTTTTTTAAGTTTGTGGACAACTAATCCTAGAACATATGGTTGATCAGCTCATTTTACCCTTAGCACTCCTCAAATATAATTTTTTTCCTTGCAGAAACTCTTTAATAGATTAGAAAAATTGATGGATATCATAGGGTTTGCGTATTTCTTAGTATGGTAACACGAAATACTAAAAAAATATACCACGTTATGACATGTTACTAACTCTAACTAAGTCACACATCTAATAAATACCGTTTTTGAATCTATCTCAGCTAGTTTCCTGTAGCTAAAGATTTAAAAAAATATTAGTTTAATGCGAATGCAACCGATGAAAGTGTATATGTAGCTACAAGAGTTTTCATTATGATTTTAGACGATCTTTTGGATTCTGGGCACACAATTGTGGTCAATAATTAATTTTTTATACCCTTGTTATTAAAAATACAAAATTAATGTTATATACATTTTTACCAAACACATAACGACTATAACAATCTACCAGCTGCATATATACACAATGCTGGCACTGAATATCAACACAATTACTGTGAGCTTACCATATATTTTTTGAAAATTGCAAAACTGATGTTGTAATAACAGTGTAATTAAAAAAAGACTTACCATATCAGAGTAATTTGGGAAAAACGTCTGCTCAATCAGAGGGAAGTTTTCCTTTCCAAGTCTTCTTTGAAGTTGAAGCAGATGGGCAAACACCCATGGCTTATCCTGTAATAGAAGATGAGAAATATATATAAGAAAAGTATTTTTTTGATGTTAAAAGAAATTAAATGGAAAGCATTTTGTTGTTACCAGAATGTTTCATGTTGCAAGTTTTCCTATTAAATTATTATTTAATAAGCTACAATAAAACAAAAATAAAAAACTTGTGTATAAATCATTATAGATACTAACAGCGTTCATTAGACATTCAAAACCAATCGAATGCTAACTAAAATAGTAACGGGGAACGCACATAGAATACGCGTTGTTTCTCTATTGCCAATTTCCCCTGTAGCCAATGTGTTAATGGATGAATTGTGGAATTTTCTAAATGTTCTTGTGATTATTTTCTTAATATGCAATAAAAATGTTCCATATTAATTCAGACATTTTAGGATATTTTTGGAAATTTGAGGAAGAATTATCAATAATTAATTAAGTGAATGTGAGTAGTTTTTTCTCATTTATAGATAGATGCCTCTATATAAAAATCTAAATCTAGCTATTGAATAAAGAAAACATCTCTAGTAACTCTAGTAACATATGTATATAATGGTAATATTCATTTTATATTTTTTTTCTGTTACCTTGTTAATCAATAAAACTAATTGAAAGTGTCAACACTTTTATCCCAAGCTTTGATGATATTGATTGGTGAATAGTGTGCAAGCATTTGAAATCCTTTGTGGAATTAAAAGCAGTAAATTTTACAATTGCAGAAATCAGTCATTATTTCAGCACAAATTGCCGGAAAGCATGTGGCATACAATGCTCAGATCCGTAAAATGCAATGCAATGAGCAATATAAAAATAATTGATTATGACACTAATTTTATTTTATACACATTATGTATATAAAACCATAAAGAAAATCTTATATTTGAAGTGTATTTTTACTGAATTGTTTATTGCCACTTAATACTTATTTATGTTTATTCCCACTCAATAAAAACCCAAATAAGCTTTCACTTCGAGAAATACATAAAATCAGTTTGTCAAATTTAATAATTTATTATTACAATATAAAATTAAGATGTTAGAACAGAAAAGAAGATGTATAGTGTAGCTTTTCTACACCACTATATATAGATACGTAAATATATGCTTAAACAAAGTTCTGAAAATGGCGTAAGTCGAAATAGCTATCAACCATATGTATATCATATAATATCTGTAGAACTTAAATATGTACATTGCTGCGTCCTATGAGGGAGTTCTACCAAGTAAATGTCAATTTTATCATGTGCACCTTAAATATACAGTTGATAGAATTAATAAATTGAGGTTTTTATAGAGTTAATGTAGAAATATATTTTTCATCATATATTTTTGGGAAAAACAAACTTACTTGGAAATTGTAGATGGCGTTTAATGAATTGATTGATGGAACTCCGCCAAATTTAAGCCCCAACAGCAATGAGCGATGTTCCTCTCCAGCATCACGGAGGTTTTGACGTACCAGCACAAAGTCGGGTCTGAAAATATTCAATAAAAACACTTAAAATTAAAGATAGAATTTTATTTAAATGTTTATCAAATGAGTGAGTGGCTCCATTCAAAGATGAAGTTTTTAGTGACAAAACTCATGGAAAAGTAAAAATTGAAACGATTCAAATTTTATATTGGAATTCCACCAAGCACCTGCAGTCAAAATACTCGGCCACCACCATCGCGGGCGCCACCTTATCCGGTTTATTTAGTAAACGGGTAGCGAATAGAAAAATAAAAAATTCTTCAATCAACTGAGATGTTTTTAAAATTGTAGTTCTCTTGATTTAAAAAATTCGGTTCCATGACAAAACAGAACAAGACTTTTCAGAATATGAACCTAACCTAACCTAAATATTCTGAAAAGTCACGTTCTGTTTTGTCATATTCTGTTTTGTCCGGTTACCAATAAATTCAATGAATGTTTTTAAATGACGCTTTTTTAAGAAAATATTACAAAAAATATAAAATAACCAGGCTTTTTTTTAAAAAAAAAAGGTGCCGGAGCTCACTTCGTGTCAAGCTTTTTACTAAATAAAATAAAATTCAAATATCATTTAAATAAAAAAATATCTAATTGATTTTGAAATCTGTGAAAAAAGGTGACGGAACGCCGTTCCACCGCGTTAAATGGGAAAAAAGCCCTGAAAATAACTATATTATTTTTTTACTATAAAATATCAATTTTAGTCATGGCCACAAATTGTGGATAAATTTAATAATACTAAGAATTTAGGTATTTCTTTTTGATGTTTTTACCAACAAGTTCTTAATGTAATTAAAAGTAGAACGTGAAGAAAGCGTGCGTTGATAATTTTGTTTTTAAAGAAGTCTTCATCTAAAGACTATAAAAAGACCAAGGGGGATACCATAATTGATTTTTTTATTATTATTCAGAGAATCATAAACATGGAAAGAATTGTATCATTTTTATTTAGTTAATTTGCTATGGCTTAACATAAAATAGAACCGTAGAAGGATAAGGCAGGACTGAAGGTTAGCTAATCACTCTCGCTTCGACCCGTTGTAATGATTACATGATGGGTGGCAGCAAATTCAGATATTACAGACGCTGTCACATGCCTTCAAGAACGAATGCATAATCGATTGAAAAATCAATGCACAATGCAAGTGCCCGCACTGAAACTCGGACCCGTGACCACGACAACCGAAACCATCGACGTTGCAATTCAACTACGGAAGCGTCATCAAATTTCGGCAGGAAATTTTCATTCAGAAAGACTATTTTGTCGACAATGTCACACATACAAATGGTAATTCACTTTTTTTCATACGTGCAATTTATTTTGTAAACAATGTAGGTATTTATTTTATTATCTGAGTATGACCTATGACAGTATTGTCATTTTCAATAAGTTGTTTATGACATAACAACTTCACCTTTCCTATTTTTAAAACTTTCATACAAAACAAATATTTGACCTTAAATCGTATACAACGCACGTATTGGATTTATGTCGAGTTGGAGAGAAAAGAAAGAGAGTTATATTTAAGTTTTCAAACATTTTTATTATAGCCAGCGGAGAAGTAACTTTGCCGATAAACGTCAGAATATTTCCCGACTAACAAGGGAGCGGAGAGGCACCTAGGTGAGACACTTTATCATTGTCAATAAAGTGGGTAACAAATAGGGGTTTTTTCTTTCACCCCAGATACGGGTAAATAAGAGAAACCGTGTGTTGACTCTCCGCCGGCATTTCCACGTATCGCGCCGTGAATAAATATCGTTGATAATACGGAAAACAGCGCGAAATGTGACAACTGTACAACGTATGTTATTATAACTAATGGGAACGAGGATAACATATTACAGCCATTACTCGTTTTACAGTCGTTTACCTTTCGTTGACACAGCGTATGGAATTTTAAACGGGAATGTTTGTCAACCGATGGATTCAATCAAATACGTAGAAAATTGATAAATTTAATTACCATGGATACGATCAAATTTATCAGAAGTAATTTGTAATTTGTAAGATTAGATTTCCAATAATAGCTTTATTTTGATAATATATTTCTATAAAAGAATAGTAGGGCATTTTTTGTGCTTATTACACAGTAAATTTATTAAGATCAGGACCAGTATTACTCATCGCGAGCATTTTTCAATTGATAAGAAATACAACAATAAAGAATATAAAATTGAAAATAGCTTCGATTATTCCACGTATCAATAATCATAGTTAATTTATTTTTTTTACTAAAATGAACTTCCACAAAGCTACCGCGGAATCCGTCGAAAGTAAACTTATACAGTTACTAGTATTGCTACCCGGCGTCGCTCGGACTAAGCGACCAATAATTATTTAATGTTATATCATTCGACATAATTATATCACAAAATCTAACATCCAAAATAGAGTTAAAATAAAATCACAAACTTTATTTAATTTGATGACAATTAAAATGTCCAAATTCAAGGAAAAAATCTAATTTGCTGTCAAAGAAATGTCAAATAATACCTTCACGTAAATAATAAACATTATTATATTAATAAAAGCCGGGAAAAGTTTAGTAGAAGACTAATTTATTACATTTTGACTAAATGTCTTCGCCGATAAAAATTCAAACATATTTTCTTTCATATTCGTTTTTATGGCAACTTAATGACCAACAATGCAAAAGGGAATTACAGACCCACAGACATACATACGCCGTTTCGGTTTTATATATAAGATTTACACACTAACAACTTAAAAATAAATAACCGTATGTTTGTGGTTCTGATCAATTGAAAATGTTCGTGATGAGCGAAACCGGTTCTGATCTAAATAAATTGACTGTGGAATAAGTATACAAATTGCCTCATTATATTTTTAATATAATTACTTTCCAGCAAGTATTGCTAGCGATGTAATTCTGTGGCAAAAGATAAATCTACAAAACTTTTCATTCATCAAAATAAAACGAAATTATTCAAAGAATTAACACTTTTTCATATTTTTTCAAAATTAATCCAGAAATCGTGTAAACGTTTACAACGGTTTCATAAAAAATATATAATTAACAAAAACTCCTTACGATAAAATCGTTGGCGCGATTTACAAGCGTTTTAATTGAAAGTTGTAAAATATTCTTCGAGAGAAAATTTCAAAACATTTTTCCGACCCAGAATAAAATTATCAATCAAGCTACGGCTTATCTGAAATCTTACGCAATAATGTGATGCCTGACTTGTACTAATATACAGTTATGTATATCATAAAAACAATTTTTATTACAGGAAAAATTTTACGGGATTTTTTTTTGGAAAAGTAATTCAACCAGTTAGCACGCAACGTTGGTTTCAGATTAATTCATAGAAGCGATTCGACACGTTTTCCTGCCAATCGTGGCCTATCATGACATCTAATGACACTTTTTTGTATTTTGATTATCCTCCCTGTCATTTGATTTTGATCTAGAAACGTATCGTTATTTTTGACACTCCATTATGGGATATATGATCCGTTATTTAATAGAATTTTTTACCATCGATGGACTACAACTAGACTACTTTATGAGTGGAAAATACGAATAAATGAATAATGTGTTACGAACAGTCAGAAAACTTCAAATATACAGAAAATGAGTATTTGTTTTAGTATGGCAATGAAACTTACTCTTTTTTCTTTAATTAATTAGAATGTTTATTACGTAAGATGGATTTGTGATTGGAAAAAAGTATGTAGATTGTAAACATATTTGTAGATTAATTTATATTATTGTGAGTTTTTAAGAAAACTGCATATACAGTAGAACCTCGATTATCCGGTCCAGACTAATTGGGGATTAAGATAGTCCGGATAAGGACAAATCCGGATAATCGAAAAAATCATAATTGACAGGAAAAGACAAGTATATTCAGTATAAATCATTTTTATTTCTTTAGATTAATACATACACTATTTTTTTTGAAAAAAACAATTAGCGATTTCTGCTTAAAGCTAGCTTTTCTTTTCGATGCTGCCAAATCACGAATACTTTTAAGAAAAATAAGTTGTCTTGAATAGCACTCTTCTTGACTCTCATTAAACAATTGGTAAACTTCAAATTTTTTTTATATCTGAGATCGTTGACGTTCCGACACCATATTTATAATACAAAAAACGTCCCGATTCACCCCGTTTCAAAGCATCGATTATATCCAATTTGTCTTTTAATGAAACTATGACACGTTTTCTCTTCGTTGACATATCGGTAATATTAAAAATAAATATGAAAATCGTGATCAATTTTTCAAGAAACAAACGTTCAATGCGCTTCGAATTTGGACGATGACTAACCCATATTTTACACAGGACTTATTGTTAGAACAAATGCAACGATCAAAATATTAAGACTGCATTCCATCACGTACGTAAACAGTGATCAAGCTCACCTGAAACATCTTGTTACTTTGGTGCCATTTCTGAAGACAGCCATTGAAATATTTGCACCTTCAGCACTTGCAGTGATTGAGAGTTCCTGGAAAGAAAAATAAAATAATATAAATTGTGTGAAGATATAAAAAAATCATTCAATTTAGAAAACCTGTTGTATCTACCGTTGTTGGCAAATAATCAACCAAATAGTATGTGATAAATAATTCATATTGGATCAAAAAAAGGATAGTGATTTTATTTTTGTAATAAGTTTATGTCAACATTGACCGTTTTCTGGTCAAAGCTTCCATCGCAAAGAAAACTGAATAAATAAGCTGTGTAGTTTTCCAAAATAAATATTTCAATAAAATATTATATTTCGTATATTATCAAAGGCAGAACTATCCACTTTTCTACTTTTCAAGAAAAACTTTTTGCTGGCTTTTTGAGCTTGATTTATATTTTCAATTTTAAAACAGCCTATAAAAGCATGTAACTTAAAATAAATTTGTACGAGCGGCCACATTGCAACATCACTTATCATAATTTTGTGATTTGTAGAAAGAATGATTGACCGAATCATTATAGTTTTGTTTCCTCGTCGTTAAGTCGTGAACCGTTCTGATTTTGACACCAACCATTATTTTCTTTTACGTCTTTATACCACATGTACATGATTTTTATAGAAATACTAGTGTTCGAACCCGGCTTCGCTCGGACCAGTTTGGGGTTATGTTCACCTCGGTGCGTAAATTCAGACGGGCAAAGTTGAAACAACTTTTTTCAAAATTCAAAAGTCTAGGTCAATTAAAATGGAATTAAAATGAACATTTCAGACTGGCATTGACATTTCACAGCCCCTTTCATATATTGACAGCACCATTCTCGCCCGATAAAATGTCCAAATTCAAGGAAAAAATATAATTTGCTGTCAAAGAAATGTCAAATAATACCTTCACGTAAATAATAAACATTATTATATTAATTAAAGCCGGGAAAAGTTTAGTAGAAGACTAATTTATTACATTTTGACTAAATGTCTTCGAAGATAAAAATTCAAACATATTTTCTTTCATATTCGTTTTTATGGCAACTTAATGACCAACAATGCAAAAGGGAATTACAGACCCACAGACATACATACGCCGTTTCGGTTTTATATATGTACTATTCGATACTCGAGTAATTGGAGTCTCTACACACACATTGATAACGAAACAAATTTACCGTCGAAACTTTCGCGAGCGAAATCAATTCGTTTGTTTGAACTTGCAACAACAATGCAAAAGAGAATTACAGACATACATCCCCCGTTTCGGTTTTATATATAAGATTTTATTTCTAGCCATACACTATGACCAGAAGAATAATGTGACGGCATTAATTCAGTTTCGAAAAATATTGGATAGTTCTACTTTTGTTATTATACGACTCATATGATAAAACAATGAAATATTTTCATATCTTTATGTACAGTATGTACACTGGAATTATATAATAAATGATGTCCAGCTTGAATTATCGAAAAGGTCGAATGTTTATATGTATGTTGATAAAAACAAACAGTGAATTAACGTGTCCAAAAAAATACCACTCATATGTAAACATGCCAGTTGATTCAGTTCAACGTAACTTTCAGATGCTTTTTATTATTCAAAAGGCAACAAAAAAATATCGGACGAATGAGTAAAGTTTGCTTAATAATTTCCATAATTTTCCATAAATTTTTCGGAAAACTTCCGGTTTTGTAATTGAGTCATTAAATTGAACCTGTATAACCGGGGGTGGAATACAAAAAGTTTTTCCTAATGCTGTCGCGAAATTGGAGGACGCTAAAATAAATTGATTTTTCACCCAACAAAGGCACTCGCAGAGATATATATTTTACATTTTAACTAACAAAACTGATCATGAATTTGTTTTTGTTGAACTTACTTTCCTGGTTGAATTTTATTGAATAAATACATATTTACATGTCTTTGTATTTTATCTGTGGCTGTTATTTATTCATCTAACAAGTGATCTAACAAATTCAATTTAAAATTTAGATTTAAGGCATGGTTTTTCCGTCTTTCCTCCTCTTCTTCTTAATATGTATGCGAAATATCTGTTGTCTTTTTTTCGGCTCACACTTACGCTGTAACCATTTAAAAGTTTAAAAAAAAAGTACATACTAATATTTTAGAAGTTTTCTTAATTTTTATTTGTGTCAATCAATAAAACATATTTTTACAATCTATTGGTATTTACGGGGTTGGTGTTCAAAATCGATCGAACTAAAGAAAATGATAATTTATTGAAAAATTAATTAGAATGAGGACATTAAGAGGAAAATGGATTAAGTTGGGGAGAAGGAAGCCATCGGGATTGCTAAATAGAAAGATAAAGACTAAAGGTTAAATATGTACTATTTTATTAGTTAATGGCCCAGTAGTGTACTTAAGACACTGAAAAAGATTGCCGCTGAAATTTAGCGTGCTTTAAATTGTGTCACTGAAAGTGTTTTCTTCGCAAACTTTTACACATGACACATACCAACTAGGATCTCAAAATACCGGTATTTACGAACCCGAAGAAATAAAAATGCGGTTATTTTGGTTCATTTAATAGCAAGCTTTCAATTAGAGAGGTTACTCTCGGCAATCGGACTTATTTGCACGAACATTCGAGCAAGATCGACAGATTCCAGCGTTGATGAACCAGCCTTTTAAATATAATATTTGTCCATAAAGAAACTGTATATTTAAGGTATATTTTTATAAAAATCAGTCTCTAATGCCGATATGTTGAGTTTACTGGTATTGATTTGATCTTCCAATGTTGCAAACCATTTTTGTTATATCTGTGTAAATATTTTTAAAACAGGTATAAGTTGTAAAGTAAATTAAAGTATTTTTTTTTTATGTATATAAACGATATTATCTTTTAACTAGCTCGAATTCATCCATGCGCTCATATGCCTGACGGTATCTAAATGCGATGCCCTCGTCGTCTGTGCCAAAACTTTAAAAGGAAATATAAAAAGCCAACGATGTAAATTTACTGGGGACTCATTCTCGATGTAATATAATGTCGGTCTCTGTGGTCTAGTGGCAAGAGCTTTGCTCTAGCGATCAGGTGGGCCCGGGTTCAAGTTCCGGCAAGATCAAAGTTTTTCAATTGGGAAAGAGATCTTGGACATGGGTGTATGTAATTTTTCATTGAGTTGTTTTCGACTGGTTCATTATTTATCATAGAGTTTACCTCGTATAACTTTCACAATTAAAAGGATTTAGCCCATTGGCATTAGCTGTAATGCAATATAATATAATAGTGTCAAAAAATACTGATAAAATAATGAATAATAACTTTTTTTTTAGCCCAACTACTTAAAGACTTCATATTTATATTAATCTCCATACCTATATATATATATATGTAAATGGCTATGATTTACGATGAAAAACAAGCTCGTTACATTTTATGTGAATTTTTTACGAGACAAACATATACGCGATGTCATTAGCAAGTTATTTATAGTAAATCGATCGATTCTTTTAAGACATTGGAAGTAGAGACTCCAATTCGAGTATCGAATACTCGTCCATTTTTCAAGTACTCGATATTCGAGTATTTTGAAAATTACTAGAGTAATACTCGTAATTTATAAATGAACAATTATATCCAATTTTACTAAATTATTTAAAAAAAAAATATAATATTTAGCCGTTGCGTTTAACTGAGTCTTACGCGTTGATTTTACTGTCCGGTGATAATTTTTTAATGCACTATTTAATTCATTTTTAACTATATAATCGGCGTCCACAGGAACAGAGAGAGTTTTTTATACTGCGGGAATTACAAAAACCAAACATCGAACCAATTTAAAATTTGAAACGATTAATTTTTTAAATATATGTTTTATAAATTGAAATAATTGCGCGAATGAAATTAAACTAGCTTATTTATTTATTATATATCTATATCATCTTATTAAATACATAAATTTGATATACTTATGGATTTCGACTGAGTGTCCTTGATGGAATTTCTTTATCAAATTTGAGAAATATACGTTTTGTCGCTGACTACCCGGGTTTCGCCTTTCGGCATCTTCAGACATTTCAAGTGCACGGATGTACTTGAACTGACGCGTAGTAAACAGTTTGTATCGTTTATATAGAAAAATAGAAGAAGATCACTAAGTTAAATTGCTATTAAAATGTAAATTAGCAAAATTTTTATGTAAAAAAGTTTCAATGAATTAAGTGGGTTTGATATAATTATAGGAATTTTTGAAAATTTTAATGACTAGATAATAACATAGGAATATCTAAAATAAATCTAGGGTTTTATCCGACCTATTATTAATGAGTTGATTGATTTTAAGTCTTTGAATTAAAATTTAATGATAGTAAGTGATTGAATTATTAATAAATGACAATTATTTAAAAGGTAACAACAATGGGGAACTAGGTAGCTGAAGTTGCTCGTTCAAAATTGGCAAACTGTTAAGCAGAGCTCGATTAATTTCCAAGATTTCTTGGTAAAATAATTTAAATTCGCCCCTGTTAGTAGGTAACAAATCAGTTCCTGAGTCAGTAAGTGCTTGAATTATTAATAAATGACAATTATTTAAAAGGGTACAACAATGGTGAACAAGCTCACTCGGCACTCGAGTATTTTTAAATTTTACTACTCGATACTCGAGTAGTTGAGATGTCAACTAATTGGAAGTAGTATTTTCTTCGCAATTAAGCTGCATTGCATTTCCACAGTCTTGTATGTGGTGTGAATGAAATTATCGATTCGTCGTATGAACTTTGACCCGCTTGTTTGCGAGTCTACATTCACCCCTCGTCTCTTCGGCCCGATCGTGTTTTGGCTTTTGTCCAGAGTTAGTTGGGAACTCAAATAAGAGCGTAGAGAAACGTGTTTCGCTTTGATAAATAAACGCCATCTTTTCGCAAAAGATTGTCGGCCTGACATAATTCCGTTTTTGTAAGGATTCTGCGTAGGCACATAAAATTCGAACCGATATTACAATTCAAACATTTATCCGATACATTTTTATGCTTTTACGATTTTTCGTTTGCTGTCGTTCTTTTTATTTTTATTTTGGATGACTTTCACAAAAATATTGGGTAACTTTGTCAAACAATGAAACGATATAATATTTTCTTTTATTATTTAGAACCGTGCTAATACTCCTGACCTACTCAAGACCATAAACGTATCCATTACCAATTTTAACGTACTGTTACACAACTTATCAACATATTTACCAAATTCATGATGACCTTAGCCAGGTCTACGAAACAACTCTACATCCCTTCTCACAGTGATAAGAGCAATCAATTGATTTAATTTAAACGTAGATAACAAAAGCGATAATCTCCGCTTTACCAAAATTACTTTTCCTTTTCCTTTGACAAAGTTCCCACTGTTCTTATCAACACATGTGGCCTTACTAGATGACTATAAGATCCCATACAAACTAAGATCCTACGTTATTCTTCCGTAAACCGATTGTAAGTTATTATTGTCATTATTGTAAACTGAATATGTACAAATATAAACCAAACATTATAACAATAAAGTAATTTTATTGTATAAGTGTCTAACCGTCCGTGTCCTTCCAATATCATAGAAAAATACCTGACGGTTGTGTATAATCCTTGACTATCCTCCAGATAGCTCTTATTCCAGTTAGAAACTCATTTGACTCGACATCTCAAGTCAACGCAGCCCTCTGAAAGTAAGATCATACACGTTCTCATCATACGTATATAACCTTTGATAATAAGAGGACGTAACAGTACGTGGCCGAAAGCAACGCCAAACAATTTTTGCTTAGTACAAATATTTTAGTCGATAATGCTCGCTATGAGCGAAACCGGTCCTGACCTAATAAATTTTATGTTAAAATAAGTAGTAAAAATGTTTTATTATTTTTATTGTAATGGCATTCCACCAAGAATTGACAGTGAACACCTTAAAAGTAATTTTTGTTTATTCAAATTTGTTCATCTTGTTGGTCAGCCGCCAGTCACCAGGGCTATTTTGCTGACCAATTCAATGCCGAGAGAATTAGATATTTTTAGCAATGGAAATATATGTTTTTTTAGAAATTGTATCTTTTATAATTTATATTACTCTCTCTAGTCATGTAGTTATTGTCATTTTTGCTATTCGTACTATTTTAATTGCGTTTGTCAAATGTGTGGCGCATTGCACCGATTGCAATATCATGCATTGTAATTGTAAGATAATCGCTCTTGCTACGTCCCGTTTTAAGAATAAGATGAGTGTGAGAAGGAAGTCAGACTGCACAGACATCATGATGACCTTCGCAGTCGACGCTGATTTTTACAAGGCAGTAAAACATGTTGATATTTATTTTGCTTGTTTATAATCGAAACTGATCATTACTGATATTTGGCCCGCCAAATATCAGTAATGTTTAATTTGTCCCACCAATAGATTTATGTTGGGCATTGATGATATAGAGAATAGAGCAGTGGTTCTCATGTGCTGCCACCAGAGGATTTGGCTGCGGCTACCAACAGCTTCATAATAAATATTGATATTTAAAAAAAATGTGGTTTTTCAAGTTCATTTGTCAACAATGACTTTGACATGAAATATTTCGTACACAATTAATACCATTCGTAAATTGTCAAAAATGTTTAGGTCCATTTTACAAGACTTAAACACAACAGACTCAAAACAAAAATTTGATTTGACCATCAGAAATTTCCGTAAGACCGCTTATATTAACGATGCGGCCACATTACAATTTTACTTGAGAACTACTGGTATAGAGCATTGGAAATGGGTACTAAGAATGTTTGTAAATATATGTATATATTTTTTTTAAATAAAGCGACTTTTTTAACTCGAGGAAATTTTGGTAATATATGATGGGTTATTTTATCAAAGAGAGCACAAAATAACTCGAAGCAGGTAAATAAATAACAAACTCAGATTAGCACTCAAAAGACTGAAACTGTATTATTTATATTCTACGTTAATAAAATGCATAATGGCGTATCGTTGCTTTTAGAGGAACTCAGTAAACAGTTTTATTACGACATCAAAATACTAAACCTTTTATCTATGAATTCGTTCGTAAATAAATTTCCATATATTCTTTTATATTCTTTTATATTGTAATTAGTTCCAGAATGCTGATTTTTTACATATACGTCAACTTGTGACTGAAGAAGATTAATATAATATCATACAGTACCTTAAGCTTTTTTGTGCGGTAGATTCGTTCCGCGGAAAATCCCACAAAAAAGCTATAACATAACATTTACAAGGATGCACGTGTCAAGGTACATTGTAATAAACATGCGAAACACTGGATTTTGCACGAACAGTATCTGAAAAACGTCCTGTTAATTATGTCACTATATATTTTGTATGTTTATATAGTCCCAAAAATATAAAAAATAAATAAAAAAAAAAACCGCATAACTTTGAAATCGCCCAAAACGAGATTTGAGTGTATATAACAAATTTCTACATAATTATTCGATTTATATCGTAGGTAAGTAAAAAAGCTGTTAAAAATTGAATGATCGGGTGGTGCTCTATAAATACATATTTCTTAAGAAAATCTTTATATCGATCTCTGCCGATATATTTAAAAAATATCCCCTGAATTTACTTACATTCATTGAGAACTTGTCTATCAAAAGTCGTTTTTATTTATATTAATGTTTGGCGGTTCTATATTTTATGACAGAAAGCAATTTATATCGATAATTCCTTATTTAATTAAATATCGGCAACATAAACACTCAAAAAATGATTTTTGAGAGTGCAAGCTTTTATCAGGCAATATCCTGTTATTGGGGGAAGAAAAAAACATGTTTTTATGAACAGGTACTAGGGCTACGCCAAAATTTTTGGGGAAAATGATAAAATGATGATATATTTCATTAATTAGAAGCACATACCTTAAACTCAGCCTGTTCAACACGAATATCCCAGTCATGATGCAGCCGCTTTCCTCGGAAGTACTTGGACCAGTCAGTATGCTGGTCATCCACCACGAGCAGCGTCACACATCGATCCTTATTAAATGAGGGTCGGACGTTAGCAGCCGCTGATGTCACAGTGCCTGTTGGAATAATAACCAAGGATTTGTTTTACTTTTGACAAAATATTGTGTGGCTCATTTATTAGCTTAAATTATTACATGTCTCTGGATTCAAATTGAAGACATGGATTCATGCTATTTAAAGCAGATTAAGATAGAATGGGAATCTTTAAATTTTTTTATAAAAAATCATTTGAAATAAAATTGACAAAACTGGTTGACTGTTTTCGATTGGCAATTGACTGAATCCACGGCTAAATAATTTATTTACTTAAGCTGAAGCTACGATTTAACCTTTTACACTGCTTAATATATATATTTTTTTAAATATTTAAATAAAAAAAATATTTGGTATTACAGCTTACGCCAATGCGCCAAATATTCTTAGTTGTGAAAGTCATACGAGATTAACTCGATGATAAGTAATGAATCAGTTGTGCACAAAATCAACGATAAATAACATACACCCAGACCAAGATCTCTCTTTTTTTTTCAATTGAAAAAATCTGACCTTGCCGGGAATTGAACCCGGGTCTCCAGATCGATAGGACAAAGCTCTTGCCACTAGACCACAGGGACCGACATTATTATTTTGCTTCCAGCAACTCCTCAATGGATTTGAGAATTTTTTTGCGTATTTATTAGCATGGTACAACGAAATACCGAAAAACATACCACATTAAGACATGTTAAAAACTTTAACGAAGGCACACAATCCACAACTGGTTTTGAAATATGGATAATTAAATTTAAACAATTTTCCAACCAAGTTTTACAATGTCGAACTAGATTCGACATAAGTTGAAGGAGTTAAACCGATTTATAATACCAGACCAAAGAACTAATCCATTATGCAAAAAAGAAAGTAACGAAATTTGAGTGGCTTAAAGTATCGCGTGTTCCTAACTATTTTCCTAAGCCAAATGATGAAATTATACATGATCTGCATGGAAAATAATCATTATAGATATGGTAATAAACACGCCGTTGTATTAATATAATTATGCCAACGTCTTACCAATCAAATTGGCACCCTGGTCTCTCGCAGCCCCTGTGAGTGACTGAACACGCTGCAACAGGGATTCCCGGCTTTTAGCAGGGCTGCTCGGTGCCGAAGTCCCTCTTGGGGGGCCTCGCAGATTGAGCGAGAGTTCACCGCCGGCGCTGGGCGCGGGGGGTGGTCCTCCTGGGGCTGCCGTCGTGCTGGTTGGGCCCCCGGATGTGCCGGGAGCAGCTAATTTGATCACAAAAATGCGTTAGCACAATTATTTCACATAATGTGTTGCATGCTGAAAATGAAAACTATACAGTACAGCTATAAACCAAAATATTCATTAGAACTTTTTTACCATGTCCGATGCCAGCGTGGAGCATTTGTACTCCTCACGGAGTTTACTCAATATATGTTTTTTCTACGAAAACTGATGGTTACTCAGTTGCTTGACCTCTCTTTTTCGAAGAGAGTAGGGATTGAATGGATACGAGAAATATGATAGGACTAGTGTCAGCTAATCGCTCACGCTACGCAACGATTTTTTGGCTCTGAAGCGTTGGAAAGGATTTTTAACAATACAAAACCCCATTGCATTTGAAGAGAAACGATAAATCGACTGACAAAATGTGCTCGTAGAGGGACTCGAGCTCGGTCTGTCTGTCTCGGAAACCAACGACGTTGACCACTGCGCCATAGACCAGGAAATTATTATAAATAGGTACAGTGGAACCCCGATCTTACGTTCTCGCATTATACGTTTTCCCGCGTCGTGCGTTCATTTCCTATATTCCCGGCATTTAGTTCATATATAAAACTTTCCCGCATTCATCGTTTCCTGCATAATTCGTTTGTTTTATACGGTCCCTTGAAAATCGTAGAATCGTGGTTTCACTGTTTTGCGTTTAATAAGAAGATAAATAATTTATTTGTTTCCATGTTGTTTTTATGTGTATGAAGAACGGCCGAGGAGAAAAACAAATAAAACATTTAAAAAATGTTGTTTGGTATTGCCAGGGGCCAGAATAAATAGTTTTCGATTCCTAATTCAGCTTCAAACTTTTCATTACTACAACTACGGACCGAAACAGTATTCAATCCCGAGTGATGAGAAGAAAAACTAAACACATTTACTTAAGTTCGATCTTAAAAGCCAATAAAACAGTTGAGGTGCCCAATGAATAGTTTCGGCACATTTGTGCCCCTGAGTGCTTAAATAGTTTGCGTTTCCGAATCGAATTATCTATACAACATTATAGGTAAGCGGTGAGTGTGGCTATGCGTAGAACCTTATTCTGCTATTGTTTTGTGTGTTTAGTTTGAGGTGTATATATATTGGATTTATTAGCATTATTTCAGGCAAACGTTGGGAAAACCGAATATTGTGCCGTTTAGGATAGATAGTATACATATTAAAGTGAATTTCAAATACACATTCTTTTCATATAAAGCTGTTTTATAATTAATATAAAATTTAAAATAACTTTGATTATTCCACGTATTGTGTTTACTAATTGTGACACGTGCGTCGCCTCTTTCAGAGGCATCTTCGGACTTACATCGTTACAAAGTTTGCTTAAGTTTACTAACACAACTTAAAGATTTTATTTTTTATTTTATATTAAAATGAACTTCCACAAAGTATTGTTTTATTATAATTGTTGTTGTTTACTATATGTATATATATTTTTTTACCATGTCTGCTCCCAACTTGGAGCATATGGTCTCCTCACGGAGTTTAGTTTAACATTCTTTTCTTTTCTACGAAAACTCCTTGTTGCTCAGTTGCTCAACCTCTCTTTTTCAATGATAGTCGGGATTGAAAGGATACAAGGACTAGGAAAGGACTTGTCGTTAGCTAATCGCTCTCGCTACTTGCCTCGTTTTTTTGACATCGGAAAGTTGGGAAGGGATTTTTAACAACACAAAAACTCATTGCCTTCGAACAGAATTGTTTTATCGACTGAAAAAAACTGTACGTACCGGGAATCGGAAGCCAACGACGTTGACCACTCCACCACAAAAATTGATAAAACCCGGCTGGTTGTGTAACTATGTGTGAAACGTTTTAATTATGGGTACATGCAACCTCAAACCAGTAACGATTATCAACTTCTGTTTTATGAAACATTTTAAACTACTTCCAAATCCACTTTATTTCGTTAGAGTGATTAACGATTGTAATGTTACGTATTCGCTTCAAGTTGCGTTATATATTTCAATCAATGCTAAATAAAAAAATAAACAAAATTGTCTTGAAAATACGTATTTTTTTAAAATGAAAAAAACTGTAAGTTAATAATACCTGCGTGACAGATAAAGCTTGAAGTTTTTAATTTAATTTTTTATTTTAATTGTATTTGAAAAAAAGAACACGCCACGGCTTGCAACGAAAAAGTGTAATAACCTTTTTAATATTTTTTATATGTAATAGATTTTTTCCTAGTCGCTTTATCGATTCCGTTCAAAACAATGAATGTTTTTGAGGAGCGCCTATAAGCGGAGCGTAGCGAGAGCAATCAGCTAGTCCTTAGACTATTTCAATCACTAAACTCTTCGAAAAAGAACGGTTGAAAAACTGAGTAACAAGCAGTTTTCGTATAAAAACAAATGTAGATGTGTCGAAGTGCTTGATGGAATTTAAATATCAAATTTGAATCTTTTGAATTTTCACAGTAAACGGCCAGTTCAAGCTCATTCGTACACGTGAAATGTCTGAAGATGCCGAACGACGAAACCCGGGTCGTTAGTGTCAAAAATCATGAAAATAAACAAAATTCAAAACGATTCATTTTAGTAGTTTTTAAAAATATTGAAAGTTTGCATTGTTATTTATATTAATATAATCGTCAAGTATAAACGAGAAACAGTGGAGAAATCCTGAATTGTATACAAATAAGTAATTTGCTGAATCTGTAATAAAAAGGTTTATATTATACCTGAGGATTGAGATGAGACGGACGACTGACGCTGTGTGGGCTGACTTGTAGTGGTCGGCGGAGGCTTCTGCCCAATGTAAGGGTCTACTTCTCCCTCTTCGCATTCTGAGGATAAATCCCCAGAACTGAACCTTGGAAAAAAAACATTTTAAAAAATTGTCACACTAAGCAGTATAAGTTATTTTAATCAGAGGTATCGAATAATACGGTTGATAACTTATAACTTGTTAAATTATTAATTATCAGCCTTCAATTTGCTTAGCGAGTCCCAACTTATGGTTATAAACTACTAGCCGATACCCAGCAAGCGTTGCAATGCCATTCAAAAAAAGAAAGTGTTTATGTTTTAATGTTTTATTAAATTGCTAAGATGTCGTAGAATCATAAAGCTACGAAAGCGTAGAGCATCTATTTGCTAACGTATCGAATAAAATAATTTGATTCGCTTAAATAAAATTATGTATCGAAGTTTTGACATAACAATGCAAAAACCTGTACTCAAAGTGTAATAAAGTATAATAATGGTAAGTTATTATTATTTTTTATTGTATCAGAGTATTAAGTAAAAGGCAAAAATCCGCTTAAAAGTTGGTTATTGTAACGAGATTAAGTTCTACTTAATCAGATTAAAAAAATTAATATGATCGTGTAAATATGTGTGTAAAAGTAACGAAATATAATAAATGAGAGTGTATATATAATATTATTATATAAATAAATGTGTCATTGGAAGTGAGTAATGGATAAACAACTTTAGTTTGCGAGAAAGCTTCAGTTTAGTTTCCCTTTTATTCGGTAAGTAAAACTCCCTACATATACCTTGTTAAGCTCTTATTATATTATGTTCTAATCTATCTGTCATCAAAATAATGTTTGGAAAATTTACTGAAGTAAAATGATAATTAAACATATTTAATATTATTTATATTCCGTAGAAGCAGACTATCTCGTTCACCTCACTCGTGAAGTCGTCCCAATCTCGTTCGAGTTCTAATTAATCTATGATATGATTCTCTCAACTAAATACTGCTAAAATCTTATCTATTTTGTACTTGTTAAATTAACCATCTAAAAAATATTTAATCTATCTTACATTAATAATAAATAATTGTTTTATTGGTAGATTAATGGCAAAGACACCACCTTCTGTTGCGCTTTGTTAAATAAAATGCTTGGGTTTTGAATTCGATGAATGTATATTGAAACAAAAAATGAAAAACATTTTTATGAATTAGTTTTAAAACGAAATATTTCGGTAGTTAAAAGATAATATGCTACATATTTTTCAATGCTATTCGATTTTGGTAAAAATGTTTTTTAGTAGTAAGATAGTTTTTGATGAAATTTCTAACACAAAGTGATCTTCCACCGAATGTTTTTATCTGTTTTAACAAAAAGTAACTTCTTAAAACAATTGCAGATTTTTAAGTATCCAGGATAAATTTATTACTTTTTTATTCAATAAACTTATATTCATAAAAAAGCTCGCAATTTACACTTAAAGTGTGTACAAAAATATTGTAAAAACACTTTATTTTCATTTTACAAATACCAGATGAAAATCACCCAGTAATTGAAAATATATCAATACAGTCAATATTAGTTTTTCATTAGGCTTTTCTGATAAGATGTAAATAAAATCCTTCGCTTCATTGCTAATCCAATCTCAGTTTGTATATTATGTATTTATCTAAGAGATTAAAAATGGAGCAATTATTATTGGACGGTTTGAGGTTGTTCCGAATTATGTATATCTTTGGTTTTGTATTTTTAACCGAAAGTATTTATTTTTGTCTCACAACAAAGATAAGATTTTCTATAAAACATTTTTTTTTAAGTTTTCCAAGATGATAGTTAAGCTGACACGGGTTGTTTGTTTTGCTTGCAAAGTTTAAGAAGTGATTTATTAAATTAATCCGGTTATAAACAAGCAAACAGAGGTTTAGTGGTTTTAGTGGCCTGTAAAGTGTGGTTTTTGGTTTCGAAGGCAATAAACACGCATTAAAGTACACAAGAATTTTACCCGACGTTTAGAACAAACCTATACAAAGAAAAAGGATCAAAAAACTTATATTTTGAGTTTTTATGACAATTTTATTTTACTTGGCTGATAAAAAACTTTATTTACTGGTGAAACAGTTTTTTTTTAAAGAATTTAATATCGTTTACGTACATATATATCATTTTACAAAATTATCCCTTGATTAGAAAATGAGTGTCTGAAGGGATTATCGAAAAAAATCGCAATTCTAGTAAATGAGACATTCATTCAATATACATATTTATGTTAGTGCTTAACGGTGGATATGAAACCTTGACTAGAAGACTTAAGCTTCGACCAACTCCTCGCGGGGCTTTATCTCAAAATATGTTTTTTTCTATGCGCTGCTTGTTACTCAGTTGCTCAATCACTCTTTTTTGAAGTGAATAAGGATTGATTGAGATTTTTAGCAACAAAGACGAGACTCGAGCTCGTGAGGTCCGTCACGGAAGCCAACGAATGTTGCAACCATTGTACTACAGTCCCGGAAATTGATTATGGACCTAATGATATATTGATGGATAACGTGTTAAGTAGGGTAAATTATTTCTATCAATCAAACTACAACTATTGCACATATGATATATCCATTAAATCACTACACTACACATCACCGGGTGTGTTTTTGGGACCGTAAAGGAAAAGGCAAAATATCCCATTCAAAAATAAGAATAAAGTATTTATCAACTAACGTATGCATCTGTAAAATGTATACCTTCCCTGCACACTATTTGTACACCACTGGCATTTAATGATAGCTAATTATCGGCAATAATGAAAAAATGCATTGTTAAACTCTACCTTTCGCCCGGATATGACAAAAGCGCCATACAAATCATCTAACAAAGCATGCACATACCTTCGTTTCAGGTAATTGACATTGGTGGTGAAGGAGTTCCTGAAGCTGGAGAACGACAGTGTGGTGGCGGGGGCGGGCTGCGGCCCACAGATGCCGGGACACCCCGACCGGTCTATCTTGGCAGCCGCCTACGTGACAGAAAAACACACCATGAATAGTATAGCAAACATAAAATATAAAAGCGTGAAACATATTTTTTTCATGCATAAATTTGGCACTATTAATCAACTGAGATTGAGACAGTAACAAACATTGTAAAGATATCCAATGAACAAAAAAAACCATAAACAACTGACAAAAAGAAATAATCATTTAGAGCAGTGAAGGTTGAACAACCTTTTTAACAATCGGACCGGTGAAAATTGGAAAACTATTTCTCCGATCGACATCAAACAGATACATATATGATTGAGTTGACATTTACTTGGTAGAACTCCATTATAATACTGTGAACAGAACTATTAGTTCTGACGGTGGCGTATGCCGAAATAGCTATCAAAAAATATAGAAAATATAGAAAATATTTTTTGTAGAATTAAAATTCATTATTATTTTTGTCACCGTATACAAAGACATATATTTACAAACGGTCGACTTACGACTATACGGTCTTAAGACGGAGGATATATCAATGAATAAATATTTTTTTCTTATGTCACGTAATTGGACGTATTGTAACTTATTTTTTTATTAGTATGAAATTCGTCCCATGACCATTTTGACTCCGTCCAAGGTGGCGAAACGTGACCTGTTGCAAGATTATATAAATTCAAATATTAAACTGAAACTTCAAGTCCACAATATATATAATTTTGTTTATTACAGCTTATAAAATAAAAATGAATTGCTAGTTGACCAGAGGTTGAAGATCACTGATATAGCGAGTACTAAGAATAATAAATTATATACATATATTTACAAATCCTTTCTTACCTTTTTTTGTTTAATATTGTAATTCATAATAATACCAAAATGTGATTTTAATGCGGATGAAATAGGACACCATAGCAAAAAAAATATTTTAACAAAAACATATATTACATAATAAATAAAGCAATTTTATAAGCCCCTAATAGTCCCTTTATACCTTCATAAAATGTAGGAATAATTGCTATTTATCGCCGTTTTTTTTTGTGTGAGCATAGCTTTTATTAGTCTTCCGGGAAAAATTTCAATGTGGTTTGGTGGTTTGGGATCTTATAACATATTTTAAGCCGTTTTTTTCCCTTATCAAAGTATGTTCTTCTATTAAATATTTTTTTAATAATAATTTTCATTAGTATTTATATATTGGTATTTAAAATAATTGTCTGTGAAGATATCATAAAATGAACAACGTTTTAACTATTACGTTAGGTTGACTTGAAATGACACGGTGAAAAAATGCCAGTGTATTTTAGTCCTTCAAAAATTATAAGATATATGTTTGATAGCAATTTCGGCTTACGCCATCGTGAGAACTATTCTGACTAGTTCTGACGATGACGTAAACCAAATTATTTATCAAACATAAACCTTATAATTTTTGCAGAACTATACGACATTGATATTTTTTTTCTCCGTGTTATAATGGAGTTCTACTAAGTAAGTGCCAATTTAATCAATAAAAAGACTTAAAATGCATAAAAATATATAACCATACCGATAAGTGTTGCTGAAAAATAAAAATAACGTCATAAATGCGTTAAAACTGTTTTTAGGCCTGTAGTAAATATTTTTTAATTAAATGAAAGCCTCATAACGAATTTATATCGAGTGTCATATTATCGAAAATATTAAAGTGATATTTCTAAAGGTGAGCACGAAAAGCTGAATTCACCGCCTCATAACGAAATTAAAATAAGAGAACATCTAACGATTCCGACAACTGACTAACATTACAAATTTGCGTGAATGAAATTAATATTCGAAAATTCAAGCGCAGCCTTGTAATTTCCATTCCAAATAATTATATTTGGAATCAGGATGTGTTTGTTGGTGGTTTCATATAAGCTGTATACATTATATTCATAACAAATACCTAACAAGAACTCAAGATTATTGTAAGTGACGTTTATAATATTGAAAGCATAAATAAGTAATTGAAACTTCTGCAGGATATGTATAATAATTACTTAAAAACAGTTTCCTAGACTGTCGATAACGTTTAATTCAATTAAGGGTTTGCTAATGATACTTTTCATTTTTAATTAAGGCATCAACTCTTGACTAGAATTGAATGAATTACTGCTAATTAATAGAATAAAGTATAGCGTTAGTTATTTATAAAACAAAGAAAAACATTATTAAATTGTAAAATATAGCACTCATTCAGCGTACGAAATAAAAAAATGGTCTATATTAATTGTGTGAAAATCTTAATGTTTCCTACACCATAATAATATATATGACGCCCAGTATCAAACACGGCCAGTTTCACTTTATTTTTCAGGAGAGCCGAAATTCTGTTTGACTACCTTTTGAAGATTTTTTTTGACTTTTTTTAATCTTTTCAGTTGCTTATACTGTAAATAATAATACTGATAAAATAAAATTTACGTTTAAACGTCTGGTTTCTTCAAAAAATCAGTTTAAATATATGACTTGACTTTATTTTTTTGACTCTCCACGGCTCTTTTCTATTGTGATGGATTTCTTGGTCGTTTTATTGCTCTATCAGGAGTAATTTCCGCAATATTTTGCTCCATTTTACTACAAATTAACTTTAATAACAACGAATCTCTCCCATTCAGTCAGCTGATTCAAATACTTCAATCTGTTCTCGCTTCTCTACGAATTGGCCGGTTTGGTGATAAAATGCCGTTGACTTGGTCGCTTTTGATAGTAAATCATTATTGAAAGTTGATTTTCGTACACTTAGAGTACGATTTTTAAACTAAAATATATGTATTGTTTTTATAAAAATTCCCTACCGGAATCAATAAAAAAGTGTACTTCGACTAAAAATTACAGGCCGTGTTTGATACTGGACGCCTCATATAATGATATCCCTGACCATACTCAACAATTCTTTATAGGGTTAATACCGTGAGTTCTTTTTTAATTGCTCATTTCGTAGATGTGTCCGTGTGATATGGTTAGTGAAACAAAACGAATAGAAGCAATTTCCTTTAACGTTTTTTTCTAACTGTTGAGCTATAAGTTGGTCGTGTGTTTGGTATTTTGTAAGCGATATAAAGAGCATGTTAATTATTATCAAAAATGTAAGCCCACGCAATGTCATAAACTCTAATTGTATAACTGATGAATTTTGATTCGAATGTTTCCTTGTTGTTAAACATACCAGAATACGTTAATTTAACATAAATTTTACAACGTATTCCTCAGAGACCTTACCGTGGCATACTATTGAGAAATTAAATAAACTACCTATTATAAATTAAACATATATTACCATTGCCTTCCTGGTGGGTAAGACAGTTTACCACTACTGCCACTTTATCTTAAATATATATCTTAATATTAATGATACAATGTGTGAACTATTGATATTCTTAAATCATTGTTTATTACACCGTTTGCAGTATAATATGATTTTTATAGACAAATTTTGTCGCAGATAAATGAAAAAGAAAATTAGTCGGACTATAATTCACCAAAAACCATTTATATTGTCGCTACAAATTGCCAGGATTCAAACTTCACTGCCCATACGCGATAAGATAACGTTATCTTATCTAAAACGCACCTCGTTCAAACGTTCGTTTCAAATCAAAACGATGCTTTTTACATTAAAATACGTAGATAAGCGCTCACGCTTACATTTTTGATTACGCCAGTGACTTAAAATTTGAAATAAAGCCATAACACTGGGGTATTTTTTAGACCCCCCTTTGGATCACAAGTTATTTTTCAGGGACCGTATTTCGAATGATAAAATAACAGTATATTGTTTGTATTGATTATCATAATATTATTAATCGTCTTCATTATTGGCGGCAGTTGCCTATCCGCATAAAAAAACTTGAGACAATGCTATTGTTGTTAGGCCTGCCTTAGATGTTTATTGGAAGCGGATTGAAAACACACAAAATGTTCAAAGCATGTTATTTTAAAAAAATGTTAAAAAGAATCGCAACATGAAATTTTTGCGTCAAAGATTGAACATTTCTTGTATTCAAAATTAATGAGGCGACATCAAAAGATAAATGTCTTGATTGATAAACGGGTATTTTTGAGCGTGATATTGTTTTTTTTTTAAATAAAAGCCAAACGTTTAAGCTTTACATTTATGAAAATGATATATATAAAATTAGTCAAAATGTTAAAGTTATCTTCATTTTGATTCATTCAATATCAAGTATTATATATTTTATATTAAATGTTACGTAATTCGCACTGAGTAAAAAAAATAGTTAGGTACAGCCAAAAGCTCTTTTCCCACGACACTTCGGATTAGTTTATTCTTCATTAAAGCCCCAAATTTAGTTTTATATAAATTCTTTTTTGTTAATCATTTTACCGATGTAAAATTGAAATTGGTGCATATAATTATGTTTATATTTGAAAATTAATAATTGAAGTATAAATACAATATATTTTAATTATCATATGAGAATGTTTTCAACATTGGTTTGATTGCAAGTAAACTGTATAATACCACTTATAAAAACATATAATTTCTTTGCTTGTTGCTTTATACCGAAGACACATTCTAAGTTATAAAAATATACTTAAAATATGCCTCATTCGTGTATTGTGTATTGAACAATATATAATGATGAATGAAGAGTTGATCAAACTGTTGACAAGTCATTTAAATAAATAAAAAACAATTTGTAAAAAAAAAAATTGTTATTTTTATTTAAATACTAGCTGTACCCTGCGCGCGTTGCTACGCCAGCAATTGTAGGGGGGATTGGGGGGATGGGGTGGGGAGGGGATGTACGCCAGAAAGTTTCACGGAAGAGTACTCGAGAAATTTGTAAAAATTCGAAATCTATTTTTGGGGAGGAGGGGGGTTGTTTGGCGGGGTGGGGTTTGGGGGGCGTATGGGGCGGGTATGCCAAAAACCTTCGAAGGTGTGAACTCGAAAAATTCATGAAGTTTAAAAAAAAAATTGGGGGGTGGAGGTTGGGGGCTGGTTGGGGGGAGAAGTTGGTAAACCAGAAACCATTGCGGGAGTGTACCTAATAAATTTGTAAAGTTTCACATCGATCGGTCGAGCGGTTTAGTAGTCCATAGCGGACATACACACAGACATTCATTTTTATATATATAGATCAAATGCATTTCTACCAATAAATGACAGTTCAATTTAATTTTGTTTAAGCTAAGTAATCGCTGTACAATGCAATAACCCACCTTCAAGAATTGAACACGTAGTTGGCGGTCTCCGACACAATTATCCAACCGTACCTAATCTATGGAAAGATCAATGTTATTTCCCTATGCCATTAGAACACAGGACGAGAAGTAAACCGCAACCTACAATAGTGCCAAGAGATTAATTACTCGGAAATAGCATCTAACTAAAACACATTTCTTAGTACACCGTGCGAGAAGATATAATAAAACGGTGTAAAATGTGTCTTTAAATTGATTTTTTTAACAATTCCATTTTGAAAAAATATATTTAATACCGTAAAACGGGGTGAATAGAGACGAAAACTAGGATTGAACTTTAGCACATACTAAGTATCCAATGTATTTTTTACTATTTATACATAATTCTTTACAATGAGTATAATACTATCTCTCGAATGACATAACCAAACCAACTAAATGATTTCCCAAAATTTAAACAAAAGTGCTTAAGGTCGAAGCCTGTGCATTCTTAATTTTTGACTACTAGTAAACTTCTCTTTTATTGCTCGAATATTAAATTAAATCATCTTTTTTTGGTTAATAAGTAGCGTAAAACGGAATGAACAGAGACTCAAATAGAATAGTTTCATATATTCCAATCATAACAATCTGTATTTTTGTCTCTATTCACCTCCCAAGTCTCAATTTACCCTCTCTCTTCTCTATTCTCTTCGATTCAATGTGATCGAGACATCGAACAAAATTGACTGTGTCTTAATAAGTGAGTATTTGAAAAAATATTTTCATGATTGTGTAGTAAGTAGGACAATAGAAACAAGTTTCAAGCCATTCATATTTGAATTATGTGGCGCAGGTATGAAGATACATAGTTGTGAATGGTAAAAAGTGTCTCTATTCACCCCGTTTTACGGTACATCTTTTGAATCTCTATGAGAATCTTTTAAATCACGTGAAGTCAACATGAAGAAAAGATTCCTCTTTAAAGTTCATAGTAAAAATCGCCAAAGTTAAATCAAGAAACCTTAATTTGAAATTGAAGCAATCAATATCTAATCGCTAAAGTTAAGCTCTTACAACTTGATCACAGAGCTTGATTTGAGTTGACCATACATTTGTTACCAGATATCAGATGAACCGATATAAATTCAAGGAGACGTAAACAAAGTACAACCGAGATTGACCAGGGAAGCGGTGATGTCAAAACGTCCACGTATTAAACTCTAATTAAATTTGTTAGTGATGTAGCAAGGCTATTGATCATGGGAAAAGTTATTGTAATCTTGGTATACTATACTACACGTAATTTTTAAACCTGATTACAACTACTCATCAGATAACTCAGTCCATTGGAAACAGATTAGCGTTACTATTTTTCTCTACTTTTCAAGTGAGTCAAAAAACAAGTACCACAAGTTTAGTAAAGAATTCGGCTTAGTGGAACTATTATCAAAGGAAGTGATTTTAATACACATTGCAATATCTTCGTGTCTAGTTCTCCTATTGATATGACTCTTTGATACATAATGTACATATGTATATATCCGGCAAAAATTAAGACATGTTTTTTCTCAGACCCTAAGGGAGCGAATAGTGTTCCCAAAATAGTAGTTGTTTGATCTATTCGTTGATAATTTTTCTCGAAAACAATTGAACACAGAAATTACAAGTATTTTTATTCTTACATTCAGTATTATTAGACAGTCTTATATGGGTGTCTATAATATTGAGCTTGTCAATAATGTTATGGCTAAGCTGTTTCCAGTTGCTGATAACGATGATAGAGTAATTATAGAATAGTTATAAATATAACATTTAAGCGACAGTAAATAAATATACGTGAACGGAAAAAATAGTGAAGCAAAAGCTCAATCCAATAGTGGATACTAAACAGAACGTGTTTTTATCTTTAGTGCTTCGTTTTTTTTTATTTTTTTTAGTACGTCGAACAGAACTGCACTTTTCAATTTAAAATACTTCGCGGACAGTTGTATTATAAAGCAATAAAGAGACAGTGAAATTTCACTTCTCATTTTAATATTATAATAGTAATAAAGGGTGATTATACTAAAACCTAATAAAACAACTCGTTTTATTGTAATTTTTAGTGCATTTTCTTTTTATACGTTGAATGCATAATTTCATTCAAGTATATCATAAAAAAAAGACTTTATGCCAGGCATGTTAAATTCGTTTTATACAATGGACTGAATACTTTTTTAAAAAAATAGTTCTATAACAAAGGCAGCGAGCCAGCGAGGCAGCGATCAATTTTGGTTAAAGAAATTATCGTAATTATTTTGTTCCCATCTATTAGTATTTCTTTAAGATATATCGACTGTTATGAGATAAAAAAAATACCAATTACTCATACATCATTGATATTAATTAATTACCCAGCAGTTGTTATACAATAAAAATTAAATCCATCAGAAAATGCACACCTTAAATTAATCATTAAAATACGTTACATAGTTTTATCTTTATTTCATAATTTTGTAGATCTCCAAAAAGTAGATATTCTAGACAAATTAATTTCAAAAGAAAAGGGGATGAAAGCTAAAAATTAATATTTAATCTAAAGCACAATTTGAGGCATCCACTGAGCCTAGCTTTTCAGTCATATGGAGAAAAGTACTTCATCTTATTTTTCCTACGTCAGAGAGTTAGGAGATAGTTAAAGTAAAATTAAAAAAACAAACGATAAATCTTAAACGTTGAAAAGCTGAAAACAATCTTTAGTATTCGCATATTACGCTTATAGAAAATACAAGGCCAAAAAGAGCAAATAATTACCAAAACATAGCCCGCCTAAATAAGATACAAAATGACGAATCAAATTGTATATCAATTATTTACACCATTAGTAAAAACCTTTGTACAGGTCTAATGGTGTAAGAATTAATAACAGATCAATAGCATTTGACGATTTATAAAAAAATGTTCTGACGTGTAAAAAATGTACCAAAAACTTTATCACCAAAAGGTCATACACAGTATTAAAAGGTCTGCTTTTGGCACGACTAAATGAGAAAAGCTTACGACAGCCTCAACGCTGGAAAGCTCAAAAGCTCCATTGAGATTTTAGGTAGGTCAGCCATACTAATAATAGGGATTATGCAACCACTACGACACATGCAACTACTTTAACGTAGTCATTAGAATTATGTTGGCTGATATAAAATGTATAGCTTGGTAGTCATATACTTTATTGCGTCAATAAAAATGCAGCTATGTCATAGCCAAAATGCTATGATCTAGCGTATATTATGTAAGTAGCCAAGCAAGAAGAAAATCCCGTAAACAATTCTTGATAAGACGAAATAACGGAGGTTGTATATCGATTTAGTTTTATTTAAGTTTACCTTCTTGATTCATAAAAAGAAGGATTTTGATAATATTATTAAGTAGTATCGTGTTTTTGATCTGAAGAAGGATTTCCTTTTTTTATTTTTATTAAAGGTTTACGATTTCATAGTTTTTAATCCATTACACGTGGAAAATGGTTTTATTGTTCGGAAAAACTCATATTTTAATGTGAAGAACAATTTTATTAATTTACTTTTTGAATTACTTTAATTGTGTAAATGTCACTTTTAGGTGGATTTATTTATTACGTTTATTCTGATTGAGATCAGAATTTTTGAGCATTTTGCAAGATAAGTTGACAATGCTCGCGATGTGCCGAAAACGGTCCTGATACTCCTGATGTTTATAATACTATATGTGGAAGTAGTGCTATAAAGTATGTTACTTTTTGATTAAAACTACTAAAACTAAATATTATAAAAAAGTGTACCCACACGCTGTAAACGTATTCAAGTGAAACGAAAAAAACGTAGTGCAAGTGGAGATTACGGCCCTTTGTTTCTGTTCACAGCAATTGCTCTCGAGGAAGTGTGCTGTAGTGAAAAAATCGTAAGAGCAGAACTTTCCGGGTCAAGTGAAACAGGGTTGTCAGATAATTCTTTATAACCGTATATTCCAATATTAATTCAGATACCACGGAACCATATTTTAAATTTATTTAAATATATTTACAGAAATTATTAGAATTATACTGTCGGTGTTAGATAAAACAAATTCTACGGCACAATTTGAGTAAGCATTATGATATATATATATATAAGATAAGAATAACTTTTCAATTTTTTTTTTAAAATATTGAAAATTTTACCATTTGTGGTTTCGTAAATGTATCATCTCAGATCTTGTTGAAATTAAAAAAGAATTTATATTTGAGAAGATAAGCTTTCCTCGGCGAAGAAAGAAGAATTTAAGATATTGATGAGCAATAACAATCAATACTAGAATCGATAACACGGTACAACACATATTTTGCGCGAATTTGAAAAAGATATGTATAAAATTAAAGTTTTTTTAGCGCGATTATTTTTTGCGCGCCACTTTCTGGGACCAATGTATCGTGTAAAAAAGTATCGTGGCTAAGGGCTTTATAATAAGGTCTCAGTTGCCTGCGATTAACCATCATGGTACATACGAATTTATTTGTCTTAGCTCCGAAATACCTTATCTTGTCTTTATAATAACTGTGAAACTCAAACTCATAAAATAAATATAGCAAGTAATAAATATTTATGTTTCTTAAAGCTGGTTGACCGTCCATTTTTTCCGTTTCATTTTCTTTTAATATTATAATCAATAGACTTTACGACATCAAGCGTTATGTGAACCCTTGCGTGTAGTACAAGCAGCTGCGAAAAGGGAATGTTTGTACCTGGTGACGGGAAGTGACGCGAGACGCGGGTGATGAAGGCTAAGAACTCTTCGTGCCTTTGGGGTGGCTTCAGCTGAGTAGGGTGGTGCTTGCTGGAGCTGATGAAGGAGACACTTGAAGATGACTTAGCGATATGCTACCGGTGTGTCCTGTTGCGCCTGCGAAACGATGAAATGTATTCTACAAACCGTTTGAAGATTGAAAAGAAATGAAGCAGCTGTAAGTTAATCTACCAGTAAAATATAATACTTAATTTAAATGCTTCAATGTGAGGTTTTTTTAAATAATAAATTAAGCAATAAAAAATCAGCGAATAAGCGTGATACTGAATTAACGTAACAGTACATAACGTTTTTGAATAACGAATTTTTTTTTCCGAACAGTTTTTCTTATCCCCAAAGGAGATTTAATTGCGTAGATAACATTTAGATGTAATCAAAAATCAAAAATCAAATATAAAACAAAAAATATAAGAAGGTGCTTTCAAACATTATTTTATATAACGCAAAGTATATTCCATTTAATCCGCAACACACCATCCTAAAAACTGACGTATTATGCCGTGGAGTAAACTTAGTCGACCACTTTGAATTTTCACTTTGAAAGTTTTCATAAATGAATAAAAATTGTTTAAATGATACATGACGGATATTCCAACACAAAGCTGATGCTGTGAACAAGGATCGTTAATGAACACGTTATAAATACATTATTATCAAATTTGAATTTTGTACTTTTCCATGAGTTTTGTCGCTAACGACCCGAGTTTCGCCTTTCGGCATCTTCAGGCATTCCAAGTGCACGGATGTACTTGAACTGACGCGTAGTAAACAGTTTGTATCGTTTATATACAAAAATATAAGTAGATCACTAAGTTAAAAGGTTATTAAAATGTAAATTAGCGAAATTTGAATGAATACAAGTTTCAATGATTTAAGTGGGTTTGTTATAATTACGGGGATTTTTGAAAATATTAATGGCCAGATGATAACATAAGAATATTTAAAATAAATCTAGGGTCCTATCCGACCTCTCGTTAATGAGTTGATTGATTTCAAGCCTTTATTATTATATTACATTAATGATAGTAAGTGAATTGATATTTAATAATAGCAAGTGCTTGAATTGTAAATAAATGACAATTATTAATAAATGACAATAAATTAAAAATAACAATTATTTTTCAGCTCAACGGAGCTCAGCTCAACGGTCTGCCAATTTTGAACGAGCAACTTTATTTTCCTAGTTCGCCATTGTTGTACCCTTTAAATAAATGCACAGTATTTGAAAATGTGAAAGAATCGATATTAAATTCCGCTATAACAAGGAAAATAAAAGCAACACATTAATTTGAAAAAGTTTATAAGTAAATGGATATAACCATAATACTGTCGATAAAATTATAGTGAAACTTTGTCTTGGAGTAAATTAATCCAGACATATAATAAAAGTTTTCTAGGGGAGTGGCGTTCTGAAAAATCTGATCAAGTAACCCAATAAAACCCCTAAAATAACGGCTATCGAAAAAGAGGCGAACGCATTTTCATATAACGAGATAATAATATCAAGGAAACTTTATCGATATCTTATCGCGTTTCTATCGAGCTTCGCAAAAGAGGAAAACGAAAAAAATAACTACTGCTCCGCGAAAAGATTACAATACGAAAAGAATTTTTTTAAAGGTGCAATGCACTCCTTTATTCGGGATTTTTTTGGAAATGAAATACAAGCCAAAAAACTATAACATTTTGAGTTGGCATTTACTTGGTAGAACTCCATTATAACACGGTGAAAAAATAGTAATGTGTTTTTGTAGATCTAAAATACATTGAAAAAATAGATAGATTAAATTATATACTATTTTGACACAGTGTTATAATTTTTTTATGTAATATAATAAATTGTATAATCTTGGAATAAATAGATATTAGTGCATGGACGGAATGTTTACTTCAATAGTATATCACTTTTAAGATGTTCACTGTCAATACATGGTGGAATGGCATTATAATAAAAATAATAAAACATTTTTACTACAATTTCCAAATAAAATGTATTGGATCAGGACCGGTTTCGCTCATGGCGAGCATTGTCAACTGATAAGAAATAAAACAAAACAGTGATATTTATTCAAAGTTTAAATAATAATAATAACTGTTTTGGTTTACTTCTTATCAGTTGACAATGCTCGCCATTAGCGAAACCGGTCCTGATTCAATCGTATATGCTAACGTATACATAAGTATAGGGCCGAACTGAATGCACAATTTGTTGTATTTATTTTTTGAATAATTGATTTATACCCAACGTTTTGCACAGCTTTGAAGGTTTATTCTCTAGCACCCATTTCCTATCAGATTGTTAAAAACAAATTACGAAAAAGCGATTAATTTAACAAAAAGTTTCCGTCTTAACAGTATCTTTTTATTCTTATCTTTTATTTTGCAATGTAAGGTTGAACGTCGGGTAGTAGGCTTTCAGTGAAATACTGTATTAAGTGTCTGTATGCTCAACATTAAGACCAGGCATGGATTATCAAATATGTAACGTTAAAAAGGGCAGATTTTATTAATTTCATGTCAATATTTCAAATATGGTAGACTTCCATATGATTTACTATCAAAAACACGATTTATTTTTATTTTTTACTGATAAATAAATGATGTGTTGACATTTTTAAATTACATATATCGATGAGTTAAAATGATTTTTTGATTCTACAATATCTTAAATAATTTCCGTGCTAAAACTGTTTTGCATCTTAATAGTAATATATTTATAAGGGTATTTAAAGTTTTCTGTATCGAACCAACAATGTTAGATCCCGAAATTTCCGCTTAGTTCATTGGAATCAGATTGTTTTCAATCTGTTATGATATAAATATTTTCAAACAAATTCAGAACAATTTACTTGAAAATGTTATTCAAATCTAGAAGCCGCTATTTTCTAAATAATTTCTATTTACCAACATAATTTAACCCGTTCCCATTGTGAGAAACGATGCTAAAATTAATTTTACAAAGGACCATTAAGCAAGCACTTTCAAAAATAACACTAAAATTTGCGGAGAGTTGTGATAAACACCCTTAATAAATCAGCACTGAAACAATGCAAAGTGGCGTTGTTTGTGTTAATTTTTAGCGCCAAAAAGTTCCGTACAGTTGACATCGAGGCAATCGTTGAAATGCATTAATTAACTTGACAGTGTCAACGGGTCGTGCGCTATTGACTTTCCCTGTAAACACGTAGTAGGTATTTCGTGTCGTAGTATCCATGCATATTCGGATAAAAAATCAGAAAGCTTAATGCAGTGAAGAATATTAATTTTAAGTTATATTATAATTCAAAAATAAGGAATGATTCAATCAATCTAGAGAAATAGGCTATTTACAGCAATATCATACTGTATGTAGGCTTCAAACAATCGAAAAAATTGTTTTCGGCGTCATTAGGGAAACAGAATCGTGTCATGGAAAAAGCATACCAGATTTGAAGTTTATCTACTGATACACTGAATACATGAATACTGGAAATGTCTAAATAATACCTAAGAAATGTATAAGAAATACTGTTCGATGATGTCCAGTCATAATACGGATTATTTTACAAATTTGAAGAACTTTTAAAGTTTTAATTTGATATTAAAAATTCGCCTTGTTTGTGGAATTCCATGCAAAACTAAATAGTCAATACTAACCTCCCCGTATTAATTGAATATGTTTACTTTATCCTCATTTTACAAAACCCATTGATTACTAATTTAGTTGTCAGGTGTGTTTTAGCAAATTTTACTCATGTAACGGCGAAAACCACTCTATTTCCCATATAAAATATAACTATGTCCATCGATCTTCACAAGAGAACTTACGAAACGTTTCAAGAAAACGGTGTTCGGCTTTCGATATTCGAAAAACATACACGTCGGCCTTAAAATTCACCTAGCCGCACAGTACCCGACATTTCATAATTATGGATATTTGAGGCGTCTAAAAGCAAAAGCCGGCATGTTCACTTTGCAGTCTTAGCAGTAAAGAAAACGGCATTTTTGTGTTTAACGCTAAAATTATTATTTTTACCGACAGTGAATTTACTTCAATCCCATACTGCTATAAATATGAGCGAAATAAAATTTGACATGTCGCCATTGAACTTTTTTGGGTTTACGTTTGGTTTCTGTGACATGCAGAACAGTTTTTTTGTTATAAGATAAATTAAAAATATCTTATATATAAAACCGAAACGGCGTATGTATGTATGTGGGTCTGTAATTCCCTTTTGCATTGTTGGTAATTAAGTTGCCAATTGTTTCAACTTGGCCCGTCTGAATTTACGCGCCGAGGTGAACATAACCCCAAACTGGTCCGAGCGAAGCCGGGTTCGAATACTAGTAATAAATATGTTTTCATCAATTTTGTGAAAACGTGGAAAATAGTAATTGGTATTAGACACCTCAATTTACATCAATTAGGAAACAAAAAATCAAACGCAAAATTTTTAAAAGTAACGAACCATTAAGTAAATCTGTGTTTACAGTATTCAAAATAAATTTAGGTCAAACTCTAATCAAACTAAATCATGATAAGAACCTCTATGGAAAGTAAACTAATATTCATATATAAGTTAAATTTTGGAAGTTTATTGGCGATTATGGGATAGGTATTTTAAAAGAGCGCGTATTTTAGCGTTCAGAATTTTAATATAATTATTTCCGGTCAGAATTCATATTAATATGGTCAGAATTTAAATAGCATTGAGCAGAATTGAAATGAAATTCACATTCCTCTTGTCATGCTTCGTTATCCGAAAATACCATAACTTTCAATAAAATGCAACAGATGTCACCAAGAGAAGTCAGAAATCCCTAGTAAAATTGAACGTGTCATTTCGAACTTTTAAAGCATATTCTGGGTAAATAGAGCCTTATGAGAACTTCGAATATGATATTTTCCACGTGGAAATAAGTATGTCCAGACATTTTCACAGTTTATTGTTGAATTTGCATATGTTTATGTGCATTTTTTGTTCGGTATAAAAGATTAAAAAGAACTATATATGATCATAATAATCATTTTAAAATATCACAGACAAAAAAAGTTTTAATACACGCAAAATAGTTTAAGAACCAGTTACTAATTAGTAATGTTCCTAGTATAAAATTCCTTGAGCTTTCTCTACTGGGTGGATATAATAAAACAAGCAAACATTCCTGTTATATATATATTTACTTTCATCGGTTTTCCTATTGGCACTAAGAAAATAAAATCAATACGACCTTTTTATGCTGAATGAAAAACAACACGATGACAATAATGATATAACCAGTTGTCACGTTTTATAGATAAATAATGAATATCGAGCAGTAATAAATAAAACTTTTTTCGCAATCTATTTAACATTACTAAACAAATAATAACCGATTTATGTTTCAAAGAAAAAATACTTTTTATATTTATATACATATTTGATACTATAGTAAAGTATCACCTAGAAAATTTAACATAAAAGCGATACAAACTATTTGCTACGCGTCAGTACAAGCTTATTCGTGCACTTGAATTTGTTTGATGATGCCGCAAGGCAAAACACGGGTCGTTAAAGACAAAACTCATGGAAAAGTACAAAACTCAAACGATTCAAATTTCATATCAAAATTCTATCAAGCACCTAAAATCTTAGATTATATATTGTAAATATGTTTTGTTGGTATTAAAAAATGAGAAATGCTCTTAGATGTACACGTTAAAATTGTTAAGTGTTACGTTGAAAGTAACAAACGAAATTAATTAAATAAATCTAAGCTCCTCCAACTCGTACATACATATGTCGAGTCTAGCTCGACATCGTATTGGTAAAACAGAACGTGACTTTTCAGAACATGACTCTTCAGAATATGAACCTAACCTAACCTAAATATTCTGAAAAGTCATGTTCTGAAAAGTCACGTTCTGTTTTGTCATGTTCTACTTTGTCATGTTCTGCTTTGCCATGTTCTGTTTTGTCCGGTTACCAGGTAATACGCAACTCCTATGTCGAGTCCTTCTCGACTAATATTTTTATACTAATTTTAATTTATTCTTATTTCAAAAACAGTATTTATTGGATTGTGTGTCTTAGTTAAAGTTTGTAAAATCTTATAATGTGGTATATTTTTCTGTATTTGGTTTTAACTTGCTAATAATAAATACGCAAAGCCTGTGATATTAATCAATTTATCAAATCTATTGAGAAGTATCTGTAAGCAAAAAATAATATATTGAAGAGAGGAAAGGGTTAAAAGTATTTTACATAATATCTAAAACCAGGGCTATGGAGTCGGAGTCATGGAGTCGGAGCTTTTTGGTGGAAGTCGGAGTCGGAGTCGAAGTCGGCGCGGCGTTTTGGCCGGAGTCGTACTCGGAGTCGGAAATTTTGAAAAGTTTTAACTTTTTATTTTTGCATTTATTATTTTAAATTTGGCTTTTGGCCGCATTGATAGGGTTGATATTTAATTGAATACACATAAATAGGAAAATTAGGGAAAAAAAGTGACGATATTAACCTTTTTTTAGTCGGAGTCGAAGTCGGACTTTTTTTCACCGACTCCACAGCCCTGTCTAAAACTGATTCGTAAAGATGAAAACAGCTCATATTAAATAATAATAATTTTTCTACAATTAATAAAAAATTTCGAATATTAAAATGATTGATCGGAAATTTTCAATATTGAAATGATGTATTGTGTAAAAGGTCATTATGATGTTATGTATTGACGGTGAAAGCGATGTTTCAATTATTAACACATGTTGTTGAAAACCACCACAAATTGAATTGAAATATTTGGTCTGTTAATTTTATAAAATTTTGCACACAATGTTTCAAATTTTAATTAATGAAATGTCAATCAGGATATTACGCAACTTTATATTATTCATAATAAGATGTGTTCTCATAAAAGCGTGTCACTGCATCTGACATATTTCCACGTAGAAATCTTGCTAGCTCAATGATTTTGAATTGTTATAAGTACAATCCAAATATAAATCACTGTAACCTTTCCTGGCCACGTTAAATTTCTTAAAAGTAATAACGTACAAGACCTGAAGATCGAGACTCTTTTAAGCATTTTGTTGTAATTTGTTACAGGCGCCTGAAAGGTTAGTAAATTAAAAAAAAATCAGCATACATTTTGGGAAGATCCGTGCTGGTTTCGCCCGTCGCGTTAATTTTCAAATGATCAGTTATAATATAACATCTACCAAAAATTGATAATAAAAATATGATTTACATTTTCAAATACTATTATAACATAAGTGATTAATGTATCGACAAAACAGTTCGAATTATTAAGCAAATATTACTGAGGTATTTGTCGGAGTTGGGAGGTATTATGAAAGTTAAGCTAAATTGACACCTTTATAATTGAGTGTAGAAGTAAGAACGAATTTACTTTTATCATCAATAATATGTGAATGCCTGTTGTATATTTTTCAGTGTTTCACAAATCATTAACAATACAATCATCGCTGTTAAGGTGATCACTGTAAATACTGTGAAATGGCATTATAATAAAAATAATAACACTTTTTAGTACTTATTCCACATAAAATATTTGGATCAAAATCGGTTTCGCTCATGGCGATCATTATCAACTGATAAGAAATACAACGAAACAGTGATATTTATACAAAAGTTTAGCAAGAATTATAAGGTATGACAAACAATTGGTATTACAACTAAGCAAACGAATTGAAGAAAAATAGATTAAAATGTTGAAGACCTCTAAAAAATACTAGCTATTACATCAAAAATCAATTATGTATGAACCTTGTAATTCTTGCTTAACATTTTTATAAATATCTCGTTATATTTATTATCAGTTGATAATGCTCGCCATGAGCGAAACCGTTCCCAATACAATACATTTTATGTGGAATAAGTACTAAATTATAAAGTTATTTTTTTATTACAATACATCAGTTGAAATACTACAAAACTTTAAATTTGACTATTTCAACATAATCATAAAAATAAACATAAATTATAGTAAAGAAACACTTTTAAGATGTCGATTCTTAATTACATTTTTCTACGCGATACAAATAATTGCGTGCCGTCTTAGCCTAATTGCTTTGCTTTACACGAAGAAATATGTCCCACGTTATAAACTCGGCAAAAAGGTGGGAAAAGAAATAAATCGTTTAGCGACTTCTTTGCCCGAGGCTTTAGCTTATTCAGACTCAATAAGCTTCACGGGGAACGAAACGGTAAATGGAAATGGATTTTAATTTACCCACTGATTGAATTAACTATTTATCTCGGCAGGAGTAATTTTAACGAGAAATAAAAATGTTTTATGAGTCGAAAGGCTTAAGGGGGTAAATTATTCCGGATGATTTACGAAGTTATTCATAAATTGTTAACTAAATGCTGTTGTAAAAGTACGTGGTTTTCTATATCGTAGCATAGTGAAAAAATATTTTCCCATTTCGTGTACTCAGCTTTTCTATTTATTAATGAATTATCCAGAAGGCAATGTTTTCAACCAGAGACATATGCTGGAAAACCAGATATAGAAATATGCTAACTTATCGATATTTTCTTACTAAAAAAATGAAATGATATGTTGTAATATTATGTGGTTGTTTTAATGATTCAATTTTGATATTGAAATTCCATCCAGCACCTCCAGTATAGATTCTTAATTATATGTGGTTATATTTGAAATGTCCGGTTCGTGGCGCAGTGTCAACGTTGTTGGCTTGCGTGCCGAACCACCCGGGTTCGATTCCCGGTACGAGCGGATTTTTTTCAGTCGATAAATCTGTTCAAAGGCATGGGTGTTTGTGTTGTTGAAAATCCCCTCCAATCTTTCCGATGCCAAAGAGCGACGCATAGTGACAGCGATTGGCTAATCACTAGTTCTCGTATCCTTTCCATCCCTACTCTCTTCTAAAAAGAGAGGTTGAGCAACTGAATACCAAGCAGTTATTAGCACAAAAAATATTTGAAATTTTGTCAGGGGTATAGCTTTTGCATGAACCTCAAATACTAATTGTGTCCCGTACGAAAGATCGGCCATGTTTTATTCCTTTTGTTAAGTAGCATTCAATTATTAATTGTGACATTGTTTCATTGTCATAGATTTTTGTTTTACGAACATATTCTTATAGACTACTTTGCTAGCTTTGTATTAATTTGAAACCAAATATATTTTTAAGATACAACAGATATTTGAAATAAATAAAATAAAAGTGGAAGCCAATTAAAGTTTTCCTGATTGAATGCATTTTTTTACTGGGCTTCTAATATTTTTAACCATCATATTTGACCAAATTTAGCAAAACAGAAGTTAATAAGTTAAAATGACGGCAATATCAATAGTTGATTTTTTCATTTTGAAATTTGATATTTTATTTATGGGAGTAAGTATTGCTCTCTCTCTTGGTCTTTAAGAACATAATTGAAATTATGCTTTTATTAAAGGTGTTAACTTGCAATTATTAGAGAAAGCACATTATGTATATAGTTATAGGTATCTACTCAATTTTATATCTTATATATAAAACCGGAACGACGTATGTATGTCTGTGGGTCTGTAATTCCCTTTTGCATTGTTGGTCATTAAGTTGCCATAAAAACGAATATGAAAGAAAATATGTTTGAATTTTTATCGGCGAAGACATTTAGTCAAAATGTAATAAATTAGTCTTCTACTGAACTTTTCCAAGCTTTTATTAATATAATAATGTTTATTATTTACGTGAAGGTATTATTTGACATTTCTTTGAGAGCAAATTAGATTTTTTCCTTGAATTTGGCCATTTTAATGGGCGAGAATGGGGCTGTCATCAAATTAAATAAAGTTTGTGATTTTATTTTAACTCTATTTTGGATGTTAGATTTTGTGTCGAATTATGTCGAATGATATAACATTAAATAATTATTGGTCGCTTAGTCCGAGCGACGCCGGGTAGCAATACTAGTATAATATGTAAATAGCCCAGTACGAGTGTCATGAGCGAAACCGGCTTTAGTTCTTATTAACGATGGTGAATTAATACGAAAAATGCGATTTTTTTACAAATACTTCAATATATAATTGAAAACTCTTGTCAAACACGGGCTTATTTTACTTTCCATTAAAAATTAATTTCCTTGTAAAAGATACTCATTTTTTTTTTTTTTTAAATGTAAATATTTGGCATTACAGCTTACGCCAATGCGCCAAATATTCTTAATTGTGAGAGTCATACGAGATTAACTCGATGATAAGTAATAAATCAGTTGTGCACAAAATCAACGATAAATAATATTTAACTATGAAAGCAATCTCGTTAAAAAGATATTATTTGTACCTGTTATAGATTTTTAAGATGGTAACGAAGCGATATTAATGAAATTGAAAAGGGAATCGATTGGAAATATTAAATGTCAGCGATTTTATTATAAGAAGTATTGGCATCGATGTTTGCGCTCGTTAATTCAAAATAATTACTGCCGAGGTCTTCGCGTCATGAAAACAGATTGATGGGATCGTAAAATAATAATGTTATCAATCTTGTAAGAAGTTGATCTGGCACGGAGAGAAAGATTTCGATTTTTTAAAAAGAATACTACAAACATTAAAATAACGTTATTAATTCACAGATCTAAGTCAGCGAATATTGAATAAATGCTGTTCGTATTATACCATTGAAAGACATGAATAAATACATATACCAAAAGTTTCTTTCAATACAATACAATTTCTTTACAATTCAATTTGTCATTATTAAGTTGAATTCTAGATTAAACCAGGGCTGTGGAGTCGGAGTCGGAGTCGGCGCGGCGTTGTGGCCAGTGTCGTACTCGGAGTCGGAAATTTTGAAAATCTTTGAACTTTTTTATTTTTGCATTGATAGGGTTGATATTTAATTGAATACACATTGATACCGCATGATGTTGTAGGGTATCAGAACTCTCTCGGACGATCTTATTTATCACCTCAATCAATGATAATAAGACCTATACGATTAAAATAACGCGAATAAATGCATTAAAAATGTTATAAAATCATGTAACCGACTCATTCGCGACGGCTTCGCTGTGATTGGTTGAATTCAGTTCAGGCCAGAATGCTTTGCGTCGATTGGTCGAGCACTTTACTAGAATCACGGGGGAAAAATATGGCTGTCAAAACCGCCAAGTCAGTAGTCGTATTAGTCGTAATTAGAGAGTCATAGTTGTCAGCCGTAATCTGCATATAGCCCTTCTGCCTCGGACAGGCAGGAAGTACCTAACTTCTAATCGTTCTGGTCTTGCGCTTTGAAATATAGTCTCAACCACAACTGCATCTGTATTTTGTAACCGACAATATAATAGTTTGAACAATAAACTAGCCCACTCTCAGATAGAGTGCGGTCAATTGAATACCGTTTGAAATCTTTGCGAGAAACCTTTCCTCCCATCCTATCCCTAAGTTCCGTCTCCGAGCGCCGTGGAAGGATGCTGTCTGACGCCAGTCAGATGGAGAAGGAACCCTGGTCGTCTCAACATATATAGGAAAATTAGGGTAGGAAAGTGACGATATTAACCTTTTTTTAGTCGTAGTCGGAGTCGTGGTTTTGGTAAATACTAGAGTCAGAGTCGGACTTTTTTTACCGACTCCACAGCCCTGGATTAAACGTTCAATAGATGAATCGCGATTTTATTTCCATTCTCAAATCACACTGAAAAGTCAAGGTAGATTTGGAGTATTTGTATTGTCTGTATGAGATAAAGTTTATAACACTAAGAATAAAAACTTAATTGTATTTATTGAGTGCTAGATAATGTAGGTCTCAAATCAAATACAGTCAGGCTTGCTATAGCGGGAAGATAGGGAGAACGCTATATAAACTTAGGCACCCATACAAAATTTGGTGTTTGGTTTTTTCAATTGTATTTTGTGATTTGAAGCAAATCAAACATTTTTCCAAGTGTTTAGTTTGGAAGCAAGTGACACGTGCCTTATACGAAAAACCACCACATACGCTATAGAAAAAAACTCTATAGAAGTGTCCGCTAAAGCAGGATTGACTGTATATCATAAGTAAATATTTGAGTTAATTTCATCTTGATAAAAGAGTTTTTTCAATTTTAAAAGCAAAAGTATCACAATACGAAAACTTCATCTGGTATTGTGTACTCAAAACAGAAAGTAACTATTAATCTGACTACAATTTACTATTCAAAAGTTCGTTGACAAATAACGTCTAGATTTATTTATCGTAACAAGTCTGTATTTTTCAGGGCTAGTGAGCAATAAAGAGGACAAAGTATTATCATCTAAACGATATATTTGCATTGTCAATAAATTCGTGGCGTGAGAGAGAATCTATTACAGTATTTGCCTAAAAAACATTTTTAATTTAGTCTTAAAACTCTCAATAACTGTTATTTATATTAAACTAGTATTCGAACCCGGCTTCGCTTGGACCAGTTTGGGGTTATGTTCACCTCGGCGCGTAAATTCAGACGGGCCAAGTTGAAACAATTGGCAACTTAATGACCAACAATGCAAAAGGGAATTACAGACCCACATACATACATACGCCGTTTCGGTTTTATATATAAGATATTTTGGTTCATATGAAACTACTCGAGTACTCGAGTATTTTGTAAAATGTACTACTCGATACTCGAGTAATTGGAGTCTCTACACACACATTGAAAACGAAACAAATTTACCGTCGAAACTTTCGCGAGCGAAATCAATTCGTTTGTTTGAACTTGCAACAACAATGCAAAAGGGAATTACAGACATACATCCCCCGTTTCGGTTTTATATATAAGATAAGAGGTTCCTAAAAGAAAGATCGTAAGACGATTTCAAATAAATCACTAGCTATTTATGTTCTACTAAAGCTACCAAATTTATTTGAGATAATAAAATATCAGTATAATCAAACGAAATTGTAAAGTATAGTTATTATATTACCGCTGTGTAACTAATAAATTCAAAGTGAAAATTGATTGTTATCGTTTGACTAAGGGAGTCTGATTCTTCAAATTAAGCTATGAAATGTAATGAAAGATTTTTCAGATAAGATGATTTGCCTAAGTGTTCTTTTAATAAATTCTATAGCTGCTTATATTGCCACATTTTACCAAGCCCTTTATAATTTCCTATCGAGATAAGTCTACTTCCAATGTATAGCAAAAGCGCGTCTTATGGAAGTGGCGTTATGAAAACGGCTTTTAGGTCAGTAGGACTACCTATTATTTTAGCAAACGTAATGAGTAATGACATAAGGATGCTGTTAAAGAAATGTAGTTTGATAATCGATTTCCCTACGAACCGTTTTCAAGATTGGATATAAGGTGGGTGGAAAGAATAAAAAAAACATAACAGGCACTGATATATTTGGTTTTTAATAGGCAATGAAAAATCAATGCCTATAAGTATGTTAAGTAGAGATTGGGACAGAATATGACCAAAGCCCAAGAACATTTCAGGAGATTTTTTTAAAAAGAGTAAGTGAGATATTTTGATTTCTGTTTCATCATAAGTTTGTAGTTACTAGCAATCTTCTTAAAGTACATTTTAATTTAAAGAATTACCGATAGTGTGTAAAAATGCAAACATTGTCATGTGAAGCAAAGAAGCTCCCAAAAGTTTAATATAAAATTGACAATCTGACTCTTTTCGAAGGAATGGGTGTTTGTTGGTTGAAAATCCCTTCCCACCTTTCCTATCCCAAAAAGTGACGCTTAGCGAGAGTGATTAGCTTACTACTAGTCCTCTCCGAGTCCTCGTATCCTTTAGATCCCTACTCTCTTCAAGAAAAGAGAAGTTGAGCAACTAAATAACTAGCAGTTCTCGTAGAAAAAAAATATTGAGATAAACTCAGTGAGGAGTCCATATGATCCATGTTGGGAGCGGACATGGTTAAAAAAATACCAAAAGACTAAATATTTTTTTAAATATTTTAAACGACTTTACATTAAAGGTCGGCGCAAAGCAAATAAATATTCACCCCCAGAAGCGGAATAAAACCGCGAATTGAAAATATGAAATCAAAAGAAGGCACGCACCGGCAGACAAAATAATAACATCTACACACAGTGTTGCCTGTGGTGGAAAAATCGCAGTGACGTAGAAACATTTCCCTGCCATTAATAAAAGTGGCGGGCGTCGGGAAGTCTGGGGCTGGCGACGAATGGACGAGGGCCTAATCCGCACAGGGCCGCCGCCAATTGCCCGACCAGACGCTTTTATCCCCGCACTTTGTATGTTGGATTATTGAGGGTATAAATAACATTTATCTATGGATGAAAATTGAGACTGAAAGCAAAATGTCTGGCTCCAATTTTACGCAATCAATAATTGTATTAGTACATAGAATCATGAATAAATTCATACAAATAATTTGTAATTGTTTTGATTTAGCATTCGCGCTTTGTATGAAAACTCTATGAGAACTGGCTGTAAATCGGCAACTGAACTTTTTATTTCATAGAATTTTTATTTAAAAAGGAGAGAAATTAGTTAATTGATTTTTACAAGCATAAAAGTTGTGAACAGAGCTGGGGAGTCGGAGTCGTAGTCGTGGAGTCAAGACTTTTTGGCCGGAGTCGAAGTCGTCGCGGCGTTTTGGCCCGAGTCGTACTCGGAGTCGGAAATTTTGAAAAGTTTTAACCTTTTATTTTTGCATGTAATTTATAAAATTTTGCTATTGACTCCATATGAATGGTTATGAATGAAACATCACCAACACTCATGATAAAAAAAGTTGTGTAAAGATATCTCCCATCCACCGGACTGATAAGAATACTGTTAATTATATAAATAACGAAATATTCTTAATTGTTTAATCTTTATTGAAAAAAAACATGATTATTAATGATGTTACAGCTGAGGCTAATACGCCATGCATTTAATAAATATCATCAAGATATAGCATGATACATATATGACAAAACATAAACAAAATATTATACAGATGTATAAAAAACACAACATATTATTTACAAAAAAATTGTAAAAGTCAAAAGAAATTTAAAAAAAAAACTTCACTGCTGAAAATGTCCACCTCAATAGGTATTGCATTGATCTATTCGGCGGATCTTGTGACTGGTGATTTAAATGACCTACGGGACAAATAAGTTCTGATAGCAAATATTTGGCTATGGTTACGACCGCAAAGTAAAAACTGGGAGCATGCAAGCATAAGAATGTCAGTGTTATCAGCTCAGCCCCGAAGAAGAAGGGAAAAATGTTTTAATATTGAAAGTAATCTTCGAGCTTCAAGAGAGTGAAATGCAAGCATTCCTAAATGAAGCTTAGTTGGATGGATTTTTTAAAAGATGAGATTAATTAATGATAGCTTAAGATGAGATGAGATTAATTTGATATATTTTTTTGTTTTCGTAAACGAGATGAATATAAGCACATATTGTTAATATTTTCTTAATGTTAGTTTACATCTTGAATATTGACTTAAAAATTAAATATTAAAGTTATCCGTTCTCAACGAAACAGAATCGCGGCTCTACCGTTAACTAAACAGCCTGAATCAATATTTTTGCCTTCACAGTGTCCCACCCTTTCTGAGAGGCATCTCTTGTTGTGACAGAGGTCGCCAAAGCAATTACTCTACAACAGCGACTGAGCACCAAGTGAGGCGGACCTACTCGCTCGGGGGCCCCATTCCGCTGCTGCTGCGGTTGGGAAACCAGATCTAGACTACACAGGGGTGGAAAATTTATTGAAACAAGGGTTTATGCGAGTCGTGCACACATTTGCGTATTTTCAGTGTTTTTCAAAAGAGTGAGACGCTGTTTTTTTTAACAAACTTTTCTCAAGGCTGCTGAGTAAAACAAAGGACAATTTTGAGCAGAGACTAATTAAGTTGAGCACCACCCGGTATTAAGCTTATCCAAAGTAACAACTTTTATTTAATGATTACCCTGTGCCGTTTTTGTTTTGATAACTTCTGAACTGTTTTTGGTTGTATTATAAAGTAGTATATACAACTATAGTTTTTTTAAATCAAACTTTTTAAAATTACCCCTCATTTTATTGATAAAGTAAATATATTACTTAATTATAATTATAATTATGTACCTTTCCATTACGGTTTAAAAAATATATCCAATCTAATGATTTAAAGTCACTACGCTTCATGCATATATCATATATGCAATAAATCACCATCTTTGTATGAAGCGTAATTAGTGAATACACATTACCGGTCCGGATGTGTTTTTTGGGACCGTAAAGGAAAGGTTAATAAAAAAATCATTTTAGGTGTTTGAGAATTTATAAAATTTATGTATTTGTTTGGGCTATATATCATAATCATTGACTTCCGATTTTATAAATGGCAAAATAGTCATAAACGCATATATCTAAAAACATAGAGTTCAATGAATACTGACTGATCAATAACCTAAAATGTTTAAATGTATTCAATAAAAATTTTATAAAAAAAACGTTCGAAATAGTCGGTTTGTGTGAAACCGGCACAGATGCTTTGAAAATTAGTGTAAAAGAACTTAATTAACTTTTTTGAATAGGGCACTTTTCCACCAAGAAATAACAACGGATAAAATTGGGTCCGCGGTCGAGTTTTAACGTCGTTAACTTCGGTTGCGAATCACTCAGGTTCGAATTCCAATCCGGGTTGTTTAGTATTCAATCGAATTATTGATATCTGATCGAAGACATCGATATCGATGTTAATGAGATGTAACGAGAGCGATAAGCTGACCGTTAGTCCTGTCCCAATCCTATATTTTCTATCCCTACTCATCGAAAAAGAGAGGTTGAACAATTGAGTAACAATAAGTCCTCGTAGAAAGATTCTGTTGAGATAAAACTCCATTATATGTCCATATGATCGAAAAAGGGTTGAAAAATATACTACATATAAGTTAATTACACAGCGAAACATTTCGAAATTTTATCTACTGATGTACATATGTTTGACATGTTATGACATTTGTTTATAAGAGCATTTCTAAATAATGCAGAGTCAGTACAAAAGTGAAATAAAAGCATTCATAATTGTAAATTTTATTTGTTTTGGCCAAGCTATTGAATTTTATTTTCAAATTTATTCGAATTCTTTTGCTGTGCCAACCAGATTTGAAAATCTTTTTTTGCTGTAAAAAAAATTGAGAAGAAAAAAATAATAAACCAAAAATTGTTCGATTGGATTTGTGCTGAAATGGGAACCATTTCCGAAAGTAATGTCAGCTTTACGTCAATCATATTTGTATTAAGAAATGTGTGTTGAAACATTTTTATGATTTAATAATAGATTCAATGATTTTTGTTTCCTAAAATTTTTCGTTCTTTTTTCAAAATAAGATTTTTCATCTGTCGATTGCAACGAAAATATTTATAATTATTGAGTAACTTAATGACCGTATTTGTTTATTTATAAATGCAAAAATATCGCGGTCGGGTGGTTAACGTACTTGTGCGCTCGTTCTAATTGCTTGGGTTTTTATATCAAAAGGAATAAGTTGTCCGTATTTTTTCCCGCACCATTTCTGAAATGAGAGGTTGAAAGTATAAATAATTACCAGTTTCGTAAATAAAATTATATTGCGAAGCTTTCTTAGCTTAAGTTATTATAAAAAGCGGATTTAAAAAACATACAAACATACTACAATATAGAATTAATTTAAATGCATGTCCGTTCCCAGTGTGGAGCATATTTTCTGTGTTTTTTATACGAGAGCTGCACGGGTAGAACGATAAAGTGACGACAAGACTAGTTGTTAGTTAATCACTCCCACTTTCACCTCGTTTTGAATATGCGATCGCAGAATATCCTATATCACAAATATCGATGCGCTCGAACACAAATCATTAAACAGCTTGAAAAAAGATTTTTTTAAGCTGTGCGTAATGGGATTCGAGCCCGTGATCAACGCTATCGAAGCCACGTTGACCGCTCGACCAAAGCTATGATTACATAATTAAAACAGGCTTGTCAACCTTTGGCGAGCTTCGTTCGATACTTTTTCTTTTTTTAATGTAATGAATGTACAACCCATACATAATATAAAACAAAAGAAAATTTACCTCAGTACATACGTATAAAATGATTATTGATTGATGATGAAATGGCGCCACCTATTTTTAGCCTCATAAATTATTAATTGAACATGTCAAGTCGTAGTAAATTTGGAAGCTTTATGCATCCCAAAATCTACTAACACTCTCCCAAGTTTGTAACAGAGTTTGCGAAAATGTATGTAACATCTGTTGCCTATATTAAACTCTTAGGCGTCTTACGGGAGTTCCATTTTACGCCATCTATGTATACTTAAAATAATGGTATAAGAGAGTACTTAAATACTGAGTGCCAGGATTTTTCGTATATTCTTTTTTCAAATTAGTTTGCTAATTAATTGCCCGACGACGTGCGGTCCTGTTTCATTTTTAGGTGCCTATAAGCAACCTGTTAATTAACGAACCGTATATGCCCATGTTCATAATGTTTGATTTATTATTTGGGGAATGGAGCGTAAGGTAATCGGAGATAATTTTATTATGTTCATAAATTCGATGGATTCAGTGGTAACTTTGTGGAAGCTTTTTTAAATTAAATTTAAAATAACTTTGATTATTCCACGCATTAGGATATGTAAGATGTCTTAAAAGCAGGGCTGTGGAGTTGTTAAAAAAAAAGTTCGACTCTGACTCCAGCACTTACCAAAACCAAGACTCTGACTCCAACATTGACCAAAAACACGACTCCGACTAAAAAAAGTTTAATATCGTCACTTTTTTGTCCTAATTTTCCTATTGATGTGTATTCAATTAAATATGCAACTCTACTAATCCGGCTTATAGCCAAATTTGACATATTATATGCAAAAATAAAAAGTTGAAACTTTTCAAAATTTCCGACTCCGAGTAGGACTCCAGCCAAAACGCCACTACGACTCCGACTCTGGCCAAAAAGCCCGACTCCACAGCCCTGTTTAAAAGCAACAGTCAGTAGTAATGTAGATATACTCCACCGAGTAAATAAAAAAGCTTTAAAAATGAATAGTTTAGAATATTAAGTAATAAATAAAAGTATCAATAGTAAGGAAGAATTATTAAATAATATCGTTAATGGGACAGGTTGCTCGTCACTGCTTAATTTATTTCCAATGGGTTTAACGCTTTAAAATTGATTGCATACCATTATTAAATAATTTTGTAATGTTAACGTCATCAGTAGTATAATTATTGTTTGTTTTGTTTCTATCAAGCTCCATTTGTGTAATTTATCATTTTAGAATATGAGAATCAATCTTGCTTTATTACTTAAGCAAACTTTGCGATAGTAAGTCCGAAGATGCCAATAATTCAGAAGTAATATATAAGAAGTATATATAAAATGTCCTGCGGTACATATGATTTAATATACGTCAGTCAGACAGGACGCAATATTTCAATTGGTGTCTAGGAACATGTTAGATCTTTTAATAATAAAAAACTGATACGCAATATGCAAACCATCTCATAGAGGAATCACATGACCTAAATTCAGTCCCGATTTGTTTACATTCTTGTTATAAGGGCCTTAAGCTAAATGTATTGGAACAGCTAGAAATTAATAGGTATAATCAATCCAATGACATTCTTAATGAACAGATCACAATTAACAAATCACCACTTCTTATGCCATTAATAAACACTAATGCAATTTAAAATAAATTCACTTGATGCATTACTAATTTTACGTTTATTCCCACTTAGTAAAAAAACCCAAATTAACTTTCACTTCATGAATACACCAAATCAATAACTTATTTTTTCCATATAAAATTAAGATGGTGGAACAAAGAAGAAGATGTATAGTATAGCTTGTTCTAATGCACGTTTAAAACATAGTTCTGACGAGAGCGTAAGCCGAAATAGCTATCAACAAATATATAAAATAATTTATCTAGAATTAAAATACATTGTTATTTTTCTTACCGTATTGATTCCGAAGTCATTCAGATTTATATCATTGATGAAAGTATAATGATTTATCGTATTTCAATGTATTTCAAGGATTCAAAGAATAACTATGTATGTGATTGTTTGTGGTAGCTGATAAAACTATTACACACTTTTGTAGCTCCGTTGTTGCTTTATTGTATTAATTCAATATTACTTAATGATTTTTTGAGTAAATGGTATATTTTTCTAATAAATACACGAACATTTACTTGCTTTTAATGGACGCTTTGTTAAACCTCCTGAGTAAACGATACCTTCTTTTTATGAATGCTTTGCATTACTTAATGGCTTCTGGGAATTCAACGTTATTTTTACGCCACTCTAAATGTTATTACATAATAATACATAGGATGCGGATATTGTAATCTGTTGAATGTAGATTATGAATCAACATTGCCATAGATAATTGATAAATAAAAAGGGCTATTGAATTGTGAAATCTCATGTTACAATTTTTTTTTTTTGAATTTTCATTTTACCCCTCTTAAAAAATATATTTATTCATCTTTCTATTTAGGTAGAAATGAATCAAGACACGTGTACTAAGTAAAAAGTAAGATTTTGTATAAAAACCATACCAATACAGACACAGCCAGAGAAAATATTGAGGATTTAGACTAAAGGTACTGTAAGGAATTTCAATATCAAATTTGAATCTTTTTGCTTCGTAATTTTCCATGAGTTTTGTCGTTAACAACCTGGTAGATTCAAATTCTAGATAATATTGTTTAATGAAAAGTGACATGAATTTCAATGTTGTGTTTTAACAACATATATATATTTTAATTTAAATATATATTATATTTAAATTTACTTTCACCAAAAATTCGACGTCAAAATTGACTTTTACTAAAAATACCCGAAATATGAAATTAAATAAGTTTGCGCGCACGGCAAAATTTTCAAATTTATGATGAAATAAATATATTTTGCAATGCCATCCGGAATGTTTGTCTCGGTGTTGGGTTTAAGTGTCCATTTTATAACAAGTTTTCTTGAGACTCGGGAAATCTTTAACTGGCAGCCAGTTGCCATTATCAAATATTTACATTGCTCACGGAAAATGTAGAGGGAAACGACAGTGAGTCATCTCGGAAAACCGTGCAGTAATATATTTTCACAGTTTATCTTTTCTTTGTAGTCTTTCGAAAGGGCTACCATAACGTTACTTTATACAGCTACACTGTGTATATGTTGTATATTATTATTTATATTGGCATAGACGTCACAAAGACATTCAAAAATTCGTCGTTTTAAGGTTATATTCATATAAATAAAATATATTAATAATTAATTTTACTAATTCCACATTTTTTTATTATCATCAAAAACTAAGGCCAGCGTGAAAATTTGAAAAATAGCTTCATATATCATTTATCTATAGCAGTGATCGCCAAACGGTCGCTCGCTCGCTCCATCTTGCTCGCGTAGGATTTTTTTACCATATTTATAAATTTGCTAGGATAAAATTTTATCAATCGTTTGTGCGCGAAAACAGCAGTCTTGAACATTTTAAAGCAAATGCAGCATTAACATTTATAATTTAAATATCTAAAAAAGTGTGGTAACATGACTGGATTTTATATACTATACATAGCGAAAATACAAATTCTGCATTGAATTTAACGGCATTAAAATAGGTTAAGAGGTTTTTTTTCCAAGATGCTTTTTTAGTTAAAAGCTAACATGGCTTCCAAAGCCCTCATGTATCATGTATGAGTAGCTCATCACATAATTTCAATTTTAGAAAAAGCTCAGATCCTTATTGAGCTTGGAGACCACTGATGTATAGCTAGGCGGTGTTTGGAATAAACTTATTGAATTTACAGATGAAATATTCACACGCAAAATTAATTATGAAAAAATAATTGGGTACTAATAAATTACTCATCTAATAATAAATTAAAATTAATAGCTAAATTATATCTGAAAATACACGTCCTCCTTACTTTATAATCTCCTAACACCACTGAGTTTTAAATATGACAATACAAGAAAAACAATTTTCGGGTAGTCATACAAATTATAAATAAATTAAATCATCAAATACACAACTGAATAAATAATTGTCTGTGATAAAAAATAAGTAAAATGTGAAATAAAAGCAAAACGAAATTCTTTATGATTTCAAAATTTTAATTCATACAAAGAATAATAACTGATCTGAATCTCATGTTTTAAAGCGTTCATCAATAAAACATATTTAGAAGACCTGCATTGAGCATTCAAAGTTTACCGCGTGATAGGAGACAGTCATTAGTAATAAATAGAATAATTTAATAAAAGATTACAAAATACGACGTTATTAATGACACAACCTAACGAATTCTACTTCAGGTAATATTATTCATAAAACATATAACTTAAACCGAACTAGAGTTGTATGATATTGTTTATTTTAAGCGATGGATAAAATAAATCAAAACTGTTATATTTTGTAGTATTCGTTAATGTTTATTTTACAAATGGGTTGTTTATTTAAATGATATTTACACATCGGTTCGTGTATCCGATTATATAAATCAAATCTGTTTCGCCGTCGGGTCTGTGCGATAAGATTATCTCTACGCAATTACCGAAATAATCTCGACTACCGAAAACGGATAGACGTGTACTCCTTGGAGACTTCTTAATACAGGATCTCGGCAAGGAACTAATTAGTAAACGTGTGTATGAGATCATTTAATAACAAGGCTGGTAAATTATTACAAGACAAGAGGTAGCAGCATAATTTGTTAACTGATGTTAATAATTAATTTATATCGCTTTCGATATAAAATAATTCGATTAGGTTATAATAAAGCAATATGTTTGAATCGTTTGAATTTTGTACTATTCCATGAGTTTTGTGGCGCGGCGCGTCTGTGCAAGCTTTTTGTACGCTTGAAATGCCTGAAGATGCCGAAAGGCGAAACTTGGGTCGTTAGCGATAAACTCATGGAAAGGTTCAAAATTTATTGGATTCAAATTTAATATTGAAATTAAGTCGAAATCCTCATTTATAAAACAACAGTTATTGTCCTGAAAATGGTTTTTTAAATATTTTTTATTAGGAAATAATATATTACATGGCATTACAGCTGACGCTAATGCACCATGCATTTGACACATATAGACAATGGCATAATAAACAGAATGTAAAAATTAATTAAAAACAATAACAACAAAGGGCAGTGCATTGATCAAACGAACAGCCCGTTTGACTGGCGACTCAAATGAAATTTACTGTTTTTATTGGAAGCAAAAAGAAGAGAATTTTATGAAACGGACAATATTTTCTTTATTTTGCTGTGTCCGTATTACGCCATCTTAAGAACTGCCATCTCTTAAAATCTAATTATTGTTATAGCGGAGGTTGAAAAATATTTTTTATTTTTATGAAAACTGGATACCTGGAGCCAATTTGTGATTTTTGTATAGTATGGCAACATTACTCATACTTTTTGCAATTAATTGCGTAAGTAATTAGTTATTTCCTGACTACCAACCGTCATAATTTCTCTTCTCTCTCCCCGAAAAGTGGATTGGTAAATTGATTTACTATATCGACGATGAAGTTTTTAGTCAAGTGAAGATTTGAGAATAAATGCTGCCAGTTGGAAACGAAAATTAATTCAAAAACCTTTTATGTATTCAAGGAATTACCGCACATCCAAAACATTTGTAAAAATATTTATTCAGAGAAACGAAGATGATTTTTTTTTCAAATAACGCTGACCCTTTTTTATGCTTTCGGAATTGAAAGTCATGTTTAAATTACTTTTTTCCAAGAAAAAAAAATCATCGAGCTAAGAATATTTTGGATTAGTAACTGACGAAATAAGCTGAACTCAGAGAAGTGAATAGAGATTTGCCAATTATTGATTTACGTACCAATAGGTAAAATCCTAAGCTTAGTAATATATAAAAGTCACAATTGCATTGCAGATTAACAATTTTTTAAGCTACTAGAAACTGCATAATTCCTGCATTCAAGTCAGCCTTAAAGCATCGCAAAACTGAGTTAAATGGGGAGCTTTCAATTTATTTAACTAAGCTTTCAGTGGTTCTTTGCACATTGCAAAATTATTTCCACACCATTCACCGGTCTTGATTTTAAATATAACATATTAATATACTTATGGAGTCTATCTCAATAGAAGTTTTCTAAGATAACTGCTTGTTAATCAGTTGATCTCGCTCTTTTTTTAGTAGAGAGTAGGGATGGAAAAGATAGAGCCAGGATAAGACTAGTGGTCAGCTTTTCGCTTTCGTAATAAACCGTTAATATTTTTTACTATAATATTACTGAGTTTTTTAAAGAAAACAACAAAACTATCAGTGATTTTATAAACCACTAGCCGGTACCCGGCAAGCGTTGCGATGTCACTCAAAGAAACAAAGCGTTTGTGCTTATTGAAGTGTTTTTGAATGCACAATGTTTTAGATAAATAATTTCGATTTAGTTTCACTAATATTGATCGGTATCGTTGACATTTGCTGTTTGTCTATGGTACGACACACGCGCCACATACTGAAATTTAATTGCACTATGCCTATAACTTATGCGTAAATGCAACAATAATTTGCCAAATGAACCGTATGGCAGCGTATAAAATATGAAAGAACATTGATTTTTATATAAAAGACCTACTGTAAGTTTATTTTACTAAACCTATAACCTTTGCGCAAGTGCAGGCAATAAGTTGACAAAGTTTTATCGCAATCGGATGAACAGTATGGCAAAGCATAAAATACTAACAAACAATCCAACAAACATAGATTTTTAAATATGAGAATCGCAGCCTAACGTAGGTACGAGTTACATATTTTTAGTATGTTCTAAGATTGAAATTTATGAGCACAGAATAATATTCCTTGAAAAATCTATGTAAACCGATAGTTAAAATACGCGTTATATTAAAAAAGTAATTATGTACCAAGAAATGGGTATCATTTAATCTCTTGTTATAATAATATAAATAATATATTTTCGTAAGCGTTTGCCAAGATTGTTACAGCTACGTAAGCTGCCACAAATTAAATTTCTTTTTTAGACGGACAAAAATAGAATTAATCTCAACAATTATTTATATACAGTTTGTTTATGTTTATATTGAGAGTAAATCCCACAAAAATAATACCGTAGGCTTTAGTTTTAGTTTAGTTTTTTTTAATAATAATATCAATATATCAAATTTAAATTGGCAAAATCTCACCTCACCGGAATTTGAAACTAGATCCACCTAACCTCTAGGCGAATACTACTAGACTACGGAGGTCGGTATAAAAGCACAATTACGATATATAATTTTCATGAGCTTTTGTTATATACTTGGAAATAGTTTTGTGGCAACAATAGCACCCGTCTCATTTTCATGTATTGAATAATTCCCCGTGATTGTTACAGATTTCAGATATATCAGATTTCTTTAGACAAGGTAATATTATCGTTATTAGAGAGTGTTATTTTATTAACTTTTTACACGCACTAGGCACACACAGTTAGTTTAATATAAATTTGTAAACATATTACTGTGATATATAAATATATTGATATACAGGCTATATTAGTTTTTATACATACAATTGTAATGGCACAAATAAATATCTTAAAATAAATAAGGCTTTCTGCTTCAGTGTTAATTACTATAATTGGATTAGATAACAATATGTGCACACAAAAAAAAATGAAAAATAACGGGAGTATTCGCCTAACGGCATGAAAAAGGCAATATACGCAAAGCTTTTCGCATTTTGCCAAAGAGATTGGAAAAGTTAACGAGAATATATGTATATATTGTTACAAACAGCTTTAGGAAGAAAAGAGCAATCTTCAGAAAGTTGTTTTTCACCTATTTTCTACATTTGAGTTGACAGTCTAATATGAATTATTTATTCTGAATACTTAGTTTTATATTTAATTAGGTATAATATATAACTTGACTAAAATTTCAATCTCCATTCACATTTCACATTGGCAAAAATGCTGTTTTAATTCATTCTACTATTTTGTGAAATTTTACTGGTTTTTTTCTGTATCAAATTTTCTTCTTGAAATCGTATTTTTATATGCTCGACTCCTAATGGACACAATATTTTTTTTGTCGTAAAGACGTATAACCTTTTCGACGACTGTGAGGACAGAAGAATGACTCTAGGACAGGGCTAGTAGTTGGGAAAGAATGTAGACACCATTGGTTTCCAAATATATCATGTTGATCACCCAGCAATATGTTTGTAAACCAATGTCGAATAGCAATTTTAGTAAAATAACCATTGAAATCCTGTGAGCTTTTAGAAATAAGTGACGTTTGTTTTTATCATTATGATATATGACGATCTCCAAAAATTAAAAACAAAACAAATAATATATTTAAACGTGTTACAGTTAACTATTAACGAATAGCATTGACAATCTTACTAACACAATCATGTCAATCAATCGATCTTACAAGTCGCCATGAAAAATATCTTCAAAAATAATATTTTTAAAAATATATTTCCATAATGTGTGTAACTTGATATATCCGAACATAAAATTCCATTCACCTATATCATATGTTTATTTGTAAATGCAAGTTTTTGAAAAGTCATAATATTTAAAGTTGCCTAGTCAAAGCGAGTTTTTAGCGTCGTAGAGATAGCCGAAATATGAAGTAAATAAATAACACGGAAAGAAAAATAGCAATGTATTTTAATTCTACGTAAATTATTTTATATATTTGTTGATAGCTATTTCGGCTTACGCCTTCGTCAGTTCAACAAATATATAAAATAATTTATGTAGAATTAAAATACATTGCTATTTTTCTTTCCGTATTATAATGGAGTTCTACCAAGTAAATGCCTACTCAATCAATAAATAAATAACATTCGTATTTTTCTGAAAGCTTTTTAAACTCTCCCTTGACATACATGCCAATTAAAATATTTAAGAGGAAGGGCTTTTATTTTGTAACTGATTAGCTTTAGTGTAAGCAATTACATTTGCATTTTGAATTTCGTTTCAAAAGCTTCAATGCATGCACTTAACCATAATATTATACTCCAATATACATGATTGTAATTGATGTTGATACTCATGATGTATAAGAAGTTCTTCTAGACTTACTATCGAATATTTTAGCAACTGGCATTTGTTGAATAATAACGTAATTAGGTTTTGAAATCGCCTTCTTGATTAATATCTATCTGACTAAAACTTCTTTTTAAAGCAGTTTTATTTTCAGGAACTACATTGTCATTAAAGTATTTATACTACCACACTTGTCCTAAGATACAAATTTAGATATGGGATTATAGATTGTTAGAATATTGAGTTGAGTCTCATTACGATTAAAACCACAACAACGAAGAACTCATTCAACAAATGAAAAATGATATTGAATTTGAATTTGTGTATTAACACAAATTCAAATTCACATTGTGTGAACATATCAAGGTTCAGATTTCAATAAGAGGCATTCATTAATTAATTATGTCAAATTTTATAAAAATCTTAAAGTTGTTAGCATTCAGATTGGTACAGAAACTTACATTTGAACTAATCATTGCCTGACTAAGCCCTTGGCAATATATAAAATGATACTTACTATTCTTAGTGTATCCGATATTACTTTTTAAAGAAAAACATTTGGGAAGAAACCACGGAGTTGCAAAATTAAACTGATTTTTCATCGAATTTTCATTGAAAATCAGACGAGAGTATTCAGTCTGTAATTTCTGATCTCATAAATTATCATTGAATGCTTTTTCAAAGGAATGTGGTTTTTTTTCATGAACATAAATGAAAAGATTTATTAATTCCGTCCATACGCCATTCCACTGCGCGGCATATGTCAAATTGATGGACAGTTAATTAACATGTGGAAGAAGTACAAAGGAAAAAGATGACACACGTAAATTAATCCTTATTGAATAGAAAATTTATAACAGATAAAATAAACATATTTTATGAAAAATTATTTTATTAAGAGTTTACTTATAAGGTTAAACTCAATACGAATTATTTTTAAATGTATGATATATAAATATTTTGTTGGGTATTTTTATATGCTATTTTTAGAAATGTATACCTATTAATTTATACTTGAATGAATTTGATTAAATGGTGTAATCTTAACTAATGCTATGATTGATAAATTGGCATTGGTTCCAATTGAAACTGCTTTCATGATATTAAATTAGGAAATTATATTTGAAATTATTCAATACCCATTGAGATGATAATTTGGCTAAGTATCTAAAATGATATTGATAAATGCTTTAAATATATAAACAAACAAACTTATTTAAAATATTGATGATGGCAATACGTAAATACAATATAATATATATACCAATCAAATCTAACTAACGATAAAAAAATTAAAATTAACTTTAATAAAAAAGAAATATTATTAAATAATATTCTTAATAGGACACGTTGCTCGCCATTACTTACATTGTTTCCAATTAATAGAGTAATCACTAACTTATCTGATTGATTGCAGCTCATTAGTTTATAGTTTAACAGTGTGTAATGTTTAACGTCATTAGAAATATGTATGTTTATTTGTTTGCTTTGTTTCGATTCTATAACCCCTCTCTTGCTTCCATTATAAGGAAAAATCACAATCTGTTTGATTGCAGCTCATTAGTAACATTATCGGATTGCATTGTTTCAATTCTATCACCCCTTCCTTGTTTCCTTTAGAAGGAAAAAAACCCGAAATCCATTTTGTAATTTCATAATTTAAAATGTTAGAATCAATATTGCTTCATTACTTAAGCAAACTTTGCGATAGTAAGTGTGAAGATGCCCTGAAAGAGGCGAAACACGTGTCACAGTTAGTAACACAATATGTGGAATAAACAAAGTTATTTTAAATTTTATATTAAAATAAACTTCCACAAAGTTACCGCCGAAACCATTGAAAGAACTTACTAATGATTGTGGAAATGAATACAAAACATAACGTTTATGGAAATAATATTATTTATTAGAAAATTATGGTAGTGTGAATAGTTTAAAGAAGCGATAAGGCTTTTTAATTGACCTATTAGGTTTATCTGCTAACCGAATCTCGTTACAACCTCGAATCTTATTTGAGGGGTTCATCCCTCAGCCAAAAAATATTACATCACATTTTATCACAATGCTTTCATAAAAAAATCTATCATCGCGAGAGTCTCATTCATTATTCTGCCCGCCTTTGCTATATATTCACAACATATTGCCATTTGAAAAATTTGATCTTTTCATGAAAATGATTTGGTATTGAGTTTTTGAAATAAATCACAGAATAGGTGTCAATTTAATGTCTTTTAAACGAGAAAAAATATTGAGTATCAATAAGTGAATAATCAGTATCATTTTATTTATTTGAAGAGCTTTTTTTTAATGCAACTGTAATCTTTTGTTTAAGTCTATTCTTAATTTAAATTTAAAATTATTTAAAGTCTAATTGCTACTCTCTTCACGCGGGTGCAATGATTACTGTCTTTAGTCTTACTTGACTGCACATATTTTTTTCGTATACAGTGGAACCCCGGTCTAACGTTCTCGCATAAACCGTTTTCCCGCGTGTGTCGTTCATTTTCTATTGTCTCGGCCAAGCACCCATAAGAACAATGTTAAAAAGTTTCGCATTAATCGTTCACCGATTTACCGTCCAAAAATTATGGTCCCTATTGACCGTTTTTGTAAAATATTTCTCATAAACACATTCGACCCCATCCAATCGGTCCGTATAAATGTATGTATCATGTTTCCGGTGATAACTCACTTACTGAGCACCTGTAGAAAAAGATGGCGAAAAACGCAATAATGAACCCGTAATGACATTTACAGAAGCGTTATTGGCCCTCGAAAAATTAAAATATTTTTTCTACTCCAAGGATGGTCTTTATCAAAATTAAAGTACCTACATAACTGCAAAAAAACCACGTAGTAAGACTTACTTGAAGGAAATGAATGTTATATGTATAGTAACAAAGTCTAATAAATAAATAAGTTTTTTAAAAGTTTTCCTTTTTTCATTTCATATTTAAGACTTAGAGAAAAACGTAGAGTCAGGTTTTCAATGTAATGTGAAAACCTGGTTTTACTTTATTTTTAAGTAAATTTTGCGAAGCTTCTGTCTTGTGATGTTGCTCATGATACATTCTTGACAAGCTCTTGAGTTTCAACATTCAACCATTCAACAACAGTATGTACATTTCAAAGTTTGGGATTCGGTAAATGATTTTTGAAACAACATTGTATGTTCTATGCGTTATTTTAATCCAGTATAAACTTTGAAAATTTCAAGTACAATATCTCTTCGCTTGATTTCGGATACGTAAATTTTGACCTCTATCCGGGCTGAGCAGTTGTTCACTAAACTTTGTCGACAGCTTTATATTAACATGACGTACAAAAAACGTATTTATGTAAATTGCGAACCTGGGGAAATCTTTAACGTGCTGAAAAAGGATTTTTAGAGACTGGATATTTTTTGGTTGACTTTATATGGCGACTGACATCATACATTCAATGCGGAATAACATAAGTAATTTTAATAGATGTCCGGCAAAGAGTCTGTGTAGTATTGAGCGATATATTTTAGAATGTACTCATGAAATTATTCAAAATTTTCCGCAGTTGCTTTCGCGAAGTTTCTTCGTGATGTTTACATAATATATGTTAAGAAAATGATTAAGACTGATAACTATATTGAGTATATGTATAGTTATGGTATTAGTAAAACTAATCTATGTGTCTTTTCCAGCGTTGTGGATGAGTAATGATGTTTAGTATTCACAGCAGAGTCAGAGTATCATTTGTAGGGTGTCAAATGTCACGTTTTTCTTGGCGGAAAGGCATTATTTTAAATAAATGAACACACATTTTTTTAGTACCACTTCGACGAATAATTTTATAAAGATCAAGACGCCTAAGAGTGGGTTAAGCTCGCAATGAACGAAACCTGTTTTGATATTTATGCAATTATTAAGAAAATGTGTTTTTATGTATTTAACATTTAAAAGTAGCTAGTAAAGTAGCTTAAATTAAGCTAACTTCGACTACTTCATATTCAATTATGATCAACTGAGTAAAATGTATTTTAATAAAGTGGTTCGTGCTTGAGACCGAAATATACTAAGAAAATGTTTATTAATTATTAAAAATAAAGGTCTTAATAGCTTATATTGAACCAACTTCGACTTCTTAATATTCAAATAAATATGATCAACTGTGTACAATTGTTAAATAACGTAATTCGTTTTTTTTAAAGATCCGACTGTTTTGAGGTAGATAAAGTTTGTAGAGGAATATGTATTAGAATTTCGACGGTATATTTTTGGTATTTGAATTCGATAGAAAGAAAAAAAGCTAAATCTGAGTTTTATGAGATAAGCAAGAGTTTATATTTGAGATTTGAAGAACATTAAGTGCCCAACACTGGTTACAGCTATGCAATCAGTATTGTACTTTTTATGCTCAAACAAAAAAAAAAGAAGTTTTTAACTAAATATTCTGCACAAGTGCTTATTTAAACAAACCAAGTTTGACCGACCATCACGTTAATCGCTATTGATCGCATGATTACAGGGCCATTTGCGTTCAAATCGTTATTTGCAGTTGTCATTTTGATGTGGAAAATTTTACAATTTTCCGCTGTGAAATCACTTCAGGGATGATTGTAAAACGCGTTCAAATCAAGTGGCTCATTAAATTCATTACGAATTTTTGAAGCTATATTTTGTATATTTAATCAAAGGTTAAGTAAAATTTCAATGTATTGATTGAACTGGCATTAACTTGATAGAACTCCATTATAACACGGTGTAAAACTAGAAATTTTATTATAGTATCACAAAAAATATATAATATGTACATAGTTGATGGCTATTTCAGCTTACGCCCTTGTCAGAATTATGTTTAGACATACATTTACTTATGTATATAAATATACCGGTGTAAAAAAGGTACACCATACATTTTCTCTTCTATTATTATTAACTTGCTCATTATATTTATAATATGAATAAAGAATATCACTTTAAAGGTGTTTAATGTCAATACTTGGTAGAATGGCATTAAAATAAAATTAATAAACGAGTTTTTGGTACTTCTTCCACATAAATTTAATTAGATCAGGATCTGTTGCGCTCATGACGAGCACTATTATCTGATTGTTATTAAAAAAATATGATAAGCAAGATAAAAAAAAGATGAATTATTTTTGAGCCATAGGCTCTTGATTATAGCAAATTAAATAAGCCTCTAATATTTATAAGATTTTAAACGAAAACACAAAAGAGCTCTAACATTTATAGAATGAATGAATATTTGTTGGTCTTATTTAAAGGATTTCATCTTATGCGAGATAGTAAATTAGTTGCCAATGTAACACGCTTCGTAGGAAAATCTTCAAATCTGTTCCACCTTAGCCTTCGAGATGCTATTTGTAGTCACCCTGTCGGAGCCTGCCTACCGATTTGTATTAACATCAATAATTTTCGGTCGCCGAGAATTCGAAATCTCGGCTTGTAATTTCCTTGGCCGAAGCAACTCGAACATAGCCTCCGGATGGTGGAATGATGTGGGATCGGAAAATTGGAAAAGCGTGGGAAGTGGAAATGTATGGAAACGCTCTAACGCTGACCTATTTACGCAAGCATGTACTCCTCGAAAGGAGGAACGGAAATTACATCAAGAAAAAGTGTTAGGCGATGTACTCTTGCCACGGTTCACATATAAATGAGTTATTTTATTGTTATTTTTTTAATGTATTCTTCTTGTACACGAAAGCGGTTTATTTCGGCCTTTTTAAATTGTGTGATATTTTTTAAAAATACATCATTATATTATATTAAAATCCTAAATATATTTTTTTATATTTTAATGATTACTGACCAAAAATAAAAGACTTACAAAAAAGTGTATTTCATTTAAAAAATATCGCCTTAAATGTGTTTTATATAATGATTTAAAATAATGTGTTATTATTGGCAATTATAATATACATACTAACATATACATAAGTAAATATTACAAAAATGAATATTCTATTATAATTATATCTTACTGCTTTTTTTTAATTTCAATATTTTTTTTATATTAAAAATCAAATAATTTTAATTTATGTATCGTTTTACTAAGCTTAATAAAATTAGAATATAATGCAGATTTTTTCCGATAAAAAACTAAAATATAATAGATACAAAACGATTTTTAAATTATTCAAATTCTCTAGTATTTTGAAATAGTCTACGAAAATGTTCACGCGTTAGCGCCATACAAAAATAATATTTGTTTTCTAACAGTATTTTACCCTTAATTATTTTTTTATGAATTAAAAATTGTTTATTACGTCTACTTACGTGTGTCTCGGGCTTGGATGACTCGATAAACTTTACTAATTCGGAGGATTTCCAATGAAAAGGGCACAGAAAAACCACCGGATAAATAGGAACTGTAACACAATCCACAGCACACGCCGGATAGACTGACTATTGATTTTCCAGGGCGCGACATCCTGATTTATCGCAACATGATAGTAGCGCCGACATTTCACGCGCGGTGGAAATTCAAACTATGTCGGCAAAGAAGAAATCTTAGATGCTATGAAACAAAATCACAGATGGCGTTGTTTAAGCAAGCTCAATTTTCACTTAATTTGTTTACCGTTATATTGAAAAGGATTTTTCCTCATAGTTTTCAGGCAATTTGAAATAATAATTAAAGTTCTATCTAGGATTGACACGGTGGAAATATGAGAAGCTGAATTGGCCCGGCAGGGAGCAAGGAGACTGGCGGGAGACGACATAGAATCATAGATACACCATAGACAATCATAGACAGTCTTATGCTTCGGATATGGATAAGTTTATAATGGAATGGATATATTTATTATTATAACGTATATTATTATATATATATATATATATTTGTATTTATTACACGATAAAGTTCCGTACAGTTCATAACTGGCAGCTTAATATGAACTTTTGAATATCAAATCCAAATACATATATTATACTGCCGTCATTAGCCACAATATTGATAACGGCAAATTTACTATGTTTTTACAATGTCTTCTCACAATGTGGAGCATATAGACCAGTGGTTCTCACGGAAAATTGCACCGTGGCCGCATCGAATACATAAGCGGTCCTATGGAAATGTCTGGTGGCCGCATCAAATTTTGTTTTGAGTCTGTTGTGTTTGAGCTTTGTCAAATGGACGTATACAGAAAGACCTAGACTTTCGCGCCTAATTCGTTCATGAACTTTGTGCGAATGTTGAAATGTTCGAAAGCCAAGGGAAGTAAAAAAAACACCAAAAATTGTACTAAAATGTTTATTTATTAAAAATTACCAATCTTAAATTAATAAAGCTGTAGCCCAGGCTTTTTTATTGGACTTCCAAATGACTGGAAGCAATTTTTTATTTTTCCCTTCCAATTCTGTAGGATTTTCTGCTTGATAAACTTACATTGGCTTCAATTTTAAATCACCAGCTAAATTTTCACCAAGAAGCAATGTCAATCGGTTTTTAGAAGGTTTATGACCAGGAGCAACTGATCCGTCCTTTGATAAGAATGTATGATTAGGCATCTTCTTCAAAAATAAACCAGTCTCATCTACATTGAATATTTGACCAAAGGTATATTCTCCATCTTCAATAATTTTGGACAATGAGGAAATTAAGTATTTTGCAGCATCTTTATCCGCATCAGCTGATTCTCCAGTGAATTTAACATTGTGTAAAGAATACCTTGTTACTTGCATGAAACACCGTGTGAGAATCATCTTTTAGTCTTGCCTTCCAATCCTTATGTAAACTAAGAGCCTTAGCTTGAATCATCGAAGTACTCAGAGGTACGTCTTTTTCATTTTGGTCACTAATCCAATACGACAAAGGTTTCTCCATTTCATCTATAACTATGCCGTCCCTTTTGGAAACAACTTTTGATGATATATTTCCACAATTTTTTACATATTCCTTTCGGATGCATTCGGACTAGCTCCCGCTCGTATGTTAATGGATATGTGCGAACAGGACGTAACACTTTTCACAGTACGGACTTGGCTCAAATGCTTTTCATTTTTTTCGATTTTTGAAAAATGTGCGAAATAGCGAATTGTGCGAAAGTCGAATGTGCGAAAGATGAGGTCCGCCTGTACATGTTTTTCAATTTACTATTGGTATTAATTGCATAAAAAATATTTCATTTTATTTGTCTTTGTTGACATATTAACTTGTAAAACCTCATTTTTTTAAAAATATCAATAATTTCTATGAAACTGTTGGTTGCCGCAGCGAAATCTTCTGGTGGGCGCACATGAGAACCACTGATATAGACTCTCACGAAGTCTATCTCAACATATGTTTTTATACGAGAACTGGTTGTTATCCAGTTTCTCAATCTCTCGTTTTTGACGAGAGTAGGTATTGAAAGAATACGAGGACTAGGACAGAATTAGTGGTAAGATAGCAAATCCCTCTCACTACGCTCCGTTTTTGGAATGGTTAGGTGGAGAAGGGATTTTTAAAACCACAGACACCCATGGCCTCGAACAGGATCGATAAATCGACTGAAAACATTTGCATGATCCCGGGAGGTCCCTCATGGAAGCCAATGACGTTGACCACTGCACCACGGACCTGGCAAACGTACTATTCTAAAGATTTCAACCATCAATTTATAACATTAATAATATAATTAAACATTAATAATATGATTGAAAAAGTATTGAAAACGGTTGAAAGAAGTGTTTGTTTTATTTACTATGAATATGTATTATCACGAAGACAGTATTTTTAATTATGCCAGCTGTTTTAGTATCTAATTACGCAGATTTGTAACCAGTTTCACTTACCTAGCACACATAAAAAACTACACTCTTTTTGGTCTAACACGTTTCCCAGAAAAAATCAATAACCCAACGTTATCATGTCACAGCCACAATCAACCACACGTTAGTAGGGAAGATCCATTCTCACTAATCTTAATTTGACCGTGTGAGTGACAGGTGCTTAAAGCGATAAGAACAGACATTTATATAAAGGAAAGCGATTATGTTAGGTTCCCCGTATATAATCAAGAAGCTATGAGGAGTTTTATTTTATTCTGATTCAAATAATATTTTATGTAATTAACATATTGGGTCTTTATTAAGACTATTTTATATATTTTTTCTAATGAAACGGTTATATATATTCAGGGAACCAATCGATTTTTCCATGAATTCTACTTCTTTTCACGTTATTTTAGACGTTTATACCGTGTAGAAAAATGAGTTGAGTATGTATAAAGCGAAAGAGTTCTGATAGGTATTATTTTTATCTTATCATTTTGCTTCATTTATTTCATTATTTCTTGAGCTATTTTATTATCTATACAACTGGTCATTTATTTATTGGTTTTGTTATATTGTATTTCGTCTCGGTCTTTTTAAAGGTACGAAACAATGTTGGTTATATTCACAGATCGGCTCTTGTTTTAAAGAGTAATTATTTTAATAGCATAATACCTATAAAGATTTTATAAAATATGTATGATATGAGAATGCAAACTATAAAGCGAAGTAGCTCCTTGGTTAAAAACCTTTTAAGTGTTTCTTAAAACCTTGAACCAATCATTTTAATACTCCTCCACATAAAATTGCATTTTGTGCAGCCACAGACATAAAATACCCATACTATTCATGTCTCTTTTCAATATATGCTCCACCGTAATGAAGAAAGAGAAAGTGATATCAAGATACGTCAATTTATTTTTGTATAATAGGTATGAAATCGAAGGTAATATCGCTATTTAACTCTTACGTTTGCAACGTAATGGCAAATTGAGAAACGTTGTCTCTTTCGGACAAGAAGTAGTGGGGATGATAGCTCCAGTGAAATCGAAAGTTGTACCTGAGTATGTTAAAAGAAAGACAGTGCTTGAAATGTGTATTATTTGTTAGTCACAAAACGTATGTCCAACTGCAAAGTACCATTTTGGAAATGCATTTATTTGTTACGGAAAGAAATCAGACGAATATTATAAGAATCTTACCACTTTTCGGACTCTAGCTGTTTAGCGGTATGGTGGAGATCTGGACGGCCTCGAGTAAGGCCCACGGGCCGGGCAACGAAGGATTGGATTCGGGCTCAAGCCCGGGACACAAAAAATCAAAAATCCAAAAAATCAAAATATATGTCCGATTATTTCAGATAAATATGCCATTGTTGTCAATCTAAATAACGTTAAAAAATATTTTGGTGATTTAGTAGATTTTTTTATTTTTAACAATGAATTAATATTTTCATAAACGATGCAATTTCGGATATTTTTCGGACGAAAAACTGTCAGGTTTGGGTATTATGTGTGTAAATAAACCTCGGGCTCGGACTTGGTAGTATTTAAAAATTTTGGCAAGTGCAGACCTCTATGGCAAGGGGTTTATTCCGGCAATCACACCAATCAGGGGGATAAGTTCGGCAAGGAATAATTTGAAAAACTTAACGTACAAATTTGTAACGTTTTTTTGACTTCGAGTACAACTCTGGCCAAAAAGCCGCGACGACTTCTTTTTTTAACCATGTCGGCTCAGCATATGGACTCCTCACGGAGCTTATCTTTACTCATGTTTTTCTACGAGAACTGCTTGTTACTCAGTTGCTCAACCTCTCTTTTTCAAAGAGAGTAGGGATGGAGAGGATACGAGGAATAGGACAGGACTAGTGATTAGCTAATCGCTGTCACTATGCGTCGTTCCTTGGGATCGGGAAAGTGGGAAGGGATTAACAACACAAGCACCCATGCCTTTGAACAGATTTATCGATTGAAAAAATACGCTCATTCCGGGAATCGAACTAGGGCGATCCGGCACGCAAGCCAACGACGTTGACACTGCGCCACGGACCGGGCATGACGACTCCTACTCCGGCCAAAAAACCCCGACACCACGACTCCAACTTTGACTCCACAGCCCTGGGAAATACTCCTATACCCTGTGATCGTATTAATAATTATATTTATTTAAAAAATGTGTCAGGGTAGTATTATCATTTTAGTGTTTGAAATTTCCATTTGAAGACCTGTTTAAAGGAGCCACTGACGCGGTTGTGCCCCACGATGGCCGCTTGGTTCAGTGTTGCGTGCACTGCCTTCAGAAGCACTCGTCAAAGACACCGCTGTAGAAAAACGTAACGTTCAACTGCTGCCATCTATATTTTCCGTTGACAACATTGCTTAATGGCCGGCTAAAAAAGACCATCCCGCCTTTTTCGATTATGACATAAACAGATCAAATCATTATTTGTTGTGAAACAAGTGACATCAGTGTGTGAAAATGGTGTGGTTTAAAATATTTTTGTGCTTGGCAACACTGGCGACCCTAGCAATATCGCAGGTATGACATCAAACTAATAAAAAAACAACCATTCTGTCAGACGGAATGATCTTTGTGATGCTAATAAGCATATTTGTTTTTTGTAGTCTATTTCGTCAGCTACAGAGGTGTACAAATTAACATTGTAGGATGTCTGTGGGTTCTTTGAGAGTATAACCAAAAGGTAAATTTTCCAAGGCCATTGCCCCTACATTCTTTTGATTTCGTTCACTTTCGGTGTGACTGTGGACAGATCTGATAACTGTCTTGACCAATGTAATATCTGACACGGTTGTATAATAAGATGTATTATTTTCTAGGCACACTGTAGGCTAATGAAACGTGTTTTGATAAGAGAAATGGAAAGCGACTTATATTAACTTTCATGGCCTACAGATATGATTAATTACTTATCAATAGATTATGACATAATTATGAAATTCTAAATTGGTATGACTGCAATTTCTATTCACAGAAATGACAGTGATGTCAAATATCAGAGAATGGATTTAATAAATTAAATAATCATTTTTTAGGACACACTAAGGATCATTTGGTCGAATGGTCAGCGTCGATGGCTTCGACTGTACTGCTCCAGAGTTTCATCAATTGATGGATTTAATGAATGTCTTTGATACTTTGAATTCTCGTTCTATCCGATTCTTATCAATTCGCCGACCACTAGTCACTATTGTCCTATCCTTCTATACGTACCCTCTTCGATAAGAAGAGACTGAATAAGACACCGTTTGGTAAACTCCATTAGAAGTCCACATACTCCACGTTAGGCGCGGATACGGCTTAAAAATTCGTATAAAATGAGGCACAGGTTGTATCGGCATATTTAGTTATGGATTCGAACGATGATATGAATTTTCTATTCTCGAAACCGATTTTAGTTTAGTATAAAATTTCAAATAACTTGATTATTCCACGTATTGTGTTACTAATTGTGACACGTGTTTCGCATCTTTCAGAGGCATCTTCGGACTTGCTATCGCAAAGTTTGCTTAAGTAATGAAGCAAGATTGATTCTAATATTTTAAAATAATTAAATTACAAAATGGAGTTTGGGATTTTTCTTTTTTACGGGAAGCAAGGAGGGGGTTATAGAATCAAAACAAAGCAAGCAAACAAATAATTATACTACTAATGACGTTAGCATTACAAAATATTAACTAATGAGTTGCAAACAATCAGGTAGGGTTGAGTTAAACCCTTCAGTTTATTATCATTAAAAAATTTGGGGCCTAAACTGTAAAAAACTGAATATAGTTAAAAAATCAATGTAATGTTCACCGAAGTTCACTCATAAAAATGTAATTCTCACCTTCAATCATTTTTTGGTTGCCCCTGGTTGTTTCACATATTGTGTGTTTAAATTTAATAATTTAAATTATCAATGAAATAAAATATTACAACCCACAATATCGGTATCAGGGCAAATCTCCCCCCTCCCTCTTAGTCCGAGAGTGTTTGAACCATTGGACCATACGCTGAGCATAAAAATGCTTTGAACTTTTTTCTGATACAAGTAAAAAAAAATGTACGTGTACCTTACGAAAAGTGTGAATAAAACGGCGATTTATTATTAAGTACAACGAATAAACAATGAAGATGGAAGATAAAGGTCCACCGTGGTATGAATGGACGGAAGAGTAATTTTGACCCTGCAAGCCTTCTTGATGGCATACGCCCCGGCCAGATGCTGCAATGAGTATTCAAACAATCAGCAAAGCTCCAAAGGCGTGGGCGTTTGCAGCTCCCTAAAAGGCGGCTCTACCACTCCCGCCTTCTAAAAGCACCTACGGATCAACATATTTATGTATATATACTTTACTTAACATTGTATCGATTTATATATATATTGCCCACGTACAGCCACTGCTCGATCATGTCAATTTAACCAATACAACTGGTTCAAATCAAACAATGATTTGCCAATATTATACATCACTAAAATATACACGAATAAAAAAATTGTATTAATTTATCTTTATATTAATCTACAACACAGAAGTAGCGTATGAAAGAAGATGGAAAAATTAATAATGTCAGAGTTATATTGATATTTCTCAAATCATTTTTTTGACTCTGTTTTTACTTTTTATTAAATATTTTACATTTCTGATGTAATATAAATGGCATCATAAGCAATACATTAAGATACTCACATTGCCGAAAAAAATTATAAAAACAATAAAAATAAAATTTACAATTTAATTTTTAACGATCAGTTTTACCCAGGCGTCACTTTAAAAATCTCATAATTGATAAGCTGGCCTTTGTGTCAAAAAGATTGTGCATCACTGAATTAGATCAACAAGAGATGATTAAACTAAAATAAAAAACTTTTACATAATCGATAGGTATTTGATTTTTTACCTGGACAAAAATCGAGCATATTCAGCTCTTCACTGATGAAACCGACATTATATTATATTTGGACAATCTTTTGTTTTTTCAAAAGCTTCGCAAACCACTACCTAGAACTCTAGAATAGCGAAGCGCTAATAGACGAGACAGAAACCCAAAAAACAGCCTCCAATTTTCCTGACTCATATATAACAAACGTTACAAACAAAATAAAATTCAAAAAACGAAAGAATTCTCTAGTCAAAATGTGAATATTTTGTATATTGATATATATTATTCTGTATGCAATCGAAAGAAATGATTTAACAATTTCTAACAATGTCACCTTTTTCATTGATTAGTAATGCATCATGACAAGACAATGGTGCCAAAGCAAGGAGTGTTGTTTTAATTATTTATCCATTGTCATACAACTCAACATACACAATTATTATTAATTTGTATTCACGATAGCTTGGCCATGATGCATCTACTCCATGTGACTGCTAACAACTCGCGGCGATCTTCGTCTGCATGAGGTCAGGTTTTGCATTCCTGCGTTAATGACATCAAAATGTTATTGAAGTTCTTCGAAAAGTTTTTAAAATAATGCAATGCTGGTTTAATAAGAAATTAAAGTTTCTGAATCTTTTTAAGGTTTCAGTAGCATTAAATACATTTAACTATTTATAGTTTCCTCCATAATAAAACATTCTATCATTTTTAACCGACGTACGTATTATTGATTGAAATGCCATTTACTTGGTAGAACTTCATTAAAACACGATGAAAAAAAAGTATTTCAGTTCTATAGAAATTATATAATATATGGTTAATAGCTATTTCCATCGTCAGAACTATAGTTTGGTTGTAAGTGGTCTTAGTTATTTTTTCATCGTGTTGCACACGCAGTTTTAACCAAAACCAAAATTTTTTTCTATCCGAAGTTGTGTTTCGTGCCAGTCTTTTCAGTCTCCAGTCACAAGGGCTATTTTCTTGATCAATGCACTGCCTATAGAAGTGGACATTCTCAGTAATAAACTTGTTGGTTTTTTTTTCTTCATATAAATAATATGTTGTGTCTATTATTACCTTATCTTATTATATTTGTTAAGTGCATAGTGCATTGGCGTATGCTCTAATGCCATGTATTATATTTTTTTCTAATAGACAACAAAAATAAATTCATATTTATGAAGTTCGCTGATAAAGACAGAAAGATTTAGTAAATTTTCAATCTGCGTATAAAATATTATAGAAGTTCATCGGTATATAGATAACTCAACACCGTTTATAGAGAAGATTGTATGCTTAGAACACTGTAAAAATAATCAAGTGAAATGGAGAATAGAATGAGTGACAATTAGAGACTCCAATTCGAGTATCGAGTACTCGATACTCGAGTAATTTGAAAATTACTCGTAATATATAAATGAAGATTTATTTCCAAATTCTATTTTGTTTTAAACAGCGGACAGAAAAACTAGATAGCACAATTTAATTGATTGTTAACTTTAAAGCCGAGGTCCACTGCAACAAAGAGATTTTTTCTACTGCTGGAATAAAAAAACCAAATTAAAATTTGAGACGTTTAATTCTCTATTATTTGAGAAATATATCTTTCATAAATTTAAATAAACGTATAAATAAAATAAAATAAGGATATTTATATATGTATTATCATTTATGTACACGAATTTGAATTAATAAAATATATTTTGGTATATCTGAAACTACTCGAGTAATTAAAAAAAATACTACTCGATACTCGAGTAGTTGATATGTCGAGTAATTGGAGTCCCTAGTGACAATATAAAAGAAATATATTTATTTCGAGGATTCAAAATAGGTTCCTTCAGTTTGTTAAAATACCACAAACGGTATTTATGGCTAGCTCGGTCCAACAAGGAAACACCTTTATGTAAACAACTTGGAATATTTTGATTATTTAAACATATACCTACCAGACGATGCACACCGGCTTACACAAATATATACAATCCGGCTTACAAATTGCTATCATAAAAAAAATATGCAAGGAAAATGATTACAGAAAGCATGAAATACAAATAATAGAAATTGCTTTATGGATATGAAAAACTAATATAACAATAACGGTAAAATAAAACATTCATCAGAAAGAAATCGATATAGAATTTTTAACAAGATAGTTTTGTAATGTTACAAAAAACTATTGAATAACAAGTATTTATCTATCTTCCGGTATTTTTTTATGACTGGCAATTCGTACCGATGTATTCATACAGATTAATTTGTGGTCATAAAATATCCGCGTCGAAAATTCCTTTTACCTACCGCAAGTGTGTAAATATTTGTAATGGTTGAATACAAATGATATTTTCCTTCTTGAATATCGTTATTATTAGTCTAGATAAGTCACGACAAAACCTTGGTACGCGGGCCACATGTGGACTAATTGAAGGTTTTGTGTGACCCTTTCGAGGTTTTCAATTTTTTTATTGGTAAAATACACACAAAAATCAATTACTGAATTGCTGAGGAATAATAATGTAATAGTAAAATTTTATCAAAAATATATCCTTGAAGATAAATTTCTGAAATCAAGGCAATTAGTAATGTAAATTATAACTGCGTGATATTTTTCTCAAAGCTAAACATCGTAAAATTGAAGTCTTGAAACAGGTTAACTGATGAAAATTTAACTAATCTACTGCGATGCGCATCGTTAAAATTAGCTGCTGACATTAAAAAATATCTCGCAAATCTTAAATATCAAAAAGTTGTGAGCTGTCGGCTTATTATTATTTAAAATATGATTTTATTACTAAGGTTTGAAATATTTATCTGTGGCCCAACAGACACATGCACTAATTTATTTGGCCCACCGAGTGAAAACAGTCGGACATCCCTGGTCTAGATAATGTGATTATCTCATAACGGAATTCTTGTGGATTTCCTGTGCAGGCAGCATTTTTACTAAAAATATTTATGTGGTGATTTATTTTTCTTGATGACCACTTTACCGGCTTTGTAGTTCAACATACATATGTAGTCGTTTTCGCTATGTTTTTATTTTATAACTATTCCCAGTCGAAAATTACAGTAGAAAAAATGATGGCCGTCTACTTTTGTTCTACCGTCTATATGAAATTCGGAATATAGTCCTGACGACAAGGTTTATGCGCTTATAAAATTAATACTTCTAAAACTTACAATATTTAATCTGTGACGTCATTGTAATTATTGATCAAACCGTAAAATATTAATTTTTATGGTTTTTATACAAAAAAAAACAACTAGCATAACCAGTTGTGCTCGTGATGCAATTTAAATTGTGGACATATTACCGTCATCTTTATTTTAAAAATCTTCATGTTTAGTTTATGTGAAATGTGTTAAAATTATCCAATACTTATATTTATTACAAAAAGTTACACTTGTTTCGCCTTTTGAAGAAGAAACTTCGGTCTAAAGTTATAATTTTTTTTATATAAGACTAGCTGTACCCTGCGCGCGTTGCTACGCCATCAATTGTAGGGGGGATTGGGGGGGTGGGGTGGGGGAGGATGTGTACGCCAGAAAGTTTCGCGGAAGTGTACTCGAGAAATTTGTAAAAATTCGATATCAATTTTTGGGGGAAGGGGGGTTGTTTGGCGGGGTGGGGTTTGGGGAGCGTATGGGGGGGGTATGCCAAAACCTTCGAAGAAGTGAACTCGAAAAATTCTTAAAGTTTAGAAAAAAATAATTGGGGGGGGGGGGAGGTTGGGGGGTGGTTGGGGGGAGGGGTTGGTAGGCCAGAAACCATCGCGGGGCGCACTCAATAAATTTGTAAAGTTTCACATCGATCGGTCGAGCGGTTTAGTAGTCCATAGCGGACATACATACAGACATTCATTTTTATATATATAGATTATATTTCCATGCTTCAACGTTAATAATTACTGTAATCATCGTTCTCAAATTTACTGTATAAAAGCTCGTATATATATTTCTAAGAAGAACTCTTATTTGAATTATCATATATATATATCAAAGATACATAGGCATTTAAAGTATCCTCGATACATCTAAACAAGTCTCTAAGGAATAATAATTAACATCCTGTAAACACTTTTTTAATTGTAGTTATGAAGTTATATCCTGTTTTTATGGATAATTATAAGTAAGGCATCTTGTGATAATTATACCAAACAGGATTAACGTTGTCGTCGGGCAGCTTTTCAATACCCATTTTCCTTTCGCACCGGCTATACTTATATCCGAAGATAAACTTTTGTTTTTACATATAAAATTTGCATTCATAAATATTCATATAAAGGGTTCAAGTAATAACGAGTGCTTAGCAACGTTTTCTTCCTGTACAGATTTTAAGTGACGCTGTAATGTTTATGAAGATACCTGGAATATTTTTTACGATGCAATTAACGTAAGCGTAAAGTTCACTTGTACTAAAAATAATAGTATAGCTCGGTACTTGGTGCAGTGATCAACTTCGTTGGCTCACGTGACGGACCAGTCGGGTACGTGTCCCGGTACGAGCAGATTTTTTAAATCGTTAAATCGTTGTGTTGTTTAAAGTTCCTTCCCACACCCCCAATCCCAAAAACCGACGCGTAGTGAGAGAGATTTACCACTAGTCTCGTCCTAGTCTTTGTATCATTTCAATCCCTACTCTCTTCAAAAGGGAGAGGTTGAGCATATGAGTAACGAGCAGTTCTCGAGAAAAAATCTGTTGAGATAAACTACGTGAAGAGTACAAATGCTTCAAGTTGGGAGCGGATATGATAAAAAATCGGCATTATAGCGGGATAGGCAAAACGCTAGATAGCTTAAAATTTATGCGAGAAACTCGATGAGAATTTTAAATGTCACCCGCAACAAGTTGAGGAAATTTTTATATTTGGTTTTTACCTTGCCGGTTAACCAAGCCCATGTGAATCAGTTGTTCGACCTCCATTTTGATCTCGATGATGTTTAGTTAAATTGCGCTTATAGAGTAATCCACCACAGGTCAAAGTCTTTGAATCCATTTTCAGGACTTGATGCAACGCCTTGGTGTGTTCTGTAATATCGTTAGTGACAGTCTCATACTCTACTGATCGTACACGACGAAGTTTCACATTTTTATTTTGCTGTCCATTGTAATCCGCTTTTTGTTCACGTTGGTATACCTTTGCGCAATATTCTCGATGACGTTTTTCAATAAAGCTCTTTAGAAAACCTCAGTTGATAGTCGCTGATACGGCAAGCTCTCTAGAAACTAAAACTGTATCTTTTTCTTCGAAGCAGGGGTAAGGTAACTTGAAATTTATATGTCATTATAAATACGTGGTCTTTTCTATAAAGGAAATTTACAATTTCACTGTATATTAAAAAAATATTGCATTGGAACGGAACACCTTATTTTAATTCAGGCACTTTTCACTTCGAAATTGATGAATTTAAAACTGAAAAAATAAAAAGAAGCTGTTAGTTAAAAATGTAATAATCGTACATATTATGAATGGTAATCTGACTGAAATAATTATACATAAATCGTGAACCATTTAGTGAATACGAGCTTTTTATTATGTTGTCTTTCCAATACTAATTCATAGATTGCACCAAGACCCTAGCGAGGTTCTCTGTGGCCTAGGGCAAGAAGGAGATTTTGCACGGTTTTGGCGCCCCATATGCTCTGCCAGCACCTCGGTGCCCAGGGCGGTCGCCCTATTCGCCATCCCTTAGTTACAGCCCTAGGTTGCACCACGAAAGTGAAGTTATCAGCTAAATATTAATTGAATATGTTTAAAAGTGATACTTTTGGTTGATCATTCTAGCAAAAAAAACACAATTTAATATACCTACTATATTTTTCACTTATTCATGAAGTCATTTTGAGGTTACTTAATACAAATAAACAAATGCTTACGTTCTGAGACTATTAATAGACAATGATTTTATAAACATATACGTCTCACTTTGTAGTATTAAAGTAAGGATTGTGGTTTATACACCCACAATAATATCAATGCTTACGATGAGCGAAACTGGCCCCGATCTTTATAAGATAATGTGTGAAAATAGCACGGTACAATGTCTTTAAGTTTTTGCCTTTCCACCAAAAACTGATAGTTTACACCGGGGCTGTGGAGTCGGAGTCGTGAAGTCGGGGCTTTTTGCCTGGAGTCAGAGTCTCGGAGTCGGAAATTTTGAAAAGTTTAAACTTTTTATTTTTGCATATAATATGTCAAATTTGGCTATTGGCCGGATTGGTAGGGTTGATATTTAATTGAATACACATCAATAGGAAAATTAGGCAAAAAAAGACGATATTCAATTTTTATAGTCGGAGTCGGAGTCGAACTTTTTTTACCAACTCCACAGCCCTAGTTAACACGATAAAAGCAAATTGTTCAAAATAGTAGTAAAGTATTTTTTTTTACATATTTTTCAATACAGGTACACGCTGAAGTCTATTCTTTACGATATTTTATAACTTACATCAGGTGCTTGTGCTTCGTTATCGTAATCCTCAGTTGCGGTATCCCTGTTCACGGAGCAGTGTCGTTCACAACAATTGTGGAGTCTGCGGCGAACGGTTCCCCGCACCTTGAACAAAGGTGAACTCGCAAACCAATCAAAATGCTTGCGTGATCTCTCGGCTGCGTATGTATCACCAAGTTTTTATCGACACCGATCGTTCGGAAACGGGAATCTTCTTTGGAGACGTGTGAACACAATAAGAATTAATGGTAGATTTTATCGCGAGTCGCAAAATGATTGTATTTAACTCGCGGGTCTAATAGGCAAGACGTTAATTAAATTGGAACTGCCTTTCATGTATTGAAAGTATATTTTAATTATATTTTTAATTAAAGTTTCATTACGGGCAAATGTTTATGGTCAACAGTTTATATTATACTATTGTCTCGTTTGTTAAGCTTGGATACAGTTAACTCATTTCAATATAAAATAATTGATTTTCAAACGATTGAATTTTGTACTGATGTCAGTTGAAGTTTATTCGTGCACTTGAAAAGCCTGAAGATGTCAAAAGACGAAACCCGGGTCTGTAAACGTTTTATAAAGAAGAAAAACAACATTTCGTCTGTTCCATTGTAAAGCTGCATATCTAATAAATTATACGTAATTAATATGCATTGCCTTTACCATAGCTTTTGCCAGCTGTGTCTGTGAAAAAGGCCGGTCAAGACGATTTTTGTAGTGCTGTTACAACAAAAAAGTCGATAGCGCATATTTTGCAGTTATCCAATATCGCAATGGAAACGACGATATTATAAGTCATTTATTTATGAAGTAAATCTGCCAAAATTGAAATACGCTAATTTGTATTAAAAAAAAAGTATATTGACACACGCATCGCATGGTTTTAAGTTGTAAAAATTTACTCACAGCATAATTAATCATAAGGTAATGATATTATATTTTTGTTGAAAGTATTTATTAAATCGGATGGTTTATTGATTTTATTTCTACGCCTCAACATAAAATAGAATGATTAACGAGGTTGATTAAGGAAAAAATGAATATCCCGGAAGTCTTATCATAAAATATATAAATCATTTGTTAGGCATCATTTGAATATTTATTAGTGTGTTCTATAATGATTTCATTACAAATACACCTATTCGAAATTACGTTCATTCTAAGAATTACGTATTCATCTTTTTGGGCGTATGTTCAATTAGCAAACATCCTCTGTGGCATTCTTTCATACATATAAAAATCAGTACCATTCAAACATATTATTTGCAGACGGATATTGTCAGACAACGAGTACACTGATACCATGTAACAGTAATAATTAATTCAGTTTTTTGGCAAAATTATTTAAACAGGAAATACAATAAAAGCAATCTTTGTGATATTGAAATTCAGTTAAGCATCTAAATAAGATACTTCATTTCTTTGTATTCACCTTTTTCTACAAGATTTCTACGTTGTATCAATTTACATATTTTATAACATTTTGAAAGCAAATGTAAATTAGTTTTTAAATTAAACATTTATCTAAATGTTATGAAGTTATATAATGAAATCCCGCCTTGTTCGTTATGGATCAAATCATGACCGCTATATAAACATTAATTACCGAATACCTTTAAGTAGAAGATAAATAGCTTTTAGAATATATCATAATTTAATTCCATGACGCTGCATTGAATTATAATTGGAAAATTATTGTAGGTACATATTCAAACAATTGTCTAGTGTTTTAATGTTACAATATTTTTTCCAAGATATATAAAGATAATCATTGTTCAATGCCATATAATAGTTTTAACTTGATAAAATACCATGTTTAGTTAGGTATACACTTCTTATCACGAAACGTGTTCATTTATTAAATTTGGTATCCCAGGTTTATCCATTTTGAAATCCACATCGTTGAACTCTCTCTCTAAGCCGCAACGCCCAAAATAACATCGCCTTTTGTATCCAAAATATTAATTTATACTCTAATACCAATTCCATGTAAAGATTAATGTTGCATATTTATTAATCTGACATTCAAAGACATTTTACGATAAGAACGAAAAAACTATTACGTAGCTAATAAAAATACGCAGTTGACTCAATGAATCTTTGCTAAAGGTAAACCGGTACCGGTCTTCCATGAATATTATGTCTTTTAAGTACTTGAATTAGTAAAGTTTGCACTTTTAAAAAGCTGCTTTATTTTTTTGTTACAATTTGACATTCATCCCTTATGGGAAACAATTTTCCATATCAAATTAGAATCGTTTGAGTTTGGTACATCATGAGCTTTGTCGCTAACAATACAGATTTCACCATTCGGCATCTTCAGGCATTTCAAGTGCACGGATGACATTGAGGCAACAGTTTATTAAAAAAAATATTAGCGCCTTATAGCACTCACATATAGATTATAATATTTATATGTATATAATTATTTAACTGCCTTTTATTTATTTGATATTTTATACAATGCTACTTTCCTATCTGAAACATACGTAATTATTGTCAATCTCTTCAGTAAAGCGGTAAGGACTCCGAAACTTTCATCAACAAATTTTTAGTACAAGCAAAAAAGTAACAAACACACAAGATTTTTATTAGATACGTTTTCGGTTGTAGGTTTTGAATACAACTAATTTATCGATTAATGTCGTACAAGTTTTACAATGATTATTTAAATAAGCGATGTCACACAGTTGAATCTTTTTTTAAACGTTAACAATAGTAACTCTTTCATAAAATATCTCGAGGTTTGCTTTTAAAATATCCGTGTACGATCAATTTTTATACACCTGATCTGCGTCAAAAAAGACTCTGTCATTTAATTCTAAGAATATAACAGTGCATGAACAGTATTCCAGTCAAGTGCCATCAATGCTATGACCGTTTCGCTGGTGACTTGTTTCCAAGGAATACCATACTGAACGATCTATCATTATGGTATAATTCTTATAATTGAATGCGTCATTCTTATTGGCTCGGTCATTTTATAAAGACCTTGGTTTTTACTAGAAACTATAAATGTGTACCAAAACAATCTGAGCATGACCACAGACCAAATCACGTGACACCTGTCGTGTTTATATTACGTGTGTACGGTCATAATATTTGTATACGTCTCGGTATGCGTGAGGCCAGCCTATTATCTTAGTATAGATAACTGATCAAATTAAAAAAACGCAATGGATTGTTTTTAATGTTAGCTGAAATAGAAACTTCGTCAAATAATACTTAATTTCTTAATCTTGGATTTATTTTACCTTACTTTACTACGTAATAAAAGCCCTAAGCTAAATGGATTTGAAAAATTAGAAATGAATAGATATCATCAATCTTATGACATTCTTAATGAACAAACTAATATCAACCCTTCACCGCTTCTCATGCCATTACTGAAGGTTAATGAAATTTGGAATAAATCAATTTAATACAATACTAATAAACGTTTATTCCCACACAATAATAACCCAGATTAGCTTTCACTTCGAGAAATACATTAAATCAATTTTGTCGAATTTAATTATTTATTATAGCAATTTAAAATTAGTATTTTAAAACGGAATAGGAGACGAATTGTTTGCCTTTTCTACACGACTATATATGGATAAGTAAATGTATCTTTAAACATAGTTCTGACAATGGCATAAGCCGACATAGCTATCAACCATATATAATATAATTTCTTTAGGACTAAAATACACTGCTATTTTTTCACCGTGTTGTAGTAGAGTTCTACCAAGTAAATGCCAATTCAATCAATCAATGGATTTACATTCATTATCATGTTTAATAATCTCGGATTAAAAAACGGGAAACCATCTATAAAACGTTTTACTTTAAGCGAAATAATGCTTTTCATGGAAGATATTTTAGTCCTAAAACAACACATGTATTTATTTCAAGCAAGCGATACTATTAAACACACGTGGCACTTATGATATCAGCTTTCCTGTCGACAGCAACATAAAATGTAACGGATTTTTGTTCAATATTTAAGAATACAGTGCTATTTCATAACAGCGACTTGATCTCAACTAAAAGAAGCTTCCCATAATTAAATGTATTTTATTAAAAACATTCTTTAGTTCTTTACATCGATGTTATGTACGATTGCTCTTCAAGTACTGAGTACAAGTGAACATCTAAAAGCATTTAAAATTTTAGGTTATTCCTAGTATAGATGACAGCATAAAATTTCTGGGAAGATGGAGATTTGAATAGTGTTACTGTGGATATAATAAATACGTTTATTTTGTGTAATAAAACCGACCGTATTATCTTATAAAGGATATTTTTATAAGGACGCTTAGTTTTGAAATGTAAATAAAACAAGTTGTTTGTGAGATTTAGACTAAATTTTAATTTCATTTGTATGTATATTTTACGGCATTAAATATGGAATATAGCATCAAATGTCTGCCAATATCCATTCATTATAAAATGGGCCATGTCGCTAATGTTGACTTTTTTGACAAATTTGGGTAAACTTCCAACTGCTCCAGAACCCAATCAGGCGTTGTCTGTGGTCGTTTACCTGAAGTTCCTTGGTTAGTTGGATTTTATACGGGTGCAGACATAAGGCCCGATTCAAAATTCGCCAAGTTGAAGTCGCAGAAAAGCCAAGTTCTTGTGAACAACGAGAAATAAGCTGCCTTGGGTTTTCCTGTTCACTTTCACACACAGCAGCAATGTTTTCACCAGATATTGTATTTTGATGACGTACAGGTAGGTGTTGGCTGATTATTTACCAAACTGGTTGACTCAAATTTGGCCACTAAGCAATGAATAATCTACTCAGCAGGACAAAGTAACATATTTTGAGCGTCCCTATTGAAATACCCTATATATATAAAAGTTATTCGAACTATCATTGACCATACAAAATTTATATTGTAGAGTAGAAAATTCGTTTGAGAAGCAATGAATCAATGTGACTGAAGCGGTACTCAAGTAAAAATAGTCTCTAAATTTCGAATCGTATTTACGCCTACACATCTTATGAAGGTAATATTTTTTATTATTGCATTATAATTATTTCAAATTGAAGAAAAAATGTATTGTGAGATAAGCCCATAAATAACGCGTAAAAAACACGGCCATTGCCAGACATAAATAATGTAATTCTTACCGGCGTTGCCAAATGTAATCCATCGATATTTGGTTTTTAAATTTTTAACTTCTCAATATAATCTAAACATAATGTGAGTATATTTTGTATCGTTGTCAAAAGAGAGCAAAGATTGTATGAGTTGCGTCATGCGTGTGATGGTTTCTGACATTGATACTGTTTGCGTTTCTTTGAAACACTGTTTAGTATAAAAATGCGGCCTTGCCTTCGTGATCTCGCGGATACATCCAAGTTTGCAACATGGTTGAATCCAAGACAGAGGTGGGTCCATTATTGAAAAATTATAATAATAAAAATATGTTATCAATTCTATTTTTCTACAATAGTTTTAATGTATAATGGCCAGTCCTGCGGCCAAATCGGTCAACTCTCTTGTGCGTTCGTCCTTTTTGTTTGCAAAGTCATTGATCTGCGGAGCTGTATTCAAAAGTATGATCATATTTGATTTTTTATAGTCCTTACCACTCGATTACCTTACAAGTAGTAATTTTCTGATCCCCTTTCTTAAAAGCTAGCTATCGTAAGAAATATCTCTCTCGAGACTAAACAATGCTCTACATTAGGAGGGGATGTGGTTGTCAATTATTGAATAATAATCTGTGTTGTTTATGAACCGTATTTCGTACCACAAATATCATTTGCCGTGTTAATATTGAGATATAATTTAGTTCGTGTAAACTAAATGGAATTAGAATTGTTTATCAAATTTTATTTAAAACAACCCTTATAAATATTCTAATACACTCCTTCACAACTTTATTTTATGTTGTGTTCCATTGTGTAATTTGTGTTTTTCCAACAAAATCCGTGGTAAAAATAAAGACTTAAGCGACCGTGTTATATTTTGACCAATAATGATTTTTTTTTCTTAAATACAATGTCGTGTTAAAAAAATATTTGATTGCAAAGCCGCCACTGGATTTGCTTTAAATTCGCTCGATTTGATTCGCTCTCAGTAGCCTGCGGAGTTTGGGTATGCAAGATTAAAAAAAAAATAATCACTGCGGAATTATATGATCTGACCATACAAGACGAGAACGCTATTTACAAATACGGACCACTTTCCGGGTATCCTTTGTTTCCTCATTCATGATTATAAATCACTTCATACGGAACTGTTTCTTTTTAATATATTAATGAGCGGATAGCCAGAGAGCTCTTGATTTTATATAACAAATATAATATCAAGAGTTTGATTGAATCGTGTATTTAGAAAACTTACGAGTCACATTTTTTTTTATAAAAATGAATTAAATATGCAAACATCTTTAGAATACCTTAATACACAAATGATTTAAGAAAACTTTCCATTTATGTAAAATATGTTATTGATGAATTTTAGAGAACTCCCCAACTACACATCGCGTATGATAGAAAATTAAAATATGCAGTAGTAGTAAACTTATGGTGCATAAGAAGCGAGCAAAAAATTTTATGCTCAGGATGTAAAAAAACTTTGCCAAGAGCGAGACGATATTTTATGTATTTTAAAAGAAACTTGCTCCTTCACTTCATGTATTTTGAAAACGTAACATGTCCACATAAGACAAAGTGGATTGTATCAAAATATATAACGTTCAATGAAAAAAATGTACCATAGAATATGAATTATGTGAAATTTTTTAAAGTATAGATATTTATCACTCTTCTGAAAAATTACAGAAGTATGACTCGTAACGTTTTCGAAATACACGATTCAATTAATAATCTTTAAAAGATTATTCAGTATAAAATTTATTTCAAATGCAGCTTCCTTAGACTAAAAACAAATGAATTTTTAACATTTAAATTTTACCGTTGCTGCTTTACGTACAAAAATCATTGTCACTGACCTGATGAAAGACTCCGATCTCGCATCTACATGTACGTCAGAAGTCACGAAGGCACGGTTTAAGATGACATTCGTGCTGCCCAAGCTTCCGGGCTACATCCTTTTCCCCTTATTTCCGGTGGTATTACAGGGTGCCCTGTAGGGTGCTTGTGGGACTAATAAATTATGGCATACCAATGGAGGTCAAGATGGATTCCCGTAGTGGCAACATAATTAAGTTTTTAGTATTGAGTAGTCTATTTTGATTAATATCCGGCGGATTCATATCTTTTAATTATAAAGTCGTTAATGATGTATTTAACCATACACTTAAATACGCAAATATGCAGTGTATATAATATACAGCCGTAATCGAAGGAACGGCATCATTTTAAATCAGTGATCGCGCAAACAAACTTAAATGCTTCCTTTTGAAATTCCTACACCTATTAATATCGTGTGTTTCGTGGGAAAATAAATTATATTATTTCTTTCTTAAATATACGTATAATTAATAATATTTAGAAGATCAATGTCAATACTTGGTGAAATAGTACATATCTATATATACAAACTTAAAAATTTATTGAGTACACTTCCGCAATGGTTTCTGGCCTACGAACCCCTAACACCCCCACCCCATTTTTTTTTTTTTTTAACTTTACTAATTTTTTGAAATTATATTTTGAAGGTTTCTTTTACGCCTAAACCCCATACGCCAAACAACCCTAAAAAATATATCGATTTTTTACAAATTTCTCGAGTACAATTCCGCGAAAGTACGATTGCTTGGCGTAAATAGTACATATTATTATCATAAAAAACATCTTTAGTACTTATTTCAAATAAAATATTGGATCAGGACCGGTTTTGTTCATGATGAGCATTGTCAACTGATAACAACGAAACAGTGATATTTATACAAAAGATAAGTAAGAATTACAAGGTATGACAAACAATTGGTAGTACAACTATGCAAATAAATTGAAGCAAAATACAAGAAAAATAGACTATAATTGAAATGTTGAAGACCTCTAAGAAATGCAAGCTATTAAATCAAAAATCAATTAAATCTTACTGAACTTTTGTATAAATTTCACAGATTCGTTGTATTTCTTATCAGTTGACAATGCTCGCCATGCGCGAAACCTGCCCTGATCCAATAAATTTTAATGTGGAATAAGTACTAAACATGTTTTATTATTTTGTATTAATATTAAGAAGGTTGGTAACATAAAAACATCCATTTTTTCTATTCTGTCATTTTGCAATATTTCTTTAGACAAACTTGTGTACCATATTAAATATTACGTATCATTAAGACAACTGTACTCGACTTAATTATATATTATTTTAAAAATTATGTTCATATTATTGTTCTCGTTCTAGATAAAAAAATCGAAAAAAACAAATGTTTATTTGTATCGCAGCTAATGCGGGATTAATTGTAATCTTTGTCACGCAATCATGAATCTTAAGAATAAAAGTGAAGAAACAAATGACTTACAGAGAATCAAATTAGAGTTGAGTCACAATTCATTTATTTTCCCGCTGTAACATTGCCCTGTCAATATCAGGTAGTGTGAGAAAACCAGTGACACGCGGAGAATCCAATTAGAATTAAACAGTGAGATATACATTACGCAGTTATACAGTTTACAAGAACAAACTGTAGAGATCAATGGACTATTTCATATCTGTACTGATCGGATTGTTCTATTAAAATACAGTGAAACCTCGATTCTATGTTTTTCAAGGGACCATAAAAAACAAACGCGGGAGTTTAAAATATGAAATAAAAAAGTTAAGGCCTTAGACTTTGTTATTATAAATATAAAATTATTTTTTAGAAAGTCCTTAATACTACGTTGCTTCTTTGCATTTTGGCACTTTAACAAAGACCCTTCAATTTCGCATATTTTTCCAACAACAGATTCATCTTCATATCCTTAGAGTAGAATTTATTTTTGTATTTTTCCAAAGGCCAATAACGCTTCTGCAAATGTCATTACAGGTTCATTGTTGAGTTCTTAGCCATCTTCTTCTACACAGGACACAGGTGCTCAATAAGTTAGTCATCTCCGGGAACATTGTGATCATGAATCGTAAACAATTGCACACATTCAGTCTCAGTTTTTTCCTACGAACCGGTTGGATAGTGTCAAATTTTCTTAATGATAAATATTCAACAAAATCGGTTAATCGGGATAATATTTGTGACGGGACCATAATATTAGACGATAAATCGGGGAAAGATTAATGCGGGATTTATAAACATTGTTCTTATGGGTGTTTGGGCGGGACTATAGAATATGAACGACCCACGCGGGAAAACGGTTTATGCGAGAACGTTAGATCGGGATTCCACTGTATTGATAGTGATAAAAGCACGAAATGAAGCATTGTTTTCAATGTTTTTTAGCAGAAAGTGATAGTGTATCACGGTGTGATAAAAAGTACTGTTATACACCAGAATTTAATTTTGATTGTTTTAAAACAAACGAATATCCGGTGTCACTAAACCAGTGACAGAATAACACAGTTTTATAGGTTACAGGTGTTATATAATGTTGTTCAACAGAAACAATTGCTTTATGATACAATACAGATCAGAAAACTGATACATTTGAATCAGAATTGTTGGTCTAGTTATAAGAATGCAAAATTGTAAAGACAATGTTAATTAAATTTGGTCAGTAGGGAAATTACATGGACGACAATGACCGTACCACAGTGTTTTTAAACACATTTATATTTTCAATTTGAACAATATGCCCTGGTGGATCGCCGGTAGGGATGCCAACCATTCCGAGTATCGAGTACTGATGCAGCATTCCGAGTATACTTGATCCATTTTCCAGTTCCATATAGCTCGATACTGAGTATTTTGAAAATTACTTTATAATAACTCGTTTTAGTAATAATCGTCGAAAGCTTCTTCTACTGCGAGAATTATAAAAAACATCAAACCAATTAAAATTTTAGTCGTTTAATTCTCTATTATTGTTGAAATCCGTTGCATAAATGGAAATAAGGTATTAGTAATATTCAATAAGTTTCTTTAATTATTTGTCATTTATAAAAATACACAAATTGAATTAAAAAATATATATTTTGGTACATCTGATAATGGTTATTATACAGAGTACTAGTTTTTAGAAAGTATACTACTACGATGCTCGAGTATTTTGGATTTCGAAAGTAATTTGGAGTATCTTTCCATACGCACTGCAGAACTGTAGCACCACGAAGAAAATTAATGTATATTATAATTTTCATTAATAAATAAATATTATATGAAAGTATCAATATTATTTAAGCGTGTATTAGGCATGTCTGCGCATTGATTCATCCAATAATTTGTATACACCGCTGTACTAATATCAGAAAGTGACGTATCTTGACATGATTTTCGGCAGTATGTACTGATTTCGATGGAAACTTGTTTTTCTTACTTACTGTCAATACGGGTGCAAGTTTTATTTAATCTATTGTGATCCTAATTAGAAAGTGTTTTACTTAAATCAAAGAAAGAAATGCTTAGATTTAATGATTTATGAAATACATGTTATATTTAATTTTAATAAATATGACGTTAAGAATAAACCATAATCCAAACATTTATTTTCTAATACGGTAAGCGGGATTCCAATGTATTTTAGTTCTACATAAATTATTATATATATTTGTTGATAGTTTTTTAGCAGAAAGTGATAGTCAGAACTATGTTTTAAAAAGTATTAGAGACACCTTATTTAATTTTGATTGTTTTAAAACAAACCTCCCTCCGGTTCTCAACCATACCATAATATGGAAAAAATTTTATAATTTTAAGTTATTGGTCTATCGTAATCCTGAGAACCTAATCTGGGTTATAATGGGTTATTTTTATCGTGTGAAACCACTCAAAATCTGTCTCAAGTGAATCTATTTTTAAATTATTTTTAGGTTGCTGCGTATTAAAGGATTTAGAGGTGATGACGCGTTAACTGTAATCTGGTCATTAAGAATGTCATTGGATTGATTATACCTATTAATTTCTAGCTGTTCCAATGCATTTAGCTTAAGGCGAATAAAAAATAGCTAAACAAATTTATAAAATAATTTATGTAGAACTAAAATACATTGTTATTTTTTCTGCATTATAATGGAGTTTACCAAGTAAATCCCTAATCAATCAATAAAAACATTTTCTATTTTTAATCAAACTTAGCACCCTCATATATTTTATCCACTAACCACCACTGATTATATGTATATATCATATATTCCATATGAAGTGTAAAGTAGAGGTCTGTTTTTTTTAAAATACTTAGTTATGTATGTAAACACAAGATGTACACGTGCCAAGAAATGGTTATTTTATATTTGAAATTATTATCGATTTCATTAAGCGTCATTAAAATCAGTAAATTAACTTTTTAATGCAGATTGCCAATAATAAACTTAAAGCTTAGGGATATTGCTTTTACAGTTTTAGCCCTTTCACTCACTTGAATTCTCAGGTTACGAGTTAATAGCCAACAAATATATTTTTAATGACGTTATATTTAAAAAACTAATAAACTATAAACTAATTAGCTAATGGTCATTCAAATCTAAATATTGGCTAATTAATGCACATGGGCCACAATAACCTTTAAGCTTAGGGATATAACTCCTATTCTTATATATAAATGATATAAACTATTTAATTCGCGTCAGTTCATTTTTGCATTTGAAATGCACCTTTATTTAGAAAGAAAAAAGGTCTAGACTAATCATGATTAAACCTTTTTAATTTACCTTTATTTTTGTATGTCAGCGATTTTTTTTGGATATCTATTAACAGCATAAGTGCATTTACACATCTCATTATGGATTACAGTCATTAAGATTTATTTATTAAATGCACCAATTTTGATTTTTACTTTGTTAATGATTATTGAATCATAATTAATTTTTGATGTAATATCTTGCATTGCTAAGAGGTATTCAACATTTTAATTATATTATATTTTTCTTGTATTTTGGTTCAATAAATTTGCTTTGTTGTCATACCTTGGCATTCTTAATTAACTTTTATTTTTATATCACTGTTTCGTTGGTTTTATTATTTGTTGACAATGCTCGCCATGAGCGAAACCAGTCCCGATCCAATAAATTTGATGTGGAATAAGTTCTAAAAATGTTTTATTAGTTTTATTAAAATGTCATTCCACCAAGTATTGACAGTGAATACCTTAAAAGTGGGTAACAACTGTTTTAGTGGCTGAACACCAATTGATACCAACAACCATGGTTTTTTATTACCAAGATGCTGTAAAGTATTTTGACGTCCAAAAAACAAAGTATGTACGTTAATTATCATTCTTGTTTACAAATATAATAATGGCTTACTTAATAAATAAAATAAATACGCATACATTTAATATTAATAGACCTTTAGTTCGACAACAATATGGAAAACAATGTGTTCAAATACCATTGTATCCGATCTCGGTGAAAGTTGGGCATGTGTTTCATTTTTTTATTCAAAATAAGTACTTATGAGAAAACTAGATCACGAAAACATATCTAACACAATTGAACATAAAAATTTCTCACACAATTACAAATATAAATGTGCGTTTGTTGTTTTTTTTGGGGCGTGCTTTATTTACCGATATTTCGCATGTTGCGTCGCTATTATTTGTTTTTGTTTCTTCTCAGAAAGTAAAAGTGATAATACGTTCTCAAAGAATATTCAAATATAGGTAAAATGTTATGAATTGGACAAACTGAGGTATAATTGCCGTGCATATATTTACAATAAAGTAGTAAAGTTTATTGATATTTCGTTCAGATTAATAAAATTCTTCTTTCATCTTTTGAATTGAAAACGAATAAAAAACGCCAATCTTTTCCACAACGAAACAAAGAACATAATTTGATTTCGATTTCTTATCCCGAAGGTAAACTACACTATGTCGATTTTAGGAAAATTGAGACTTCGGCATAGTGTTCTTACCTCAGGACGCTCTGTAGCGTGGTATACTAAAGAATGACAAAATCGCATCATAAAAATAGTATAAAAATCCTTAGTAAACCTCAAGTATTTTAATATACACTACTGACTACATGACAAGACTTTAAAAAGCCGTAGCGTAAAAGAAACATTTTCGATATAGTGTCGTTTACCTCCAAGGTACAAATATTACTTGATTGAGTAGGCATTTACTTGGTAGAACTATCTATTTCTATTAACACATATATAAATAATTTATGTAGAATTAAAATACATTGTTATTTTTCTTACCGTATTACAAATATTACTTTATCATATTTGAGAGAACAGCCTGTGTGTTCTCGGAAGCAGTATTTTTTGTACACGATAAATGAGCAGTAAGACTGTTTGATATACATAATTAAATCAATAATTTAAACCAGTTTGTTTTTATAATAATACCTAATCTTTAAAATTATCGAAAAACCCGCTTTTTGTGGCGCAAGGAACAAGCAAGGAAAAACGACGTGATTAAATTTCCAAGAAGGGAGGCGACGGGTTGATTGAAAAATCTATCGCAAGAATTTAAAATGATTCATTGAAATATTATATCACCAGTTGAATACATCGCGGAATGACATTGCGAAATCTTATTTAAATATTCTATGCATGTTGCGCATTACTGCACATTTCAGTACTCGACAGACGTACATATAATAATTTACTTCTAGCATTCATACTATCAATGCTCGTAAATAATACAGGCGTTGGAATGGAGTGACTTAACTATCGGATTGATTTATTTACTCACCAAACATTATAAATAAATTAAATTTGATTTTATTGAATGCGAAACCAGACGAGAATTACATGTCGCTTAAATAAATGGGTGTTATGTTAAACGAAACCATGTTGATACTTTCGATGGTTTCGGCGGTAAATTTTGGAAGTTCATTTTAATTTTACAATACATACGTGGAATAATCAAAGTTATTTCAAATTTTATATCCATGTTGGTTAATCTGCCGTTGCATGCAAGAAGGCATTAAGTCACTCTAACAAAATTTTGAGAATAATGCATAATGTAAGTTTTATTCTTTAGAATTTATAAAAAGCGGTTGATACGAGAATTAACTAAATTCTTAGCAAACAAGCAGTAAGTGGTTGCATTGACTACATATTTGCTAAGAAATTCTTATACTGTAAGGCTTACAGTGTCCATATGTCCTTTTTTTAATCTAATTACATATACTGTTATAAAATTGAGTACCATATATTATATAGCTAAACTACTCCCAACCACCACCCGCCACGGCCTTACATTCGGTATCAGCGATCGTGTCCCGTGGCGTAACAACTTTAAGCGTATCTGTTCTGTTTGCGAGTATGGAGTTGTCTCGGGAGCATTTGCCCAGGACTTGGAGGCCAAGGCACTCAAGTGTGCATTACTGACTCTAAATAATTAGCAAACCCTATACGTTACTGATTCTAGAAATGCTATTTAATGCTGTCATTAATGCAATCAACAAAGGCCGGTTACGGACCTATACGAATAGGTCCGTCCTTGCACCGTATGACGCTGCAAATTTGCTGAAAGCCAAATAATTATTTTTATTGGCTACCAAGTCGGCGTGGCCTACTGGCTTTCAAAAATATTTAGCAAATGCCATTCATTACTCAATTTAGCGAGTAATTGGCATCTTTCTTGCGACGGCAGTAATGTAGTAACGCCAATTAAAAATGTTAAAATAAAAACAGTATCAGTCAGGATATCTATCTAAAAGAATAATAATTCACAAAAGACAGTGGTCTTAAAATATGAATTTTATAATCTTATGCAGTGCAGTTATGTTAATAAATTTTCTAGTTTATTTAAGATGAACTTAAAGGCAACATTGCCAAGCCAGCTTAGTTTGATAATATCAAAAGAATTTCACTTTTAACAAGCAGATACATATAATTCTTGTTTGAAGTAGATGCTCTTTTAAAACAAAATACATTTAAAACGATTTCAGTTTATGTATCATATTGTATGAAATCAAATAATCAATCTTGCTTTGGTACTGTCTATCCAGCAGTGTGGCGTCTGTACGGGTGCGAGTTTTATTTCTTCTAATTAGTTTCTAATTATAAATTGTTTTTCTTCAGGAAAAAAATGCATAGTTGTAATGATTTTTGAAATCCATGTAATATTTATTTTAATAATTTTTAAGTTGCTGGTAAAATATTATCCAAATGAACATTTTTTTATTTTTTAACAACCGCAGCACCCACAGATATCTTATTCATAAGTTGCCACTGGTTATATTTACCATTTCACACTTTATTATATCGATGGATAGTATATGTAGTTTGGTATTTTATGAAGTCGTAAAGTGAGTTCTAAAAAGATGCAAAAGTTATTCACACACCACTTGCTTAGTATTTTATTATTAATTATCAAAATCTAAGCATTTTTTTAGCCAACATCGTAAACAATTTAATTTAAAGGCTTAAAGTAAGTAAAAATAATTTATTTCCGTGCTGTAATAGAAACATTATCACTTTCATACGAATACGTATGCAACACATGCGTGGGCCTCTTTTGTAATACAAATTAAAGGCATCGGTACATGCAGTGATAACTATCGTGGCAAGGCCAAAATTTCACGTGGGTAAACCAGATTCTTGAGTGCCAGACGTTTTTTACAAGTAAGGAAAAACTCGACAATAATTGAAATGGATAATGAACTAACTACATCACTCAAAAAACACTCGAGATTAAATATCACCATGACTTTAGTGGAGTTCTTAAATTTTAAAACCAAAATGTTACGCCGCGGCTATACTTTTTTTTACTAGAAGAAAATTTTCAAAAATACGACAATCGCCTTATACATACTTAACATATTATTATAGACAGATAATTATGTTTATACCCACCATATTATACGACGTGTATTACATCCACGCATAAATATCTAACACTAAGCTTTATTTTCGCGTCAGTTATGCATTCATGCATATCTTATATATAAAACCAAAACGGCGTATGTATGTATGTGGGTCTGTAATTCCCTTTTGCATTGTTGTTGCCAGTTCAAACAAACGAATTGATTTCGCTCGCGAAAGTTTCGACGGTAAATTTGTTTCGTTATCAATGTGTGTGTAGAGACTCCAATTACTCGAGTATCGAGTAGTACATTTTACAAAATACTCGAGTAGTTTCATATGAACAAAATATCTTATATATAAAACCAACAGATAATTATGTCTGTGGGTCTGTAATTCCCTTTTGCATTGTTGGTCATTAAGTTGCCATACTTGGCCCGTCTAAATATCCGAGGTAACATAACTAAAACTGGTCCGAGCGTCAGTTATGCATTCATGCATATAAAGACATAAAACGTTAATTCCTAGAATAAATATTGGTATTTATTTTAGAAATATTTAAAAAATCAGTAAAACACACAGTTTTTGTTCATGTCTGATCTCGATGTTTGCCACAAATGACAGTCACTAAGCCCAACTTTTCCTAAAGGGTAAAAGAATGAAGTTAAATAGAGAGTTTTAGTAATCTATTTCATATCCCAGTACAAAAGGTCGAATAGGTTATAAAAAATATTATCTGATTTACAAGCCGACATATTGATTGAAAAAAACAATAATATGAATCTTTTAACTATGTTATTCAAACGCTTGACATAGTAATTGAGTAGACGAAAACCTAATACAATACATTCACCATTTTAGACCATCAATTTCAATTTTTTCTCAACCAATCCTTAAGTGAGAATTATTTTCGGTAGACTTAAGAACAGCTCTAAAGCACACAATTAATAAGATAAAAAAATCTTCGGTGTATCATAAAACTACGCGATAAACTAAGTATTACGTCAGATGGAATATATAAGTATTTGAGTTGATTATAGATCAAAAATTTCGTAATATCTAAGGCGCTTACTTAATCATCATTTACAAATTACACAGATGGAATCAAAATAATATGCGACTCTGTCCAGCATAATAAGCCGTCTGCCTCTACCCACAGTGCTCGATTTTCTTCGCCTGTTGTTAGTCCATAAGATTTTATACTTTCACTGACAAAATTCAATATCTTACCAGAAACTGGTCAGTGATTGTATCTGTGAATATACTAAAACAGCTATAAACTGATCGATTGCATTGGAAGTTGTTTTGTAACTTAAGTCGGTAGCTGAATGTTCTATTTAATACACTATACATATATCGTAAATAGCGCATATACCCATAAGGTAGATTGCGAGATTATTTAATATCGACAACTTTTTAAATACATACATTATTACAATTTTTTTAAACTTTGAATTGGAATAAAGAAAAAAGTCTGTTTAAGACAAATAAATTTGAAATTGATATTTCCACGCAACAGCGATGACGTTATTTTCGTTAACTATGCGATTCCCAGAATAAAACATTCACGTTTTAATGGATTCTAAGTATATTTACAGCAATCATTTATTATACAAAAAATCTATTTATCAGAAAAAGTATTTTTAAATTTGATGTCAAAGTATTCGGTTTAGTAACGAACTACTGTTTGCAGTATGAAATTCGTAATCGTATAAAGTGTAAAAGTTACAATATCGAGCTCGGTACTTTCGGTATTTCATATAAATCAGATGTTAAAAGACACATCCGATGTAGATCTTATTTACCAATATTTCAACTCGAAAATGATCAACCATCAGCTTCCTGTGAATTTGCCGGAAGAAATAGAAAATGAATAATCCATGCTTTTTTCTCCATTAGATTTTAGGACAGAAAATTGATAAAATTTCAACCAAACTATTCAAAAGAATGCTGTTATGTAAAGTTATGTTTTATTATGACGCTTTCTCCTAATTTTATTTTAATTGCCACATAAATATGCATTTCTGTTTCGAAATATTTAGTTAATATCTTACAGTCGACATAGTTGTGTTTTTTATTATTGTGTTTCTATGTTAATTATAACTCTTATAAACATATGGGTTTATTTGTCTTGACAGGCTCGTCCAGCTATTGAATAAATGAGTCGTATTGTATCAAAACTAGAACTATCCACTTTTATACTTTTCGAGAAAAACACGAAAAACGTTTTGATGGCTTTTTGAAATTTATTAAAATTTTTTAATTTTAAAAACACACCATAAAAGTTTAAAACTTAAAATTTGTATGAGCGGCCACATTGCAACACCACTAAGGATATCTCTGTGATCGTTTGAAAGCATAATTGACCGAACCATTATACTTTTAATAAAAATAATAACACATTTTTAGTACTTTTTCCACATGAGATTTATTTCATCAGGACCGGTTTCGCTCATGGCGAGCATTATCAACTGATAATCAGTTGACTCAGTTGATAATGCTCGCCATGAGCGAAACCGGTCCTGATGAAATAAACCTCATGTGGAAAAAGTACTAAAAATGTGTTATTATTTTTATTATAATGCCTTTCCACCAAGTATTGACAGTGATCATTATGCTTTTGTTTCCAAAGTCGTGAACCGTTATGATTTTGACACCGACCATCATTTTCTTTTACGTTTTTATACCACATGTTCATGATTTTTTTTTAAATATTTTATTGGTAGTCATACACTATGACCAGAATAATAATTTGACAGCATTAGTTTATTTTCGAAAAATATGGGATAGTTCTACTTTTGATACTATACAACTCAAATTTTTTTTTTTTTTGTATAATTAGAATAAAATCACAATGACAGTTGTTGATTCGCAAGACAGCACTCTTAACTGTAATTACTTATAAGATTATGCCAAAATTATAAATAGTCAATTGTAATTTTACTTAAAACTTACCTCTACTAACAAGGGGTGAGTTTAAACTATTTTATCAAGAAATCTTAGAGATTAATCGAGCTCAGCTCAACGGTCTGCCAATTTTGAACGAGCAACTTTATTTGCCTAGTTCGCCATTGTTGTATTTTTTTAAATAATTGTTATTTTTAATTTATTGTCATTTATTAATAATTGTCATTTATTTACAATTCAAGCACTTGCTATTATTAAATATCAATTCACTTACTATCATTAATGTAATATAATAATAAAGGCTTGAAATTAATCAACTCATTAACGAGTGGTCGGATAGGACCCTAGATTTATTTTAAATATTCTTATTTTATCATCTGGTCATTAATATTTTCAAAAATCCCCGTAATTATAACAAACCCACTTAAATCATTGAAACTTGTATTCATTCAAATTTCGCTAATTTACATTTTAATAACCTTTTAACTTAGTGATCTACTAATATTTTGGTATATAAACGATACAAACTGTTTACTACGCGTCAGTTCAAGTACATCCGTGCACTTGGAATGCCTGAAGATGCCGAAAGGCGAAACCCGGGTCGTTAGCGACAAGACTCATGGAAAAGTACAAAATTCAAAAAATTCAAATTTGATATTGAAATTCCATCAAGCACCCTCAGTCGAAATACTTAATTACCTCTACCTTTTACGTAAATCCTACCGTGGCACAATATAAATTGTATATGATTTACTGTTATCCTAATTTGGTGCACAATATCTTTAGTGTTCATGTCGTGAAGACTTCATACTCTTTATAGCAAGAAATTCTTATGCGAAGATCTACAGACCTACTTTTACACATGTGCTCGGGATGCGAGTCACGACTTACGAATTATGTTGCATGATTTTTCCTTTGATACGAGCAAAAAGGTCGCCGATTATCAAGTCGTTTGTAAAACAAACAACCGTCTATCAATCTTGATCGCTGATTTTTATAAAGACTGTCATGTTAGAAAAACAGTTATTTTAACAGCTATTCAACCCATCTATGGCTTGTATGTATGTGCTATATCGTTGAGTTAACCGGGCCCATAGAAATCTTATTGCGAAAAGTATTTTTTATCTCTCTACACGAGTAGAATTTTGACCAGGGTTGTGGAGTCGCGGTTTTTTGGCCGGAGTCGGAGTCGTCGCGGCGTTGTGGCCGTAGTTGTACTCGGAGTCAAACTTTTTATTTATGCATATAATATGTAAAAATTGGCTATTGCCCGGATTGGTTGATTGATATTAAATAAATATACCTAAATAGGAAAGGTAGCGAAAAAACGAAACGAATTTAAGCTTTTCTTAGTCCGAGTCGTGTTTTTGGTCAATGTTGGAGACGGAGTCATTTTTCGGTCAATGCTGGAGCTGGAGTCGGAGTCTTCAACCTCTTCACAGCCCTGATTTTGACTGTATACTATCAATTACAATACTGCCGTTCCAAGGAAGAAGGCAGTGATTTCTGAAAACAAGCCATGAGTGCCATTTTTGAATGCTGTCCACTGTAAAAAAATGGAAATCTGTTAAGAGTTTAAGAATTTCTTAGCAAAAAAGCAGCAACTTCAGTTTTATAAGGCTTCATTGCAACTAAGTACTACTTGTTTACAAAGAAATTAGTTCATATTCGCATCAAGCGCTTTTAATAAATTCTAAATACTAAAAATTCTAAAAGCACACTATGTCATTTTTTTCCAAAGTTTGTTAGATCACTTTCTTCCTACTTGCTGAAACGGCAGAATAAATATCTGTAGCTTAATTTTATTATAAGTCAAATATTCCAAGTGGAATGAAAAAAAAAATGGACGTTTAATTCTCCATGAAAAGGCATCACATGTATTCTATATCCATAGTTGACATTTCTCGGGATGAGAAGAACCAGCCCTGAACTTTAACTAATTTGATAAAACTTATATTTTATAACTAAAAATTAGTTAAAAGTTTTATCAAATTGCTATGTTTTCTCCTGCAAACATATTTTATAATAACTGCACATCATAAATCTGAAATGTTTCAAAGTAATCACATTTTCTGATAGTTTCCATGTAATAAAATTACGACATTACTTAAATTATCAACACTTTCTTTTCCCGTTCTGTTACTAACCATTACTGAGTTTTCTATTGTTTAAGAGATAAATAAAGTACAGAATACATTGTTGATAAAAATAGAATACAATAAGATGGGATGGGCAAATAAACGCAATTGACGTACGAACGGCGTCCAAATGATTTAAGATTGACGGGGAAAGCGATTGACGGATGAATGTTGTTATAATACGCATGTCAACCGTGATGGATCTACATATATGGAGGCACAGCTTCGTGAATGGTTCATAATAAAAGTATGTTAGGTGTAAGGTGTAAGTAAGTATTCTATCATAAATAATTTGATGTTTTGATGTCACTAGAAGACAAGGCATATCTGAATAGATAATGTGATGAAAAATTTGTATATGATATCCGTAACAATTAAACAAAAGAATTTCTTAAAATTTTATATTCAAATGAGCTTCCACAAAGTTACCGCTGAATCCATTGAAAGTATTAAAACTAGTCGTTTCACTATGTTATAATGGAGCTCTAACAAGTGAATGATAATTCAATTTGAATGGTTTGAATTTTGTACTTTTCCATGAGTCTTGTAGCTAACGACCCGCTTTTCGGTATTTTCAGGTATTTCAAGTGCACGGATGTACTTGAACTGAATGTTCAGCACCCACAGTTGAAATTCTTAATTAAATGATAATTAAATAAATACATGGTATTTCTATTGGCCAGGTCCGTGGTTCTATGCCTATCTGATAAACAGAGTGTAGTGATAGCGGTTAGCTTACGATTTTTTTGAGGTACCTCCAAAATGAGGCCATATGATCCACATAAAAAGTAGACATGGACTAAAAAAAATATTTATTATAACAGTAGAAAATGCATATTGTATTAATTTACTAAGCGTAGTTATGTTGCTTAAAAAATGTGAAGGTTTTATTTTAATATCATTGTCTCCATCGAGAAATATACACAGAAAATTAAGTCTATTATTATTAACACTATTCGCGAGCTTGTTCGTGACACCTCTAAAAAGTTTCATAATGCAGTGGGCCATCACTGTAACTCAACGATCTCTTGCCTGCAGAATCATGTTGAGAAGGCATCAGAGAATCATTATAGACCAAGAGCCATTCTTTTTGATGACCCTCCATGTGTAGAAACGAAAAATTAAGCTGACCTCTTGAACTGTAGCGATAGCGCCATCCTGTCAGCAGCGATGGGAAGGAAATGCAACAAGAAAAAAACACTAAACTTAGAGACGAAGGAGACTGGAAAAACAAACGAGTACAATACGTGTGTGACCTTCTTTGAATATATCATTCCAACTTCAAATGTGAAACATAACCGTATGTAAATTTAGTTTTAGTTGTTGGTACAGCGGTTATTGTATTATGTTCTTACAAAATATGAAACATGCAACATGCAGCCATTAACTAATCACGAGTACTTGCAGCAGCCATTGTCTAAAAGCGAGATACCATCTCCATTTTCCGCTCGGCTTTTCCATAAATCATTTCCGCCGGAGAGTCGTCGCCGGCTTTCTGACGCGCGTGACACTCTGCGCCAAAAGAGTTCTCCCCCGCGGACCTCGTGAGTCCCACTCACGCTCCCTCACGTTCACCCACGTCGGATCTCACGAACCTGGAGGTCAAGGGTTCGATCACGGCGATCCTTTACCCGCGCTACCTGTCTCCAGAGACACGGAGTGGTAAAACTATCTCGCGACTGATTCATTACAGCCATGCAGCCTCTGTTGTCTAGTGGCAAAAGCATTCGTTACTTATTTGTTTTTGCGAAATCGTGCAAAAAATTAGGTACTTTCGAAAAAAAAAAAAACTTTAAAACTGTGAGACATTTAAGAGAATTATTTGGACAGCAGCTGTACAACACTTTGTGGCATAATACTGTATACATTTTAAGTTGCTTTTATCAGCGAGACTCAACATTTTGTATTTTTAAGATAGAAAATCGGGTATTTGACATAGAATTATACATTTCATCGAAAACATAATAAATAGCAACTCAAATAGTCCTTTTATATTATGACATACACTACATATCCTAAATATATTATTCAATAAAAAACATTCAAACAAAAAAAACTTCTTTACAAAAATTAAGTTATAACTGTTTGCTGATTTTGTTTTTTAATTTCTAGGAAAATCACAGAATAAAAAAATTATAACTTTCGATGGCTTCGGCGGTCATTTTGTGTAAGTTCATTTTAATATAAAATTTAAAATAACTTTGATTATTCCACGTATTGAGCTACTAACTGTGACACGTGTTTCGCCTCTTTCAGAGGCATCTTCAGACTTACTATCGCATTTACTTAAGCAAACTTTGCTATAGTAAGTCTGAAGATGCCTCTGAAAGAGGCGAAACACGTGTCACAGTTAGTAGCACAATACGAGGAATAATCAAAGTTATTTTAAATTTTATATTAAAAAAAATATTTGTGAACATTTTTTTATTTTATTGATGTATCCAACATTTGTTATGCCATTTCTGTAGAGAATCTAAAACATCTGTCGTATTGGATGTTTATATTTCGACGCTTCAGTTAGACAGGCGAAAAGACTTGTATGCGAGTCATCCGTAACCAATGTGTTAACACTAGCAATCAGATGGGTCTATGGTATCCCAGCTAAGTCAATAAATGTTAAATATGGAATTTTCCAATTTGACATTTGTGATCCTAGGAATAAGTGTGTTTGATCTTTGAATCGATTATCTGCACACACAATGCTATTTATTACAAATACATTTAAACCATCCCAAAACTTAGCATTGAAACTTAGAACATGTACATTACAAAACTCTCAAATTCTAAGTTTATTGCTTTTTCAATATGTAAAAAGATTAGAACATTGTAAGAAAAATATTTTTTACAGAAAGAAAGAGAAAAATTCATTGGAAATTTGCAAACATATAATCGAATATGTCGAATCAATACTGTTAAATCATATACAGTTTGTATGAATGATTGCGATATTTATTATATGCAGTCATGCTCAATAGCATGTAAGAATATAGAATACAAGTCAGGAAATCAATTCTCAGAAAAAAAAAATCAATTTCTAAAAAATTCTGTTTGAAGGGCTTATTGAAATCTAATTACATATATACATGGTTTACATTGGCTAACCTCCCTTTTGCGCCACTTGCTATACAGCGGTTTTTTATAGAGCATGCGGCAATCCACTTCTATAACGCCGTTTTCTACAAAACCAAAAACTTCCAAGGCCAAATTATATATTTCGTAAATGTGTAATGTTAGGAATATTTCTAAAGTAATGTTAGTCATTTGATAAGGCATTTAAACATGTATTAAATTCCCCTTCAAGGTGCCCACTGTCAATACTCGGTGGAATGGCATTAAAATAAAAATAATAACGCACTTCAAGTACTTTTTCAACATTGATTTTATTGAGATCAGGACCGGTTTCGTTCATCGCGAGCGTTATCAACTTATGTACTAATTTCAATCAATTTACAAAATAAACCTTTTTTTAAGCCATGTCCATTCCCAACTTGGAGCATATGGACTCCTCATGGTGTATCTAAACATATGTTTTTTTTATTACTCATTTGCTTAACCTCTCTTCTACGAAGAGAGTTTGGATGGAAAGAATACGAAGACTAGGACAGGACTAGTGCTTAGCTAATCGCTATCACTATGCGTCACTCTTGTGAATCTTTGGGAACTTAAGGCGGAATGGGATTTTGAACAATACAAGCACCCATTGCTTCTGAGAAGAATCGATTTAACGTCTGAAAACATCTGTTTTTACCGGGAATCGAGCCCTGGCGGTCCGACACGGTAGCTAACGACATTGACCAATGCACCACGGACCCCAAGTTTTGAATGGTTTTGCTGATAATTTTTTAAAAACTTATATGGCGAGAATAATACAACTTCACATTCAAAATTTACGCACCGTAAATTTATCCTTTTAAGTAACGCGTTGCTTTTGCAAAACATTTTGTGTAAATGGAAACAAAAATGTGTAATGGACCAGCGTTGTCGTGACCATTATCTAGAAGGATTTCAAGCTTTATATTTCGTCGAAAGAGTCTCAGTGTCATGATAATATGTACTATGTATTTGCAATGACTAGTCCGCGATGCTATTACATTGTTCCACCATTATCGGCAGAGAGATGCCCCTAAGCACTTACAATCCTCTATAATCTTCGATCTTCGTTGAAATCAATATCGCAGATAACGAGGAAGTATTGTATTTCACCCGGAGACTATAAAAGTATAAAGCACGGCTGGCGAATTATAAACGCTCGGTTAAGGTATAGTTATATCTCTGAATCCAATCATATTTGACAGGTTATACAAATTGAATGTGCTTGGCCAGAAAGCTTTTTATAGCAAATTTTCAGCAAAAAATAATTTACAGGTTCACACAAAGAGCGTGGTCAGAAGCTGAATATAACGAAGTATACACTGAATCCGTTGTTTGTGCGGTATATGTGTTCCGCGGGAAATCGCTAAAAAAAAAACTTAATATGGGAACATAATATGTAAAAGGACGCTCTTGTCAAGGTCACATTGTAATAAACAGGTAAAACAGCGGATTTTGCACGCACAGTATGTAAACAACTAGCTGTTAATTACGATATTACATATGTATGTTCGTTTATATGGTCCCACAAATATATTTAAAAAATAATAAAAAATTATTGAGATAATCTCCATAAGGGTCTTTCCGCATTAAATGATCCCTGGTAGATAAATATTGCTATGTATTTAAAATGATTCTTTTGACATTCTATTATTTTATTAATATGAAATCAAAATACATGACAAATATGCAAGCTAATATTTTCGATGGTTTCGGCGTCTTAACAGGACAGGTTGCTCACTCTGCTAACATTATTCCCAATTCAAAAGAGTGATCACCCAACCTAACTGATTGATTGCAGCTCATTAGTTTATAGTTTATTAGTTTGTAATGTTTAACGTCATTAGAAATATATTTGTTTGCTTTGTTTCGATTGTATAACCCTCTCTTGCGTCCCTTAAAAAGGAAAAATCCCAATCTAATTGATTGAGTGATTGCACTTTATTAGTATCATTATGTTATTGCATTGTTTTGATTCTATCACCCCCTTCCTTGTTTCCTTTAGAAGGAAAAAAACCCGTAATCCATTTTGTACTTTCATAATTTAAAATGTTAAAATGTTAGAATTTATCTTGCTTCATTACTTAAGCAAACTTTGCGATAGTAAGTCTGAAGATGCCTCTGAAAGAGGCGAAACACGTGTCACAATTAGTTACACAATACGTGGAATAATCAAAGTTATTTTAAATTTTATATTAATGCAAGCTAATGTTTCTTGGTAAATTGAAAACGAATAGTGCTTCTATATAATAAATGATCATATCAGGTGTTGATACTTGGTGGATTGTCATTACAATAAAAATAAGTAACAAAAAAATTAGTACTTATTCCACAGAAAATTTATTAGATTAGGACCGGTTTCGTTCAAAGCTTTAACTGATATTCTATGATATATTATGATCATTATCATGCTCGCTTTGAGTGACACCGCTCCTCATCTAATAAATTTAATGTGGAATAAGTACCATATTATTTTTATCATAATCAATGATATTAAATAAATTTACTTTTTTTCACTGTTAGTCCTGCAAGAAATCGATAGTAAATGAACTGTTCATAAATTGGCCATTTTTTCAAACCACTTCCACCACGTGTACCAAGTGTTGTACCAAGAACAGTTGGTTTTAAGCGGTGACTCTTTTAAATCAGTATTTGTAAACATATTTTTCATAAAAGAAAAAGTACTAAGATACATTTTTTAGATGTGAAGTGTTAAGCTAATCGCTAGCTGTACGCCCTGTTTTAACAGCGACATGAGTAAAGTGGAAAAGATGAAAACTGGACCTTTAATCTGTAATCGAAACCCTGCGAAAGGTGTAGAGCTGTTACCACTGAACCGCGATGATCAGTTATGCGAAATGAAATATTCGCAATAATGTTCGTCAAGGTAATAAATTGCAGTTCAAACGACACTCATAAACTAAAATTATTGAAAAATTAATACGGGCAATTAGCTAAGAATGATATTGCAAAGATTATTTTCAATGAATGAATTTCCACAGGAAAACAATCAACGTGATAAATGGGCGCGACCTAGTTATCGTAAAACGAAACTCAAATTAATTATTTCTTTAAAATTTTTACATAATTTTTAAACTCTTGCGCACGTTTAAAATATGGCATCGATTTCATTTTTTTTAATTGAAAAATACCAATGAACTGAAGAATAAGATGGCATATTGATTGAATTGGCATTTAATTGGTAGCACTCTATTATAACACGGTGAAAAAAATATCAATGTATTGTTGTCCGACAGAAATTATACTATATATCAGGGGTGGCCAAACTTTCACCACTACGGGCGACTTTTTTTGAAATTTTTGGTCGACTTGACAAAATAAATTGAATTTATTTTATTTGAAATAAAAGAGGAATCAATGATGTGTATATTAATACACAGACAGGCGGTAACTTGGAATAGCTACGCGATCGACGCTTTGAACACCCTTGCTATATATGGTGGATTATTATTTTGGCGTACGCCTTAGTCAGAACAGAAAACAGTGTAATAAGATGATACATTTCCAAAATTAATTTAAGCCACACACCTCCTCCTACCAGTCTGAATGTTTTTGGAAAAAAGATTTTTCAAACTTAAAGACACGAATAAAGATTTCGTTCAATTACCTTTTACTAAACCAATATTCGATGATATGTAAAATAAAGTCACAATGAAGTTTAGTTATTAACATAGTAAGTACACGAAAAATTAATAATACCTACATGTAATAAGTAAATATAGTTTGTTAAGCGGTATTGAAAAAGTTGCAGAACAGGAAACAGGATGTTTTGCGAAAAAGTCTAGTGATTTAATTGGTTTTTATTAAACCAAACCAATTATTGTCGTCCAAATATGCAACTGCGTAAATAAGCATAGGCTGTACTGTCTCTAATTAACGTAGGTCTTTCGAAATTTTCATAATTGAACGAAAAAAATAGTGTTTTGTGTATCCGTTCTCAGCTGTTCAGTAAATGAAATATTTTTAAAAATGATGCGAAATATTTTTTAACGCATTGCATATACGCAATTTATATTAACGTACTACACTATTGACACACCCAACTTACAATTTTGCACCTGGAAGTTTTGCATTTCACTTCCCGAAATGATTTTTGATCATCCTGCGAAAAACGAAAGACGTTTAATAGCGTAAGTTCCGCACCTTCTTTTGTGCGATTTTTTTGCTGTGCGATTTCAAAGTCATTTAAAATATAAAAATAAAACATTTTTTTTTTTAAATATATTTTTGGGGCTATATAAATGTACATATGTCATAACGTAATAAACAGCACGTTGTTCATATACTGCGCGTGCAAAATCCAGTGCTTAAACTGTTTATTACAATGTGACCTTGACACTTGCGTCTTTGTACATGTTTTGTTCCCATATTAAGTTATCGCTTTTTTTGTGCGATTTTCCGGGAAACGCATCTACCGCACAAAAAAAGGTTTAACTGTACGTGATTATACGAGCATCGATATAATAAATACTACTTCAAATGATGGAATGGAGATCCGTCGTCATTGATAATTTCTTCCGCTAGATATTAAGGATAGAGCAAACGTTTTTACAAATATTATGATTCACAATTTTTTTTTCAATGTTTGAAAAGATTATCATTTTAAAAATATTGTTTATCTAAAAAATATATCAACATGACGTTATAATTTTTTTAGTATGAATATTTCAATATATTAGCAAGCTGAACAAAATCCATAAAATAATGTGGGCTTGATTTTATTTGATGGTATTGTTTTGGCACTGAATAGACTGCGATAATATATATTTCTTTCAATCTTTTATTGGTTCACATTTTCAATTTAAAAAATACTTTTAAATAAAGAATTCAGTAATATATACGTCATCTTAAACTTATGGCTTACTTGAGATTTACTACGATATACTATGGTTAGTAAAAATCTAACTAAAGTAAGTGTTTCTACCAAGTGCAATACAATGAGCGAAAGTCTTTAAGAGAATATTTGGAAGTAGTAGAAACAAATAATATCTTACGGAAAGAAAAATAACAATGTATTTTAATTCTACATAAATTATTTTTAAATATTTGTTGATAGCTATTTCGGCTTACGCCTTCAACAAATATTTAAAAATAATTTATGTAGAATTAAAATACATTTTTATTTTTCTTTCCGTATTATAATGGAGTTCTACCAAGTAAATGCCTACTCAATCAATAAATAATATCTTCTTTATCTATCTATATATATAAAAATGAATGTCTGTATGTATGTCCGCTATGGACTACTAAACCGCTCGACCGATCGATGTGAAACTTTACAAATTTATTGAGTGCACCCCCGCGATGGTTTCTGGCCTACCAACCTCCCCCCCCATTTTTTTTTTTTTAAACTTTAAAAATTTTTCGAGTTCACTTCTTCGAAGGTTTTTGGCATACCCCCCCCCCATACGCTCCCCAAACCCCACCCCGCCAAACAACCCCCCTCCCCCCAAAAATTGATATCGATTTTTTACAAATTTCTCGAGTACACTTCCGCGAAACTTTCTGGCGTACACCCCCTCCCCTATCCCACCCCCCCAATCCCCCCTACAATTGCTGGCGTAGCAACGCGGGCAGGATACAGCTAGTTTAAATATAAAATTATGTTTCAAATTCATTCACTTATTACTAACAGATATGTAATAACGTCAGTTAAATAAAAGTATGATCCGGTTATATTTCTCTCTTCCACCGTTTGTTTGTTTAACACGTTTTGGAATATGGACACAATTGTTTTTTTTATTATGCATTATAGAGAAACCTTGCCTTGGAGGCCATTAGCACCGACTTCTTCACAGCAGATGTGATATATAATACATACACGTATATGTTTAAATTTACTAATATTATTCATTGTTTATAGTCTTTTAGAGATATGTATTTGAGTTACGCACATGTTTTATATGAGTATCAAATATTGTTCTAAATAAATAACACTGTTCTTATGCAAACAAATGTATTTTTTTTAAACTTGTTCGATGTGTTCTCTTTTTGAAATTTCAACGGACTATTTTTAATATACTATAATAAGTGAATCTATTTGTATTCCAAATATGAATAAAAATAAAATCACGTAGCTCACGTGACAGCACGTACAGATTATTACGATTCGGGATTTACTATCCAGTTTATGTCCCATGTAACACACTTTCACTCCACAAATGTTGGTCGTCGAATGGCATGTTATGTAACGTGCTAAAATTTTGTTTGATTTAATAAATTGGTTCGCTAATTCTGTACGTGCAAAAGACCGCGCTTTCATAGTATCCCAAATATTATTGGCGGCACATATATTTGCAGCCTGAAAATGCCAAAAGGTGAAACCCGGATCGTTAGCGACAAAGCTCATGAAAAAGTACATAATTCAAACGATTCAAATTTGATACAATTTATTAACATGTTAACTGCTGATTGCTGTGTGTTGCAAATTGATATTCAAAGAAATATAGTTAAAAGTCACTTTTAAGGTGTTCACTGTCAATACTTGGTGGAATGGCGTTATAATAAAAATAATAAAACATTTTTAGTACTTTTTACACATAAAATGTATTGTATCTGATGGCAAGCATTGTCAACTGATGACAATGCTCGCCATGAGCGAAACCTGTCCTGATCCAATAAATTTTATGTGGGAAAAGTACTAAAATTGTTTTATTATTTTTTAAGTTAAAAGTGTAAAAACAATCACTGAAAGGATATTTTATTCAAATAGGTATGCATTATTTGGTCTAATAGCCTCCATGCGTGTATTTAACATCACCACTGACAAATCATTTTCTTAAATATTTGTAAATCGACTCAGAAGGAAAGAGGTTAATATTTAATATTTTTATCAGTCAGTTGGCAAGAAAACAGTTTGAATAAACCGCATCTGTAGAAACACCATCATCATTCATGACGCAACATCCAGCTATGAGCCTTGGCCTCCTCCGGTTGTTTTCGTTATTCTGAAACATCTTCCGCTATGATTCTCAGCTCGCATGAAGAAAAAAAAGCGCATCTATTGACACGGAATCAGATGTTCTACAAGGTAACTATTACGTCAAAAACTCGATTCGAAAACATCATGGAAATTATAAAACTAATGAGTGAGAAGACTTGGCAAGATTGTGTCACAGTTGCAAGTCCATATTACACGCTGAACCATTGCCTTAGCGGGCGCGGCCAATCGCGAACCGGTTGTGACGCAAGCCTCGCGCATTCGTCTTTTTAAAATCTGCTCGATTAAACTTGTGATTTTGTCTGCGGTCTGTGCAAAATATATCTTTAGATATGCACATTTTACATATTCGGCGCTTGTAACGGTACCTTGTGTAGCTGGCTGCATCCGGCTTCATGATACTCGAACATTCTAAGACGAAATTTAATACTTATACTATAATTATATTATTACTAGTATTGCTACCCGGCGTCGCTCGGACTAAGCGACCAATAATTATTTAATGTTATACCATTCGACATAATTATATCACAAAATCTAACATCCAAAATAGAGTTAAAATAAAATCACAAACTTTATTTAATTTGATGACAGCCCCATTCTCGCCCATTAAAATGTCTAAATTCAAGGAAAAAATCTAATTTTCTGTCAAATAATACCTTCACGTAAATAATAAACATTATTATTAATAATAAAAGTCGGGAAAAGTTCAGTAGAAGACAAATTTATTACATTTTGACTAAATTTCTTCGCCGATAAAAATTCAAACATATTTTCTTTCATATTCGTTTTTATGGCAACTTAATGACCAACAATGCAAAAGAGAATTACAGACCCACAGACATACATACATACATACGCCGTTTCGGTTTTATATATAAGATTATGAAGTATCAATCTGATTGATTGCATTTCATTAGTTAATATTTTGTAATGCTAACGTCATTAGTAGTATACTTATTTGTTTCCTTTTTTTCGATTCTATAACCCCCCCCCCTCTTTGCTTCCCGTAAAAAGGAAAAATCCCGAACTCCATTTTGTAATTTTATCATTTTAAAATATTAGAATCAATATTGCTTCATTAATTACGCAAACTTTGCGAGATTAAGGCTGAAAGATGCATCTGATAGAGGCGAAACACGTGTCACAGTTACTGGCACAATACGTGGAATAATATAAGTTATTTTAAATTTTATATTAAGTATCTGTACGTTTATTTTCATGTATTTCCAAAACGTTTTTTCCTAATTTATAGACAATAATAAAACTATACCTAGTAACAGTCATTTTTTTATATTATAAAAAGCATTTTTCCTAAACTTTATAGCTATCAATTGTTTGAAATATAAGACAATTTACCAGGTAACAACCGAATTTTAGCCTAAGCTTCTTTTGCACTAGTAGAATTTTTTTAGTCGATTTAACGATTTGTTTTGAAGGCGTGGGTGTTTGTTTGTTGTCTAAAATTTCCTTCCCACAAATCTGATTCTATTAGCCGGGCAAAGCGAAAGCGACTAGCTAACCACTAGTCTTGTCCATGTCTGGGTGTTTGTTTGGACATGGATAAAAAAAAATGCTGTGAGCTTCCCAAAAACTTTATTTAATTACCTAAACTATCACAAGAGTATATCTAATTATCAAAATTCCTATACGACATTTATTTATTTCCAAAGGTCTTAAGGTCTAAAGGTGTATTTTTCAACACGTTGAGCATTACGATAAAATCTTCACAGACTATTGATGTATTCGGAGAATTCTTTTACTAGTTTGATAAATACATTTTTGCAACGAACGATTGTTGGTGATTTTTTTTTATTTGAATACAAAATACTATAACTTCAAAGTCACTAAGTACTGTGTCGTGTATTTTATGAATAGGCAACATCTTGTCCAATATTTCAGCCAGCCAACTTGATGTTTGCTTTTAGTTGCCAAGCAAATAAACGAAAAAATAAATTCCTATAGAATAATCAAAATCATCTTACGGATTATGAATATTTTTGCAATTTGACTTTCTGGCAAAAATACTACGCATGCAATGATTCGGAAAATAAAAGAACTGCAATTTGAAGCCAAGAAAAAAACAATTGCAATTTTTATTTCATAATAATTATTATTATGAAACCGGTGAACGTTTATATTCATTGACATATGTAACAGACAAGGCAATATAAGAGGAAGAGATTTTACTGAATAAATAATATAACAATTTACACGTCTAATATAGTAATACAGGAATTGATTACAAATCTTGATATTTATTTTTTTGTGTAAAAAGCAGTAATAAGTAAAAAATAAACATCACTTCATAATTAATTACGAAATCTTTTCGATTTATTGCCATTGCATTTTTGTAAAGAGCCTACGCTAATATGTGTATTTTCCAATAACAGCATTGAGCAGCTAAATATTTTTAAAAAATCGTTTTTTTTTATATTTATCGTTTATTTTTTTATGGTAATCGCCTAGTTTTCTCGATTGAGGTTTATTTTTGACTTGCTAAAAAGTAGCCAACAATGTTCCTTATAAACACAATGTACAATATTTAACAGTAGTTTTTCATCTTGATTTTTTTATTAAATCACAGTGATTTAATAAATACAATAACACATTTTTAGAACAAAATTTCACATAGCATTTATTGAGATCGGACTTCGCTGAATTAACTCTATTCCGTTGATAATGCTCGCGATGAGCGCAACCGGTCCTATTCTCAATAAATCCAATTTGGATTTGGTTTTTTTATTAAAATGCCATTCCACCAAAGTAATGACAGTGAACATCTTAATAGTGATCAGAGTGATTCAGTTACTATAGTTTACGAATACCTTGGACATCAAATATTTTGTTGTTGATTTTCAATTATGCATACATATATGTATTATCATTTTTTCTACCAATTAAATTTATAGCTGATTTTATACACAAATTTGCTCGATGATAATGTGATATGTGCAGCTTTACATCAGGCCATGTTTCCTCAACGTACTTTGTTCACTATTTTCATATCTCAAATCAGCTATGACATCACCGTCTGCAAATGCACGTTGGGTGGTGGAAGGTCAACGAACCTGTAGGTAGTTTTGCGGACCAGCTAAAGTAAATACGAAAATTGTTTGTAGAGGGGCCGGATAAAAAAATATCTTTATTTCAAACTGTAAGCGTTTCGTTATATAATATTGATTTGAAATTTTTTGCGCTCGTAAAAATATATAATATCATCGTCGGGCCGATAAACATTTTTATATTTACAAATCCTTATGTCACGATACTCAAATAAATAATATCGATAAATCTCCAGGTAAGAATATCATGACTTTTTCACATAGGTTAACAAAGAGGTTAAAATTGCTTTTATTTCGTTAGCTTTGAATTATATAACGTTTTACATACATTAAAAACATTAATTTATGATAATGACTAAGGGTGGTTGACCGGACTTCAATACAAAAATTAAAATATTTAAATTAGTAGACAAGATGAAAGTTGTACAATTTATGGACCCAAAGCAATGGTGTATATTATGTCGGGTACGTGTCGAGTCTCAAAGTTGTTGGCTTCGGTTGCAAATTTCTCGGGCTCGAATCCCAGAACGGAGACTTTTATTAAATTATATTTTAAGCGATTTATTGATTTATATTCGAAGTCATATAATTCAGGGCTGTAGAGTCGGTAAAAAATATCCGACTCTGACTCCGACTCCAGCATTCAACAAAACCACGACTCCGACTCCGACTCCAACATTGATCAAAAACACGACTCCGACTAAAAAAAGTTTAATATTGTCACTTTGTCTACCTAGTTTTCCTATTTATGTGTATTCAATTAAATATCAACCCTACCATTCCATCCAAATGCCAATTTGACATATTATATGCAAAAGTAAAAAGTTCAAACTTTTCAAATTTTCCGACTCTGAGTACGACTCCAGCCAAACCACCGCGACGACTCCGACTCCGGCCAAAAAGCCCCGACTCCACGACTCCACAGCCCTGCTAAAATTAACTAATATCACACCGATCCTCAAAATGGGCTCAAAATTAGCGATAACGATTAGCTCTCCAGTAGTGCTGTCCTAGCCCTATCTTCATATCCCAAATCTCATTACACAACAGAAACTTATGAGAAAGCGGCTTTTGTATATTATTTTTTAAGCATAACAATTGTCAAAAAAGGCAAGGATTTTTTTCTTTCTTCTGAACGACTATCCGAACATAAAGTGTGAGTCCATTTTAAACATATTAATCGTATCTGAAAAGAAAGGTTGCGTAGTTGACTTTCTATCAGTGAATAATCCATATACTCAATTTGGTTAGTCTTGTTATACTTGTTGTATGATTATTCCTTAATGAATCAATCTTAATGATTAATTCCAGCTGACTTTCGTTTCAATTGTTAAGTTTCGTAATATTTTTATTTGAAAAGCTCACAACCGTACGAATCGATTTATATGAATCAAACTGACCAAAACCTTTCGTAATCAATGGAATTTCTTTTTGATTAACTTCACTTTCACTATTTAAGGTTGAAATAAACTTTACTAAACTATTTCCAATAACAAATTGATTTTGATTAGATAACTTTTTGTGATATGTAGCTTTTGATTCTTTTAGTAAATTGTCACCAGTAATATATCACATATAATATATATTCAAATAGCATCTACAGTTGCTCAATTTAGTATTTCCTGCTGGCTTAAAAAAAGGAAAGGATTAAAAAATTCAGTGGGATTGTAAATATATCTCCCACACATTTTGTCAAACTTGTGGGAAGTTTCTACTCGTAAATGTGTTTGTCACAACCTTGTCTTTTAGTGGCAGCAGAAATAATGACGCCACCAAGCTTACTCAAACTGTCAATATCTGTGTTAAGAAATACCATTAATTGTTAAGCCCGACGACTAATATGTCATATAAATAACCAAATATTAGTTAGGTTATTAATGCACCGATTTAAGAACTGGTCACATTTGTGTCAGAACCGTTTCAATCCTGAATTAATTTTTCATATTATTTGAAAAAAAAATATAGTGATCATAACAGTTTTTTACATATTTCCCATTGCTTATTAGTATATCTAAGCCTCTCAAATATAGATTTTTAGACCCATGGCAATTCAAATATGAAGTACAGTCAACCCTGCTATAGCGGACACGTCTATAGAGCTTTTTGTTATAGCGTATTTCGGTGGTTTAAGGCACGTGTCGCTTGCTTACAAACTAAACACTTAAAGTTTTATTAAAAATATAAAAATTTGATTTTTTTTGTTTTGCTTCAGATCACAAAAATACAATTGAAAAAACCAAACCCCTAATTTTATATGGGTGCCTTAGTTTATATAGCGTTTATTTGTTATAGCGTACTCCCTATCCTCCCGCTATAGCAGGGCTGACTGTATTTTAAATATTTGAACAAATGCTCATTTTCAAACTCGTTGCTTGTTGCTCAACCTAATCCAAAAGGAGTAATGATATACAAGTGTCTATGAAAAGATTAGTAGCTTTACACATTAAAAAATCAAAGATCACAGTGATTTCGTAAACAAATCAATTTATCAATATAAAAAAGGCTTCAATTTTGGGACTAAGTCCTTGGCCGTAGAGCTGAGTACAAAGCACGCCTACTAAACTACGGAAACCGACCAGGACATTTTACGACAACGACACAATTCACAAGCCTGAAATGACGTAATATGATCGTGATAAAGTTAACTGTTATTTTTTCGTAAATTCGTAAAAAATAACACTGGTATTGGTAGACGAGAAAAATTGTCTGATCAAATTTTTCCGTTATAAAAGTTCAAAGGAATTATTATGTGGTAACTCAACGTGATGAAAGATTTAAGATAAAACTTGAAATAAACATGCAATAATTAAGTCGAGAGTAAATTTCCGCGCGCTAATGATTTGCCAATTTTAATTCGATATAAATTCGCGTATTTTGTGGCGGACGATGACCTTTCGAAAATCAGGTTTTTTTAACTTTCGGTCTTCGCGCAGGCGAAAGAATTAATGAAATGGCAATATTTTCGCCGATACACTTGAAAGTTATACAATACGTGCCGCCCCGCCTCGTACCGCAGTTGTCTGTGCAAAATGAAATATATACCTTGTTGTCATTTTGAAATTCATGCTCGCACCGAGATACATACAAAGTTACTGATAAAAACGACAATGACGACCAAAGTAATGGAGAAAGGTTCTTTCTTATTTTTTTTATTGGGCTTTTAAACTCCTTTCCATATTGGAAAGGCGCAATGCATACTAAATCGAATTAATTGACAGAATAGTCGATCTCGTCAAGAGAACTGTTTTACTTGCAATCGGTAGGTTTCAGAAGCTATTGCCGATTCAGTTAATTTACGGTATCATGTTGGATCAGAAAACGTCGCATTCAAGAAATTAATTAAAATTCGTTTATAAGATTTTGTTAATTAATGATTACAATGAATTGAATAAAATGACTCCGTCAAAAATTCGCACAGATGTTCCTCTTTCATTGGTATTTGTGATATCTTTTCTTATCAAATCGATATCTTGTGACTTAATTTATTGTTCGTTGAAGATGTTAAATTACATGACCTTTACAATGTGTTTTTCTTTTCTCGAAGATATCTTTTATATTTAAAAATAAGTAAAAAAAATAATAGAAAGGTTGATTAATGGCTTCTCTTTATCATGCAACTTGGCATTTGCTTTCAATTGACTTGAATTGATGAATATTCGATACGGATATTTCTACAATAGAGTTTGCAACATGAATTTTTTATCTGTTTCGTATGCATTTATTAATAGGCACAGTGGAAATGTTAATGACAAATAGTCGGCAATGGATAGGTTAAAATGCTTTATAACTTAAAATATATAAATAAGAGAATGAATATAATATTAAAAATAGAAGTCGTAAAAATTTTAATCAATGGAGAAAATGAATAACTTCAATAATAAAAAATACATTGAAGTTTTACTTGTCATTTCCGTGCCATTAAGTTGAAGTAATGTTGCAGAAAAAATGCTTGGCTTCGGTTTTCCGAAAGATAAAATATATACCTTAAATATAGCCTATTGTTCACTGCGCCTTAGAGCAATCATTCAAATTGCTCTGCCTATTTTCCAACCCTGTTCTGTATAAACGTACCAGGTATTTCATATCATCATAATGGTCATACAATCTCCAAGTTAAATCGATATATAAATAATTCATCCAATTATGCCATTCTTCTTGTCCACCAGGGGGTGAAACATCTGTTGTATTGTAAACTCCTTTAGTGATTTTACCAGAGTTCCATGACCTAAGCTTTTGTTACGAGTGAAGGTCGTAAAAGCTCAGTATCGCATTTGTGTTTACAGCTAGTATAGATTGGATTTTAGATTGTATAAGAAGATTGTTTGTTATTGTAAGAAAATCAAATATACAACGAAATAGTGTAGGTTAAAACAATTTTATATCATTAGTACAGATTTCCTTTACGAATGCAAACTGCCACTGTTGAAAATCATGTAACAACATTAATGCACCAACGTTTGCGCGCAATACTTAATAACAAATTTTAAAAATTTTAAAAGGTACACGAAAAAGATAAATATAATAAAATAAAAAACATAACAGCGAGAAAATTACACTGAACATGAAAGAAATTTAAAACAAAATCTTAAAATGATTAGATCGGTTAGTTTAGGCTCGGGCTAAGTAAATTTAATTTCATGTGTTTATTTTGCATATACCTAGTCATACATTCAAGCCTCTTACTTCACTCCGGATGTTATAAATATGATATATTTAAAACTTTATATGTCAAAGATAACATAAATATTTATTCAAATCAATTAAAGTATCCATTAATTTGAAATAACATGCAGTCATAGTAGAAAACTTATCGTAGGGAAGTAAATTTCATTAAATGAAGAGTCAACAATACAAAAAATCTTATATTGCGCGTAAGTGTTGGCGCAGTAACGTCGGCGCGGTAATGTTGGCGCGCTAACGTCGTCAGGGTGTCGTTGAAAATAGCAGTTGGGTCGATGCGTAAATTAAGTATTTTACTATTAACTAGTCGGTACCCGGCAATCGTTGCAATGAAATTCAAAGAAAGAAAGTGTTTCGGATGCACAATAATTTCGATAAAATTTCACTAGCATTGATGACATTTGCCGTTTGAAGTTTTCTGTTTGTCTTTTGCCGATTGTCTTTGGTACGACACACGCGCCACCTGCTGAAAGTTAATTGTACTATATCTATAACCTTTTTGCAAGTGCAACAATACGTTGTCAAAATGAACGGCATGGCAGCGCAGAAAATATGAAAAAAACATTGATTTTTATATAAAAGACCTACTGTATAGTATGTTGATTTAACTAAGTGTAAACAATAAGTTGACAAAGTTTGATCGCAATCGGATGAACGGTATGGTGAGGCATGCAATACGAACAAACAAACAAAAAACATTGATTTTTATGTATTAGATCAATAGGTCACACTTTTCACAAAAGGTGTACATTGGATAACGGCCACATGTTAATAAATAAATAGTTTTTATCTATATACATATTTGATCGTATGATAAAATGAAAACTTATATTTCTTTTTCTTTCCAGGGACTCGAACAGGCGGTAGAGTTTTCCCCGGTTGTCACGGCAACTTGTAAAGCTGGCTTTATGACGATTCGCATCAACTTCAACCAGTCCTTCAGCGGAATTGCCCATGCGAGAGATTTCAGGTATTTATTTTGACAGTCGTAAAATATTTGAACACCACATAATTACTTCAGCATTTATAAAACCAACCAAGCAATGGTGCATTTTTTTCATTGAATGTTAAACAAAAAATTACAAATGATTTATGAATCCTTCAATCTTAATGTTGTTCAATAATTATGATTGTCTGAGTTGCCTAAATTGGTCTATCCAATGGGAATGCCTCTGGGAAGAACTTTAACAATTTTAAACGGCATTGCTTCGGATGTCGACATATTTCATATTCAGAGTTCAGACGAATACTATATTTTATGAATAAAAGTTGATTTTGTCAGAACTCACTCGGTTGACATCTTTGAAAATTTCTAATATGATTTTATAAATTTTTTCTCTCAGTTTTTATGACTACAATGTTTTTAATTAATTAGTGATTTTTATTATGTATTTACATGTATGTATATATATAAATACATGTATTTATATTTGTCAAATTTGTCATTTGCTTTTTCTTAAATAAATAAATCACTCACTTGACCAACACATTTTTTTTGTAAATTCATTTTTTTTTTAAATCAGAGTAGCTTACCAGACAGCAAATTTTGTCAGAATGCAGAAAGTTGAAAATAATTTAAACTTTTTTCATAACCAGAACCGGTTTCGCTGATCGCGGGCATTATCAACATCACAAGGCCGAGCATTATCATCAGTTGATAATCTTCGCGGTGAGCGGAAACGGTCACGATCATAATAAATCAAATGTGGAATAAGGACTACAAATATGTTTTTACAGGGAATAACTTAAAAGTGCTATATTTATTTATTCATTTGTTATCAAAAATCAATAAAAAATGACAAACATTTAACAATAATAATATTACATAACATGACAGTGCCTCCTGTCTGCATTCGCTCAACACTCTTTCTCTCACACACACACACACACACACTTTGCATTATGCGCAAGAATCAGGATAAACAGTCTCAAACACTCCTAACAATTCTTGGTAAAATGGTTCAATTCTTATTAAGAGTTCAACCTTTTGCTAATGATTCCAAGACAATTATTCTAGGAAAGGGTTTTTCTTAAGTATTTTTCTCACACAAAGCCTTCATCTGACTGAATCTTTAAAAAGTACATGCGGGAAAGGGAAATAAAGAATAAGTCTGTACCCACCCTACCAAGAAACATAGTGAGGAAAGTCTGAGTGGAAAAGTAAAAGAAGGAAAAAAAAGATAGCAAAAAGACGATTTTGTTTCGAATTATTCAAAATACGATTATTTGGTGGTACCTGGGTGTAAATATATTTTACTAGTATTGCTACCCGGCGTCGCTCGGACTAAGCGACCAATAATTATTTAATGTTATATCATTCGACATAATTATATCACAAAATCTAACATCCAAAATAGAGTTAAAATAAAATCACAATGATAACAGCCCCATTCTCGACGATTAAAATGTCCAAATTCAAGGAAAAAATCTAATTTGCTGTCAAATAATACCTATATAATATATAATAGAAATACTAGTGTTCGAACCAGTTTGGGGTTATAAATTCAGACGGGCCAAGTTGAAACAACTTTTTTCAAAATTCAAAAGTCTAGGTCAATTAAAATGGAATTAAAATGAACATTTCAGACTGGCATTGACATTTCACAGCCCCTTTCATATATTGACAGCCCCATTCTCGCCCATTAAAATGTCCAAATTCAAGGAAAAAATCTAATTTGCTGTCAAAGAAATGTCAAATAATACCTTCACGTAAATAATAAACATTATTATATTAATAAAAGCCTGGAAAAGTCCAGTAGAAGACTAATTTATTACATTTTGACTAAATGTCTTCGCCGATAAAAATTCAAACATATTTTCTTTCATATTCGTTTTTATGGCAACTTAATGACCAACAATGCAAAAGGGAATTACAGACCCACAGACATACATACGCCGTTTCGGTTTTATATATTAGATTTAAATTCAAAATTACATTATTGCCCAGTAAGTACCTCACGGTAAAGGAAAACATAGATATGGTATCCTACAACTATTTTCTTATACAAACCCATTTTGCAAAGTCATCGGTACTCAAATAATAATCTATATACGAACACGTAGTTAATCAATCTCTCGCCTGCGATTCTATTATGAGAAGCTACAGCAGCTTATCCCATTCTCATGCTTTTTGTTTTGTTTCCAAAACAACAATACACTGAATTATGACCATTATCAAATTAATATTTGTTCGTATTTAATTCAATTTATTACGCAAAAAGAAAAATCTACGGTGTGTGGTTTACTTGGCCTACTTTGTTAAGAGACGCAGTGAATGAAATCGGTTTTTATAAATTACTTTTTTCCATACCTCGGAAAAATTAAATTACTGTAATCTGTAGGAAAAAATGTGGTGTAAGTCTCCAATATTTTTCGACGAAAGTTTTGTAAGCTGAGGTTTGATTTCGTGAGTAAAAAGATAGCTTAAAATCGTCGAATAAACACTATGACTACGAAACAATTAAATATTAGTTATTGGATTTCATAAAGTCTTAACCAAATCCGACTGGCATATGTGTGTGCAATGGGACACAGCAATATCATAATATAAAATTATTGATTATTCCACGCATTGTGTTTCTAACTGTGACACGTGTTTCGCCTCTTTCAAAGGCATCTTTAGGCTTACTATCGCAAAGCTCGCAAAGAAGCAGGATTGATTCTAACATTTTAAATTATTCGATTCTATAATCCCCCCTTGCTTTCCTTAAAAGGGAAAAATCCCAATCTGATTGATTGCAGCTCATTAGTTTGATTATTTGTTTGCTTTGTTTCGATTCTATCACCCCCTTCTTGCTTCCCTTAAAATGGAAAAAAAAACCCGAAATCCATTTTGCAATTTCATAATTTAAAATGCAAACTTTGCGATAGTATGTCTGAAGATGCCTCTGAAAGAGGCGAAATACGTGTCACAGTTAGTAGCAAAATTCGTGGAATAATCGAAGTTATTTTTAATTTTAAATTAAAATGAAATTCCACAAAGTTACCGCCGAAACCATCGAAAGTACAGCAATATCATGTTTGATCGCGAACTCTCGTTTATATTATTTGATTATTTATATTGGTGACCAACATCACTTGTTTTCGGTTTTATGAAATAGATCTACACATATTTTACGCTTATTTATTCTGCTGTGCTTTAAAAGATTATTTGGGATAACTAAATTGATGTTTGTTATGCTTTTTGACAGTAAATAACTTAAAATAATTCTATATTATCATTGGTAATACAAACATTTAAAAAATGTCATTTCGTTATCATAAAATATTCAGAATTACGTCGAATGCCTTATATGTTATCTCTATAATCAATCGATGTTCTTATATGTGAACCATATGGAATCATAATGGAGCTGATGTTAAGAGAGAACTGCATGTTACTAAGTGGCCCAACTACTCTTTTTCGAAGACAGTATAAATTGAAAGATACAGCTAGGACAATACTAGTTTAATGCTCTCGCTACGTCCCATTTTCGGATCAGATGTCGATCTCCCGACTACCACACTATATTACTTTTCTAGATCAATTATATTAGTTTTCTTTATAATTAAAATTCCGGACTATAGTGCAGTGGTCAACGTCGTTGCCTACCATATCGGACTGCCCGGGTTCGATTCCCGGTACGTGCAGATTTTTTTCAGTTGATAAATTGATTCTGATCAGGGAAATGGGTGTTTGTGCTGTTGAAAATCCCTTCCCACCTTTTCGATCCCAAAGAGCGACGAATAGTGACAGCGATTAGCTAACCACTAGTCTTCGTATATTTTCCATCGGTACTCTCTTTTAAAAAGTTGAGCAACTGTGTAACAAGCAGTTCTCGTAGAAAAACATATGTTGAAATAAGCTCAGTAAGGGGTCCATATGCTCTATGTTGGGAGCGGACATAAAAAAATAATAACATCATCATTGTAAGCAAGAGGTCTGCACGGGCTCGGGCCCAGGCACAACAAAAAATATAGCAAAAATCGGGCTATTTTCGAATGAGCTCACCATTATCGTAAATCTAAATTTAATACTATAATAAACTTCACGTACTCGTTCCAGTCATCTTTTCAACGCCTTGTTCGTTATTTAAAAACCTTATTTTCCCTTATGAACATATCCAATTCGATAGAATAACACGCATTGTTCTCGGTTTATTGACTGCTTAGACCACTATATTATTTTTTAATGGATAGTCTTCCGTTGAAGAGTTTGTCCCAGTACGCATAGTAAATTTCATAATGTGATCCCGAATTTAGTATTTGTTAAATGTGTTTTTAAAAACTGTACACACGATAATTGGTGAGTCAATTTTAATTATTTTTAATTTTTATTAGAATTGTCGAAAAAAATCGGGTTTATTTGTGGCAATGATGAAAAATTTCGGGCTCGGGTCAGGTTCGGGTAAGATTTTTGAAATGAGCCTCGGGCTCGGGCCGGGTAAAATTTCAATATTTCAGCCCTTGCAGACCTCTAAATGTAAGCTTTAAATGAGAAAAATTAGCCAAACAAATACTAACGCAATGGTACATATAAAAAAATATATGTAGGCATATATATTTAAAATATCTAAAGTTTTATCGACAATCGTTTTTTAATTGACTTTCCTTTTGTTTACAGGACCGGCCCATGCATGAGCCATGGCAACGGGAGCAGTTTTATGCAGCTGGGAATCAATCTTCTGGCTCCACATGGTGCAGCAGACTATTGTGGAGTTCTAGTAAATAATGTAAGTAATTTTGTATTATTCAACGTGCATTTCCTGAAAACTCACTGTAAAGCTATTAATTTGTAACACTTAGCCATTTTTTTATATTGCTTAATTACAAGGTAAAGAATACCTATAAAGGAATTATTACGAGGAACTTGATATTTGTTGTTTTAGTGTTCATTGTTTCCCAGGGATTATATTTATGAACTTAATAATTTCGCTCAATACAAACGATGTGATGACAAAGTGTTCTTGCGATGTGCATATATTTTGTATTATGATAGACATGCAAATAAATCAAAACAAATATAAATTGAAATCCAAATGGTTTTTAGTCATAAGTCATAAGAGTTATTTATGCATTTTTTATGTATTATAGTTATCGATCAAAAAAATATCTTTCAAGTCCATCGTATTTCACATTTCATTGATGTTGAAGTTAAAATCATTTAGTGGAATAACTTCATTATAATAATTATGTCATAATTTAAGAGGTTGCGATTAATTGCGATAATTTTTCCATAACTATTTTAAGCAAAATGATCAATATGGCTGACTGATTTTCTCAGCCACGGGTGTGTTACAAACAGTTCTAAGTAGGAAAGCCGTATTTATTCATAAATAATTTAATAAGACCCATAAATGAAGCTTTCAAATGATATACTATACTATTTTGTATATTAATGTTAGGCAGGGCCGAAGATGAGAGCCTGGACGGCCGCAGGTTTCCCCCACCCCCTAGTCGCAGGCTTATAATATTAGCATACACTGTTTTTTAAAATTGTATACCCTTACAGCTTATACGTGTAATACAACAAGAAATAAATCGATTAGCTAGGAAGCTGTATATTTATATTATTACTAACATCAATTTCAAGCTGACTTTACAGATTTACTGTATTTATGTTATACTAGTATTCGAACCCGGCTTCGCTCGGGCCAGTTAGGGGTTATGTTCACCTCGGCGCGTAAATTCAGACGGGCCAAGTTGAAACAACTGGCAACTTAATGACCAACAATGCAAAAGAGAATTACAGACCCACAGACATACATACGCCGTTTCGGTTTTATATATAAGATATTTTGGTTCATATGAAACTACGCGAGTACTCGAGTATTTTGTAAAATGTACTACTCGATACTCGAGTAATTGGAGTCTCTACACACACATTGATAACGAAACAAATTTGTCGGTCCCTGTGGTCTAGTGGCAAGAGCTTTGTCCTAGCGATCTGGTGGAGACCCGGGTTCAATTCCCGACAAGGTCAGATTTTATCAATTGAAAAAAAGAGAACTTGGGCTGGGTGTATGTTATTTATCGTTGATTTTGTGCACCACTGATTTATTACTTATCATCGAGTTAATCTCGTATGAGTTTCACAATTAAGAATATTTGGCGCATTGGCGTAAGCTGTGCCTAATGCCGCTAATGCCAAATATTTTTTCTTTAATATTAAAAAAAAAAAAATTCCGTCGAAACTTTCGCGAGCGAAATCAATTCGTTTGTTTGAACTTGCAACAACAATGCAAAAGGGAATTACAGACCCACATTCATACATACGCCGTTTCGGTTTTATATATAAGATATATCTTTGGACAGCTTTCTGTTGAAATACTCCATTACCTATACCCTCTAAGTCCATAAAGACGACTGCAAATTGTCAAAATTTAAATAACGAGTTATTCTAAACTACAATACAATGGGATTTATTTCTGCATGTTAATTCTGTTGGTTCTATAATTTAACGTGCATAATCTGTTTAGTTAAGATCAATTTGAGAGTAAACGCATTATTAAGCTTTTGAAATTTTGAAAAATTTCAAGATAAATTATCGTTCAAAATTGGAATAGATTTCAAGTTTTCTTAATAAATAAAAGTAGTGTGATCATTTATTTTATTATTCGATGAAAAACTGAAAACATTAGTTTTATCAAACTAGTTAGGGGCTACAACTTTAAACTATCATACAACTTTCAATCACGTAAATTAATTTACAATGTACATATAATTTCCTATGAGTATAACTATAACACAACGTCATAAGCTAGTCTATAACTAGTTAACAATACAAGGCGGTAGACAAAAAAATAAAAACCGGAAGTTACTGTAATAAAATGGTTTATTTTTTTTTGTTTTGTGATGAAACAATCATTTAAAATATTTAGGCATCATCAGAAAAAAGCGTAATGGGAAAGATTACCATTGTTATCCGTTTATGTATATTGTTCAAAGTTGAATACATGTATATTATATAACATTTTATTGAAGGTTGTATTTTGCCACTAATCTGGCAACCTTGACATATCCTTCTTTTCAAGAAGTATTTTCCATTGTAACAAATGATTTTGGACCATAATTTTTTCAATTTAACTTATTATCTTTAATTAGCTATTATTACAGTTAGGCCATTTATTGTTTTTTATTTTACGGATAAATTATTTTTTTACTATATAGATAGTAGATACTACAGTGGTGATGTTAAGTGAGGTCATTTTTTAAGTGGTTAAAGAATTATAAATATATTATATATAACAATCAGTCTTTAAGAAACCTTTATAATATATATATTTGATCACTGTAGGGACTCCAATTATTCGATATCTCAACTACTCGAGTATCGAGTAGTAAATTTTTAAAATAATCGATTACACGAGTATACTCGAGTAGTTTCAGATGTACTAAAATATATTTTATTAATTCAAATTTGTGTATATAAATAGTTGATAAATAAACAAATGTGCTTATTTTATTTCAATAATACATTTATTTCAATTTATGAAACATATTTTTCAAAAATAATATAGAATTGAAGGTCTAAAATTTTGATTAGGTTCGAAGTTTTTTTTTTTATTCCAGCAATAGAAAAACTCTTTCTATTGCTGTGGTCTTCCGCTTAAAAGTTAACGATCAATTAAATTGTGCTATATAGTTTTTCTGTCTGCTGTTTAAAACAAAATCATATTTGGAAACATATCATTATTTATATATATCGAGTATTACTCGAGTATTTTTCAAACTACTCGAGTATCGAGTACTTGAAAAACGAGTATCGAGAACTCGATAATCGAATTGTAGTCTCTAGTTCACTGTCAACACTTGTGGAACGGCGTTATATTAAAATATAATAACACATAAATTTTTTCTTCCCCCACGTTAAATGTATTATGATTTCCGACCGGTTTCGACCATCACGAGAATTATCAAATGATGATTTCAACCAGAGGTCGTCAACCTTTTTATGCCTACTTTTGCTTATTTTTCACTGTACAATTTTCTTGCCATCGTAATATTTCAAATCAGTATATGGGTGAAAAAATATCTATGTAGAAGGAATTTAGGAGATTTGAAAAAACAAGTTTTTTTTACAAAAATTTTATTGCACAAGTGCGTATCAAATTAAATCAAATTCTTTTTTTGGGTAAAAGCTAAAATCGCCCACCGCCCACAACGGAAGCCTCTACCACCAACTAGTGGGCGGTATGGACCAGGTTGACGACCCTTGATTTAAACTGATCATCAATATATAATGCTCGCGATGAGCAAAGAATGTGGAATCAGTACAAAAATGTGTTTAAAAAATTATTAAATTTCGAAAAAAAATGTGATTGTTATAAATATTGAATTGTCCGCGCGGCATTGTCGGAATTTTTCCGAGTTCGATTTGTTTTTCTCAGGCTTGCCAGCGCGGCTTTGGTTTGGGCGGTTTTCTTCTGCTGCCAGCACGATCATGTCGATTCATGTTTATTGATAAACTTAAACTATATTAGTTAAATGTAATTAATTTAAAAAAAAACATTCTTTAATTAGTATTTGAATAGTTATCCATATTGCTATGTATGGGGCATTTAGCATAAATAATTGGCCCGCTCATTAAATTTCATTTCGTCAAAGAAATTATTTGATTGTTGCATTGTTAGAGATGTTGTATTTTCCAAAATGATTTTCTAGATTGTAAGCGTTCGTCGGAATCGAACCAAGACTCTTTTCACGCTTAAATCCAACCGTAACCATTTTTTATTGCCTCCTCTTATTTGAAAAGCAAATAAACTTTACCATACAACACAATACTTATGTTTTCATAATTAAGAAAACTTAATTATTTAGCGTAAAATGAAGCCATTAGCATAATGATGCTTAACCCATCAAGTGCTTATCACAAGCTCAGCAAATGGATTCTTTCAATGTATTTTATTTCCCGTATTTATATTTATAGATTTTATTCTTTTTTGCACCGCTTTAAATATGTAGTTTCTCAGTAAATTACCCTCGTATTTTTTTCATCGCGTTATTATATGTCAAATCAAAATACTCAAATTTATCCAAAAAAAATATACCCTCACCAAAAAATCGTCTAGAATAAGAAACACATACATTCGGTAAAAAGTCTGTCCCTTTATTAAAAAATATTTGCTGATACGTTAACTTTTACTAACGAAATGTTAAGAAATAATAATTACATTTTTTGAACCGTTTTCTAATAATGATTCGAAACCGAGCGAAGCCGGTCCTGATCTTAATAAATCCAATCTGTAATAAGTTATAAAAAAATCATTCTTTTTATTATACATACATGCCATTCCACCAAGTATTGACAATGGACACCTTAAAAGTAATTAAAATTTGATATTAAAATTTAAGACTTTAATATGCCAACGGTGTTGCACGTTGCACTACGAGGTGTGGCACGTGTTTCACCTATTTAAAATGCATTACTAAGCGGTGCCATAGCAAAAAGATTCGAATATTAATTTGATAGTTACATGTTGGTTATGAGTTCATTGAATGAGACCAATGCCACAAGAAAAAGTGTTTTTTTTAAATGAAGGGGTCTCTTTGCTAAAACGTACAATTGAACAAACAACAAAACCGCTCATTTCCACAGTAAAATAAAACACTTGTATGTGGAACGGACGTTACTGGATTCTCGATGTAAATCTTCAAAAAATTCAACGGATATAATAATTACCATTACATAATACAGGTAACCCAAATATAAACAGTTATTAACAAAACTGTGAATTATTATTTTTTTGTTATGAAGCGATCGCGTACTGCCATGGCAGAGTACATTCGTTTTATATTCAAGGATATTTTTTAGAATATTTTGTCAATTTCAATTAAGAGACTTTTTCATTAATATTATATTTGATGAGGCGTGAATAATCAAATACATAATATTGAAAAGTGTCATCTTTTTGCTAGAAAGTTAGTTAAATAACAGAGTAATCAAATTTTATTTTATATATATTTAAAATGAATTTCCCAACGTAAATGCCGAATTCATTTTCCTCATGATTAGGGAATCCAATTACTCGACATCTCAACTACTCGAGTATCGAGTAGCAAAATTTAAAAATACTCGAGTACTCGAGTATACTCGAGTAGTTACCGTCCCGGCTATAAAGTGTTTTCGAAATCGGCCTACAGTTTCGGCTTTTAAAAATCGAACAATCGCCCGAAGACGGAGATAATCGCACAGGGGTCGCATAAAGCACCGATGCGTCCGCGTGATGGATAGATTTCACCGTATTTTGCTCCGTTTCGATAAAATCGACGGATATAAAAATTTCGTTCGGCGGGACTCGGCCATTGTTGCACAATCATCGTCAACATGGCCCGAAGGAGGAAGGCGCGCGCAGATCGCGACGTCGACGTCGATATCGAGATTTGTATTCAGATTCAGATTCGATCGATAGATATGTGCGATATGCGAAGATCGCGTCTGACAGTTTGAGGTTATGTCGAATTTCAATCGATCGTGTAATCGAACGGAGGATCGATAGATTTCACCGGATTTTGCTTCATTTAGATAGATTGGATCGATTTAATAGGCTATTCTACTCGGATACGTCGCGGAATGACGTTTCGACAATTGTTTGCAGGTTAAAATACGACCAGTGTCAATTTGCGAAGGCATACTCACACGGTTCACACTGACGTGACTTTCGATATTTCGAGACTTTCGGGGTATACTTACTTAGGAATATGCTTACTTATAGTGAGGCTGCGGCTGCTGCTGCTGCTGCTGCCGACGATCGAGAGAAATCTGCAATTGCGCGTGATCGACGATTCAAATTATAGTTAAGAAATCAATCGATCGATCACGGACCGGGGAAGCGGGAGGAGGTGCGGGGTGAGCAATAAACATTAAGACAGTTGGGGTTGACCGGAGCCCTATCGCAGGGCCGGCTAGTTTATAAATCACACATGATAACAATTAAATAAACACACAAATAAATAAACTTGTTTAATTACAGATTTTTTTTTTAATACCATGTTTTTTTACGAGAATTGATTGTTAATCCGTTGCTCATCCTCTCTTTTTCGAAGAAAGGGGGAATGGAAAGGATACGAAGAATAGGATAGGACTAGTGGTTAGCTAATCGCTGTCACTAAGGTGGGAAGGTATTTTAAACAACACATACACCCATTGCCTCAGCAAAAACGATTTATCTCGTACCGGCAATCGATCCCGGGCTAGATATATATTTATTATTCTATAGCTAAATATATATTAATAATTGAAATGTATGTAAAAAATAAAGAAGGTTATTAAATTGCATTAATACATTTATTTCAATTTATAAAACATATATTTCAAAAATAATAGAGGGTTAAACATCTCAAATTTTAAATTGGTTCGAAGTTTTGTTTTTATAATTCCCACGGAAGAAAAAACTCTCAGTGGAACGTCGGCTTTTTCAATGAATTAAAATAGGGCATGTGTTATTTTAGTCTGGTGTTTAAATGACTTTTTGAAACCTTTTTTTTTATTTTGCCTACAATATTTTTTCAGGGATTAAGATTTTGGTTTATGACTGATACTTAATGACTTTAACAAAATAAAAGGCGAAACGAAAGATTTTTTTTCAATATTTTATTTTGTGTCGTATCATAAATCTGTTATGTCACAAAGTTTACATTACTCAAGCAAACTTTGCGATAGTAAGTCTGAAGATGCCTCTGAAAGAGGCGAAACACGTGTCAGAGTTAGTTACACAATACGTGGAATAATCAAAGTTATTTTAAATTTTATAGGTAAATCAACAATTTGAGGTCAGATCTTTCTGATCACTTAAAGCACAAACAGTACTTATCACCTAAGGGTCCTTAGGCACTCATAGAAAAACAAAATATTCACATTCCCCTTCCCAATTGATTGTTTCTCACTAGTTAATAATTTTGTAATGATAAGGTCATTGGTAGTATTGTTTTAGTTGTCTCCATCTTCCTCTCCTTACTTTCCTTAAAAAGAAAAAACCCCAACCTCTTTTTTTGTAATACATAATTTAAGAATATTAAAATCAATCTTGCTTTATTACTTAAGCAACTTTTGCAATTGAAAGTGCGAAGATGCCTCTTTGAGATGAACTTTCACAAAGTTACCGCCGAATCCATCGAAAGTATTAATTATTCAGACGTTTCTTCAACGAAATTTCATAGATAATAATTATTCAGTCACATCACGAACACAAATACGTTCATAGATAAATAATGATTGTGATTGCGTTGATATTTGGTGGCCCTTGCGAACATATTGCAATAGAAACAACTTACAGCGGAAAGAGACGCACGCGCGCATCATCACGGCGCTGATGATGAAGGTGTTGATCATTGTTCGTTGTTCATGACCTGCATCACCAGCGCAGCGCCATTTTGGCTATTTCGCAATCAAGATTCATATCAAGAGAGTAATAAATAATTATATCATTACTTTTAGATAATCAAAGTTGTAAATTCAGCTGTAAAATGGTTCTGCAACAACATTTCAAATTACGCTCCAGTTTCCGGAACAATGCTTTTACTGCTTAAAACGCCCATATTTTTGACGCATTATTTCGAAAAGGCACGTTTTAATTGAACAGAACAGATTACTGTTACTATTGGTAGTCGAGAACGTGGTGCAGTGGTCAACGTCGTTGGTTTCCACGACTGACTTCACGGGTTCGAACAGGTCTCTCAACAAGCTCAAAACCCACCGATCCGATCCTATAAGTTGGACGTCAAATATGCGGAGTTAAAAACACTTCAAAATAGGTGTTCATAGTTTGAATGTCAGCTGAAATACCAGGATCACGGCTTAAGCAATACTGGTATGATCACAGTCCCTAGTTTCAATCGTATTCGACGAGTTGTTAACCAATAAAAAACAACCACAAAATCGTTCCCGAAATTGGTCACAATTTACGTTAAAAGAAGCACTGATTCTCATAAAAAAAGCTCTTCATAAATGAAGTCACACATATTTATAGCCATTTTTGACACCGGTTCTTACCATCGTCACATTCAGTCGCAAAATCAAAATACATTTGCGTCTCTTGTTTGGGCGAAGGGTATACCTCTCAATGTTCATATACTACAGGCATGGGCAATCTTTCCTAGGTCTGGGGCCGGATTGTCATTCCGTCTTCGAGTCAAGGGCCGGACCAAATTACTACACATAAGTTATATTTAATTCAATAAAACACGTTGCTACATCTTATATATTTTTTATTTATATAATGAACGACATAATATTAATATTATTGATTACAAAATTTAGTGTTGCTGAGTGTGGTTGAGTGTGGAAGTAAGATTGGCCTTGTACTTGAATTACAAGACTCTATATTGGCGATGATATTGCTTAAGGATAATCGCATAGAATTTTCGAGATTTTCATTTATCCTCGTTCGAATTTTTGATTAAGTGTGTTTCATCCTCGAAAAAAACTGATCGCACGTATATGTGCTGCCGAAAATACAAATGATTTTTCTTGCAAATGCATACATTTCCTTCCTAAGTCCCCTCGCCATTTGTAACAAATCTTCACACTTTGTATCCCTTACCCCTCTAGAGCGTGACGTCGTCTGGTAGTTCCAACTAAAACCAAGCAGATATAAATTTCGATGAGGTGTTGTATGTCATTAGCAGTGACCTCACGAGTCACTCAGAATATTTACCTAAATACTTTAGTCTTATTTTTTATACGTTGTATGAACATCTTCCTATTTTTGATTCTGAGCACTCCTTGGAAATCTTTTATGTGTGTTAATGCCAAGTAATTTTAGCTTACCTATCGATCGACGTGTCGTAGACACACAGCAAGTTTTCTCTTGAACATTTATTTTGTTTGATTTTTTGATTTTTAAAACAGGAATTGTAATTTTTTATTACACTTGTTGAGTTTGCAAATATTTTCCAAAGTGGTATAAAAATCTATGTAGTAAAATTTTACCTTGAAGTATTTGCTTAAGTCAATTTATATACAAATTTATGCTGTAAAAGAATTTGGATAACTTCATATTAAGTATTTAAAAATATTGTCGGCAACAACTGTTAAAACAACTCTTCTCTCAACTCTAGAATGCAATATTTTTTTTAAGCCTGTTATAAATAATATTTCACTTATACATACATACACCCGATCCTATTTTTGCACGGTTGAGAAATAGTTTTAAAAAATACTGTTTTTTTGCTTAAACGCAATTAAAAAATAACTATTCTTATAAATAGCAGTCATGTTTATTATAAAGAAAGAACACCAAATGAATATATTTGACAATAATTAATTTAATTTTAATTGAAAAGTTTATTTTTATTTTTTAAAGATTTTTTAAGGATAAACGAATACAAATATTTGACATTACAGTTAATACCAATGCGCCACATATTTTTAATTAATTACAACAATTAACATAATTCATACGAGAGAAACTCAACGAAAAATTACATGCATCCATGTCGAAGATCTCTTTTTTAATTGAAATAATCTGACATTACCGGGACATGAACCCAAGCCCATCTGATCGCTAGGGAAAAACTCTTGCTACCAGACCACAGGGACCGACATTCAGGAAATTTATAATCTGTATAAGATTTCAAAATATTTTAAATTGTAAATATTAAACAATTTCGATTTTTAATTAGTTTTAAGTAATGGACGCTGTCAACCATTTTGGTATGGGCACCTTAACTTCTTTAACATGGTTTTATTTGCACGTTAGTCTTTGGAACGTTTCATGCAAAAAGAGGATCAGGTGTTATTCGAAATATCATCGTGAACAACGTAGAGAGGGTTGATTTTTTTGTTATTATTTAAATTAAACTTAATAGTGGAAAAACAGCTCAAACATCGCTGGTTTGTAATACCTGATTTATACTGTATCTGTCATCTGTTGTATTCTTCCATTGAAAATTGGCATTAGATGCACTGCGATTTTTTTTTCATTCGACTCGAGTCATATGAATTGAGTTGAAAACCATTTAGGTATGCCGTCAATGCATGATTGTCCATATAGGCCAATTTTGATATGAGAATGCGCGAAATTATTTTTTTATGTTAATTTAATAGATAATTCTACACTTAAACATGCTAATTTTACTATTTAGTTTATTCTACCGTCCTGAGTACAGTTATCGTATTTACGTTTAATTTCTGAGCGAAGTTTTGATCGCGGTTTTACTATTTTGTTCTTCACATAATACTTGTTTTCAACTACGTCCGTGATGAACAACCTTTTTGGCAGAAGGGCCAGCTTATCATTTTTTTTTATTATTTTATATTAATTTAACCTTCCATCATCCGTGAAATGTTCTGAATGAAAGAAGTGATAGATATTTGTCATAGTGGGCCCCATGAAATGTCATTTGAGCCACAGGTTGTTCATCACTGGACTACGTCTAAGTCTTTGACTACTTTAGTGTCCAAAATCATTTTCAATAATTTTCATTGGTAGTGTAAATATGATTAGTATCTTTTTGACTCCATAATTTTACCAAATTTTGATTATTTTAATATGCTTAAATCTAACAAAAATTTATTTATAATTACTATTTTTTTTTTATCAATTTGCAGAAGACTGAAGAACGATCAGTTCCCTTAGCAGTAAGAGTGCACCGAACGTTGGAGCTAGCTGACGATAAGTTCTACGTTATCACATGTGGTAAAGCTGGTTTTCGCAATTCCAGGTATGCAGCATAGTTAATTTACTAATTTTAAATTGAGATATAAATCAATGAATAATAAATACTAGCCCTGATCTAAATTAAGTTATTCATGGTATTAAATATTTAACCATTTCAGGAACGAGACATCACTAGTGTCCCTGAAAATTGTTAACGACAACGGCAGAAGAATATCGGAAGCTGTTTATGGAAACCAATACATCCTCAGAGCGGACCTCAGCAAACCTGATGGTGAGAAGCAGTCACATGTTGATATCTTATATATAAAACCGAAACGGGGGATGTATGTCTGTATTGATTTCGCTCGCGAAAGTTTCGCGGGTAAATTTGTTTCGTTATCAATGTGTGTGTAGAGACTCCAATTACTCGAGTATCGAGGAGTACATATATAAAACCGAAACGGCGTATGTATGTCTGTGGGTCTGTAATTCCCTTTTGCATTGTTGGTCATTAAGTTGCCATAAAAACGAATATGAAAGAAAATATGTTTGATTTTTTTATCGGCGAAGACATTTAGTCAAAATGTAATAAATTAGTCTTCTACTGAACTTTTCCCGGCTTTTATTAATATAATAATGTTTTTATTTACGTGAAGGTATTATTTGACATTTCTTTGAAAGCAAATTAGATTTTTTCCTTGAATTTGGACATTTTAATGGGCGAGAATGGGTCTGTCAATATATGAAAGGGGCTGTGAAATGTCAATGCCAGTCTGAAATGTTAATTTTAATTCCATTTTAATTGACCTAGACTTTTGAATTTTAAAAAAAGTTGTTTCAACTTGGCCCGTCTGAATTTACGCGCCGAGCTGAACATAACCCCAAACTGGTCCGAGCGAAGCCGGGTTCAAATACTAGTATTAATATATGAAACAAATTTAAATTTGATTAACCCACTGTACCGTAGATGTCTCCTACTCAAGGTTAAAAATAATGATTTTTATATTTTACAAAAATCTCACTCTATTAAATTCAAATTGCTCTTTTTTTTTTAAATGTCACCACCTATTACTTCCTTGATAAACTATTTACAAATAATGTTGCCAAATAGTGGTTTTCTTGAATAATTACTTTTGTTTTCTCACTTCAGGTTCACATGGTATTCGGGTGAAGTCATGTTTTGCATTCAACAAACGAAATTCGAGCGTACCTCTGATCGACGAACGAGGGTATGTATCAATCAATAATATTTATTTTCTGAAGCTGCTATTAATCAAGCCTTTTGCTAACCTTTGTACCTACATTCACATGCATGCATCGACGAAGAGTTAGTGCACAAATAATCAACATATGTTTATGTATGTCCCGTTTTTCGGATTGGATGGAATTTTTAGGCAACTCAAAAATCCATGTCTCTGAACAGAATTTAATAACTCAATCGATCAATTTAACTATCTGGAATTGAATTCAAACACGTGAGTTCTGATAACCATGTCAATGGCATTGACACTCGACTACGAATCAATCTGGATTAACTCAAAACATGTATTTACAATAGAACTGTTATAATTTTATGGATTCGGCGGTTAGTTTATGGAAGTTCATTTTAATATAAAATTTAAAATTACTTTGATTGTTCCACGTATTGTGCTATTTCATAACTGTGACACGTGTTTCGCATCTTTCAGAGGCATCTTCAGACTTACTACCGCAAAGGATGCTTGAGTAATAAACTCATGAAAAAATGCTAAATTCAAACTATTCATTTTTTTGAGGTTAGTTAATACAGTGTATATTGTACATTTTTCAGGTGCCCTGTCAATCCTGTTATATCAGCATTCACATATGATGCAAGCTCTGGCCGAGCAGATGCTGTCATTTCATCCATATTCCGGTTTCCAGAAAGCTCACAGGTCAACTTTCAGTGTGATGTAGCAATATGCAAAGGCAAGTAAAACATAAAAAAGGCTGTAAACAATGCCGTGAACTTTAATTTCATATTGGATATTGTTGCGGTTTTAACATTTTTAGGTTAAGTAGGTTAGGTTATTAATAATAATAACCTTTTTTTTTTTATCTTTTTAAATTTTATATTGTACCTAATACAAATGCCTTTTTCAGGTGGCTGTGTTGCGATAGATTGTGCAACCGCTAGCTCAGGATCTGTTCCCGGAGAAGATGGATCAGTTTCAGCGTCAGCCAATGTCTTTGTTTTAGACCCGGGTGAAGTTCCAAGTATGTAAACATAACGCCTATTTATAATTACTAACTATAATAAAGAATATTAATAATTCATTATATACTTAGGTATTCACTGGATATAAAGAAAAAAATCAGTTAAAGAAGTCGCTTATTTAGTTATTTATATTAGAGTTTTATGATTATTTAAAGACTTGCCCATACAAAACATTTTTAAGTTTTTTATTTATGGCAATATTCAATCTTGATGGACTCCTATCTTTTGACATTCAGACTTTCATCTATCAGATCCAATCCAAGAGTTTTCAGTGACTGGCAAATTAATTATAGTGATATAAATGCTAGCCGAAAGGGAAAATCGTTCGAAAGAAAATGTTTATAGGAGTCAGTAAAACTCTTCCAATGAAAATGTGTTCCTCAGAAGTTAAAATTGCCAGTTAAAGCAGTCTGGTTTAATTATATAACGTTACATGACTTAAATTTCGAAGCAGCACGATTGGTCATCAAACATTCTATCTACATTTAAGTAAGTGGTGGAATTTAGTTATTGCCAGATACTTTAAGGCTTCATATTCGTGAAAAATTATTTAGTAGCTAGGTACTTGTTAATATAATCATTCATGATGGCAGGATGGAAGTCGGTGTTGTGGCGGCTTCTTGAACGGAAAATTACACTACTTAATTGCTAACTTTTGACATCTCAATGCAGAATGAAAGATGAAACCGTAAAAATAAATCGTTTCCCTAGCAACCGTTCCCATGCTATAAAAAGACAGTTGGAGCTTTAAATAAAATTTGAATGAAACTTTGAACCTGAAAATAAAATAAATCATTCTAAAATCTTAATTAGTTTAATATATTTTTGTATGTAATCTTCTAGGAGTTGAAGAACTCTGTGCGGAAGGAGCAGTTCATCCAGCATGGCTTTTATATTTGGCTATTGCACTAGGAGTGATGTTCCTCATCATGCTCATCATCAACTGTTTCTTGTGCACCGCTATGACTTGCTCCTGTGCAAGGACGGAGGTATGTGAATATAAAATAATAATATATTTCCTCTTAAATTGCAATTATTTCAACCATTGAAGTGAGCAAAATATTTTATTGAAACTGAGTTATGTTGAGATCCGCCTTCTGAATAAAAAAATTCTCTATTTTGATAATAAAAACTTTTTAGTTAGAATTAAAATTGTAACCATAATAATGTGCATTATAAAATTTAAATTGATAATTTTTTTTCCACATGTTTTACAAGAAGTGACACGTGTTTCGCCTCTTTGATAGCATCCTCGGACACAAAGTTACTTAAGTATAATAATTTACATTGAAATTATTTCAGGTGCTAGAGAAGGATCCATCAGTGGTAGAGGATTATGACCCTTACAGAAGTTGGCACGGCAGTCAATACGGATCTAGGTATCCATCATCAACGATCCATTCAGCGAGATCAGTCTCTGACAATAGCGACCATTACGCCATCGTCCAATCACGGCCAGGAAGTCGGCACTCTGGTGCCCATCGGTCACGTCACTGAAATTTAACATTACTTCTACAAAAACATATCTCCGTCCATTACAATTTCTCCTGATAGAGCCAGGAATCATCATCGACATCTTTTGTTTAGTTTGTAAGTTCGGAGTTCAGATGTCAGTGCTGATAGTCAGATAAATGTTATATTAATTTTACAAAAAAAAAAATAATAGTTCATAACACATTGTCGTTATCTACTTAATGGAAAGTAATTGAAGAAAATGTTCAAAAACAATAAACATTTTAGACACTTTAAGATATAATAAAATATGTAATAAATAAAAAACATTTTTTTTTACTACTTTTTATGATCAGAACCGGTTTTGTTTATCCCGATATGATAATGTTTGCGATGATCAAAACCGGTTCATTTAATGTCTCAAGTGTCAAAAAGCAGGAACTGTATTCCTCTTTTATGTTCTTAATCAATGTCCAACATAACACAAACATTAATATCATGGTAATAAACTTACTTAGTAATAATACATTATCTGTCAACAGCATGCTGTCAACACTTTTACGGGGTCTTTTAATTACTTTGGTAATTAACATATCATTTCGTATTTGATAGCTAATTATCAAATGCACAGTTTTGTGCACGGCGTAAACATTGTGTCGAGACACAGATCGGTTTTTATTTATAATGTATGACTTATTTAATTACAGTTTGGTAAGTGAGTGTAGAATGACATTGGGTCTTTCAAAAACTTGTATCTTTTCACTGACTTCTGCCATATTGTCTTTTTCTTCTAAAGTATTATCTGTCAAATAGACAGCAAGTATTGTGCTAAAATTTATATCTCTGCTTCAATACTGTTTTTGATGAAGTAGATTACATTTTTTTTATTCCATTGTCATTACCACTAGATTTTTGATGTGTAGACAAGAAATCATTCTGAAATATTTAACTGTCTGTTAAGTTTAAGTGTTTCAATCACAACTACAAATATATTAACTAATTGATTCATTAATATTATTAATGAAAACAACTAAAAAGCTGACATTTATTTAATTTTTCTTCAAAATTGTGCAATCACATTATAATATTGTTATTATATTTCATCATAAATACTTTAACAGAGGTCATAAATTCATAAATTTTGATTAACATGTTCTGATGATATTTTGATAATTTTTTGGTATGATCATCTTTGATTACGATTGTCTCATTTTATAGACCTGTCAATTCAACAAGGTCATGATTAGAGACTCCAATTACTCGACTTTTCAACTACTCGAGTATCGAGTAGTAAAATTTCAAAATACTCGAGTACTCGAGTATACTCGAGTAGTTTCAAATGTACGAAAATATATATTTTTAATTCGAATTTGTGTATATTTATAAATGACAAATAATTAAAGAAACTTATTGAATATTACTAATACATTTATTTCCATTTATGCAACATATATTTCAACAATAATAGAGAATTAAGCGACCCAAATTTTAAATTGGTTTGATGTTTTTCTTTATAATTCTCGCAGTAGAAAAAACTTCGACGATTATTACTAAAACGAGTATTACTCGAGTATTTTTCAAAATACTCGAGTATCGAGTACTTGAAAAATGGACGAGTATACTCGAGTATCGAGTACTCGATACTCGAATTGGAGTCTCTAGTCATGATTCAATGGGTTTAATTAAGTACCATATTATACATTATCATTTGTCTTGCTTTAAGCATTTAATTTTGACTATAAAAATAACCATGTTACAATAAAAACAATTTATCTCACCAACCATAGGACCCCTTTGTCTAATTGAGTGTCAAATTTCAAGATTTATTCGGGGTTTTATAATCACAGGGGCCTAACTACATGAATGGAAGTTTTGAGCTATGTTCGGTTGCTATATTGTATCAATGTGAAATATCATGTACATATTGCTTAACCATTGAGTGGATAGTTGTAAATGTACTTGGTTTAATTAAAATTTAATTTGATCTAATAATAAGTCATCTTTAGATGTAAATCGTAAAGTTATACGTATAATATTGAAAATGAAATTCAATCAAGTAAATATCATATCTGATCGTTTATAATGCTGTGTCATTTTAAAGTGATGTGAGTTAATTGATTATTTCTCATTAATGTTGTGCAAACAATAAATTGAATACAACAAAAAATTTGCAAAATATATTCGGTTCATTGTTATAAGATCCTAACTGCTAAATGCACTATATATTTATAGTTACTGGGCGCTAAAATGGTGATCCGACTATTCAAATTATATAACTCAACACTATAACATTTTACTATAGATTTTTTTGAATTGTCATACAAATAAAAATTCTGGACCCATTGGTGAGGCGTGTAGAAACAAAAAGTGCAGTTTTCATAATGTAATAGATCATTTTTAATGAATATGTTCTTACTGGGTGAAAAATATGAATGAGGCTATTTTTTAATTGCCGATAGTTGTAGTTGGTGTACGTTTGTGTTTTTGTTTCTACAAGTCAACGCCTTACTTTGAAAAGGTTCTAACTGCTCTTCACCCTGTGGGATATAAGTGTTGGAAGTTTGGATGGATATTATGTTATTCATAAGATAAAATTCACTTCTTGCTATAGGCAAGTTTACATGTTACTTATTTTAAGCATGGCTTTTCAGTTCAAGTACATCCGTGCACGTGAAATGCCTGAAGATGCCTAAAGGTGAAACCCGGGTCGTTAGCGACGAAACTCATGGAAAAGTACAAAATTCAAACAATTCAAATTTGATATTGAAATTCAATCAAGCACCCTCAGTCGAAATCGTTAATTTATCAAACCATTCTATTTGGAAAGTATGATGAAAATAGTTAGAAACCTTTCAAAGTATGGTAACGTAGTATCATATGAATATTAGTCGAATTAGGATTGTGGTATTGTAGAAAGTGATATTTTATACTGAATTATACCACGCTGGCAATATAAAATAGACACAGTTGTGTGTTAGTTGTATTTTTTATAATTGATGTTGACTTTTAAGGATGAGTCAAACCAGAATTCCTTTGATATTAATAAATGATAATGATTACCTTGACGGTGCCACGGAGCCCTGAGGTTCCATTAGAATAATTAGTTTACCATTATATACTTATCTATCTTTAAGTCTTGTCAAATTAAGTTTAAGTAAACTGACAAGTGATAGAGTCGAACTGTGAAGGACTGTGAAGCATTCATATGAAATAAATGCGCAGTCGAATAAAAAACAGAAGATCGTCGTTTTTCACTCTTTCAAACCTATTACAGTAGATTCTCATTTTAATTTGAGGTAATGACAAAGAAAAAGAATTTATTTCAAATTTTGTAGTATGCTTTATAGTCCTCGGTTCATGTTGCAATAAGCAATTTTAAATTGATGGAACTAAAACTAAAACTAAATATATTGTTATTGTGTGGCATTTTAAAATGAAATTTGGAATTCGTATCATGTATTGCAAAAACATACATCGCTCCCACATAAATTATATTGTAAAATTGATTGTAAGGTGTAAATATATGATAAAATAAGCTTTCTTATAAAATAAATATTGATATTCACAATATATGTATTGTATAAAAACTGATAAAATTTATTATATAAATATATATATATGCCATTGTTTTTATAATAATTTTAACCTTGAAATAAAAACACTTAAGAACATATTAAATCTTTGCTTTAATTACAAGATTGCCATTATTATTGATGATTCTAAGAAAGTGAGAAGTGACTAATGTAAATATATGTATTCTCTAGTGCAGTGGTTCTCATGTGCGGCCACGGTGGCCACATGCGGCCACCAGAGGATTTGGCTGCGGCCACCAACAGCTTCGTAGAAAATATTGATATTAAAAAAAATGTGATTTTACAAGTTAATTTGTCAACAAAGACTCTAAAAATGAAATATTTCGTGTACAATTAATACCAATAGTAAATTGAAAAACATGTTTAGGTCCATATGACATACCTCAAACACAATAGACTAAAAACAAAAATTTGGTGCGGCCACCAGAGATTTCCGTAGAAATGCTTATGTTTACGATGCGGCCACAGGACAATTTTCCGTGAGAACCACTGCTCTAGTGAGAATAAGAGGTCAATTTTATAACAAACTAAAGTAAATGTACCAGTATCTGACCGTTTAAGGGAAAATTTCAACAAAAATAACGATAGAGGTTTAGCATTGTACCGAATGATGGTAGAGCAAGTATAATCATATTGGATCATATATCGTAATTAATATTATGTAACAAAAATTACGAAAGGGCCTGTTGAAAAAAAGTTGTGTTAAATTATTTGAAGGCATGTTTTTGTTTCAGTAGTTGACCATCTCACAAATGGAAAAATCAATTAATTGACCATGTCTAAACAGGGGGCTTTATAGTGACCTTTCTGTCAGAGTTGCCTCAGGGCATTCTGTCCCACCACTCTTGGTTGAATCAAGTAGCAATGGGTGGTTCAGGAACAAGGTACACACCGTTTCTAGATTGATCACTTAAGAAAATTGAAATAATACACTTTCCTCACTAGGTGTTGTTTTCAAATGGCCACCCTGGCACTCCATTGGCTATATGGTGATGTGTTAGTGGCTCATTCCGACCACAGATGCCTTAAATTGTCTTAACTTTACAATTTAGAGCAATCCCGCATCTGATTTTTTTATTTTGGGCCATTTTATTCACACAAGGTCAACTACTGGTACATGGTCAACGACAGGTACATTTACCTTATTCATGATAAAGAAAACTTGCTATAATTTAGAAAATTGTTTAAATAATCCTTTTCATATTATTTTATTGTCTGATGAACTTACAGATATTTTATAATATTAAAATAGTTTACAACTATCAACCGAATCATGTCTGCTCAAAATTATTTCCCACTTGGACCCCTTGCCATTTCTTTTCAGAAATTTTCGGCTCATGGTAGACCTCTATCTTCCAGTTTCTGAATGAAGTTTATTGATCAATTCCACTTGGTCTCCTGTGTGTTGATAAAACGCTGCTTCTATTATAGAAACAGATCGTCTGAGGCTGAGGAAAGTTGAATGGAAGTAAAATAAAACTCATCTTATATAGGAGATCAAATATATATTTATTTAAAATAATATTATAAAATTTATAATGAAAAAAATTCACTACATATTTTCTTCGAAAGATACGCAAGTCATTTTTGAAAAATCAAAGATGAGTTCATAATACAGAATAATAAGTCTACAGATTTATCAAAATGCCGAATACTGGTTAAAGCTCTAGATAATGAGAAACACTGATCTATTACTGAAACTATTTGTTCATCATTTGTATTGTTTTTACTATAAATCTTAAATGTCGAGTTGTGATATGTATTACTATCTTTTAAAAGTAATTGACTATCAAACAAACAACTATTTTCATTTATAATTAATTAATCATAAAAATAATCATATCAATTCAGTAAAAAATAATAATTATTTTAATTCAATGTCAGGTGATAATCGAATAAATATTTGTAATCAATTTAACTAAAAAAAAATAGATACCTTCATTATGAAATCATAAGGAGTAATAAAGGAAAATTTCGTTAGTTTTCCACTTTATAAAAATGATTTTTTAACAACGCACACTGTCTGTAGTGTTGAAAACTACACCAATTCTTGAATGGAAACTAAATGAATATTTATTTATGGATAAACAATGTTTATTTGGTTTTATATTACACCAAAATAATTATAAATTACATTACCTAATTAGACAAAATAGTGTGATCTTCAAGGCCAATATGTCGGATGCTCTAAATAAAATCACACTTTTCTTTTGAGGTACACTAAGTTGACAGGAAGCATTGAAATATTATATAGAATTTGAGTAGAAAAGGAATCAGTAATATTGAGAAAAATAAATGTAAGAATTGTAGGGTTTAATTTTATTGAAATGAATATGTGATTTATTTATACTTAGGCATGAAGAAAAACAACAATAATTAATGTTTTATTGTCCTTCTGTTCAGTAAAATAATTTTTCGAATTAAAATCCGGACTAGTAGAGTTTGTGGTAATGGCAAATGACATATTTTTCATATTGAATATTAATTTAATCTACACAAGAAAACAAATAACATGAAACCACGTCCGTAAAGTAGCAAACTATTATCTTGAATACAACTATTTTTATGGGCTCATTTACATACAATAAATAATATTCAACATGAAAATAGTCAATTAAGAATGTTACTACTCATTATGGCGGCTTTTTTTCTTTCCTAAGTGGCTTTTGACTTTTGGTGTTTTGACTTTTCCTCTGCAAGACGCCTGTATCGGTTTATTCCAAAGTCTCTTGCACTTTCTTCAACAGTGTTTTGCTTCACTGCCTCATATGAATCATCAATTGGCTTTTCATACTGAAAAAATCATTAATCATTCTTGTAAAAGATTTAAAAAGTAATATAATGTCACTATAATATATCCTGAGATAAAATTAAAATAAAGCTTCGAAATGACATCAATAGATCTAAAAGAACATTGCTTAGTCTGTTTGACAGTTAAGAAATTATTTAAATAGTTAGATAAGTAAAAATTATTGTCTCAAATAATTTATTTGAAATATTTATTAAAACTTAAAAGGTTCAAAAAACCGTTAGATACAGATTGCTTAAAAATATTAAATAATAAGACTACCTCTGAAATTCGAAGAGTAAAATCAAGACGTGTAGCTGGCATAAAAGCCTTGTTACGAACATGGACCCGGCGAGTTTGAGGTAGGTAGCCATCTTTAGCAACAGCAACGTCATAGAAGCCAGGAGTGAGCAGGCGGAAATAATCACCTCCGTGAACTGAAAAAAGATTTCACAGATGTCACTAAAACAAATATAAGTTTCAGATTATACAACTTTTTCAACAGTTAAATGGTATCTGAGGATTTAAAACGGTTCGGTTTGTAATTAACAAAGGTATTTTATTATTTTGGTTTTACCAGTGATAACAATTTTAAGACTTATCCCTTATAATTGATGAATCTTACAAATATTAAAAGTATATACGTATTAGATTATAGGAGACATTCAAGATTTTATCATCAATCACTAAAAACCACTCAGAATTTTTATTATAACTGATGCAGCAAAACTAATGTGGTAGATTCCATCATGGAATATTTGACTGCTTGACAGGTAGCATATTGATTATTCTCCTCTTAATACACTACATGAGCATTGTATTAGACTAAAAATATATGCCAGATAATATGTAAAACTTACTTGATGTGATATCATGTCGAATATCAACACGACGCCATGGATCTGTAACATTACGTACACGAATCACAGCATTTGATAGTCCCTTTCCTGCCGGATCACGAATCATTCCACGGATTCCTGAATGCACCTTCCAAATAAGTGCCATCAGAGATTCACGGTTCCTTTCCCATTCATTTTGCAGATCAGATGCGGGAGGATACTTGTCACAGCCGAGTTCCAAGGTGAGCTCGAAATCATTTGATGAGAGATAGTTGAAGTCTTGCATTCCTATAAAAAAATGATTTAATTAAATTGGACCGTATATTAATTACAGTTTATATTGCAAAGTCGTTAACCTTTTGGGTTTATAGATTCTTATCCAAATGTATGTGTTTGTGATATTTACATTTCTTCCATATTACATCCTATCTGGTCCTAAAAAATGAGGTACATAACAAATATAACTGCCATTTGAAGACTTGAACTATTAAGAAATTAATAAAGAACGAACTAGCAAAGTTATCTACCATGAATTCATCATCTATGATCTAAAAGTTGAAGCTTGTTCGATTCGACAGTACGATGTTATTATTTTATAGTAGAAATTGTCTCTGACCTCCTTGGAGACTATACCACTGAGCTCCATTTGTGACTCCTCCTTGTTTGCCAAAATTATAAGGCTCATCAATTGGAATTGGTCCGATTGGTGGTGTACAGCCTTTCCGATCAGGTGATGACATATCACTATGAAGTTTTGCATAAGTCAATGCCAGATTTCTGCAATTTTAAAAGAATAGTGGATTGGTTTGGAATAATTATCTTTATGAACCATTTTTTTATCAGTGTTATTGTTTTTGTGAAATAGAATGTTCCTTTATTGTAAATTACAATATAAATTTATTTAATTCACATGTACCATTGCGTTCATATTTATTTGGCTAATTTTTACTATTTAAAGCAAGTTCAATGATTACATCATTTTAAAGATATTTTATGTTTCTATTCTATGAAGAGAAGTCAGCCAAATGACTTCACCCATGTTGTATGTTTAGGATTAGCCTAGTTGAATGAAACAAAAACAAACCTGAAAGTTTCATCATCAGGGCTTCCTGAATATTCATTAGAACTCGCTCCTGATCTGCTCTCATCGTAAGGATAGTTTGCCACTAAATCTCCTCCGTGTAGGTTGGCACTCAGGACAAATGGAACTTGCATTATCAGCCGCATTACTGCTCGTGTCTCTGGTTCAATCTGAAAATATAAATAGTTTTCAAATTTCTCTACACATAATAATATCTGTTGCTTATTTAGCGGCTAGGTTATTCACGTCTTTCAAAGGCCAAAGAAACTCATCATTTAAATAAAAAACTACTTTTGTTGACCTTCAACATTAAATATATAATAGAATTTTGTTATAATTTGTTTTGATCCAAATGTATTTGCTTTAATAATATTATTTTATTAGTCGGGTCCATGGTGCATTGGTGAACGTTATTGGCTTCTTTTACGGATCACACGAGTTTGAGTCCCATTAAAGACGGTATTTTTTTCAGTCTATCGATTCATAGGTGTTGTGTTGTCTAAAAAAAATCATTAAAGCCCACTTCATATTAATAAATGTCAAATATATGTAGTGCAGTGATGCATAACCTTTTGAGCAGATGGGCCAGCTTATCAATTTTCAGGTGGTTCGAGGGCCGCATGGGTAATAGTGATTAAATTATCGTTAATTTTAGTGTATATTTAATTGAAAATTTTATTATTCTGTATTGTTATTCCACCGTCTGAGAACAGTCCTAAAGAAAAACGTCTTTTGACATTTGACATTTGTCTTATTGGGCCACATGAAATGTCGTTTTGGGCCGCAGGTTGTGCATCACTGATTTTGCTCATTAAAAAAATACTGTAAACATGAATACTTAAATTATTATCACAATGACTATTATTGTGAGCAACAATGTACACAAAGGTATTTAGACAAAGGTTTTGGTTTTGTGATAAATAATAATGAAAAGATGCACTTTCTGACCCTAATAAAACTTGTTTATAATACCAAAGTCTAAAAAAAGTACTATTAAATAAAATAGTAATGTATTCTTAATGTTTCACACGATAGTGAAAACAGCTGTTTTTGTTTTATTATTTTGATAACCTCTCATCTTTTGCTCCCTAGTTCAAAAATAAAATAACATTATAAAAAAAAAATGCATTCATAAATTTAACACAGATAAGCTTAATGTGAAATATTTATGTTTATGAGTTTTTACAATCTGAATAGAATTTCAAAATTATTAAATATATAATTGAAATATGGCTAGATAGTGTAGAAGATTACAGATTACAGATTTATGAATATTAGGTTGTTGCTCTGATGACTGACAGTCAAATTTTATGGAAACAATATACCGAGAGTAAATAAAATAAACTATTTTCATATAAAATTTAAAATAACTTAGATAGTCATTTTAAATTTTATAATAAACTAATCCAATGATCCGATGATCCGATGATATTAGTGGAAATACGGGACGCCGGGATGTTCTGTGAAGAAGCTAAGAGGTTGGCTGGTGAGAATCCCGGTGAAACCGTGTGGCGGCAATATGCTCCGAATTGGGAGCGGATATGAAATAGTATCATTAACACTTACAGGCTGTGACAGATGGTCCAATTCAGGTAGTAAATGGTTGTTGTGACCTGAACCATCTTTTTCGTTGGAGTACATGATCCTGTTAAGATCGGGGAAGTTTCTGTTCAAGTCAATTGAGTGATTGTTTTTTCTTCCTATCAGAAAATCGTGAGCCCCCTGAAATGAAAATACAAGCCGGTTTTAAAACACATTATTTAATTGATTACAAGCAACTAAAAACTACATTTTTAAAATACTCGAGTAGTTTCAGATGAACAAAAATACATATTATTAATTGAAATTTGTGTATATATATGATAAATAAATAAATAAGCTTATTTCATTTAATTAGAGTTTTTTTTGTGATATCTTTATTTTAAGATGTAGTAAGTTGCATTTTTTAGACTATTATGTGTTCTTACCACTTCCTTAATATAATTTTGAATTCAAATATTATGAAAATACAAGGAAAAATAACTTAAAACTGCTTTTACGGGCGGTCCAATGCTATATTTATAATTGAGTAACATTGGACACCACCACTTAAGATGAGCGAATTTTAGCTGAATCATCCAGCTTGGTGATATTGAATTGATCTTTTATAAAGAAGGATAGTCTGTCAATGGAAAATATTTAAAAAAATTACATTTCCTTGCCCATTCTCTACCCGTAACACATGGCTTAAGCGAAGCCACCTGTTTCGAAAAAATAAAAAAGTCGTATATTTTCATAGTTTTTTGGTTTATTTCACAAAATATCATAACAAGATAAAAATAATTTGAGAGGTGAATGTGGCTAATTTTTTGACCACGTATAAGACAAAAGATCAATTTGTTATATGCATCAATCGCAAGAATGATCAGGATTACTAGTCAGCAGAAAAATAAATAAGCGGTTCTTGCTCAAGTTTTGTCCAATGTTATTTAGAAGAGGTGTAGGATTGTCAGATCGGGACAGCCCAAGTGATGGACTTTATGAACACACATTTAGTTTAGTTACTATGCATAAAGATATATAGATGATCACCTTTAAGGTGTCCATTGTCTTTACTTGGTGGAATGGCATTATAATAAAAATAATAACACATTTTTAGTACTTATTCCACATAAAATTTATTGGATCAGGACCGTTTTCGCTCATGGCGAGCATTATAAATTGATGTTAAGAGGTAAATATAATAAAACATTTTTAGTACTTATTCTATACAAAATTTATTGGATCAGGACTAGTTTCGCTCTTGACGAAACCGGTCCTGATCCAAAACATTTTTTGTGGAATAAATACTAAAAATGTGTTATTATTTTTAATATATAGAAGAGATATTTTAATAAAAGTGTATTATTTCACAGTCATAGTTTGAAGTTTTTTGTTTAACTCCAGAAAGTTATACAATAGTTAGTTTGAGCTCGTGATAGTCCCTTTGAATTCTGTCTAAAGATAAAGATTCTATAAAATGTGTTTAATTTGTATAAATGTGAATATGTATACCGCTTCCGTGGCTGTCTGCCAACCATCAGGATTCATCGATGGCAGAAGGTGGATTCGTGTGATCTGGAGCAGTCGCCTCACCTCTGCATCACCTTGCAAATATCTTGAACACAGATAGTCTGCCAGTCCAAGTAGCAATTCACGTCCCAGCGCCTCATTTCCATGCATGTTAGCAATGTATTTGAACTCTGGATGCACTAAAGTAAAAAAAGAATTAGTATTCGAAAAACCGCCAAACAATAATGTAAGCTCAACAACAAAAAAGAATTATACAATAATTTTGGAGTGACTTTCCGATTTTTTTGATAGTCACAATGCTTACAATTGAATACACGTTTAAGCAAAAGGGTGTAAGCTGAAAATGCCAAATTAGTATCTAATTTAGCTTTAAATTTGCAAAAGGGAAGAGCCCTTGATTTTATTTTGTTTTTAATCATATCCGCTCCCAGCTTGGAGCATATGGACCTCTCACGGAGCTTATCTCAACATATGTTTTTCTTCGAGAACTGCTTTTACTCAGTTGATCAACCTCTCTTCTACGGAGAAAGTGGGGATGGAAATGATACGAGGACTACAACAGGACGAATGGTTAGCTAATTGCTGTCACTCTGCGTCGTTCTTTGGGATCAGAAAGGTGGGAGGGGATTTTTTACAACACAAACACCAATTGCCTTTGAGCAGAATCGATTTATCGACTGAAAAAATCTGCTCGTACCGGGAATCGAACCCGGGCGGTCCGACACGGTAGCCAACGACGTTGACCACTAAGCCACGGACCTGGTCGAAATTGAAATTAATGACAAGGAAAAAGGACTTATCATTGCCGTAATTGAAATACAATCATTTTTTTTTCAAACTTACTGCAATAAAGATAATTGAAATGAAATATCAGAATAAAACCGGGTTTGATTATACATATCTTTCTTTGGAATCAAATTTAGTAGAAAACATACACACAACCAAATATTAGCATGCAACCCATTCAACTATCACAGTGATTCGGTTAGTTTCCGAGTACATATTTTCCAAAATCATTGAAATACATGCCAAGGAAATGTAACTGCAGATTTAGCAGGTGAGTGAAGTATATTGAAGATAAGACGTCTCGCATAAAGAATTTTATTCGGTAATTATTATACAAATGCAGCTGCCAATTAGTTTATTTAAATTTAATCCAGACATATACATTTCACAGAATTTTAGCAAGATTATAATTTCCCCAATTATTTCCCCACAATCTAATGAAAGATAACTGGCAATAAATACAGTAAACGAATTTTAATAAATATTATTCCATATCATACTTATTGAATTCTCTGAATAATATCTCTTATATATAAAACCGAAACGGGGGATGTATGTCTGTAATTGTCAAATAAGCGCCAATCCTATTGGCCAAATTATTGAAACTTTGTAGCCCGCTTTCCCATTGGTCAAGATGGACGGATTCTAGCTCGAAAAGTCTAAACGACCGACGCGCTCGGACGGGCTGGAAACGCGACGTTTGTACTGGTTATACTCGGACATAACTTCTAAACTGGGAACAGTTGTTACTCTGCCTTGCTTGGCATTGCTTGCTTTGCAAAATATTGATAGAGCAAATAGTTTGCTCCTCTTAGAGCCATGGCAAAACGGAAAAGATCGTTTAATTTGGGTGAAACTGCCGAGGAACGAGAGGCTAGACTCAGATTGGTCGCTTAGTCCGAGCGACGCCGGGTAGCAATACTAGTAGTTTATAATATTTAAAGCCGACGAATAATACAGATAATAAAAGATGAGCAATGCTACACTCTAGCAATATAATATGCAATAGATAGGAAAATCAATAGCAATTAATTGGGTGGTGGGTAGATACTATCAAGGCTCTGTTTCTCTGACGTCAATGAGAATGAGGTGTAGATGTATGAAACGTTGCTTGCCAACTTGGAAACTGTATAATCAAATTCCGCTCCACGTCATAACAGTTATCGGGTAGTTACCGAGAAAATGTAATTTCTGCATACACTCATATACGTCACAGACAAATTTAATGAAAATTTGCGTCAACATATCGTTACCTTACTTTGAAAAGGTTCTATTTGTCATTTATGCCTAATATAAAATTGTGGTCAGAAAAGTTTGTATTTACCACATTCTATCATATATCGATGGCTTACAGAGTAAATTTGCTAACTCCGCTTTTGTCAAGTGTGCAGGAGAGGGTAAAAACTGATTATTTTCAAACCGATCGGGAAAATTTCAAATAAGCCTTTCAAACGATTTTTTGTACCACCGTAGAAAAACAACGAATGAATGACAGGTGACAATAGAAAACGGTGGAAATGGATAATTAGCAGAGTAGGTTTTAGAACGATAATGGAGTTATCAATTTTTTCTTAAACGTTTTTACGGTGCACTCAAAAACGTTTAAATTATAAAAAAATTGCGGGACATGCACATTGCATGATACATCAAGATGGCATTATTTAGACATTTTTAGCCAAAAGTGTAGTTAGCAAAATTACTCTTTTAGCCATCAATATATGAATTTCAGAATTATCTATGGTTAAGTAAAGGAGTCGCACTGCATCTGCACACTTTTTTTTATAAATTTATTTGACAAAGTTCTAAGATTGTCATCACTATTTTCATCATTAGATCTTTAAGATCATTATTTCAAAGCAAGAGTTATGAAAAAATATGCTTGAAATATGTAGTTTGAAACATTATTACTTGCTCATTGTTACAAGTGGATTTTAATCAATCGAAACTTTAAACGCTCATATCTCAAAACAGTGTCAAGAGCAGTTAGGACCATTTCAAACGTGTCGATATATGAAACTCTTACAAAATCAAGGAATAGGTTCGGAGATTGAAAAAAAAAATGCGTCGAAGAGATTTGTTGCTTTTTCAAAATACGGGAATATGTGGGGAAGTTAAATCTATGATATAATTATTTTAAATTCATATTCACACAAAATATGTTTTAGCTTACAAGTTTTAATAAAAGAAATTAATTTGTACAAAATATGGTAATTCGGGATTCAGGTTGCAATTCTAGAGTCTGGAGTCTATAAAAATTGTTTTTGTCTTCTTCGCAATTGATGATACATTATAATATGAAAACATTATTTAAAAAAAATGGTTATCTGTAAAGTCGGTTTACGGACGATAGTTTAACGTGACAACGTCATAAGAAAACATTGATGAAATGATTGCATACTTTTATGAATAAAATGGAATCATTTTTATTGAATTATCATTATTTTGTATGGATACGAAGAAGGAGTGAAATGAAATCTACAATTTTTTATTGATATATTTTATTCGCACTCATTAATTCAAGGATTAATTACCTTTATTGCCGCAATTGTTGTTGTAATATAAACAATGAAAACCACATTAACATTTCACTTCACTTTATAAAAAGTTGTAAACAGATCACGTGTAGGTACTGAAGGTGTATAAGTTGTGTGCTGCCGCTGTCTCTTTTCTACTCAAACGCATCGACCAATCGAGTGGAAGAGAGATAGATGCGGCACAATCCGAACGGTAGGCCGATCGTGCCTCTCTATCGCTTATCCGCGCTCTCGCTCGCACGCTTGCCTTCGGCGTAACGCGACAAACGGGACAATGAGTCATGTTTTTTCGTGCGTGCAGCGGGCGTTCATCGATTTATAAGACGTTGTCACGTCAAAAATGCGAACCATTTAAGAGTAATAGAGTATGATTACACTTATTGTTTATTTTAATTTAATAAATTCTGCGCGGTTGGCTTGTGATTACAACACCAATGCTATTGTATTCATCAAATGAAAGAAAACGATTTCTTAATCCACTTTTCAAGCCCGTGTTAGATTGAAGCCGTATACAAAACTCATAAATCGAGGTATGCGTACATTAAAAATTCATTAAATTTAACGAAGCCAATAAAGCAAAGATTGGACAAATTTACTGTAGGTTGATTGATACTATTATAAACTAGCATAAAGAAAGTAAGCATTCCTAAAATGCAGAAGCATTTTCAAAGGCCCTGCCATAATGCTCAACAATAAAGAACCAAGTTTATTAATTTATATGTGAACTGATAAAATAATATTTCCCACATTATTTGCTGTATAAGGATTATATATTATAGTAGATCACAATTTCGGTTTCCCGTCAATATGTGAATAATGTATGTTAAATCATAGTTCTGATAATGGTGAGATGCTGAAATAGATATCAACTATATTTTTTTTACAGTATTTCAACTGCTATGATGTACTTGAACTGAATAAAAAAGATATATTATTAAATAATATTCTTAACAGGAAAGGATGCTCGCCTTTATTAACATTATTCCCAATCAATAGAGTAATCACCCAACCTAATTGATTGATTGCAGCTCATTAGTTTATAGTTTATTAGTTTGTAATGTTTAACGTCATTAGAAATATATTTGTTTGCTTTGTTTCGATTCTATAACCCTCTCTTGCGTCCCTTAAAAAGGAAAAATCCCAATCTAATTGATTGAGTGATTGCACCTTATTAGTATCATTATGTTATTGCATTGTTTTGATTCTATCACCCCCTTCCTTGTTTCCTTTAGAAGGAAAAAAACCCGTAATCCATTTTGTAATTTCATAATTTAAAATGTTAAAATGTTAGAATTTATCTTGATTCATTACTTAAGCAAACTTTGCAATAGTAAGTCTGAAGATGCCTCTGAAAGAGGCGAAACACGTGTCACAGTTAGTTACACAATACGTGGAATAATCAAAGTTATTTTAAATTTTATATTACTTGAACTGACTTTAGTGACAGATGACGAAAGACGAAACTCGGGTCGTTAGTGACAAAACTAATGAAAATGTACCAAATTCAAAAGGTTCATATTTGATAAGAGTCAAAATCATAATTCATATTGATATTTTAACTTTCAAATACGCCGCGCCAGACAAGTAGATTTCTGTCGGAGAAAAGATTTTAAAACCCTTACAATGATGTTCAATGATTTCCAAAATTCCCTCCCACCCATCCGATCCTAAAAAACAGGGCATAACGAGAGAGATTAGCTTACCACTAGTATTGTCCTATTCTAACACTTGTATCCCAACTCTCTTCGAAAAAGATAGAGTTACAAGCAGATCTCGTAGAAGACTTCTATTGAGATAAGTTTCGTCCGGAATTCATATGCTCTAAATTTGTAGCGGATATGGTAAAACATAAAAAACAATAGTGAATTCTCTGTGATCATTGTGCTCTAATATCAGCTGGTCCATTTTCAATTTCAAATATCAAAAGCATTTGTTTAGTCATAACTCATAACCATTAATACCATTAACTCGTGGTCAATTTATTAATTAATTAGTCAACATTATTGTATTGAACATTCAGCTCGGTTTATAGGTAATGGGAAGCTTATGACATACGACAACTTTTAAATCTGTTAATGAGATAAATTCATGGTTTTTTAATCTTCAGTAAAATCAAACGCTGTTGAATATTTAAGACCCTTGAATTTTTTTCTAGCTACTATTATATGTAGTTGTAGAATTTAAATAATGTACATACATTTATTCGTTCATCAATTGTTAATGAAAATTCAAACAAATTTAAAAAACTCAAAAATAACAATCATTCATGTCAGTTGCTCACAATGAGCGAAACTGCTTCTGATCAAAATAGTTTTCTTGTGAAATAACTACAAAAAATGTACACTTTGAAAGTGATTGAAAACCGTGTCTTTGATTTCCTTGGCCTTAGCTTGTAAAGAATCTGTTTATTTTTGCTAACATATAATATATTATTTTAAAATTGGAATGAAAATCTTTGACATTTAATATGGGCTATGTTTTAAGCGGTAAGAAGCCATGTGGTAGAGGCTCGTATTGGATTTTTAAAGTTTATTATGTTATTAATATAAAATAAGTCAACATACTTAGCTCATGGTGACCGGGGTGCGCTGAGAATTCTATGACGTGCAGAGGGACACCCCTGACAGACGTTTCACTCAAATTGTAAACCCGCGTAACTTTCGGACATTTATTGTGAATGGTTTGCAAAACCTCCAAAAGCTCTTCATTGTTATGATGTTTCCATACGAAATTGCCAAAAGACGCGGCGATATGCAAACTAAATATCAGAGCGAAGACCGACACGGACCGGCGGCTCGCCATCTTCTATACCATATGTTATTATTGTCGAAATTAAAATACGAGGGGACGCGAGTCGGCGCGGGATTATCGATCCAAACTTACCGCGGTTCCGTTTATTATTCAAGATTACCCCTGGCGGTAATGTTGTGAACTAGGGTGAAACCTAGTGACTAAATTCGGAACTAAATTGAAGGCTATGAAATTTGAAGCTTGACACACGAAATAAACTAATTGTTTCAAATAATATCCAAGCTGACTTTTGATTGATGTATGTATGTCTGTAATTCCCTTTTGCATTGTTGTTGCAAGTTGCCATAAAAACGAATACGAAAGAAAATATGTTTGAATTTTTATCGGCGAAGGCATTTAGTCAAAATGTAATAAATTAGTCTTCTACTGAACTTTTCCCGGCTTTTATTAATATAATAATGTTTATTATTTACGTGAAGGTATTATTTGACATTTCTTTGACAGCAAATTAGATTTTTTCCTTGAATTTGGACATTTTAATGGGCGAGAATGGTGGCTGTCATCAAATTAAATAAAGTTTGTGACTTTATTTTAACTCTATTTGGTATGTTAGATTTTGTGATATAATTATGTCGAATGATATAACATTAAATAATTATTGGTCGCTTAAGCCGAGCGACGCCGGGTAGCAATACTAGTAATAAATAAATGTGGGATTCCATCATTCTAAAAAAATGTGATACTAAATAATTATATTTTATTTAATTGAATATTGTGCCTTTCCACTAAGAATTGACAACCAATAACAAATGTGAAGCTTTTATCGCATTATCATTTATATTATTATAGAACAATGACGCGATAAATAATGTTTTATTGATACAAAATATACCATAGGTTCGTTGATGATAAGTGTTATCGGGTTCGCACATAAATATCGGCATTGTTGATTACAAGCTAAGAAAATCTTACCAACATTATAATAATAAATTCTCAGATCTGTAACCGGTCAGTTCCATTTACAAAATATTTTTTTTTAACTGCCGTAGATAATATTTTCTAATACATCAGTCAGTGTTCACTGTCAATATTTGGTGAAAAGGCATACTATAAAAACATGTTTTGTGTTTAATCCACAATTAATAATTAATTACGATCAGGACCGGTGTCATTTTGGATTTCAACTGATAATCAGTTGAAAAATATTGAAAAAATATTGTAAAAAAAGTTCCAGAGCTTAGTATGAAGTTTTATGATTATAATCAGTATTTTGTATTGCTCCATATTTCTCGTTTTGGTGTATCGTAGTAGAAAATTTTAAATTTTCTTTACATGGAAAAAGCATGAAAAAAACAATACTTTATAATGTTGTGATGTCGGAAATTTATAACTCGTGTTCATATGATAGCAGCATGAAGATGCCGAAAGGTGAAACCAGAGCCGTTATGGAGAAAACTCATGGAAAAGTACAAAATTTAAACGAAGAAATTTGATATTGGAATTTCATTGAACGCCTTCAGTGGAAACCCTAAATTACATATGTAAATGATAGCAAATAAAAAATTGAAGTTGTAAACATATTTATTTTATCGCTTTAAGTTGCTCATTACATCATGTATAATAATCATACGGTGCTGGTGTCAATTCTATGCTCCTTTTCTTTGGTTTTCTACAAATTTCATACACAAAAGCAATGGTAGCAGAGACCAGACCCAAGGCCCAGATATAAAGGACACCCTTAAGTGACCTGGGGGCGATGGCATTAGGCCTTTCGCCATCACTACTCCGACGACGTTGCGAGAGATAGACGCCTAGCTGCACTGCAAAATTGGAATGTTTCAGCACAACCTGAAAGAAAAGAGCATTTGATATATGGGTTTTGTCATGATATATATCTAAACAGCATTGTCTTAGTGTACGGCCTGAGTGGCACCGTTTTTATTTCGTAGCTTCCAACGTAGCCAAAGCACCGAAGCAAGCGGCCTAGTGGTATTTTGCGTCACTGGATTGTGTGTTCAAGTAGTTAAACGATCTTTCATACATTATATGGGGATACAATAAATTTCTTTCTCAGCGGTCTTCTAGATGAGGTGAGGTGAGAGCAAGAGATGAATGGTTTCTGAACCCCATTACATCCAGTGCTTGGGAAAAACTTCTGTTCTGATGCTCAATGTTAGATGTAGCATAATTATCAGGATTTTCAGTCTCTATCGAATTTCTGGATAGTTTTTATTACGACGCCTAACCTAACCTAACATGTCAAAAAAATATCTAACGAGGAGGATGATTGGCATACTTCTACAATCCAACACATTTGAAAGACTTCCGTGTGATTGTATTGAGAAAAACCTAACCTAACCTAACCTAACATGTCAAAAGAAAATCTAACGAGGAGGATGATTAGCATACTTCTAAAATCCAACACATTTGAAAGACTTCCGTTTGATTGTATTAAGAAAATCTTTACGACTTGCTATATTTACCTGTGTTTCCCAAGCATGCATCAGTCCAGACTGGTGTAGTCTACCAAGTAGCGTGTTGATTCTGCGGCTAAAAGGAGAGCTTTTCCTAGCCATGATGACGCACTGTTCCCAGTAAATATCCTGCTGCATCAGCTGAAGGTGCGGTATCGCTTCTTCCGTCACATACTCTCCGATAGCGTAATGTCCTTAAAATACCGTTTATTATCTAATTTCTCGCTCTTTTAAGCATGATAATGTTTTGAAGATTGCAAAGTGTCCTCTTTTTATAACGATTTCAATTTCAGGATAAAAAAAGATTCAAATTTGGAATCGTTTTGAATTGTTTTTTTTGCATGAGGGTTGGCAGAATGCTTAAATTTGAATCGAAACTTTACAAATACAATGTTAACTATTTATTTCTTTATGTCAAAATAATGACCAATAAAAAATCCATTCTCTCTGACTTTTACGTAACAAAGTTTGTATCCATCTTTTTTAGTTAAGCCTTTTCTTGGTAACTATATCTGCTACTTAAAAACATAACTGGTGGAATCCAGAGGACAAACAAAAAAAAGACATCAGCTGTAATTACGGCTGCGTTTAAGATTTACCGATGTTTGAAATAAAACTATCCTCTACGAGTATTGTAAATAAAAAAATAAGTAATTTATCTACAGAATATGCCAGCTTAACCAATAATGAACTTTGATGCCCTTTTATTGAATAGAGGACAAATTATATTTCTACAAAAAGACCGAAAATTCTACGGCCGTAGTAATGTTTTCAGAAGATGTTCCGATTTGTCGGTCGTAGAATATTAATAAAATGGTAATATATAACTAACTAATGAAAATTTATCGATTGCATAAAAAACCCCTAGACACATTTGATATAATGCTTGCCTTACCTTTGATTATATGACACTAACCGTGTATTTATAAATATTTGAAAACATGTCAATAACCCTGGTTTTTTTATAATAAATTAGTAGTTGAAAAAAACATTTCGAAATGCCTTTAGACAATTTTGTTTATAGCCAGCTATCAAATAGAGGCAACAAAGTCTGATATATATTTTAATATCTTAAATATCTACCAATTTAATTGAAATCAATAAAACTATATTTTAATGGCAGTGAGATTCCAACTCAGCATTGCACTATGTATTTATTTTAAAAAGAAATAATAGTTTTATAAACAGAATCACTCTTACCAGCTGGCAGTCGTTCAATACTGTATGCAAAGTCCCTCGTTCTCCCTTTGGATTTCAAAAGTTTTTCGGGCCATTTTTTAAATTTCTCTATTAAACTCTACCATATTCGGCTAAAAAATATTTGTATCGTTAATTAAAATACATATAAGGCACTATTAAAAAAGTAAACCATTTTAAATGGTAGCTAATTGAAATATATTATACTAGTATTGCTACCCGGCGTCCCTCGGACTAAGCGACCAATAATTATTTAATGTTATATCATTCGACATAATTATATCACAGAATCTAGCATCCAAAATAGAGTTAAAATAAAATCACAAACTTTATTTAATTTGATGACAGCCCCATTCTCGCCCATTAAAATGTCCAAATTCAAGGAAAAAATCTAATTTGCTGTCAAAGAAATGTCAAATAATACCTTCACGCAAATAATAAACATTATTATTAATAATAAAAGCCGGGAAAAGTTCAGCAGAAGACAAATTTATTACATTTTGACTAAATGTCTTCGCCGATAAAAATTCAAACATATTTTCTTTCATATTCGTTTTTATGGCAACTTGCAACAATAATGCAAAAGGGAATTACAGACCCACATACATACATACGCCGTTTCGGTTTAATGCATAAGATTATTGTAGCTTATTGCTTTAGTGCTAAGTGGAGAAACTCAAAAGGTGCATTTATTTTACCAGTTTCCCAACAGCAACTTATTTTTGAGGCACGTTGGTATCTTTATGCAGATTTTAAGGCAGGATAGAAGTTTTATTCAAAAAGACTCAAATTTCTATTTGTTGTTAACTCATATAGTCATCGATATTTTGGTACTTCTTACGCTGTATATTTATATATTCGTTTTTTAGCTAGAGATATACAAATCTGCATATAAAAATAATAACAGTCAACGCCCCTATATTCCCCTTTTCTATGAAACGCGAAATTTTCAACGAAATTGAATGTTATCGTATATTTTGTATCAATAAAACATTATTTATCGCGTCATTGTTCTATAATAATATAAATGATAATGCGATAAAAGATATACAAATCTGCATATAAAAATATTAACAGTCAACGCCCCTATATTCCCCTTCTAGATGACCGTTTTCTAAGGAAATTGAATGTTTCGTAGATGTATATTATTAAACATAAATCATATATTATATAATGATATAAAACACGTAAGCAAACAAACTAAAAAAAAGTCAAGTAACTAAAAATGTGTATGTCATTGATTGCATACAAGTTACAAAATACAAAAAAACACAACCTCAAATTGTTTAACACCTTACACAATTTGAGGTTATGCTTCCTTAAGGGCGTGTTTCTTTAGCGTTGTCACTATAAAAGGGTTAATAAATATTTAATAACCTCAGTCGAAAGAAGAATTGAAAAAATCCATGCATCATGAGTTGCCCCCCAGTCCAACTTACTATCCACTAATTGCTGGACAGTATTAATTGGTTCCTCATATCTAAAAAAAATATGAAAGAAATTGAAAATTCAGTAAGAAAATACGTTACTAAATAATAAAGGTTTTTCTATAGTGTCGGTTACTTTGGAACCGTGATGCTGCTTGACAGTCCACTGGAGTAAGCATTTGACAGCATAAGACTCAGGAGTAGCAACCAGCTCAGGGCGTGGCGAAATGCTGGAGGTGGATTTGTAACAGCAGGGACCTGCATGAGTTTAATTGTTAAAAAATATTTCGTAAATGGATGTCTATTGAAACTACAATGTACAGTCAACCCTGCTATAGAGTATAGAACAGTGGTTCTCACGGAAAATTGCTCTGTGGCCGCATCGTCGAACATAAATGGTCATAAGAAAATGTCTGGTGGCCGCACCAAATTTTGATTTTAAGTTTGTTGTTTGTGAGGTATGTCAAATGGACCTAAACATGCTTGTCATGTAAATATCAATTTACTATTGATATTAATTGCGTCTTTTCACATCAATTTTCAGAGACTTTTGTTGACAAATTAGCTTGTAAAACTACATTTTTTTCAATAGCAATATTTTCCGAGACGCTGTCAGTGGCCGCAGCCAAGTTCTCTGGTGGCCGCACATGAGAACCACCGGTATAGAAGACATTTCTATAGAACTTTTTGATATGGCGTGTGTGTCGGTTTTTCTTACAAGGCACGTGTCGCTTTCTTACAAACTAAATACTTATAATTTTATTAAAAATATACAAATTTGAAAAATGTTTGATTTGCTTCAAATCACAAAATACTATTGAAAAAATCAAACCCCAAATTTCGTATGGGTGCCTAAGTTTATATAGCGTTAATTTGTTATAGCATCCTCACTATCCTCCCGCTATAGCAGGGCTGACTGTATATTATTTACCTGCATTAACATAATTCCGATAATACCAGAACACAGAATCGGTTGGGGTGTAGGGTGCTGGTCCAGTCTTAGCTGTGGCGAACAGTGCTATTGCTCCAAGACCGCTTGCAATGAACACGCTGGACCACATCACACTATCGAATGGGAGTATTGGAAGAAGCCAGCTTGGAATCAACCTTAAAATTGTTGCTAAGGTTGGTGAAATATGTCAAAATTAAGTGAGATATAAAGAAAAAACGAGTAAATAAAAAGGGCTTAAAAATGAACAGTAGAGTATTAACAAAAAAGCAGTATTATTAAATAATATCCTTAATAGAACAGGTTGCTCGCCACCGCTTACTATATTTCCAATTAAATAGTTTAGCCCTACTCTACTTGATTGATTGCATCTCATTAGTTAATATTTTGTAATGCTAACGTCATTAGTAGTATATTTATTTGTTTGCTTTGTTTTGATTCTATAACCCCCTCCTTACTTCCCGTAAAAAAGAAAAATTCCACACTCCATTTTGTAATTATATCATTTAAAAATATTAGAATCAATCTTGCTTCATTACTTATGCAAACTTTGCGATCGAAAGTCCGAAGACGCCTCTGAAAGAGGCGAAACACAGTCACAATTAGTTACACAATACGCGGAATAATCAAAGTTATTTTGAATTTTATCTTAAAAAACAGTTATTTAAATTACAAATGAATAAATTAGTTCTGATGAAATAACTATCAACTTTGTACAATAATTTATTAAGCAACTTCAACGGTTGTTAGACTAAGTTATTACTAATTAAACAAATGAATAGAATTACTTTTGTCGTTAAAATATTTTTAATCCTCTTTTATTCAGCAAATAAATTTACTCGATGTATACAATATTTACTTATACGTATCTAACAATCTACGACAGTGATGCACCAGCTTATCAATTGCTCAAGAAAAGTTCAAGAGAAAAAGATATTTGTCATACTGGGCCGCATGCGGTCCGTGGGCCACAGGTTGCGCATCACTCATGTACGTCAGTTAAAAAAAGTCGTTTAAATATTTTCAAACAAAATACATGCATTTAAAAAAATAATGTTTTCAAATTAAACATATGTGGAAGAAATAATAAAAAAATGTGTTATATTTACTTAAAATAATGCATTATCACCGAGAAGTGGCAGTTACACATGTAATTGTGTTTTGTATTGTTTTTTTGTATATACGTGTTATGTATAATTATTATAATTTGTAGATAATAAATATAATAGTTACTGTGGTGTTGGGGCTATGCAGGTGATTCCAGTCCTGATAATTGGCATCGAGAGGTCAAGGAATAAATATTCATGATACCAAGAGTACAATGCACCTAGAAACAACAACATAAGTTCATTTGTTTTTTTCTTTAAATAATAACCGTACACATGATGTTTTAAAGCGGTGGAGTGTTCCATGACTGCCGAATACCAACGTATTTAATATATTATATCATGTTGTCATACAAATTTATTGCTTGATACATTTTCACCTGCCAAATCAGTGAAAATATATTCTTACTTGTGAGAATATATTTTTATAATATATAAATTTGCTTCTTATGGATTTGTTCGAATTCATAAGCTGTTAAACTTTAACTAGCCATTTATTCAAAATAACGGACCTAGACGGTCAAATACCAACCGTTTTACATAATTTACTGACCGTATTCATACAGATTCAGGGGATACGGACCGTTTATACTGACACCGCCTTATGTGGTAGGTCATCAGAACTCTCTCGAACGATCTATTGTTCACCTCAGTCAATGAGTCAGTCGATATCAGGAAATAAATTCATTCTTATAATAATCTATATTGCAATCTATAGCGATGCAATGTAGAGTTATTTCAATTTCTCTTATCTCTTGACGCCCGACAATGCATGTGCTTCATAGAAAGTTCGTAAGGCGATAAATAACCCCTTATCGGCGGGCAATATTTGTGTGTTGTATAACGTCTGTGTAAACTATAAACAATTAAATAATGGATGCTAACCGCAACCACATAACGTTTTGAGATCGTCTTTTCTTTAAAAGAGTGCCATGTTTCTCCTACTCCGTCCCCAAAATCCCTCTTCCTGACATAGGAGGCAGTTTCTCAGACGGGGAGCCGGAATAAAGGTCTTCTCAATACATATTATTTATTTAGTTTACTGACCAAAATTCGGATTAGATACGACCCAATGCACGCCTTAATCAAAAATGTTTTTAAGCACATGACACGGGCAGTTATAGTCAGATAGTAATTATATATGTTTATTAATAACTAAGAAACTCACGCAAAATGTGGTTTGATTGCATATTCAATTCAAATTTTAAAAATGTGATCAAGCCTTATAGTGATAACACTTGAGCGCGAGTAAGGAATAGCTTACCGAATCCAATATCAGCCCTGTCAGTCACAATATTTCCAAGAATGCCATTTCCAGTTCTATTTTCCCATATCTCACCCCATTCTGACTCGTCATCCCTTACGATTGTCATGGTGCAATTACTCCAGCTTCAAATAAAACATGGCAATGATATAGACGCGGGGAAATGTGAAATGTATAGTACTATAAGATTTCTAGAATTACATCACAGCAGTATTTAAGTTATAATTAATATTTAACAAAAAAACCAGTCTTCAAATCATATCTGTCAATATTTATGTTGCGTTTTCTACGATACGTAAAAGCTATGCACCGCACCTCCTTACATTAATTATATTACGGGAAATATGACGGGCAAAAAATTCAGTTTTTCTTTTTATTAGTTGGTTTAAATTCTAATTTGGCATTTCGAATGAAGGTGGTTGATAATTTTAATATTGAATTTGAATCGATTGAATTTTGTACTTTTCCATCGGTTTTATCGCGAACGATCTGGCTTTCGCTCTTTCGACCTCTTAAGGTATTTCAAGTGGCCGAATGGTTGTTAGCGACGAAACTCACGGAAAAGTACACACTTCAAACGATTCAAATTGAACGAGCAGAATTCCGAACGAGCAGAACTGTTTGCTGTGGTCCGTCCTCACACGGGCCCAATAGGCCACGCTGACTTGATTGCAACTAAGGCTAACTTCATTGCATTTGAAAAAATTGCAAATTTATTAGGGGGTCGACATAATCTCGATTCTTCACTAGAGTCAATATACTAGTCTAACACGACAGGTTCTCAGTATACGGATTATACACAGGATATTCTGTATTAAAATGATTTCATTTTATATTTTAGTCACTATTTTAAAGCACTTTAGTGCATGGTTCAAAATCAGTCCTCTGCAGATCTGCCCGGGCCATGAATGTGAGGGGTAAATTCCTTTTTCTAAGTCGATAGCGTTGTGAAAGGCGGCCATGAAACATTGGCTGTATAAACACAACGGGTGGTGGTGGGAAAAACCAACTTGATTCAAATTAAGTTCACTTTTTATTATGAAGATAATAAGAATACTGCATTATAAAAACAGCGTTATGCCAGGTGACTATGTTATAGGAGACTTTGTTAAAGGAGGTAATATTTACTTGCAAAATTCTAAGCCAACCCTCATTTCTGTTCCATCAAGTCCAATAATAGTGTCGTTTTCATCCAATTCCAACAGCGTATATGGTTTATAGCTAAAAGTAGCAACTTTCATTAATTTTCCTTGAAAATTGGATACCTTATCAGGAAATAAATTGGCATTCAGTTCAAATGAGTTGTTATCTATATGCCAAGTGTCCAATATTATCATTTCATCTCCATCTGTACCGACGTATTTCTGTGAAGCCAATTCGCACGAGATGCAACTGTTATTGAGGGTAACATTGCACTTCGGTAATATTAAAAGTATATCAGGAATGAATTCCACAGCTTTCATCTTCAAAATGCTTGTGAGTGTTTCTCTTGTAATCATATTGAAGTCTGTCGGTACGAATATCAGTTTTCGATTTCCTCGGCGTTGATTTGTGACATGAATATTCTCATCATATATATCAATGAACTCTTTCGGGTTTTCCAAACGTATTATAAAGTCGGAACATCCATAGTCGAATGAATTCAAAATCATACTAGGCAACGCTGATGTGTTGGTTGAGATATCATTGTATATTATTGGTATCGATGAAATATCATCTATGAATTTGAAAGATGTGTCTGTGAAGATGGAGAGGCAATACGTCTTGACAAAATACGCCTTTATTATAACGTCTAGTAATGACTGCATTGGTATATCTGAAACAAGAAAAATAATATTTATAGAATAGATATATGTAGATACATACATTTAAACACTAAAAAATTTTTTTACACAAGAGATAAGTTCCAAAAAAAAGGTTTGAAAACATTGGTTCCCCGATTTAAGCATCGTGTTTTTTGAAAAAAGAACAACATTGCACTGTATAAAATTGCTTAAAGGATAATCATAAAGTTCATACGTTAGTTACAAAACACATTGTTCATATATGTATTTTAATTAAGAAAAAATGTACTATTTATCGCTACTTGATAATATAGTAGGGCTTTTATAAGGGACTGGACATAACTTGCTTTCTTCCACTGTGGCTGTGACATGATAACTTTGAGCCATTTTTTGTTTCTGGAAATTGCTAATAATCAGTTCATTTCGTGATCCGTGCTGTTTTAAAACCGTGTAAAAAGAGTTGAGTTTAATATAATTAAACATAGCCTAAAGAAAAAAACGAAAATCAAGCTTCTACTAATTAGAATTTTTGATTATTTGCAACGAATGTTTTAAAAATTCTGTCGTAATATTACAAGAATACCTAAAACAGAAAAAGTAAATGTTCTTTTAATTATGCCAACGTTTTTTCAGGAGGTTTGGCAATTAGTTATTTACTTGACCAATTCATCGTTGCTACAAAGAATTATCAGATTTAGTCATTTGAAGATGTTAATTGGTAACCTATATAAATAATTAAATTTTTCGGACTTGTGCACGACCCAACAATTTTGCAAAATACTGAAGAATCATCAATATAAGAATTTGACCATACCATGAGTAACAAAATCCATTTTAAAAATTATCTGATCAACAACACTGCAAGGTGTCTTTTAAATGTTACACATGGCCACTATACATTATCTTGCTTCAATTTTTCGACACTACTGTAAACTGACAATGGTAATAATAGAGAATATATCAAATGTTCCATTCGAAAATTTAAATTTAAACTGACAGAATTTTTCAACCCTCTCTATTATATATATTAAAAAGAGTTCGGTGAAAAAAGTATTATTTTCCCGATATTTAATATGCAATGGTCAAACATTCGTGTTGTTATCGAATGACATTAATTTATAATTCATTAAATTGACTCGTTGATCGTGTTTTCATAGTATCTCTTGTAAATAAAATTAATTTGACTTGTTTACCCAAAACAATGAACATCTACGAATATGAATGATGTTGTCACGTATGATTTTACATTATCAAGGTAAGGGTGTATTTTTATACCCCGGAAAATATAATTGTTTAGTAGATAGAACTTTTTGTTATCATGAAAAGAGTGCACAAGTTTTTGTATTAGGTCAGATTTGGCTCGATGCCTTAATAAAATTGTATATATGAAACAATATGTTTTATTTTGATAAATATGTTTAGAATTGACACTGGTGACCGCCATTATAGTGTAACGTTTAATTATTACATTTATTAAAAAATGGAGATAAATGCAATCAATATAAACGTTAAATTTACATATATCAAATTTAAAGAAATAGTAAACATGAAATAACGAGAAAGGCAATTATGTGAAGGTACAAAATCCTAAAATAGGGTCTTTCAGAAGCGACGCTCGAAATTTCTTAGATTATGGCCGCCATGTTGTTAAAGTCACTTCTGTCGTATTTGTTGTCAATAGTTTAGAAGTGTACGGCAAATCACCACGAAAGGTTAAAGTGTTGAACAACGTGTGCAAAGCATCAAATTTTATTATCAGCCACTGCCCTGTTCGAGAAACGTTCGTTGCTAAAATCACCAAAAGCGACGAGGCCCATTTTTGGATGAATAGATGTGTGAACAAGCAAAATTGTTGGATTTGGGGCGATTCTAATCCATACAAGATACACCAGCAACAAATGCATCCCGATAAAGTCACTGTTTGGTGTGGATTTTTGTCTGGCGGAATCATCGGTCCGTACTTCTTCCAAAACGAAACTGGCATTGTCATAACCGTCAACGGCGAGCTACAGGTCGATGATAAGCAACTTCTGGTTGTCTAAGCTGGATAATATGAATACCGATAACATGTGGTGTCTACAAGAGGGCGCTACGTGCCATACAGCACATGCCACGATGGAAATTCTACACGGACGAACTTCCTCATTGAATGATCCTATATTATTCATGTGCATTAAGAACAATACATACCTATATTATTCATAACATTGTCAGAACTCACTCGGTTGACATCTATGAAAATTTCTAATATGATTTTATAATTTTTTTTCTCTCAGTTTTTATGACTACAATGTTTTCATCTTGTTTTTAATTAATTAGTGATTAATATTATGTATTTACATGTATGTATATATATAAATACACGTATTTATATTTGTCAAATACATGGCGCATTGGCATCAGCTGTTATGCCATGATTTGCTTTTTCTTAAATAAATAAATAAATAACTGAAATTAATTTTTATTTGAAATAACCATAATTTAGTTTAAAGATCAAGGGTTTAGGATTTATAAAGTCTGCTAAGGGTTAAAAAAAACGTACTTAAAATCGCCTACGTTTGATCTATCCACATATTGTATATGAAAAAATTAAAAAAAGCGGTTTGCAAAAATGTTCAAGAAACCAATGACGGTAATAGAAAATAGTCAATTAGTAATAAATCTGTCAAGTTTGAAAGATTTGTTATAAAAGCCAACATTTAAAAATGTTTCAAAAAATGTTGCCAGAATTCGATTAGGTACTCTCGGTCGACCAACGACTTTATGAATACAGTGGATAAAAAGTACTGTACTCGGTGAATCACTTACTCATCGTGTGTAAATGAATTCAAAATAAAGCTTTCACCCTTGAATATTACTTAAGCCATTAACATATTGTACATGTTCTAGTACTCTATGACTGTTATGATAACCTTTTCTTTGTAACTAAAATGTAAAAATGCACACAATTTAAGAGCAACTAAGTTTGCAGTTAGATAGCATTCGTTCGAGTTTATATGACTTATACAATATAATCCATCTCATCTTTTTGGTACGTAAGAGAAATCGACGGTAAATTAATTGAAAACTACATACTGCTACATCTATACAAATATATTTGTAGCTTAGTATTTTGTAAATAAGCTTAATCTATTCACCGATAGAGTCACAAATGATAAATTTATTACAATATGGTACCTATGTAATGAAATAAGTCATAGACAGCTTCCAAATTATGATAAATAAAGAGCCGTATTAATTTATTTATCTATTTGGTCATAGATGGCAAATTCAGAAAATATGTTCATACTGCAAGACAAATAGATAATTATACTATAAAAAATTAATGATCGTTTTGTAATAATTAATTTATTATGATACTGCTGCCTTGCAAGATGATCATAATAAAAGATACCGAATTTAGCGAATACGTAATTAGTTTTATTGCATTTCGAATAACGACTGGTTAATAATCGTTTTATTACATTGTCGTTTTTTATTAATATATATCCCACGAAAATAAGGAACTTTGCGATGTTTTAAGGCCTATCACAAACACACACGCATTGTATAGGTAAATTTGAATTTTATCAAGGATAAAAATTCAAATACCCTTGATATTTGTAGAAATAATTTATAAGTGAAGATTTAAATATGAAATAAAAAACAGGTGCGGTGCAGTGGTAATTGAATCTAATACAATTCTTTACAGACACAAGCTTTGTTTTCAAGGTCAAAGATTGCGAGCTTAATGGAGACGGGGAGGGTCTGAGCTGTGAAGTGAAGTTTGTTACGCATTCATTTCAGTTACACCTCAGCGGTAGATGCGTTCTGCGGAAAATTGTACAAAACAAAATCGCACAAAAAATCTATGACTTAATATGGGAAAATAGCATGTACAAGGACCAACGTGTCGAGTTCACATTGTAATAAACAGGTAAAACACTGAACTTTGCACGTACAATATGTGAACAACGCGCTGTTTATTACGATATTTTATATAATCTCAAAATGTATTTAAAAATATAAAAAATTGCATAAAAAAATAATGCACAAAAAAGGTTTGACTTTACATCAAGTATCCTGAATATGCAACACTGCGGTGGAGTTGAAAATATTACTGAAACTATTTTAATAATAATAACCAGGAACGTCTTCAATCTGCTACTAGATGTACAGTGGAACCCCGATCTTACGTTCACGTATTATACGTTTTCCCGTGTGGTCCGCTCAATTTCCATAGTCCCGGCGCAACACCCATAAGAACAATGTTAATTCCCGCATTAACCGTTCCCCGATTGCTCGATTTCCTCGATTTATCGTCTAAAAATTATGGCCCCGTCACAAATAATATCCCGATTAACCGTTTTTGTTGTATATTTCCTCAAGGATATAGATGAATCTGTTAAAAAAATATAAGAATTTGAGGGGCATTTGTTTAAATTGAAGTGCCAAACTGCAAAGAAGCAACGTAGTGTTATAGAAGGAGAATGTTAAAGATATAATGAGAAATTATAATAAATAAATATGTTAAGTATTTCGACTGAGGGTGCTTGATGGAATTTCAATATCAAATTTGAATTTTTTGAATTTTGTACTTTTCCACGAGTTTTGTCGCTAACGACCCGGGTTTCGCCTTTCGGCATCTTCAGGCATTCCAAAATCTAATCCAAAAAGTACAAAATTCAAAAAATTCAAATTAAATAAATATGTTCTTCAAAAGCTTGTTTTTTTAGTTCATATTTAAAACATTCCCGCATTAATCGTTTGTTTTTTACGGTCCCTTGAAAAACATAGAATCGGGGTTTCACTGTATATCCAATCACCACAATTCTCATTGTATGGTTTCTCACTGCCACGTGCTGCCAATGAACTGAATTTTTGACAGTAATAAGGAAAATTACATTAATAATACTTTACCACTGACTCAACATAATTTTTGTTCCTTGTCACGTTTTTGCGCATTCATAATAACTATCATAGCATAATCCATTATATAAAAAAACGCACAAATTAATGCTTAGAAATTATTGTGTATCTTGTTATAATAGTTTTTATATTATTGATACGAGATAGATTCTTGATAGCGATTTATATATGAAAAATAATTAATTTATAAAATATGTTTGTAAGGTTTTTAAATAACACTTTAATTGTTATTTAAAAGCTTTAAAAATTCTATAATCAAAGCATTTGGGAGATGAATAAAGAAAGGCTCGTCCCAAAGTTTGCTGCATTGTTCTGCGCTTATTCATCACTCAGCGGAAAACTGAATCGTCTTTAGTAAGTTCATTCATTGAATTGGCACTAACTTGGTAGAACTCCATAAATTGAATCCATTGAATAAATTGAATCATATTTCGAATTCAACTTTCTGGAGTATTAAGATTTGTTGACTGTACATATAAGGTATTACCTTTTGGAAATTACGATAAATTGTGCGATTGCGCTTTAACATATCTTATCATTCAAAATAAATCGTTAGATTTTGATAAATCCAATTCTTGTTCGATCGTAAAAATAGCTTAAGATTTTAAGCCAGGAGTGGCAAAACTTTTACCACAATAGGCAACATTTAAAAAAAAAATTGGTGGCCATCGACTCACAAAAAATTGAATTTACTATCATTGAAATAAAAGAGGAATCAGAGATGTGAGATATCAGTACACCAGACAGGCGGGCGACTTGGAATAGCCATGGGATCGACGCTTTGACCACTCCTGATTTAAGTCATACCTCTTATGCATTATATTGTTAACTGTGCGTGTTCTTCGTGGAAAAGACATACTATTTGAATAAAAAAAACCCCCTTTTCATCCTTACTCTACACCAGGGATGCACAACATTTTTATGTAAAAGTGTATGTGTAAAAGTAATTAAATTATCTATGTTTTTAGTGTATAGAATTTTTTTTTTTTATTGTTCTTCCTTCGTTTGTAACAAAGTCTGAGGAACAAGGTGATTGATATTTGGCATATTGGGTCACATCTAAAATTTCATTGCGGGTCGTAGGTTGTGCATCACTGCTCTACACAATTAATAAAGATCAGGCTACGTTGATCGCGAGTATTACCTGCTGGATGTTTCTTATATGACTGGATATTTTTGTTATTACAATGAGTTCTTGTTTTCAAGATGATACAATCAATTTTTGCGACTTCGAGTGGAAGTTACACGAACTGATTAATAAAAATACATCTACAATATCTGCAAAGAATACATTTAATGCAATAAAAAGCAAGTATTAAAGACCATTCACTTACAAAAATCAGTGTCGAATGTAGAGTTTCCAATCCCGGGATCCCGGGTCCCGAGGATTTTAAATACCTGATAAATCCCGGGATTCGAAAACATAATTCCGAAATTTTCTGTATCGATTTATTTTTCAAGCATAAGCGATTTATTTTTTAAAAATCGTAGTATTACGTGTATTTATTTGCACGTGTCATCTTTGAAATGATGAAAGTGACATCAATTATTTTTAATGATAATTTAACACAGCTATATTTTTATAAATATGAAAATTATCGACCATTATAAAAATACCCGTCCTGGTACCAGTCTCGGAATCCCAGGATCGACCCCCGAAATGCAATCCCGAAATCCTGGGATCAATATTATAGCCCGGGATTGGAAACCCTAGCCTAGCTAGACTCATGTCTGCGAGTAAAAAAATCTTTGATTTGTACGCAGTTTATTTACTATCATTTATTGGAAAAAGTAAAAATACAATACATGGCATTACAGCTGACGCCCACTATGCATTTGACAAGTTGAATAAAAATATAGCATAACATATTACAAAAAATTATAAAAAAATAATTGAAACATATTATTCCAGAAACATTTTTATTACATAAAAAGAAAAAATAATCGAAACAAAACACCAAATTCACTGAAGATGAAGATGTCTCAACAGCATTCATCAGTCGAACAGCCCTTGCGAATGGCGCTCAATAGACCTACGTGACAAATAAATTTTGACAACAAAAAAATGATTGGCCTTGGCTACGACGACTTGACCAGTTAACCTTTCAAGTACGAGCGTGACCGTATGGTCACAGTGAACACTATCGTCTATATTTGTTCATATTTCCGCCCTTTTTCTACCTGAAAATCGTATCCATCACTCCGTTTCGGTTAAAAAGGATCTTCCTCACAGTTATTCTGCAGCCGCGGCAGCAAAAACAATTACAAAATACGCTCACGATTTATTTAATGTTCGGTAATTTTTTTTTTCAAAAAAGTAAGTACAATTTTACAGTTTCTTAAATTACTTATGTAATTTCTACTAATTTATTTCCAATAAAAACATGTTGATCTAAAAAGGTAATATCGTATATATTTTTAAATATTTTCGGCAAGGCTGTATTTCAACCCCAAAGGCTAACGTGACCATATGGTTACGCTCGTCCTTACAGCCCACATCCTTTTTTGTATGAAACTTTATTTTCTATTGTGTTTTTTTATGAATTCTAGCCTTGAAATATAATTTATCTTTCAGATCTTCCAAAGATTTAACTATTGGAGAAATGATAAATATACTGGAGCAATCCATGTCGAGTGAAACAATGATTTTCATGATTTGGAGACGGATATTTTTATTTGTCTTCCCAAATCAAATGTTTTGACTGATGAAGACAGACGAAGGAGGACTGATCGACAATTTGAGTAGGCGTCAATTTGCTGCTCTTGCAGAAATCCGTCTCACAAAGGGACGAGAAGGCAGAGACGAGTTTGAGAGCTACAAAGCGACCAGTAATCGGTATGGATTAACGGAGATTTGGAACATGTTAGCAACAGCAGTAAATTTACTGAAGAAAAATATACAAAATATGCTAAGTTTACACCAGTGGAATTTTTAGAGCTCTTTTTTGACGTGAAGCTGATTGGATATCTTCTGGAGGAAACCGAAAAATATGCAGCCTTCATAAACTGCCCAAATCCTTCAGTGAAGCTCGAAGAAAGGAAATATTTTTTGCGAATTTTTATTACCCTTTGCTAAATGTGTATGCATGTAGATTGTAAACAATAAATAAAAAGTAAAACAAAATATTTGTAATATTGACGTCATGACAAATGAATATTCACAACGTGCATCTAAACAAAAAAACACCGGGCCTGTAAGGACGAGCGTGACCATATGGTCACATAGCTTTTCTCCAAGAAAGCATTGTGTATTTTTTTTAAAATTATTTTTCTATACGTATAAGACTACATGTTGATAAAATTTTGCTTAAAATTCTATTTTTATCAAAAAACTTCTCGCCTCTGGAGGGTTAACTCAACTCTAGTAAGGTACGATAACTGTGATTCACTTTAGTAAGGTACAATAATTGTGATTCGACGGAAAAGCATTGATAAAGAAACATGTCACATTTGAATCGTTAGACCTATTCTTTGTCATTAAGAGTGAATGACAGAACAAATAATTAGATCGGAGTGGCGGTTGGCTAAAAAATGGTCGAAGTTGATCGGAATCATAATCTTCATCGGTTAGAGCGAAATATCTCCAAAAAGGTCAGTCAATTCCCATGGCAAAATGCTCTCGCAGTCTCGGCTTAACAATTTGAGGCTATCTTATTCATCATTCTGATCATTATCGACATTAATCTGAGCATATATTATGTTGAATGCATCAAGTAATTTTGTTTTAGAGCGGCGAAGTGATAAATAACAAAAATGAATTAGTACAATAACTTAAATGATTCTGAGAAATTCTTTGCGATAATAATTCATGGAATATTATAAAATATTTGATGACAATTTCGATAAATTATGGATATATTATCACGGGACAGAATCCTAATCCTCTCGAGCTACGCTCAAAAAATTTATACATACTGGCTTATAATTTTATGTTTTGACTTTACTCTTTGAGTTCTTGTGTATTATTATAAAATGAGGAATCAAAATGATTAAATTTAAAGAATATTACTGATTATTGCATGAGTTCTGAAAGAAGAATTTGTTTTTAATATTAGCCTATAATAAAATTACTCTTTTTATTTTAAACAAATAATAAACTTATGTGACTGTCTCTATCTGTATAATATTATTATTTGTGTAGTTTGTGTTTGCAATTTTGCTCCTGTAAATTAAAACAACTCCGATTTCATACATATTGCGAAGTACTCTTTAGGATCTTCTATAATAATAAATTTTAAAATTAAAGACGAATTAATGTTACAATAAATACCTACGTAAATAAAATGTATTTCACATAGGACTTATGCAAAACAGTTTCTTTCAATTTTTACATAAGACATTGCCTAGGCATCCAAATAAAAAGCCAAAGTCATAAATACTTCCAAAAATATAAAGCATTTCACATACATTGTAATGATACAATCATTGCATAACTCGACAAATGCGTGTGAAAAAAATACTTAAGCTCTTCCGCTTTTCAAAAAGGGAAACCGATAACTTAGTCTCTGATATGTCCAATTTTATTTCGATTTTGCAATTGTAATTGGCGGTAAAAAAAAGCACAATAAAGAAATTTATTACAATGAAACAAACTATTGATAAAACCACAAATTACGTGAAACACAAATGTCGATCACTATATTGCTAGTTAGATATATCAGGTTTTGATTTTAAGAGTCTCATATCATCTACTAATCAGAACCAGTTTTGTTTTCCAAGTTGACATTTTTTAGTAATACAAAATTAAATGAAATACACAAATTATCATTTCAATTATTTGGCAAGCTGTATAAATGCAAGAAATTATTTTGATTCAAAGTCTAAATGAAATCTTATTTTCTCAATAAAAACACAGGCAACGATTTGGATATTTTAACCGAAAATTAATCAGATGGACGGCTTAAATTCACCCAAGACAATGAAAGAAGCTGAATCGTATCGTTGGTTTTCATTTGAAAATCCCTATATACCATTGATAGCATTACTGTCGATAATTATGAATCTGATTGGATCGTATTTGAATATTTTGAATAAGGGAAAAAAATTATCTCATGTTTGAATGACGCAATATTAAAATATATGGTCCCAGAATTAAAATCATAAATTACAACGATGAAAAGTGATGGCAATCCTGGTTTGGAGGCTTGTTGTAGATGCCACAGTTGGTTCCGAATCCCGTAACTGGATAAATCCCGTGCCTCCGAAAGGCCGTTGACGATAGTCTATATGATGTACGTGATGAAGCGTCGAGGTATTAGGTAAACTTAAATTGAGAATACACGAAGAAACTAATGTGCAGCAGGGAAGAGAATCTTAGGCGATTATACTGACCATTTGCTCTGAATATGTTGCGAAAGAAGTCCTTAATTAGAATGATATATATACAACATAGAAATTTGAACAGTAAAAAAATATTAAACTTCCGCTATATCTTATTAACTTTCAGGGAAGACTTGTACTATGCAATATTCTTTTTTTGATTTGCTTTATATTTTAATTAAACCATGACCATGCTCACGGTGAGCGAAACCAGTACTGTTATATATACGATCCACGTACATTAAATATTGGTAAAAGTTGCGATTTATTTATTTAAATATATCGCCTTTACACCCAATGACTCCTTAAAGTGTTTTCAAGATTGTGAAAAGAGTTGATCTCAATAATTATGTGAAAGGTAATGTATAAGGATTTACCCCAGAATTGAAATTGACTGTTTACTGATGCGACCTTCGAGAAGATAAAATAGTAAAAGTGTGAAAATTGTACGCATTATTTTATTTTATATAACCATTTTATTGCTGATGCCATAATGTTATTTTTTTTACAAGGGCATACGAAAAACAATGGAATATTACAATAATAATATAAATACGCCTATAATTTTCTGCTCCATTTGACATTTACCTGTATATAATTAAATACCTTAAAAGTGTTATTCTGTTCTCAGTTTAACATTGTTGGATTGTCTGTATTTTAAAATAACACGGAAATAGGGGGATTAAGTAAGATATTATTCTTACTAAAAATATGAGTAAAACAAAAAGAATATAATTTATTCGTAAATTTTTAAAAATTTGCATACGTTCAAATTGATATGTGTCAATCAAACATTGTTATTAGACCTTTTTTTACCATCAAATAATAACATTACCATTGCATACTTAAATTTTATTGTAAGAAATAATATGAGTATAATTACTTTTCACGCAAAAACTTTAATTGTAGATGTTTAGTTACTGTAAAAATATCAGTTTATTCATTCCTTATAAGAATAATTGATATATTTTGTTTAGTTGATTTGGTTAGTATATTATTGTTTATTTTTTTAAATCATCAATCAAATAAACAAAACGGAATTTCTTTATCTTTTTATCAACTGCATTGCATATAAAAAAATCGTATTCATTAGCTCGATCGAAAAGTAAATAAATTTGTTTTTTTCATCTTGCGGTGAGAAAGGTTTTTTCGTGTAATCAATTGTATGATTGAAAACTAATGATACAAATTACAATCATGAAACATGTACGCATGAAATAATGTATTATGTTGAATAATGGCTCCTTGAAAAGTATTGATTGCCATGTATTTATGGACTAAGTACCGTCATCATTACATTATTCTGTATGCGAGAAAACAAATGAGTTTTAATTTAGGACCACACTGCTATAAGTAATAATACCGAGGCCAAAGAACTCATGTACGTGCATGTAATAATTATATATTGACCATCATAAATTCATCTCACCAAAAATGATGCCCATAGAAGCAAAAAAAAAACTATCCATTCATCAGAGATCTATTATCGATGTATTGATTACCGCAACTGATAAGCTGTTGTAATAAGTTTTAAAGTATAAAAGTACTTACCTTTAAACCGACTATTAAGAATTTTCCTCGGTTTTGCGACTTCCTCACTCATTATCTTTTACTGGCCCTTCTATATTCTAGTTGCTGTATCTGATTGCAAAAGTATTGTAAACTAAGTAATTGGATCGATCTTTCTATCACAAAGAGGTCTTTATAGGTTTTGCAATGATGCTACACAATCTGCGAGAGCTGTTAACTTCTGCCAATACTTAGTGGTGGCGGGTTTATGTTTCGCCGTCTGTATTGCCAATCTTGCAATCTTTTTTCCCATAAAGGGCTGCAATAAATCATTTCGATGTTATTGGGAAATTGTTTTCCAGACAACTGTGCCTGAGTTGCACAAACTTTTCAAATAACACCAAATATGCCATAATAATATCGTTAAACTGTTCAATTTGACTATAAAATGCAATGCAATAACAATTTCAATGATTCTATCTGAAATGATTTATTCAACAGCTGGTACTAATAATAAGGTCATCAATTTTAAATACTTGTAGCTAAAATGGTTCTCACCAACAAATAAAAACACTCATAAATAGAAATATACATGTTTTGGTCTACTGGCTGCTGTTCTGGGAAAAATACTGACGTCGGATCTGAGGGAGTACCAAAAGTCTTTCAGATACGAGGTAATTTGAATGTATAATGAAATAGGGTCACTACTAAATATTCGGCTATAATCCCGAAAGCCTTGTCTAATTTAGAGACTGTTGGCTCATAATGGAGCATAATAAAAAAATACATCCTATGAGCTCGACTTCTGTTTATTTTGGATATACAGTCAACCCTGCTATAGCGGACACTTCTATAGAGCCTTTTGCTATAGCGTATGCGGTGGTTTTTCGTACAAGGCACGTGTCACTTGCTTACAAACTAAACACTTAAAATTTTATTTGAAATATAAAAATTGGAAAAATGTTTGATTTGCTTCATGTCATAAAATACAATTGAAAAAACCAAACTCCAAATTTTTAAGGGTGTATAAGTTTATATAGCGTTTATTTGTTATAGCGTACTCCTTATCCTTCCACCAAAGCAGGGCTGACTGTATTATATATGCAACTATGGGACCTTTTTCGTATATGTTAAGACTAGAAAATAGCTGTTTTTAGGTCTTTACGTGTAGAAAGAAATTCCGAAATCACATATGTACTTCCATGTATTTAAAAACGTATAGATAAATCTATGTATGGAAGTGTTGACACCGCAGCCGAAGGGGCGAAGTTGGTATGGAAGTCTAGACCACGTGGAATAGTTTTCATTATTGTTATTTTTTATAAGAAAAAAAAGTACAATACATGGCATTACAGCTGACGTCAATACGTCAAGCATTTAACAAATATAATAAAGACAGCACATAACATATAACCATACACAACAATCAATCAACAGAGAAAGATATCATTAAAAGACACAATATATAAATCAAAAGAGGAAAAATAATTTAAGAACAAAACACCAAGTTCACTGCTGAAAATGTTCACTTAAATACGCAGTGCATTGACCAGTCGGATAACCCTTGTGACTAGTGACTCAAACGAATTCCGCGATGTAGTATCCGATTTGGATATACGACGTAAAGGTAAGTGGTAAAGGAGACAGCAGTGATATGTAGATTTATTGTACCTATAAAGCAAAGCCGTTGACTTCCAAAAATACGGAGTATGATATGAGAATTAGGGCTTGCAATTTACCGTAAAATTCCAATAACCGGAAAACGGTAAATAATTTCACCCATTACCGGTTATTTACCGGTAAATGAAACAAAATAGATAAAAATTAATAAAATAACTATATGTGGCTACTTTTACTAAAAACGGTATCCTAAAACGTGAAGAATTTAAAAAACGTTTCATGAAAATAATAATGTCATGAAATGTACTTATATGTTTGTCTTTTTTGTTTAACTGAGATATGGGAATGGTAGATCAGATAATCTTTTATTTGCCACATAAAGCTTGGTTAAGTTAAATTACGACTGTGTAATATTTGGTTTACCTGTCTGTGAAAAGTTTATAAGCTTAACTATTAGTTTATCCATTAACTTATTGATGTATGTACATATGTTATTCATACATTAAATGTATGCTTGCATACTTTGTATACAAACACCTAATAATATAAATTCTTAATTAAAATAAAATAATATAACAATTTATTGGTATATAGAGTTTATTAAAAAAATGTTTATTTTTTTTGGTATAATGAATTTTCAGAATTAAAATATGCTTTCATGAAACAAATCATATCAATTCTTTCGTCTTTAAGACTTGACCTAAATTTTGTACATATTTGTCCTGCAGATGAAAACGGTCTTTCTGATTCAATGCTAGTTGGTCGGCAAGTCATCAGATGTTCAAATATTTACCACGATTTTTTTCGCGTTCCAAATATCACATTTCTCTGAATAATATTGTTAATATCTTTTTTCGGTTTATTCACTTTATTTATGCATATCACAATAAACACCCGTTATAATATGCCTGTATCTGTCCTTAATTGGCGATAAAATCATTTCCGGTAAAAACTGGTAAATTTTCCAATTTACCAGTAATTACCGATGGTGTATTTTGGCCTATTTACCAAATGGGGTAATGCAAGCCCTAATGAGAATGCTATTATGAAGCTAATATATTTTAATGAATATATAAATGTTTCTCAAATAAACAAATGATAGACATTGCTATTATAATTATGGTACATTATAATATCTACATCATTTTAGAAAAAAATCAAAAGAAAATATAATATGCTGAGGCTTGCACGGGCCAAAATTGCGAAATTCTACCCGACTCGAGCCCGACAATCTACGACCCGGCCCGACCCGAGCCTGAGACTCATTCCCGAATATCTTACCCGAACCCGACCCGAGCCCAACAGTTTTTTCAAATTTTCAACAAAATTATAATCAACATTTAAAATAATTTAATATCAACTCATCAAATTATAATATGAACATATGTAATTGAGATATGCAATAATGACGTATACATCCGGAGTAATCGGATTTATGTCTTACTAGTATTCGAACCCGGCTTCGCTCGGACCAGTTTGGGGTTATGTTCACCTCGGCGCGTAAAATCAGACGGGCCAAGTTGAAACAACTGGCAACTTAATGACCAACAATGCAAAAGGGAATTACAGACCCACAGACATACATACGCCGTTTCGGTTTTATATATAAGATATTTTGGTTCATATGAAACTACTCGAGTATTTTGTAAAATGTACTACTCGATACTCGAGTAATTCGAGTCTCTACACACACATTGATAACGAAACAAATTTACCGTCGAAACTTTCGCGAGCGAAATCAATTCGTTTGTTTGAACTTGCAACAACAATGCAAAAGGGAATTACAGACCCACATACATACATACATACGCCGTTTTGGTTTTTATATATGATCAAAGGTCTTATTTTTTAACGCTCTGTGACCCGTTCAAAAAGACCGCGTGCGCCATGGCCTGGGCCCGAATCTTAACCTTTGTTGCCCTCGGGTTTGCCCGAGCCTGTGCAGACCCCTTAGTGACCTACATATGTATATGTATGTACCATCTACCTTAAAATTGCAGTTTGCGGAATTATGAACTTTGCTTTATGAGATGAAGTATTTTATATTGAACTGTTGTACGGTTTTATCGAGATGGATAGCTAAATAATTATATCGATCAGTATTGAAGTATAAGCTCCTAATTCAAATTTTAAACAATAATTGTTGCTAATTTTAAGAAGACCTTTATAATGATGGTTTTAACCTTCTCCACTCTGACTTAATTTTCTCATGTCTGGTAAGCTACTCTGATTGAAAAAAAATGTTGAATTTACAAAAAAAAAAAAAACGTGCTGGTCAAGTGAGTGATAGTGTTCAATTGGGTTGGATGAAAGTACATGATTAATTGAAAATTACAAAAGCATTTTTTATTAAAAATAATAATTTTGGTTCATTGAATTTGGTACACTCTATCTGATCATTCGTATGACCATCAGATGGTTGGTACATTACGATAAAAATATTCGTTAAATTACACTTACGGAAGTTAAAAATAATACGTATGCCTTCAATATGTTTTGTTTGCATCATTTATATTTATTGCTTAGCAATAATTTTGTATAATATAGTAAATATATACAAAAAATCGACTGCAAATCCTTGGAAAAGATTCTTTCTAATCGTCTTGTATTGTTGTCCGGAAGACACACAACTGACGGGTAGCTACCTGAAATAGTGAACCATTGATTCGCTCAAGCTCACGGGGTAGTGTTTGGTACCTTATTTTTTATAGGTTGCCGAGTTAAAAATCTCTAAAATTGTAGCTTGTATTGATGTTTGAAGTAGTAATGGATTAGTCTTTTTGCACCAATTGCGCAGCAAACGTGAAAAAAAGCTAATAACGTACATGTATGTAAGTATACACTTTTTGCACCGTATAAGGTTGTATCGTGACTTAGTACATTAATAACCAAATAGCCACTAGTATAAATAAAATACAGGTTTAATTTTTACGAATGTTTTCAATAATATTATGAAGTATTTTTTTCGGTTCAATTATTGAAGTATTATCATCATTACACATCAGCAAAAAAAGTGTATTGGATTAATGATGCTAACCATATTTAAAAAGGTCAGCGTGTAAAAAGTCTCGCAGGTAGACTGGTGATGCCGTGTGGTTTATGGAATGAGGGTACACGGGTTCGATTGCGGTCGATTGCTGCACTCGGTTCAATTATTTATAGAAGGTTTGCTTATTATAATTTTTAAATTCACTTTTCTCACAGCTATGTGAGTGTTGAAATGCAAAAGATTACTATTGGGATGACTTTCAAAATTGTTAATAGAATGTTTGGCATTCCCATTTATTTTTTATTTAATTTGCGAATAATAATAAACAGAGCTTCAACAGAATGTGTATACTATTTTTAAACTTCTATTTCATACAACAGTTCTAAGAGACAATTAAATGCAACAAGTTCTAGGTCGATACCTTGGTCCCAACAGCTACTTTATCTTAAATATCTATCTTAATACTAATGATACGATGTCTAAACTTTTGGTATTCTTAAATCATAGTTTTTTACACCTTTTGCAGAAGAAAAATATGCTATTTTATTTATTTTATTTATTTATTTAAGAAAAAGCAAATCATGGCATTAGATTTTGGCCCAAATATAAATACGTGTATGTATTTATATATAAATATCTAATCTTAATTAAAAACTAGATGAAAACATCAGAGAGAAAAAAAAAATTTATAAAAACTTTTTTCAAAGGTATTTCTTAAATTCATAAAATATAGCTCTGAACTCACTCACGTCAATATATGTCGACATCCGAAGCAATGCCGTTTAAAATTGTTAAAGCTCTTCCCAGAGGCATTCCCATTGGCAGACTGCTGCGCCGTAATCGATTAAAAAAGAGAAGAAGTCGGAATTTTTCAGTCTAATTGTCGATGTTAGCAATCGCTGGGAAGCGCTAACATAAATTTCACGCCCATAAGCGATAAGAGAATGTGACCATAGCGAGTCATAGATAACATGGACGAAGTGTTTCATATCTGGCAACAAGAAAAGACTATAAGCGATAAGATAAGAGATAAGATAATGTGACTTCGTGCATGCTTATTGGCCGGCCACCGGCTCCATTGTTAGTCCGCCATAGCCGTTGGAGTGGAAACGTCGTCGTTTTCATGCGCGACTTAAATATGAATAATTATAGGAAAAATAGGGATTTTTATATGATTTTTTTTTCTCAGAAAGATGTATAAATATACGTCAAAGCATATTCAATCATTTTTTTATTGCAGTCTATGCCAATAAGGCCAAAACACTGGGGTCTTTTTTTACCCCCCTTCGGCCTGAGAGTCATTTTTCAAGGATAGTCCTACGAAGGTTAAACTATAAAACCTTTGCTTTTTTTGCTTTGTAACTCTATAACTCCTTCCCTTGCTGCCCTTAAAGGGAAAAATCCCAATCTGATTGATTGCAGCTCATAAGCTGTTTGCTTTGTTTCGATTCTATCACCCCCTCCTTGCTTCCTTTAAAAGGGAAAAAAACCCGAAATCCATTTTGTAATTTCATATTTTAAAATGTTAGAATCAATCTTGTTTCATTACTTAAGCAAACTTTGCGATAGTAAGTCTGAAGATGCTTCTGAAAGAGGCGAAACACGTGTCACAGTTAGTAGCACAATACGTGGAATAATCAAAGTTATTTTAAATTTTATATATAAAACCTTTATTCGTGACATTATTATAAATATGTAATTTTTTTTAATAGAATAAGAAAAAATATTTGACATTACAGCTTACGCCAATGCGCCAAATATTCTTAATTGTGAAAGTCATACGAGATTAACTCGATGATAAGTAATGAATCAGTTGTGCACAAAATCAACGATAAATAACATACACCCAGCCCAAGATATCTTTTTTTCAATTAAGAAAATTCTGACCTTGCCAGGAATTGAACCCGGGTCTCCAGATCGCTAGGACAAAGCTCTTGCCACTAGACCACAGGGATCGACAATATACACATGAAAGTTTAAATAACATTGCATTAACTATAGCAGAGTGTGATGAATTGAAATCTAATTCAAAACTTAAAACTAGAATATGATTTTAGTTCGGTCGACGGTTATAATTACCAATATCTTGGATACTGTGTCATAAGTAGTATCTTAATGATGTTGACAAAATATTGTTGCTTTTAGACGTTTCATATGTATAAGCAATTCGTATGATAATTCAATGAAAGAATGGTGAATCGTCAAACGTATCTTGAAAAAACCAACAGCATAGGAAAAAATCTTCAAGCTTTTTATAAAATTCAGAATATGATAAATTAGAAAGATAAGCAAATGCTTACATATCCAAATTATCAGACAGGCTTGAAATTCCGGAAAATGTCGAAAGGCTAAACCCGGGTCGTCAGGAATAAAACTCAACTAAAAAAATTAAACCGATTCTAATTGTATTAACCAATCTGATGAAGATTGGATTTCTTATGTCATGAACTTTGCATTGACTATTGCAAACATCAAGTTGTTTTGGCATCAACACGTTGCCTAAATACAATATGAAAAAAAGCTTAGCTGAAATAAAAAGTAAATATTTTGTCTGCGGTTTCTCGTGACATTTAAACAGTGTTATTTATTTTTCTTGTAACCACACTAGGTTTTATTTATTTTAATTCTTTTGATGTATTGATATAAGATTCACACAGCTGGATAAGATGACACATTGACGCGTGAAAAATATCAAATTTAATTAACACTCTGTATAGTAAAGTAAACAATTACAAATTACCGAACTAGGTACTAGGGTTTCAAAAACCGCGTCGAAATTTCGATCACGAGATTTCAGGAGTGTTGTAAGTCATTCCCGGGATCCCGGGCCTGGTCCCGCGATTCGAAATATTTTTTTATAGTCGATATATTTCATAATTATTTGTTTTCGTACTTTTTTATGTAAAAATCCACTCCATCCATCCACTCATCCAGGATGCTGGGATCTATTTGTGGTTTTTCGTCGTCTAATCAGAATTGGCTTGTATTTTGCTTCAATTTATTTGCTTAGTTGTAACACCAATTGTTTGTCATAACTTGTAATTCTCGCTTAACTTTTGTATAAATATCACAGTTTCGTTGTCTTTCTTATCAGTTGATAATGTTCGCCATGAGCGAAACTGGTCCTGATCCAATAAATTTTCTGTGGAATAAGTACTAAAAATGTGTTATTATTTTTACTTACATATATACTACTAACAATTCAATGGAACGTTTTATCATACATTTGTAAGGTACATAATATTAATATTTAAAGAAAACGGCATTGATTTATTTTATATATCATTACAAAACAGTTACTTTTTTAATGCGCTATGTAATTGTAACATGATATTAGGCGAGTGGTTCAGAACAAAGACAGATAAAATTCCACCTGCAGTAGTTAATTAGATAATTTTCGTCGTTGCAGATTTCACTGAGGAAATAATATTGGCAATTTTTTACAGTGTTCGGAATAATTCATGTTTGAATTTGCTGGTACTTAAATTTCAAACATATTTGTTTTGTAGTTTGAACAAAAAATCTTGTTACTTTTTGGTGAAAAAGATGGTGTAAAAAAAGATGAGCATCACATAGTCAGAATTGAGCGTAGACGTAGTTATTTTATTGTTATATATTATGTCAATTTGAATCGTTTGAATTTTGTACTTTTCATGAGTTTTGTAACCAACAATCCGGGATTCGCCTGTCAGTTCAAGTTCATTCGTGCACTTGAAATGCGTAGAGATGCCGAAAGGGGAAAAACGGGTCGTTAGCGACAAAACTAATGGAAAAGTAACGATTTAAATTTGATCATGAAAGTCCATCAAGCACCTTCGTTCGAAATCTTAAATATAATATATTTGTCACTATCGTCATTTATGTATTTATTTATATATGAATGTACATTGCAAAAATTACAAAGTACAAGTTAATTACTTTTGCAATTTGAAAAACGATGAAAAAATTGAAAGAAAAAATACTTACATAGTTTCCAGTATATGTAAGAGTGAAAATAGTACTCGTCTGAACTCACTCACGTCCATGTGAAATATGTCGACATCCTAAGCAATTTCGTTAAAAATCACTAAAGCTCTGTCATCTGTTATGCCATGTATTTTTTCCAATAAACAACTAAAACACTTAATCGTATAAAAATCAGGTTCATTATTAGATTCCCTTCAAATTGATAGTCTAAAGTTTGTCAACTGATCTGTCAAATCAAAGACAATAAAGCGTCCTTATTACATGTAATGCACTTCTGATTTTTTGCATTATGATAATCAATTATGCCTAATTATTTCATGATTAAACGATAAACGACAAAGCGTGTTGCTTATTTAATGAACAATTATTTTATATTAGCACATTTCATTAATAGACAGTGTGAGAACTAGCATATTGATTATGTCAGAGTTAAATAATCAATACACGGCATTTTTACCATAATTGTATATTCAATAATTCTTTAAGAAGTAACGGTGATGACTTTTTAACCGGCACGTAAATATTTAAGGTCACCCAGCCGAAGAAGATTCATTGTCTTGTAGAGCGATCCGGATTTCCTCATCTTAAATAAAATTCCAATCGAAGGCTCTATTTCACTCTGACACGATTAGGCAAAGAAAACCTTGACATTTTCTCGATTCGAGGCTAAGTGTCACCAGGAGGACCTAAGGCTTCACTTGATTCTAAAATAATTAATTTAAGCCTACATTTACTGTCTTTGTTAAACTAATTTGCATTTTTCTAGTAAGATGATAAATGGAATGCTTCCATAACAATAGTTAAACAATATATTTTTTAATGAGCTCCAACATTTCTTGAGATAAAGCCAAACCTTCCACTCGCCAACTTGTGTTTTTTTAAGATATATAGCCTCATAACATAAACGTCATTTAATACTATGGTTCAATGATTAACTATTAAGTGGTGTTATTATCGACTTATTTTACAAGTTTATGATATTCTTGCAGGTAGATTTTAGTGAACAAAATATTGCAGTAAAAATTTGAAGCTCGTTTTTTTACTATTATTAGGCGAGGCATATAAAATGACGTCGGAAATGTATTTAATGGAACGATTTATTCCATGGAAAGTCACTAAAACCACCATAAATTTTCGTGGTCAACATTTTTTTTTGTTTTAAATAGATGAGGCACCCAGTATCTAACATGGCCAAGTCAGTTTCACTTAATTTTTCAGGAGAGCCGAAATTCTGTTTGGCTACCTTTTAACGAAATATTATGACTTTTTTTAATCTTTTCATTTGCTCGAAAATTACTTCAAAACCTCCGGTTTCTTTTGTTCTCGGGACTTGGCTGCTTTTGAAACTAAAATGAGTTGAAATGGCCATTACTAATATAATTTTACGTTTTCAATACAGTCGGTGCAGCAATGAATCATTAAAATTTCAAGTAACCAAAATTGGAATTCAATGGGTAAACCTAATGAAACAAGAAAGTGACGGATTACGAATGGTACGTATTATTAACAATACATTACTTTGACTTGGCCGCTTTTGGTAGTAAAAGCTTATTTAAAATGAATTTTCGTACACTTATAGTACGATTTTGAAACTGAAATATATGTTTAATTGTAGGTATAAACAGCCTCATACAGCATTTTCTAGTCAATAGACATACAAAAAACTTATACCTTACTTTGAAAAGGTTTTAACTGATCTAGACCCTGTTTTGAGATATGACAGTTAGAAGTTTGGATCGATCATACTATTTTATTCAACAGATGAAATTCATTTGAAGCAATGAGCAAGTAAAAATGTTTCAAATTACTTTTGTTAAGCATATTTTTTCACAACTCGGACCATTCTACTGAGAAATAATGATCTCAATGATCTAATGATGATAATCTTAGAAGAACCTTAGTGCAAATAAACTCCGGAATTCTGAAAATTCCTTAGTTCAATAATATATGATTCTTAAGTTATTATATATTCAAGAATACGGTTAATACAAAATTTTCCGACGAAAATTTCATTTTTTGACAAAATGTCTGTTAGAACCTTTTCAAAGAAGGGTAACGAAAAGTTACTGCTCAATTTTTTCTGTCCAAAAACATCTCTTCGATTGTAGAGTTAGTTTATTCAAATGATTTTGTCACATAGGCCTGTATAATAAATTCGATCATTACTTTCGTTCATACAGAAAAGAGGTTCAATCAAAAACATATTTTGTTGTTGTTGATTTCTTTTCGAATAATTTCCATCCTTTCGGAGGTGATGTGGAATGATAATCAATCCACTTAGATTGCTATCGTGTCTTGTTGCTAGTAACTCATTTATTGATATTTCACGACCGCAAATCAGTCACTCCTATTAGCATAATATTTCAAAATGTTAGTATCCCAGTTGTTCGAAGTAGAAGCTTGCACTTTGCAAACCATTAAAAGTTATGCCGATCAAAGCGATTTGTATTTCCGGAACTCAACATAACTCTACCGTTGCAGTTCCATTTTGCATAGCATTACATATTAAAGTGCTAGTTCCTCTAATAAGCAAAATATTTAAATAGGCTTGCAATATAGCATGTTTCTCGGTATTGATTTTATATAAATTATTGATAAAGACTGTTCGTATTATCGTTTATTATTTATTAATATTACAACGTTCCTTAATTGAAATAATATAGAAAATAGTCCGATGGACTGTTTTATATGTTTAATTTTGAAAATACATGTTTCGTTAAACTATTGTACGTTTCCATAAGGAATTTGTAATGTATCTATGCTTAAATTTTCAGTAATCTAGTAAATTGCTAAACGATAATATATTAATTTTAAAAGGCTGCCCTACTAAACCTTTTACGAATAGATTTATTTGAAGGGATAAGCCAAAATAAACAAACAGATTTGCAACGAAAAGCAAATGTATTTTTTTCCCTAACATATTAAATGCCTTGAATAGAACTGTATTTTTTCGATAACGAGATCAACCTTAAAACCTAGGGTCGATTACATGTAGCGTTACAAGACGTCTTCTTCTTCTTCGCGCGGTGATTGTTCATCTTTGCGGTTGTATTATTTTATATATAAAACCGAAACGGCGTATGTATGTCTGTGGGTCTGTAATTCCCTTTTGCATTGTTGGTCATTAAGTTGCCATAAAAACGAATATGAAAGAAAATATGTTTGAATTTTTATCGCCGAAGACATTTAGTCAAAATGTAATAAATTAGTCTTCTACTGGACTTTTCCCTGGCTTTTATTATTAATAATAAAGTTTATTATTTACGTGAAGGTATTATTTGACATTTCTTTGACAGCAAATTAGATTTTTTCCTTGAATTTGGACATTTTAATGGGCGAGAATGGGGGGGCTGTCATCAAATTAAATAAAGTTTGTGATTTTACTTTAACTCTATTTTGGATGTTAGATTTTGTGATATAATTATGTCGAATGATATAACATTAAATAATTATTGGACGCTAAGTCCGAGCGACGCCGGGTAGCAATACTAGTATAATATAAGGGTGAATGACGAAAAAATATTAAACATTAATGATGACTGTCAGAAATTAATTAGAGCTCATAAAAATGTTTTTTCATCATAAAATAAAAAATCACTAAGCGTAAAAAATACAATGTTTTATTTATCTAATATTAATAACATAATTAAGTTATTGATATGTTTTTAAATTATTCGTTGTTCTTCATTTCTGTTCCAAATTCAAATCAAATATAAACAAACAGTATTTTGCTGCAATAAAAATAAATTTATTCAAGTGATTACGAGAATACACATATAAAATCTGATTAAAAAAAATAAAAACGTTTATTCATATGTGCGCAATGAAAAATACTTGTTTTACTCGTGTATTGTTCTCTCAAAGCGTATGCAAATTCAAATCAATTTCAGCATGCAAATTTCGTCATGCGTATTATTGTAATAATTAAAATTTAGCATAATCATTTAATAATTACTTTTAATGTGTATAATTTTATTATATTTAGTCCGCTTCGTGGGTAGCTGGTAACACTTCGATATTTTAGCACAAGTAAACAGTTTTTCTGGGCTATTATTTTTTAAGTACTATTTTTTCATACTCTATTGTATTATTTAGGATTTACATAATAAATCCATTCTATGATAACATTGTATGCTTATTTGTTCGTATAGAAACACGTATGTAGGTTCGTATATTATGGAATCAATTTGCATGCGTATAGATTTAGATTATTTTAAAACCAAATATTTTAAATTACTTACAACGAGTAGTTCATATAGGTAGGATTACCATTATTTTGAAACTCTTTACCAGTGATGCACAACCTGCGGCCCTCAATGAAATTTCATGTGGCCAGCAATGACAAATATCAATCACCTTTTTTCTTCAGAACTTTTTACAGACGATGGAAGAACAATATAAAACAATTAAATTTACAATTTTACAGAAACTAAAAATATCGAAAATTTAATCAGTTATACCCATGCGGCCCTCAATCTATCTGAGAATTGATTATCTGGCTCTTTTCCCAAAAAAATGTGCATCACTGCTCTAAAACGACCCAGGAGCCTTTGTAAGAAACAAATACTGCCAAAAAAATATTTATGAAAAGGACTATATTTTTTTTTCCCCAGTCTTACTTCAAGCTGGTGGAAACATATGATCATTTTAGCAAATATGGGATCATTTTAGCCAGATTAGGTGCATCAATACGCTTCTCTTCCAGATGTTCCTATTTGTCAAAGCACTCAATTCGGTTGAACTTCACTCTTTATTTTTTTGACATTGTAAAAGTTTTAAAATTCACCGTTGCACTAAATTTGGGTTAAAATTTTTTAATATCATTTTGAAAGTACAATCAGATGTTTTGAAACGCGTCTAATCGTCATGCGAAACAAAAACCTGTAGAGACGCCGGGACAAAAGTCTACAACCGGGACAATCCCGGTCAAGTCGGCACGTATAGTAAGCCTATTTATAGGTATTATAGACTTCGAAAGTAATATTTAACCTTTTAAAGCTCCTGGATGCAAATACGATATTGGGAAAATTTTGCAGACCGCATGGAAATGGTAGAATAAATAGGAACTAAATTTACTAAGATAATTACTATTATTGATTTAAATAAATAAAAAAATCTCAACATCTACACTTTACTCAATCAATAAATGTCTTCCAAGATAGAAGAAGAAATCAATTCAACACGGAATATGTATAAAGTTTCTTTGTCACAGCCAGTTTCGATGCAATGGATAGTAATATTAAAATTAAGCTTCATAACCCCAAGGATGTCTAAATTGGGCCGTAAGCAGCACGCGAGCAACGGGTAATATATTGATGTTTAAGAGTTTTTGATATCTGAACACTTTTTGTATAACAATACAATAATTAAAATTTGACAACCAAAAACAATTCACAGCAGTGTCGCATTATTATGTTTCACAAAATAAATAATTACACAATACTTCATTTCAGTGAATTGACACTAAATTCTAATAATATTTTTAATTACGAATTGTTCAATATTTACTATAATTTATTTTAATTATTATTTTATCTTATCTTATTTTCAACAACTAAAATATTTTCTTATTGTTCGTAAAATGAATAAAAATGACCATAAAAATGAATATAAAAAAATTGCAAGCAGCATGGCACAGCGTGAGTTTTTGCTAAGATTTAATTGTTGCTACATAAATTTACAGTACTATGAATTTTTGCTTCTATACTACGGTTAAGTTATTAGAAACTCTAAAGTTTTAGCAAAAACATGGCAAGGAGAATTCGCAATAGCTTATTTAGATTTATAAATAAAAGTTTGTTATAATAAGGACCGGTTTCGATAATTACTAAAATTTTCAAGCGATGCAGGTTCTAGTCATTACATAAATATCTATGGCTCAGTAAAAAATCTTTATACAGAAATAATGCCTTCCTTAAAATAAAGGCTGACTAAATCCATACAAGAAATAATTTAAATCTGGTGCCCAGGCCGCACTACTCATATATTTGAACGTTATCGAAGCTATTAAGCAGTAGTAAATTTGTGCCACACAAAAATATACAAAGACTAACCTTTACATATGCATTCCAACACGGATCCGAATCAAATATGAAATCGAGTGGAAATTGAATAGTCCTCTTGTTGAAAAGTCAATCCAGTAGGTGAAACCCTTTACACATGCAAGTTTCACATACAATAATTGATTTCATTTGCATTTATATGAAGTTCAGACGGTATAATTTATATGAAACTGAATATCCTACCAAAGAGTTTATTTATACATATTTTTAAATGGAAACTGCGTGTTAATCAGTTGCTGAAATTCTCTTCAAAATAGGAAACTGTCTTCGAAAAGAGTAAGGATAAAAAGGATGCGGAAGTGTTTGAAAAATATAATCGCTCTCGGTACGACTAGTTTTAAGCAGGGCTGAGGAGTCGGTAAAAACAAGTTTGACTCCGACTCCAGCATTTACCAAAACCATGACTCCGACTCTGACTAAAAAAGTTTAATATCGTCTTTTTCCCCCTAATTTTCCTGTTTATGTGTATTCAATTAAATACCAACCCTACCAATCCGGCCAATAGCTAAATTTGACATATTATATGCAAAAATAGAAAAGTTCAAACTTTTCAAAATTTCCGACTCCGAGTCCGAACTCCGACTTTGGCAAAAAGCCCCGACTCCACGACTCCAACTCCACAGCCCTGGTTGCTAGGATTGGATGAATATGGGAGGGATTTTTGTCGATGTTATTTATGTTTAATACGAGTACATAGACATTTAAGAACATTTTGGAAACCGTTTAGCGAAGGAAAACAGCTGTATCCGCCGCCATGGCCAAGTGGTAACACTCAATGGCACCAGGCCAAAAAAGTAATACACACAACAATGACAATTTTTAGTGTGGGCACTAGGTGTGACGGGCCCATTCAATTATTTTGTACGAATATTGACGTCAGTTTCTCAATACCAGGTGCTAGGGAAACAATACTTTAATTTGCGGAGACGTAACATAATAATATGTGATTGATGAAATCAAATTGGATTTATTTCACAATACGTTATCTTACTTTGAAAAGGTTCTTAGTGACATTTTTGCCTAGAATGACCTTTCGGTAGAAAAAGCTTGTATTTACCGCATTCTATCATCCATATGAATTTCAGAACTATCTATGCTTGAATAACGGAATAAGCAGAATTCCGGGATTGCACTGCACCTGCACACTTTTTTTTACTAAATTTATTTGACAAAGTTCTAAGATTGTCATCATTATTTCCATCATTCGATCTTTAAGATCATTATATCTGAGAAAGAGTTGTGAAAAAATATGCTTAAAATTAGTAATATGAAACATTTTTACATGCTTATTGTTACAAGTGAATTTTAATAAATCGAATCTTCAAAGGCTCATATCTGAAAACAGTGTAAAGAGCAGTAAGAACCTTTTCAAAGTAAGGTGTCGAATAGGCCGGCGTTTTGAATAGCGATGAACCTTAATAATATGACGACTCGATTATACAATACTCATGTTTCTCGTAAAATAATACCAGAAGAGTTGTTGGTATTGTTTTTTTCTTCCTAAGTGTCGGTTTGTCTTGTAAGACGATACGATGGATTTCAGTCAAATTTGTCGGCACCGTCAGTCATGCCGACTTGGTTGAATCTAGGACTCATTATTACTAGGCATTTAAAAAGTTCACTGCGTCATACATCATGGAAAGCGAATGGAGTTTAATCCATTCAATCACTTTCGTAAGCTATTTTTAAAATGTAGCTTACTGCAAACTGAAGTACATTTTCAGCTGCAAAATACATCCTGTACGAAAGGAGTGAAGCGATTGCGGTTGGTAGTGGTTACAACGTTGAGATCAAATCCGTTTCATCCACCAATTATTTTGTTTTCCCCATAACATGCCAATATCCTTTAGCTTTACCTTTAGATAGTGCCTGGCAGTAGTCCAGTAGTCCAGGACGTCAGAAACCTTTCAGGGTCATTATTTTTAATAATCCAGCTAAACTTATTCGGTGAGAAAAACCATTCCTGACGACGAATATTGGCTGTGATCTTGTATTTTTTATAATATCGTCGGCGTTATTCTGACATCGTGTGAAACATTTTTTTAGACTTTCATGTTTTGATGATGTCGGTTTGCAAGTATAGAGATGCATCTATTTCAATCATTTAATGTTAAAATATACAAATGGAAAGGGATCAAAATCGCCATTGAACTCCATTCGAATATCATGTAACTCAGTGATGCACAAATGCGGAACGCGGGACGCAAGCGGCCCGAAATGGATTTTTTTGCGGCCCAAAATAACAAATACTTCATCAACAAATTTTTCATTAAATATGATAAAAAATAGTATTCGATATGTCAACAAATTATGCAGTAGCAATGGTATATAAAAAATCAATGTTATTTTTTATTATTTAACATACACTTCACATGGATATAATTTTGTGACCGAAATTCATTTTTTTAAATGAGTCATATCGTTTGCGATGCAGGTGCAATCTATTCTTAGATTATTGTTTTCAACACACGGATTTTATTGTTAGTTCTTCTGGATTTTTGTCAGTGCGTGACGTTTGTGAATCGATATTAAAAAATCTCCGCAAATAATGAAAATATATAAAAATCGTATACTGATTTATCGATTATCTTTACAGAAAAATACAGTTAAAATTTATATCTCATCTAGTATAATATATCAATATTTTTCTTCACTTTTACCCTTTGCGGCACGCGAAAAATTTTAAATGGATAAATTGGCCCTTCTCTCAAAAAGCATTGCACCACTGATGTAACTTATCAGTTTGCCTGACACCTGTGCGGGAGTTAGCTTCGATTCTAGTGCGCCAAGATTATTTAAATGTTAGTTAAAGATTCTCCCACAAAAAATATTCTACAAGATTTTTTCTGTATGTTGAATTACCGTCTCCCGAACACTAAAAGAAAACTGACTTACACGATGTTAGAATTAAGCCGATGATATTATATATTTTCTTTCCACCAAATAATTTTGCTTTACAAAATATTGGCAAGAAACAGTTCTTGTTTAATTTATACTGATTGTGAACCTAGTTTTAATCAAGTCATAGGTAAACTAAGCTTTATAAATACTTAAATAATGATCTCGACATTAATGGGTTATTATTTTCAATTACTGAATATGTCACTTTTACACGTGCCGTTTTAAATCACCGTTTTGCATTTTAATTGGATTATATATATTGTTTGTATTCAAACCATATAAATAAGGTACTTACAATTTGATTGTTTCATTTCGTAGAAGCAGACCATGGCTTGGTAAGTATCGCTTTAGGCGGTACGGCATTCAAGCCCTTGCTAGTAATTCGCATATTTTATTTTAATGAGCATCCAAGGCTTTTCACTCATCTTGGCGAACAACTTCAAAATATCCCGATTGCAAATGTGAAGTTCGACGGATGAATATTACAACTAAAACTCCCCTCTCTCTCTTAATAAACCTGCTGTTCTACCTCGTATCATGTACATTCAATCTTAATACTTAAAACTTCTTAAAAAAAGTCAAGGTGCAAATTTTTCTTTCGTATTCGGAATTAAAATTATCTGGGCACTATAACATATCGTCTACTTTAAATCATATCCTGAAATGGTCAACTTTGAATAAAGCTTCTTTCTTTATGCAATATTTTCGATTAAGGGCATAGTGAAGGGTTTAATGATCGAGTTGATCTTTTTCGTATCGTACTGATGATAAATTGAAAAAGATTTTTAAAAAAAAATCTGAAAAGCGGTAGAACCCATTATAATACGGTGAAAAAATAACAATGTATTTTAATTCTACAGAAATTATGGCGTAAGTCAAAATAGATATCAACCAATACATAAAATAATTTCTGTAGAATTAAAATACATTGTTATTTTTTTCACCGTATTGTATGCGTTGAAATGATACCAAATTTTCCATACATTTCCATCTTGGAATCAATTCAGTCTTCGCTTATATAAACCATGAAAATAAATATGAACGCTTATCAAAATAAAACTATTATTTGCCCTTTTATTTTGTTACTTGATACACCGTTACACCGTTGAGGACTTCAATACGACTGTAAAGGAAATAATTTGTATTTGAAATTTTGCAATTGAATGGTAATTTGATAAATGAGTTTGGTTTAGCTCATTAGTCAAACGGATATAAGATAAGCTTTGTTGGTATTACAAAATAAGAAATAATTTAGTTCATCGTCATGCGTTTAGTATTTGGAATTAACAAATAAAACTGTTAATTATTTTCGAAATCGACACGGCTTTAAAGTAAGATGTCATAGTATTATACTTCAAATATTAGATATATTATCATGTTAATAAACATGATTGATGAACGATATGCTTAATACGATTGTATCACAAAAGGAATTATTGTTTTTTGCCAATTAACAATACAAAAATTCTAGGATTTATCAATATCTAAAGATAATGTCAGTTACGTTAATGATATGTCAAGAGTTAATGAGAATGGTCTTAAATTGATAACAAGGCATAAACTGGCATCTTTTAAATAATAAAATATCCAACTTTTAGATCAATTTAGCTATGTGCCTGCAATATACGATTAAAAAATGACATACATGAAAATTAATAACCATAAACAACTGGAACTATACATAATGAAGGAATACGAGTTACGGATAATATACATATTGAACATTGAGTTAGCTAAATCAATGCATGAGGTAATTTTTTAATTCAAAGCATTCCTCTTGTGTCGGTTCCGACGTTGATTGCAAGCTCAAATCCCATTCGGGCAGCTTTATTTTTCAAACGAATTATTGATAACTGTTCAGAGACATGGATGTTTGGGTTGTCTAAAATACTCTCCCACACCCATCAAATCCTTAATTAGTATAAAGCGAGAGCGATAAGCTAACCGCAAGTTCTATTAAATACCTGTTTTTTCTATCCCCACTCTTTGCGGAGTTGAGCAAGTGAGTAACATGTAGTTGTCGTAGAAAACGTCTGTAGAGATAAATTCCATTCAGGGTCCATATGCTCCACATTGAGAGCGAACATTGTAAAAAAAAATTTCAATAAATTTGATTTAGAAAATTACACGCGAATCTTAAACAAATCTGACATTAAAACGCTTACCAATAGATGTATAAAAGTTGATGATCTAAATTAAAGGATTTAGAATGATTAATGGTATCAATTTTCAAAACCAATTAAGTTTGAAAATAAATCTTTCGAAATGGAAAAATAATTAATACCAATTACGCCAAAGCAGACAGCGAGCCATTAGTTTGTTTTCAAGCATTAGGAAACGTATCGTAAAAGGTAAGTAAACTAAGACACGATAAGAATTTTCTAAAAAAAAAAAATACTATTGTATTAACTCCATTAAACAAAATTTCATTGTTGCAAGCAGCGCAATTATTGACGAGAGCGGCGTATTGTAAATTATAATCATAATAGCAATACGGTGGTACACGTGCAATAGCTCCAACCGAGCTGCTAGTTCTAATCGCAGAAGAATCCTGTTTAAATTGCAAAACCCTAAAACATCTTTCCACATCCCGCGCGGTTCTCACGACTGTAGTGTTTGCATTTCTCATTCGAAATAATATATTATTTACTTTGTTAGCGCAAAAAATGTGTTCCAACCGAATTAATTAGGACCGTTGCTCAATTGTCTAATCGTGAGACGGAAAATTAATTAGTTCAGGCGGGCCGCCAACTTTCGATTTGAAGAAATTAATAAATCTAATACTTTAGCTCAATGATTGATCGTATAATCGTAGAAACATATTTTTATTACTATTTTTCTGTCATCTTTTCAGTGTAGTATGCTATCAAATTTAAACAATATTTTTTTTAGTTGACTGTATAAGTTGTCGACCCCACAGAAAACCCACCGCGACCCATGAGTTAGAAACCGTGTGTTAGATAGTGAGTGTGCTGTCGTTTCATGGAAGAAAGCAGTAACTCGTAAAAATTGTGAAATTGAGCCATGAATAATATATGTCAAATATTTTTGAAAGCTTTATACATATTGCGTTCACTTTTCTAGCAGTTTAATAATTAAAAACTCTAAAACTCTTTGGTGAAAAATGGATATCTGCTAGAAGTATGAGAATTTCTTAGCAAAAAAGCAGCATCTCTAGTAGTGACTTAACCACTAACTGCTTGATTAAAAATAAATAAATTCATTTTTGTATCAACTGCTTTTTATAAATGCTAAATACTAAAACTTAAAAAGAACATTTTTTCATTTTCCCCAAAAGTTTGCAAGAGTCACTGACTGCCTTCATGCTTGGAACGGCAGTATGGTGATAATTTTATTCGTATACTGTATCATATTTAGAAATTTCAATCCAATATCAGAATATTTGACATCTTTAAAAATTCGTAGATTTCAGTGTTTCCCAAACTTTTGAAATATGTGTACACTTTCTATAATTTTCGTAACATGCGAGTTCCTCTCGTCAAAAAAACTTTAGTAAGAATCGAATGTTTTCCCCCTATTTAGTACCTACATAACCAAAAAAAATACAGGTGCAACGGGTACCCACACCATACTCTTCCCGTCCTCCAGGGGTACGCGTACCACACTTTGAGAAACACTGATATATATGTATAATAATGATTATGTTTTCATTAACCACATAAATATATATATAAATATATATATATATGTACATGTATAAAATATGACTACTCAATATCGCATGTCATTTTGGAAATGTTAATTTGGCTTATTTTAAGCATTGGCAGCATTAACTTTAAAAAATCAGAATATACTTTACATACATAAATACGATTCATGTATTGTTAAAATAAATAAACTTTATAAAAATCATTTTTAAATTAAGTCACCCTGTACAAATTAAATAAATCTGTTTTGTGAAAAATATGTATTTATGAAAGAATCAAAGAGAATTCTATAAAACGTTGAAAAACTGAATGTTTTACACAGTTATTTATGAATTCCATCTAAGGTAGTTGAAAATGCTCAATTGATTAATGAAAGCAGTCAAAATATTTAGCATAGTTGCCCAAGTGATAGTCTGTTTATTATAAATAATACTCGATGTTAAAATCCGTTTATAGACAAGTTCGTAATTATTCCATACAATAGCATAGAAAATATCGTGTTTTATGGTGTTATTGAATTTTTTCGCCAAACTTCTACCAGGCACACTTCATAAACACTATTATCTATATACATACATATATAAAAATGAATGTTTGTCTGTCTGTATTTCCGCTATGGACTACTAAACCGCTCGACCGATCGATGTGAAACTTTAAGATTTTTTCGAATTTACACCTTCGAAAGTTTCCCAAACCCCACCCCGCCAAACAACTCCTCTCCCCCACAAAAATTAATATCGATTTTTTACAAATGTCTCGAGTACACTTCCGCGAAACTTTCTGGCGTACAACCCTCCCCCCACCCCAACCCCCCCTCACCAATACAATTGATATAGAAGTACACAATTTTTTCAAAATGAACGAAATCAATAAATTTACTCAAATTGAATTGAATATTTGTGTGATGTCTTTCCTTCAAATTTATTTTAGTTGCTGGCGTAGTAACGCGCGCAGGGTATAGCTAGTTATTTATATAATATTAATAGTACTACAAAATCCAAAATTACGTTCTGCAATATGATTTAATTTATCATTCAATATCGTTAGCATTTTTAGGTCATGTAATAAATTTACTATTATTTATGCAGAAAGTATTTGAAATCAAAACAGATATATAAATCGTCATTAAACAAAAATTGATGAAGTTATTAACCTTGGAACAAACATCTAAAAATCCACATAAATTTATTATTAATTTTTCGCGTTACACAAAGTTAATGACTGATTTTTTTTCTTTAAGAGTGTTAAGTCATCCGATTAAATTCATTTGAAGTTTGTAAAAAAAATATATTTGCATTTGGGCTACTTTTTTTTTAATAAAACGCACGGCGATTTGAGCTTAATGATAAATTTAATAAAATGCACTTTTAGGACCAATCAAATATTTATTTATGGTCATTTTTTTTGAAATTCGAATTTGAATCTGTCTTAAGAATTCAAGTAGTTGGTAACTTTGATTATAACATGTTATTTCATTGCAAATATTTGTTGGGATTGAGGTTTAAAGCTACGCTAAATAACAATCAATATAAAAACATCAGGCATAAAATAAAACATGCCATGTTTGTAGCTGAGTGATTTACGACGCTATCTCTTTGTTACGGTGTTCACGAGTTCGAATTCATGAACGAAAGGTTTCATTAATTGATTTTTAACCGGTTTATGTAAGAATGGATGTATGTGATATCTAAATATTCCTCACTCGCAGTATTAAAAAAAGGCACATGGCGAAAGCAAAACGCTTAACACTAGTCCTGTTTAACTTCATTCTTCTATCATTATCTTATACGAAAAAATAGGGAAATGATAACAATAAGTTATCGTTAAAACCCCATGTTGAGAAGAGCTCCATATGCTCCTCATCAAATAAATAATATACACTTAAATTATAGCTCACTGTTTGTTGTAATTCTGTTATGTTTCGAAGTTTGAGCAGAAGCAAGTGCTGTGCAACAAGACGTTTAGGGCAGCACTTCCCAAACTGGTGACCGCACAGAACATGTTTTTTGTTCAGGAGGGAAGCACGTATTTTTTATAAGATTAAGGGTTGCATGAAAAAGCTTGAGAAGCAAATATTTAGAGGACGCCTGGCGTGTTGCAAATAAAAAATATATTAACTTCAAAGATTTTAGGAAAAATATTCATTATTTTTTCAAGTATTTCTTCAACGTCGTGGTTAACGTCGTTGGATTTCGTGACATACCACCCTTCGAGTCCCTGTACGAGCTCGTTAAAAATCCCTTTCCATCTTTTCCGATCTCAAACTAGCTTACCTCTAGTCCTGTCATTGTCCTCTTATTTTTTCAATTCCTACCCTACTCGAAGAAGTGAGATTGAGGAACTGAGCAAAAACTAGTTCTTTTAAAAAAAACACATTTTGAGATAAACTCCACAAGGAATCCATTTGCTCCACGATAGGAGCGGCGAGGCTAAAAATATGGTCCGAACAGATTTTTTTTCATTATAATTATTACAACTTTATTTTCCTAACGGTGAAACAATTCAGATTGCATGTTATTTGTATTTAATAAAAGTTGAAACTCTTGAAGAAATATCGTATAAATTTTATGATGTCACGTACCACCTAGCAATAAATCATGGAACTAGAGGCTGTGAATAGAAAATCAAGTAACATGTTGATTAATAATGAAAACAACTATTGGCATAATAATTATTAACTTGAATAAAACGAATCACTCAAGATTGCTATCTATGAATAAAACATTTGACATTTATTTCAGTCTTTGTTATCCCGAGAAATTCGTATTGTCATATTGCACAAGGTCAACACGCTTCTCGGTCGTTTTAAGCTTTTAAAATCACTTAAATACACGTTTTAGTGACTCCACATTTGTCAAATTATTCGAATCATACCAAACTATTGTTTGTCGATTAAAAATAAACAGCTGTTTATTATTCATATGTGGTATGCTCATTTTGCTACGTAGATATAGAATGATTGATTGTTATAAGTATCGGTATGCAAAGCCCTCATAAAATTGAACTAATTCGATTTGATTATTTGCATTCATCGATGAAACTTGATTATTTTATAATGCAAAACCGCTATAAATCAATGAACAAGCGTAATTGAAATTCAATCCGTTAGTACACGTAAAAAAAAGTTTTATATTTTGACTATCAATAAACAAAGAAAGTCTTATAATTTGTCTATGGTATTACATTTCAAACGAAGAATTTGTTTTAATTGTCAGTGATGTAAACACTGTAAACCATTATTCCAAATTCAAATTTCACGTGGGTTATTTATAATAGGGAAAAAATAACAGATGGATGCGTTTGATTTATTTCTTTTAAGTGTTCGAATATAGTTTAGATTTGAATTTAGAACTGTTGATGCAATTACCTAGGTATTTTAAAATTACGTACCTATAGCATTTCTGCTTCTGTATTTCAATTTTAATTCAATTACATAATGCAATATGGTTTTGTATTTTTTTCGCGCTTTTGTTTTTAAAAATAAAACTTTTGTACGATTCGCAGTGTCAATTTCCGCTCCAATTCGTTACGCGCAACAAATAAATTTGCCCAAGACATTATATTTTATGACCCACTGATGGTATGCAAGTGCACGATTTATTCAAGTGTTGGAAATATTTTAACACTCATATAACTATAAATATATTAAGAAAAAAGTGTAAACAATTTGGAAAGAAGTAAATGTTGTTTTTATTGTTACTCGAAGCCGTCTTTTCGATCAACCCTTGACCGTTTTTTATCACAAAAATAATTAAACTAGCTGCACTGAAAATTTGCAGTTGTGAGGTTTATTTGAAATCAAACGTGACAATGCTAAAAAGTTGTTCATTTGTGAGTAGATTTTTGGACTCAGTATCTATCTTTTTACTTTTATCCGTTTACTCGTTCTGAATAAAGTCGTTTAAAAAACTTAGTATGAAGCCTTAGTGGTAGCGTTTAATTACAGTGTAGCGTTGAGCGTAGCAGACACACAAATTCATTTGAGCTTATTGGCTTAATCCTTTATTTTTCTAGCCAATGAGACCACCGGCATTTGAACTGCACGTATTGCTGCAAAAAAAACGCTTCCACTCAGGCCGTTAACTTAGTGTCCGGCCTCAGTACGAGACGTAGCTTCTGGCGTGGCGTAGCGACACTTGCTTCACAATTAAAGGTTGCCGCAATGGTTTTAAAAATGGCGCCGTCTGAGAACTCTAAGCGCAGCGTAATACTTCTTGCTTTTCAAATGAAAAGCTATTACTTCTTGCAAATTGTCAGTACTTTGCTCCATCAAATAAAAATTCAAAAAAAATACAAATACACTGATATAAAAAGATCTAGGGCGTTTGGTTATAAAGAGGTTCATAACAATACATAGCTTACGCACGTACTTATTCAAAATAATTCATATTCCAATAACACAATACTATTTCTCGCAGATACTAACTGTGTGATCATCAATACTACGTGATTATATGACCCAAATATTGAATTAAGTATAGTTTTTAATATGTAAAAAAATATAAGCAATAAAAAAGAGATAAGTTGCAGTTACCAGGGTCATAATTTGATAATTAAATTTCGTGATGATTATGCGAAAAGAAAAAGGTGAAATTTTTTATACGATATTGAATACAATAATTTTTTATATACTCTTCGAATACGTGTTGGCTTCTACAAGATGCCATAAGTTAATTTGTAACATATTTTACTGCCTGTCTTCAGAAAACTTAACATACATATTAACTTCGCTGAAAATTGTTCACCTGATCGTCACTTTCTGAGATAGACGATTATTTTGAATATTCTTTGCTAACAAATTTTCAAATTTCGAACAATACAAACTTTTAGAATTCTAATATTTGAACAAAATTTTGTTTGAATTTCAGCACGTATATTATATTAATTGTTTTAATTTATGGCTTGACATACTTATTGTGAATACGACGTGTCTTAAGTGAGTATAGAGTTTCAATAAAAATAATATTATTTGAAGGTGCAATGTGACCAAATAATATATTTTGAGTCCAGTTGTTTAATCATTCATAGGTACAATGAACGATTTTTTTGCTGTTGAATATTCGTATTTTAGATTGAATTTCGAATAATGAAACTTTTTTGAATTTTGTTATTCGAACAAAATATTTTTTGAATTTCGGCATGAATGGTTATACTTATTGCTTTTTTTATATATTAATTTTTATTTTTAAAAAAAACAAAAAATTTGGTATTACAGCTTACGCCAATGCGCCAAATATTCTTAATTGTCAAAGTCATACGAGATTAACTCGATGATAAATAATGAATCAGTTGTGCACAAAATCAACGATAAATAACATACACCCAGCCCAAGATCTCTTTTTTCAAATGAAAAAATCTAGCCTTGCCGAGAATTGAACTCGGGTCCCCTGATCGCTAGGACAAAGCTCTTGCCACTAGACCACAGGGACCGACTTATATATATATCTAGCGTGATATACTTATTTTTCCATATTCGGGGTTTTAAATGAGTATAATAGAGTTAAAATAAAAAATAGTGTAAAAATAAAGGTGAAATAGTTATAAATATTGGGTGACACCGAATAATAAATTTTTAAAGTTGAATATTCATTAATAAATGCATGAATAATTAATTGAATTTTCTAATTTGAGATTGAAGTTACTTGTTGTAATGAAGTTCGAGAAGCAATATAACTAACATTGATGGTAAATCTTTAAAAGCTTTAAAGAAGGGAATGATATTATGTAGTTTAATTAGCTTTATCTTTTTAAGCTTAATTCTATATCGACACTTATATTTTTTGTTCCTGCCGTTCTCGAAAGCTCCATCAATTTGAATCATTACATTAATTTGTGACTTAAAATTTAATATGCCGCACTTATACATTTTTAGAGCACATCATCGAGTTATACTCAAACTCTTATTTTAATTCATATTCAGTACTAAAAAAATATTTATCGTTATATTTTCATGGCCGCAACCGTCAAACATGTTAATAGAATATAATTGACTTTAAGTGTTTTAACAAAAGGATTTTCATTAATCTACATAGATTTATATGAATTTATTTTATTGGTCTCATTATTGTCAATAAATACGATGAACGAATTTAACCGTCAACTATAAAAATGGGTCGTTAACTAAAATTGATTTAAGTTTTTTGTTAGCGATCGTAATGTGTTACGAAATAATAAATATGTTAAAATATTCACCATCTTAAACGCACCATAAACAACTCTTCATTTTGTGTTTAATTGCCCGTGATACGGTTCGCATTAGATTACTTGAGAAGTGTTCGATATTCAAATCCGCTAATCACAAGGTCTCGAGTGTTCGCGCGGGAAAAGCGACCCTCTCCCACCGCCCTGCGTCGCGTGTCGTGCGATGTGAGGCTTCTCAGCAAATCCTCTGTCAGCTCATCATCAGTCTGTGCCAAACCGTCGAATCCTCCACTCGCATCCAACGGATAAACATTGGATAACGCATCGCGAATCGCCGATACTCATAGTGCAAGATACTAGCAAAGTGCAAGGTGGTTTCGTGTACTTGTGCAACTACTAACAATTATCATTAAGACTGCGGTCGATTCTAACGGTTTTTGGCTGTCCAAGGTGAGAATAGCTTGGAATACTGACATACATGGCTGTTGATTTTTTTACACGGTTTTTTATTGTTTTATTTTAGTGATTTTTATACAATTTATTAGATGACCCAGTGAAACTTTTATTTGATCATTAAATGTGTTATTTTCAATGCTATCAATGTACTCATGAAGGTAAATTTATTTAACTTTAATTAATATAAAATAATAAGTCGTGCACTTAGTTTGCGTTATTATTTATTAAAATGAAATAAACGATAAATTACATACATAAATGCATTAAAAAAATTATGCTCGTCTGTTGATAATGCGATATTCTTGTAAAATGTATTTCAAATACTACTGGGTTTATGTTAATTCAATAATACGTATAAGAGAAATGATATACAATAATAAAAAAATAAAAACCAGTTACTTATAAAATATAGCATCGGATTCCAGCTATTGTAAACTGGATCGAATTCAATTGACCGCTATAAATTTGATTTCGGTATGCGTTGAAAGGTTTTTTTAATACAAGACACGATTGAAAAGTTGTTGGTAAAATTTTATCTGATTTTGTTATATAGTTTAATTCATCAATATGTTCAACTCATCTATAAATGCAGCTAATAGATCGTTATTCGCCAATGCCTTATTATTTTTATTTCTATATTAAATTCAAGTGTTAATCAACGACAAAAATATTTTAACCTTACGTTAAATATCATTATCTGTGACACAATTTTAATATTATCGATGGTAATTTCATACTTGACATATTTGCATTAGACGGTTCATTTGATTAATATTCATGATCGAAAAATAATAATACTTATTACTTACTACGCGAAAATATCAAACGATTCCGAAGATTATTTAAGTAGCGATTATTTAAATTTGCATATTATCAATCTAATCATTAAAAATATTAAAAAAAAAAATGGTAGTCTGTAAAGTCGGTTTACGGACGATAGTTTAACGTGACAACGTCATAAGAAAACATTGATGAAATGATTGCATACTTTTATGAATAAAGTGGAATTATTTTTATTGAATTATCATTATTTTGTATGGATACGAAGAAGGAGTGAAATGAAATCTACAATTTGTTATTGATATATTTTATTCGCACTCATTAATTACCTTTATTGCCGCAATTGTTGTTGTTATATAAGCAATGAAAACCACATTAACATTTCACTTCACTTTATAAACAGTTGTAAACAGATCACGTGTAGGTACTGTAGGTGTATAAGTTGTGTGCTGCCGCTGTCTCTTTTCTACTCAGACGCATCGACCAATCGAGTGGAAGAGAGATAGATGCGGCACAATCCGAACGGTAGGCCGATCGTGCCTCTCTATCGCTTATCCGCGCTCTCGCTCGCACGCTTGCCTTCGGCATAACGCGACAAACGGGACAATGAGTCATGTTTTTTCGTGCTTGCAGCGGGCGTTCATCGTTTTATAAGACGTTGTCACGTCAAAAAAAAAAAAACAACTCTTCTGACAAATATGTATTGAGGGATGTAGTTTAACTGCTATGAAATAGTAATTTTCCGTTCATGAGAAAATGAGCTCTCAACAGGTGGGTAATTATCCCCAAGGGAGTCACTAATACTTATCTAGTTTACTCGAACGTAATATATTGACTACGGTCAGGTATAAAATTAACCTATTCTAGATTTATTGGTTACCATAAAATTTGAATTAGAGAGAAAATAGAATTTCACAACTAACATATTAGTAAACTATTAAATACGGTATAAAGACGTATAGTGTACTATGAACCTTCAACGGAAATGACTATTAATCTCACGCAAAGTTTGAAGCTAGTAGTATAACAGAAGTTTTATAATAAATAAGTAATTTAATAGTTTATTTGTTGTTTTATTAAATTTTGTAGCTCCTTATTACACGATTGTGATATAAAGATTATAAAAGGTTCCAGAGTTTAAAAAAGTTAAGAGCCCGTTAATGACTGAAAAAAATGCAGTATAATTATTCGTTATACAATGAATATCTATTGTTCGGAAAAAAACTTCAAAAATGATTCAATTTTTGGCATTTTCCGTTCGATTATGGATAGCATACATTGAACTGGTTGATTGTATAAGTCTGTGATTGATACTGAGTGCGATAAGTCGTGTAGTGTTCTGTATATCATTAGCATAATGAATCACATGTCATTAGGATATTAATTACTATTTTACATAACAGTTAGTTACATATGAATGTATGTATATGACATTGACCCAGGGAGCTGAGTGACGGATTTACATTCATTGGGTCATTTTTTTTCATATCGTGTATTATGTGTTTTTGTGTAAGAACATCAGGGTTATTTGTAATGAAGCGGAACAGAAAAAAATTGAAGAACAGTTAGCTTTCCTTTCATCATTACCAACTTTATTACAAAGCGAAAAATGTCAGTAGATTAACATTCGAGAAATTGTATGTATTATGATTTACTGGAAGCTTTATTGACAAATAAATGAAAGAATATACCATAATTAATTTAAAAATGCGTCTTAAAAATAGCCTGAAGCAAAACAAGTCAAAAAAAGTCCATCCAACAACAAAGAGCCGATAAATAGAATTGTTATAGATTAAAATTTTCGTATTATCATTGGAATAATATTTTGGTTAGCGATTCATAGTTAAAGAAATAATACCCTCTTTCTATTTTAAACTCTCACATAATACATAATATATCTCAAACGTAGATGATATTTAACTGACCAGTTTTTAATTGGCTTAATTAAGATAGAATCTGAATCAATTAAATAACAAACATTCTTTTCGGAATTTCGTTTGTTTAAATTACACAAATAATATAATACACAGTTACTATGTATGTGGTAGGTTTATAGTATATAATAAATACTTCAAAGTATTCAATATATTGTAAAACAAATCATTTGGCGATATAAAACCAAATTGCAAGACTGTATAAAGCATTAGCATCTGAACAAAAACTGTTTTTTACGAGAATCGCTTAGTATTTATTCGCTTAACTTTTCTTTTTCTAAGACAATTTTGACGGATAGATAAGGCTAAAGTGGACTTGAATTTTGCATAAGCTTCGATCCGATTTCAGGATTAGGTGGGATGTTTATATCAAACAAATTAATATATTCAAGTTGATTCAGGGACTTAAACCAGTGGACAAAGTGACCGAAATCGATAAAACACAAAAGCTTGGACCACTTCACGGCAATTTAAATTATTATTATTTGATAATTTACGAAAACGAGTTATATAATATTAGAATAATTAATGTGATGCTTGAACTAGATCCAATTTATTTTTTCTATCATTATTTGGCACTGCATTACTCAACATAATATATATTGCTTCGGGGATAATACTAAATCAGTAATAATAAAACTCATCACGGTGCACTATAATGAATTTGTGTTTAGACAGTCTACTATTTGTAGATTTTTTTGAAATAACGTTTATGGAGATTTTTTCTTTACCAAAAAAATAATAATTATATATAGCACAAAAGCGCACACGTACACTAATAATTAGTCATGCTATCTAGCTGAAGCTCATTAGAAAAAAAATATCGTCGAAAAAGTGCGGTATAGATTTTTTCATATTCGTATTTTTTTGCATTTGTTCTTTATAATAACGTATATGAAAAAGCCTCAATAGATACGGTATTTTCTTTCATAAAATTTCAATAGCGGATTCTTATTTTTTGTCTGTGCTAAAACATTTGTATTTTTAATTATTCATTCCAAAAAAAAATACAGCTTCATCTTATATGTATATGAGAAACATTCATCTATTTTAAATGATAAAATTACTGTATTTATCTTTTATGATAATCGATCAATCATACCTGATTTATTAATATATTTTTAAACAAAGAATCAGAATAATATATTTACTCGAAAAAAGGTTCTAAACTTTGCTACTTTTCCGATGATAAAATTCGAAATGAATAAAGATTTAACTGTTTGTACCTTTTCATATTATTTTTAAATGACATTTAAAAAAACTGTATCGAAATACTTAAGGTATCTTTCGATGGATTCGGTGATAACTTTATGAAAGTTCATTTAAATATTAGTACAAAAATATTCTACGTATTGTGTTACTAATTGTAATGTTTTTCGCGTTTTTCAGAGGCATTTTAAAACTATCTTACTAACTCAACAGTTATTTAAGCAAGATTGTCTGAAAATACCTCTGAAAGATGCGAAACACGTGTCACTATTAGTAGGACAATACATGGAATAATCAAAGTGATTTAAAATTTCTTTAGGTATATATTATCAAAAAGTAATTGGGATTATATTTAAGATGTCTTTTCATACAATGAGTGAAGGATTTTCTAAAAAGTCTATTGTCATATATAATAAAAATCATTTGTAAAAAATTTTAATCGTAAAAATATATCGCTGAATTAGAAAATTCATTTACATCACAAAGTTATGAGAAAGTGAAAAAGTTGTAACGAAGTATTTCCAAACCTTCAATTTTATTATTTATTATTTATCTTTAATCTATCACAATGACCCAGATGACAAACCTGCGCATACATTGAAAAATGGATTTTCCATAGAAGTACAAACAAACTGATAATGTATGCATGCAACAGCTATTCAAATGTGTATTTTAAGAGATATATTTAAATGTGTTTTTTTACTACTCAGAATATTTTCACACGATAATCATAAATACATAATGCACGATTACTTCATCGACCAATTCTTGGCTAAATTTAATCTTATTAAAAATCAGAAAAACATTGATTATCCAAACGTCAATATCCAGATTTCCCTTTTTACAGATCTTACAAAATAAATGACTTAATCGGATAAACTCAGAGGATTACATAAAATGTTTATGTAAGTTGACATGTTTCAACAATGTTACGAAGTAAAAATATTTCTAAAGGTAAAACTAATGAAATTCTGCTTTAAATGAAAAAATATTGTTATTGCTCGATTATAGATTTACATACGAAATACTTGCAACTTAACGTTTCACATGAAATTCACTAAATAGATTAGCAAAATATGAAAGCTCTTCGATTAAATCAATTTCATCAATAAAAAAAACGTAACTGGTTAATAAAGAAAATAAATTAATAATTACTTATCATGGACATAAAAAACATATTCGATCTGGAAATAAATTTCGTCGAAGCAACGACATAAAAAATGTTGGAAATTCTTTCATTCATCTTTTTAAAAAGTTTATATTATAAAAATATGTAATTGAGCTATGTGAGCAATATATCAGTGGGTAGTTATAATCGTAATAATTTTCCCAAGGCAGGAAATAATCTAAACAATTCATGTCCAATTTAATGCAGTTGGTACATAGCATGCCTTATTCATGTAAGAAGTAATGGGCTTGCACTTTTCATAAATAAGTCATTTTTTCCCATCACATGCGAAAAGTAATTCTACGGATTCAGTTTAAAATAGACGTACTTGGTAGAACTCCATTATAACACGGTTTTAATATATCAATGTATTGAAGTTCTACAGAAATTATATGGCATATGAATGACAGCTATTTCTGACGATGGCGACGGTTTCTGTAGAATAAATATACATTGCTATTTTTTCACCGTGTTTAAATGGATTTCATTTGATTGAGGTAATAAAAAGTATTTTAATTGTAGTCTCCTTAGTTTATATAAGAACGATTTTGTAAAAATATTTAATACAAAAGTATTATTTAAATTATATGTTGAGCTGTTGAGTTGACATTTTCATGCCTCAAATAATTTGTTCAATAAATAATATAAATAATTCTGACCAATTACTGATTTCCTTTCATATTCTTAGAACTTTTTCTTAACAAACAACGGAGAAAAATTAAATTTATTTTAGACCTTTAGATAAAGGTGTTTAGAATTCATGTATTATTCAGTTGCTAACTTGAGTAGGAAATCGAAGAGTTTTAATAAAATATAATGGTATCTCAAAGTGTGAATACAAGAATATTTTGCAATAAATCTACTTATTGAATGTTTAAGATATAGAATTATTTCTTGAATAATATTGTAGTATTGATAATTGTGACAAGTTCTGTTATAAATTATAATTTTGATAGCAAAACATTGTATCTTGTATCACACTGTGACACATATATATAAAACCTATACTTAGAGTAGTTAATAATATCACTTGGTGTCGCAAGTTTGATTTTAAAACAAAAACTATGACGTGAATACTCATTTTATTCTCTTTTCAAGTAAAACATTTTGCAACTACAAGTTGCTTGAATGCATGTCCATTTAAACCAATTCAATAACCATACTTTAAAGACATGCATTATAAATAAATTTAAAATGGTTTAGTATCATTGTGTTGCCATGATGAAACAGTTCTTTATTTGAATTTTGCATGTCTATAGAAAATAAAACGCATGCATCTTGCATTCAGTAAAACAGAGCAGTACACGAAGTTTATTAGTGAAACTGACATATGAATATGTAGATTTTTGTACTGCGTTCTTTTTTCAGTCCGAAAATTAGAAAAAAGCTATTCTTAATAATCCTTCGGATTCATATTTTTAATCGATTTAATATGTTATTTTTTGGTGAATATGCATTATATTTTCACAGATAAAACATTTTTATTGTTTTAACTGTCAACACTGGGTGGAATGGCACTATAAAAGAAATAATAACAAATTTTTAGCACTTATTCCACATTGGATTTATTGAGATCAGAACCTGTTTCACTAATCACGAGCATTATCATCTGATAAGTTTTGTATTTATAATTAGTTGATAATGCTTGCGATGAGCGAAACCGGCCCTGATCTCAATACATGCGCTGTGGAATAACTAGGTACTAAGAATGTGTTAATATATTCAAAATAAAACATTTTTCATGTCCTTCTTCCAGATATATTAGGTTAAAGACCACGACTGTTTTCACTGCTAGTCAAAAATGCTCGTGATTAGCGAAACCAGTTTTAATCTTAACGCAATGTAATTTTGTGGAAGTAGTACACAAAATCTGTGCTCTTCATTTATTTAAATTTATTATTTGAAAGTAATTTTACATTGAATGAAAGTGTCTGATTTAAAATTAAATGCCGTATGAACTTTACAATTTACCAATATTCTTATACAACATTTAAATCTCATTGCCCAACGTAACTGACCATCTTTCGACTATAATTAAAATTAATACTCGTTTGAATTTCGAAATGGAATACTCATTTTGTATCTTAACCAATAAACGCCCTTTACTAGCGTGAAATTAAACTGTACGCCGATGTAATAAATATTGCATATTCACTGAATCGAGAATATTCATAATTTCAATATATTTCTTCTGCCTTATATATTTAGCACTGACAGTTGCGAGTTAATATGCATTGAATCATGGTGATTTTATGCTAAATGCTTGCTGATATACGAAACAACACTTGATGCATTTTAAGTAATATCGTGCAAGATGAATATTTTTTTTATTTTAAAAATAATAATAAATTAACAATAATCGTCGTACAATTATAATTTACATATCATTGAAATAATTAGCATAGTTGTTATATTATCATATAACAATATTCAACAAATTCAGCAAAGCACAATGAAAATTTTTCAATTTTATGACTAAAATATTAAAAACATTATTGTGTTTATTTATTACAAATTTATGAACCAATTATCGGTGCCATGTCGAATATCATTTTAGTAAATGATTGATCGGTACAATGGCAGTGAAACATAAAAGTTTAAATTTAAATCGTTTGACGTCTTTTACATGAGTTTTGTCGCTAATGACCCGGGTTTTGCCTTCCGGCATCTTCAGGCATTTCAAGTGCAATTTCAAATGAACTTGAACTGACAGCTCAGTCCTTGTCAGTTGATGGTCAATTTGAGTTTATTCGTGCACTTGAAATGCCGGCACATGGTGTATCGATGAAGGTAAGTGGACATTGTCTTCGTATGGAAAAAGCAATAATAAAACGACACTTTATAATGTTTTCATGTTGTAAATTTATAAACCATGTTAAGGTGATAGCAGCATGAAGATGCCAAAAGGCGAAACTTGGATCGTTAGCGACAAAGCTCATGGAAAAGTACAAAATTCAAACGGTTAAAATTTGATATTGAAATTCCATTAAGCACCTTCAGTTGAAATCTTTAATTATAACAATCAAAGTACAGAATGATTCACTTGTCTATTGAATCAACTTGTTGAGAATGAAATGAAAATATTCAATTATAATCAGAAATCTTTGGTTTATTCCTTTTGAATCGGACATCAAAATTTGTATCGGTAAAGATCTTCATTTTCGTGATCACAATAAACGTAAGTTGAAAAATGGTTCTTAAAGTCCCCTTAAGAGACGCTACCATTATCAAACTGGTTTTACACTTACAATAAGAGACGATATAATATTTACTTACGATACTTCTGGTAATCATCAGGATCTTAAAAGCTTGAAATTATGATAAATGACAAAAAAGGTGTGATTGGACAAGGGAAAATAAAGTAACAACCCATAGTCACATTTATTGGACGTATTCCTTAAAGATTATTTTTAAGGAATGAATTACGAAAAATAAAGGCGACCAAAAAAGCTCACATTTTTTGTACATCAAACAGCAAATGCTTGCTTATAATAAAATTTGCAAAACCTGAGAAAAAATAGTTATTAATAAATGTTAAAGCTTTTCCGCATGTCACGGAAATCACTTGAACAAACCGACTAATTCAATGCCAATGTTTCAAACTAAATTTTGCTAATATTAATTGTAATAACCCACTAAATGGCTAGTAAAAATAAGCATATATTTTTGCAATCAAAAACACAGAAAGATGGAAAAATAAACTATTGATGGATGAAGTCAATAATTTAAACGTGAAACACAAAAACATCGGTTACCACTAACATTGCAGACAACATACATCTTTAGGTATTTGATTTTAGATGGCACAATTGATTAAAACGATTCAATATGACTGTAAGCCAAAAAATGCATGTACAAGTCAATGACTTATGCACATTAAATGAAAATTAAGATACTAAAGAATGTATAGTATGCGTTAAGCTGTGAACTTATATATTCTTATTTTTTTTGTCATATCTTCTTGTGTATGCATTATAAATATGTAAAACTTAAGCAATTTATGTATTTTCTAATGAAAGTTTTCAATTATTAATGTTTTATGCACATTTATGAAAACAATCGTTCAAAAATTAATATATGTAATCTATTTTCTACTCTCATGAATATGATTTCATCATAAGTCACCTAACGGCCAAAACGTGAATGAACATCGTGCGTTATATAATTTATTATCTGCCTAAGCGTCCAGTATTCTTTGAGGATAATTGAAAAATATTAACAACTCATAAACTTTTCTTCAAATATATTTCTTTTTTTTCGGTTAGTTATTGTTAGTTGAAAATTCTAATCTACTCAAATTTTTGGGTCTCTCACGGTATACGTAAACAAATATTTCAATAATTTAGTAATGAACTTAATTTGTAAAACATAAGCCGATTATTTTATTTATTGAGATTTAAAATTAGTTCGTTCTATACGTTTTTCTAATGCAATACGACGTGTGGAGAGATCTTGAATATTCATAGATTATCACTTTTAAGGTGTTAACTGTCACTTCCTGAAGGAAAAACATTATTTTAAATAAAGAAAAATTTAAATTACAACTTCCACATGTGTTCTAATAAAGATCAGAACCGGGTTTGCTCATCTCGAGCAAAATCAACTGATATCAGTTTATGATTCAATTATTTAAAATAAAAGCCATTTTGAAATTTAAACAAGAAATATTTGTGATGATGAATTGGTTGCGTTTAAATAATAAAATGATTGTATTAAATATGATTGCAGCATTATTTATATAAATTATACTTTCGACTAAATATGATTTATATCTTCGTGTATGAAATAATGAACAAATGTAAATTGATTGTATTTTCAAAATAAATATTATCATTTATCAAGAGGAAGCCGAGATCAACTTTCTCTCTTTTTAACTGATTATCGCTGTCATATGAAAAATAAACGGAATATATATTACTTGTACCGCTTTGATAGTTTACGATGACGACAATTTACAAAACTATTATAAAGATTTTTTTATCAAACTCTCATCGTGCAAAAAAATTAAATGATGACTCTGAGAAACGTATACGAACCTAATTACTGACACGATTCTTCTGAAACATTTGTTTCCTTTATAACTAAGCTTTTGCAAATCATGCTGGATGGGATATACATTTCAAAGCCTCAAGACATGAAAGAGAAATGGATTATTTGATGTATAAGACTTCTAGCATGTATAAATTACTCTTCCTGTAACAATGTTTACCATACAAAGTCCACACATTTTTGATTAATTTCATACAATAAAATGTTGTCATTGACGGTACAGATTGATTTGTATAAAAATAATATATGAAAGATATCAGTTCTTAATAATATAAAGTTTGTGTTGAACGAAAATCACAATCGATTGAAATAATTGTTAATCTTCAAATATAAAAGATTTTTGTTCGCGATTGTACTATTTTTCAAGTAACATTGTTTATTATTTTTTAGAGTTAGTTTTTTTATAAAACAAATTAATTAGATACAATCATATTTAGCATACAGCCTTTTCTCTGATTCATCGACTTAAAACGCTCCTTGATGCCAGAAAGTCTCTTAAGCTAATTGGAAAAGGAAAAATGTTATGTTATAAAAGAGTAGATTTTTTGCAATAAAAAAACCAGTCCTGATCATTTTATAAAATTGTGCATGTAGTGAGAGAATGTATGTGTTTATTTTAAGTAATATTACACCATGGAAAGCCAAGGTAAATTCATAAAAGTGATTATTATACAATTATGAATTAACAATAAAATAAAAATAATAATACATTTTTAGTACTTTTTCCACATAAAATTAATTTGATCAGGATCGGTTTCGCTCATGGCGAGCATTGTCATCAGTTGAAAATGCTCGCCATGAGCGAAACCGGTCCTGATCAAATAAATTTTGTGTGGAAAAAGAAATAAAAATGTATTATTATTTTTATTATAATGCCCGTTCCACCAAATATTGACAGTGAACACCTTAAAAGTAACAATAAATTAGTGAATACAATATGTACTTTGTTATTTCTCGATACATTTTTTTATATAAAAATGTAAATTGTTTGAAAATAAACCTGCTCCATAAGATTGATATCATTCAAAATGTTGAAGATTCCAGTGACTTCAGGGAATCTATGGAAGCGCATTTTTTCGATGATGTGATAACTATACTCTCCAAGGCCTAGGACCCTTGAATATTTTTGAATCAATGTAGAACACAATTGGCATTATGATAATATTTTATACTAGAGAAATAAATACGATATTCTTGCCTAAATCCAGGGCGTGTCACTCAAGGTGTGTGACACGCATGTTAATTGTCTCATTTGCAAGAATTATTTCCCACTTAGAAGTAGGTAAAGATCTGTATTAAGTTCAAACATTATTAAGTACTTAATACAAGCCGATTAGTAAGTACTATGATTATGAACTGCGTTAATAACATGTATTAATTAAAATAACTAATACATTAATACTAATGTTTCACTTATAATTGAGACATTTTAACGTTAAGCTTAGTATCAATTTATTTCAACTAATTTAAATGATACTGTGAAATTAAATATTGGATACATGACATAAAAAATGTACTTAATATGAAATCAATTTAATTTTTAATTTTTCACTTAGGAACATATACTACGATTAGATTTAAATATGGGGTTATTATGGATGAGATATCGAGTTACTTTAGTAATAAATGACAGGAAAGTCTTGAAAATAATTAATATTTGCCGGTTTAACAAAGTAGTTCAGTAAATTAATAAAAAAAAAAACGGAGCCGGTAAAAAGGATGAAAAAAAAATATAAAGCCAAGTAAGTGATGAGTAAATTCATTTTTTTCTTGATCGTTAAGCGTTATGGAAGGTGTCTGCGAACAACGGTTGCACACGCATAACGAGAGAACTAACTCTTAGACCATAATATAATAAAAAAAAAACACTTTTTTTGTTTTATATAATCAGACTAGAATCATGAAATCAGCGAATTAAATCTGGTAACCAAAAAATCAGTAAATCTATAGATTTAAATCATTTCTTACAAATTTAATGATACATTAATGATATTGAAACAGCCTAAGCTCAGTTACATTGGATAATAAATCAATACGTAGATTTGTTTTTTTTTTAATCTAAGTGGTGGTTCAATATTTACATTAGTAATTTTATTAGAGTTACTTACAAGTCACGAAACATGTCAAGATGCTATTAAAATAATATAAAATACAGGTTCCAAAAAAGAAAAAAAATAGCAATTATATATTTTTTTCAATTAACTGCAGCTGTAGGTACTTGTTTATTGGTTTATATAATCAGTACCTATATGTATTTATTTATTTATTTATTTATTTATTTATTTAAGAAAAAGCAAATCATGGCATTACAGCTAATGCCAATGCGCCATGTATTTGACAAATATAAATACGTGTATGTATTTATATATATACATACATGTAAATACATAATTTTAATCATTAATTAATTAAAAACAAGATGAAAACATTGTAATCATAAAAACAGAGAGAAAAAATTTATAAAATCACATTAGAAATTTTCAAAGATGTCAACCGAGTGAGTTCTGACAAAATCAACTTTTATTCATAAAATATAATATTCGCCTGAACTCAAAATCCGAAAAATGCCTTTTTGTTAAAGCTTTCCCAGAGGCATTCCCATTGGCAGACTGGTTCTACCCCTTGGAAGAACAAACAACTCATGCTCACGATTCCTCAAAAATTATCAGGAACATTCAATTTAACATTTTCAAGAATGGTGGAATTCTCATTTTGGCCTCGGATAAGCCGAAAGAAATATAATGCCAAATACATTTCTCTTCGAGCATTCAAACTATTGAAAGTGAGCATCCCTAAGAGAAAGTCTGTTGGATAAAGCCATGGTAGTATATGTCCTCAAATAGAGAATTCTCAAAAAATTTCTTCTGAACCCTCTCCACCATAAGAACACATTTCGCACTCCTGGTGCCCAAACAATCGATCCACTCTCAAGTCGGCTTCGAACCAAAGAATTATACATTAGTATCAAAATTTTTACCCTGGAAAGACCCTGGTAGTGCGGAGGATAAAGCCCAACATTTGCAAAGCTTTGTTGCAAGTAATCTTAATGATTGTTGAATGTTAGTTTGCTTTCAAATTGTACGCCAAGATCTTTTACTGATGAAATTCGGAGAATTCGACCATTCATTGAATATTGAAAGAATAATACTGTGAGCTCCTCGTAAACGATAAAAGATTGCATTTATCAATATTAAATTCAAGTTTGTTACATCTTCCCCACTTATTATATTATCTATATCGGACTGGAGACGGTGACAATCATCCAAGGTGACAACCCTCAAAACAGTTTCAAATCATCAGTCAATAAGAACTTAGAATTTTTAATGACTTTTACAATATCATTTATAAATATAGTGAACAGCATTGGCCCCAAGGAGCCCTGTGGTACACCAGAATAATGAACGGTAGCGATTCAAAAAGACCATACGTTACGTATTGTTTTCGTTCCGAAAATACGTAAAAAGCCTAACGAAGCCGTCAGACAAACCGATTAGTTGTAGTTTTTCCAAAAGGATGTCATGATCGACCCTGTCAAATGCCTTCGCGAAATCATTGTAGGAACAGTCAACTTGCAGGCCTTTATCTAATGCCGTCGACACGTAATCTGTAAACACCATCAAGTTAGTATCGGTTGATCTGCCTGCCCTAAATCCATGCTGTTCACCGATTATAAATGGATCATTATGTAGTTACATATTGCCTTGAAATTTATACACCTCGCAAGAGAAGAGGGTAAAACTGAAATGAACTCGTCTTAACCTTCAACAAGAACGATCACCAATGATAGGAAGATTCGCAAAGTAAAAAGAGTAAAATAATACACTGTAAAGCTACGTTCACATGGCGACCATTCGATGCGAGATTTTCACGTATACGGTAAAGCACTTGTTCACACAACACGGTTCACCGATAATTATCGAATAACGTATTCTATGTATTCAAGAAATTCGATCAGTATTCAGTGAATAGTTAATATTATAATTAAGACAATGCCAGCATAAACGATATCGCAGAAGATTAACCAGACCGAAAATAAGATTTTAAAACCAAAAATGTGACGGATGATGAATTAAATTTCTCACAGCTAGCATCAATGGTGCATTAAATAGACTGAATTATTCGACGCTTTCCGGCAAAACTAAAAATATAAAGCCATAAATAATTATTCAACTATTTTACTGATCCAAAAAAATCAGCCTTAAATACACCGCTGAAATAGTCGAATCGACATTGCTTTCGTTGCACGGGGATTCCATGTGAATACATGCACATAGGATGCAGTGCGACGGCATCCCGTATTCGATACAATCGATTTGGTTTCAGTGACAAGTTGTCGCGTATGTAGGAAGAAATATTTCTCGTATACCGGAATTTATCGTAACACCCATTGTCACTATTTTTTTAATGGTCGATAATTTCCATATTTATTAAATATTAGCCATTTTAAGTGTCATTAAAAATAGTCGATGTCACTATCTTTTTATGAATACATATTATATTTCGTTGATTATCCATAACTGAAGAGCGAAAATATTCGATTGAGAGAAATGTCGGTCTCATTCAAATGCGATCTGATAAATAATTGAAGTTAAAAGAATGTCTGGTTTTGCACATTTTTGTAAAAATTTCAAATTGCTTAAATGAGGACTCATTTATGGAAATAAATAACGCTTTTATTGATGACAAATCAATCCCGAAAATTTTGGGATTATGTTTTCTAATCCCGGGATTCATTAGGTATTGAAAATCCTTGAAATCCCGGGATTGGAAAATTTAATTGCCACTGATGTGTTCGGTAACATCTAGAATTCGGTATACGAGAAAAAAATTTCCGTGTGAACGTAGCTTAAGTCTCAAAATCGTGACTGAGCGAACTCATCTGCCTCGCGGTATCTCGTACAATATCTCAGACTGCAAATTGTGTATGGATATTCCGGTTTTTGTAGTTGTTATTGTAAACTCAATGATGCCATTTTTCCTTGAGACAGATTTAGAACAAAATTATTATTAAATCTTTTAATGATTCAAAAATTATTTACAACGTTTAGTTCTTTGTCAGGTTTAGTTTTTGTATGTAATTAAATACTATACAAATACATTTTCGTTTGATTTGGCGGTTACTTTGAGGAAATTTAATTTATTTACAATACTGCGTTACAGTTCATTATTAATTCATGTTCGCCCGGTCCGTGGTGCAGTGTCAATGTTGTTGACTTGCGTGTTGGACCACCCGGGCTCGATTCCCGATACGATCGGATGTTTTCAGTCGATAAATCTGTTCAAAGGCATGGGTGTTGTGTTGTTGAAAATCCTTTCCCACCTTCCCAAATAGCGATGCATAGCGAGAGCGATTAGCTAACCACTAGTCCTGTCCGAGTCCTCGTTTCCTTTCCATCCCCTACTTTCTTCCAAAAAGGAAAGGTTGAGCAACTGAGTAACAAGCAGTTGTCGTAGAAAAATATATGCTGAGATAAACTCCGTGAGGAGTACATATGCTCCAAGTTGGGAGCGGGCATAATAAAAAAAAAAATTGTAGAAAAAAACCGTGTTTTGATTAATTTTATACTTATATACGTAATTGTTAATATTTATCGAAGATATAAAAATGGAATACACATAACACACTATTCAAAACAATGAATTAAGTCTATCTGCTGTGTAAAAATGTGGAATATACATACCTATACAAAACACAATGGTGCATTTCAACGTCGTTGGCTAATATTTTGACCGCCTGGTCGTGGCCCGGGCGAGTCGGGCGAGTCGGGCGAGTCGGGCGAGTCCCGTTATGAACGGATTTTTTCAATCAGATTCTGTTGGAAGGAAATGCGTGTTTTTGCTGTTAAAAAATGCCTTCCCACCTTTCCGATCCTTAAAAGCGACGCACAGCACGAGCGATTAGCTAACAACTAGTCTTAGTCCTCGTATTCTTTCAATACCTACTCTCTTCGAAAAAGAGAGATTGAGCAATTGAGTAACAAGTATTTCTCGTAGACAAATATATGTTGAGATAAACTAAAAATGAGGAATACATATGCTCCATGTTGGGAACGGACATGATATGTATTTTAAATTATTGATAATTTGATCAACTAGGCGAGTATTTTATTCACACGTTCTACAATATATAGTCTAGAATAAAAAAATGTTCGGATTGTCGTAAAAATATATTTACCATGACGTTTATTGGGTACAATCAAATGTTGTTCTAAAGTTATAGATTTTCATCGAGTCATAAAATAATGAATTTCGGAACACGCATGTTTTGGGGCCATCAATATGTATTAGCAGAAGGTCATGAATGATTATCCAGTAGAGTTCAGACCACTTCTTATTTTTTATAGGTATATATTGACACCGCCTTATGTGGTAGGTCATCAGAACTCTCTCGAACGATCTATTTTTCACCTCAGTCTATGAGTTTAAGTCGATATCAGGAAATAAATTCATTCTTATAATAATATGTATTGAAATCTATAGCGATTCAATACAGAAGTATTTCAATTTCTCTTATCTCTTGACGCCCGACAATGCATGTGCTTCATAAAAAGTTCGTTAGGCGATAAATAATCCCTTATCGGCGGGCGCACGTATTAACGATTTTTGAAACGGCCATTGTTTTTCTTTCTAAAGTAACCGTTTGTTTTCATACAGCAGTGAGAGATTGAGAATGCACGCGCCTAATCCTCTCCCTAAGAATTAAATTCGAGTCAAATTCCTGATATCTTCTTCGCTAACGTAATATTTGTGTGTTGTAAACGTTATAACGTCTGTGTAAATCCTAAACAATTAAATAATGGATGCTAACCGCACCCACATAACGTTTTGAGATCGTCTTTTCTTTATAAGAGTACCATGTTTCTCCTACTCCGTCCCCAAAATCCTCTTCCTGAGTGTCGGATAGGAGGCTCCTTCTCGATTTGTATATTTAAACTAAAACAAATTTGTGTATATATGTAGAAGCAAATATATTATCCGGTAGTTATATAAATTAAATTACTTCAATTGATATCCAAACAATGCGTTACCTTACTTTGAAAAGTTTCTAAATGACATTTTGGCAAAAAATGACCTTGCGGTCGGAAAAGTTTACATTAACCGTGCTCTAGCATCTATGATAACTTCAGCATCATATATTACTGAATAACGAAGTTTGCAGAATTTTGAGTTCCTCTACACACTTTTTTTCTAGATTTCTTTGATAATGTTTTAAGATTGTCATCATGGGATCATTATTTCTCAGTAGAATGGTTTGAGTTGCGATAAAATATGCCTAAAATAAGTAATTTGAATGATTTTTATTTGCTTATTGTAGCAAATGATTTTTTTTCTTTTGAATGAAATAGTATTATATGATCAAACATCAACCGCTCATATCACAAAACAGTGTTAAAAGCAGTTGGAACCTTTTAAAAGTAAGGTGTCGAATAGTCAACATATTTTTCATTACCAGCAGACGCGTTGACAAAGCAAAAAAAGGGAAAAAGCTTGACTGCCATTCAATAACATTAAATTCAATTAACTCGCACCCATTTAACTTTGGGTAGTCAATTGAGCCTAGCCAAGTCGACTCTTAGACGCTTGATTAAATTTTAGATTATAATAGAAGTACGTATGGTATAGATCGGATTTCATTTATAATAAACCTTTAGGTGTACTGCAGATTAATCCGTTATATGCAGTTGGTTGATAATGGATTTAAATTAAAAACTGAATATTGCTTTAGGCTAGTTTTCTAATATATCAACATATTTTAAATACTACATAATAATAATAGCAATAAATTGTTACGGTGCTCACTGTCAATACGTTGTGGAATGACACTATAATTAAAAAAGTTTTTCGTACGTATTCCACATTAGATTTTTTAGGATCAGGACCGGTTTCGGAATTATTGCTGATATTCGACATGATATCACATCGAGTAGGCTATACATATTCACTGGTGCAGCGACCGAAGCGCGCCGACACGAGCGCGCCGACATAAGCGCGCAATTTATTATTTTTATAAATACATATATTGATTTATTAAATTCATAAATTATATTTCATTATTATAAAAACTGTTAAAAAGATTGAATAAAAACACAAAATATACAGAAGTACAAATAACACAAAATTATAATTTATTATCATTCACACATACAATATATACAATAATACAAATAACATACATAATTATAAAAAAAAACATACATATTTACATTTACATATTTATATTGTTAGGTTAGGTTAGGTTAGAAACTAGCAGTCAAGTAACATATAAATACAACAGATTTGTTTTTTTATTTAACATACGGGAATTTCCCATTTTTACAAGAATATTACAACAGAGTACATACCATTAATAATAAAAGATTAGATAATACACCATTATACATACATAAAATAAAACAAAATCCAATAAATAACCAAATTTGTACAAATCAATATCAAACAATATATGTATTTAGGCATTAATAAGATCATGGAATTTTGCCAGAATGAAAAAAAATAATATTTGGCGCGCTAATGTCAGCGTGCTTCAGTACCGCGCGCTAATGTCGGGGTTGTATTGCGCGCGCGCTTCAGTCGGCGTGCCATATTAACTCGCATATATTTTAAGTTAAGTAACATTTCTGTGTAGTCCTACGTAGTAAGTAATATTCCGCCTTGTCACACAGTCGATGATCTTTATTCAAACAATAGTATTTTTAAAATTCAATTGTTTATATTAGTTATAATAAATATTCTGAGTGGTTTTAAGTAATATAAGATGATAAGATCTTGAATTTAAAAATAAAAAAGTATTTTTCGTACTTACTCGTCATTAGATATTTTTAGGATCATGTCCGGCTTCGGTCATCGCGAGCGTTATAAAAATTATCAGTTGAAATGCTTGCGATGTGCGAAACCGGTCCTGATCTTATCTAAATCTAATGTGGAATAATTATAAAAAAATGTGTTACTATTTTTATTACGGTGAAACCCAGATTCTACGTTTTTCAAAGGACCGTATAAAACAAGCGATTAATGCGGGAAACGATGAATATGTGAATGTTTTATATATGAACTAAATGCCGGGACTATAGAAAATGAACGCACCACGCGGGAAAACGTATGATGCGAGAACTTAAGATCGGGGTTCCACTGTATAACAAAGTGAGAAAAATAACTGAATTGATTGCAACTAAAAATCTTATCTATTAAAATTGGAGACTACTTTTTACTGATAATCATATAAGAATTACTTCAAAGGATCTACAGTTGTGAATTAATTACGTCACTCGAAAACTAAATTGATAACTTGTAAAATATTTTCCTCGTCCTTGCTGTTGGCATTCCGTTATTTGATATCAATTCTGTTCGCATTGTTCGATGTATAAAATGAATTACCATAAATATCCCGTGGAGATATATACAGTTTATTCATATTTTGTTTATGGTTTATTGTATGAAACCACTGTAATATTATATAATATCTGATAAATTATAGTTTTTATTACGTTGATAAATATAAACACAACTACCTTGGTTATAATGGCTGCATCATAATTTTATTGTAGACTTAAAATCTCGTTTCAATTCAATAACAGGTTTTTTAAAGTATTAAATAATGTTCTATAAAAAAACTTGATTCTTTTAATGGTTTTTATTGAAACAATCGTGACACATTTTTTTACGTATCGAAAGATGTCACTTTTCGGAATTAATATGCAAAAACGAGTTTTTTATAAGGAAACCTGAATTTTCCGTAGTAAAATTATGACATAACCGAATACTATTTTTAAAACATAATATTTTGAAAAATTTCATGGTGAAATATTGTAATAATATATATTATTTTGTACGTTTTTAAGGATATTGATTTATTTAGAATATTCATTATAATTTATCATTTAACAAGTGTTATCATTACAAAACATACACTCAACATTTTAAGCATACTATATAATTATTTTCGTTGCTCCGATTTAATTAATAAAAATGTTAAGAAAAGTTAATCTTTTTCAAGGTAGTTTAACTGCGATTATTATTTCTTTCACAAATTGAATTTTAAATTATGAATCTATATGCGTATGACTCCTAATTAATTTAATAATACCAATTTAAATCTATCCTCTTTCCATCTTATTTATATTGCTAAAATAAAACCGTCATATATAATTCTTCTTTATAAAATATAGTTATAACTTTTTATTAGTTTACTTACAGTCAATTCGGGTAACTTTGGACACTTTTCAGGTGTTTTTTGTGATATTTTTATTTTAAGATGTAGAACATTTTTAAACTATTATGTGTTCTTACCACTTACATTATATAATTTTGAATTCAAATATTTTGAAAATACAAGGAAAAATAACCAAAACTGCTTTTACGTGCGGTTTATAATTGAGTAACATTAGACACCACTTCTTTCGATGAGCGAATTTTAGCAGAATCATCCGGCTTGGTGACATTGAATTGAGTTTTTATAAAGAAGAATAGTCTGTCAATGGAGAATATTAAAAAAATTACAACTTTTTGCCCATTGTCTGTCTATCCGTAACATCTGGCTTAAGTGAAGCCACCTGTTTCGAGAAAATAGAAAATAAATATTCTCATAGTTTTTTGGTTTATATCTCAAAATATCATAACAAGATAAAAATAGTTGGAGAAGTGAATGTGGCTCTTTTTTTTTGTCTACGTATAAGACAAAAGATCGATTTATTATATGCATCAATCCCAAGAATGATCACGATTACAAGTCAACAGAAAAATAAATATACGGTACTTGCTCAAGTTTTGTCCAAAAGTTACCCGAATTGACTGTACCTATGCGAATTCATATTTAATAGTGTACAATTGTACGCATTCTATAAACAACATGGCAGTTCCAAATAATAGAAAGATGTCTGTGCTTTTTTTATTAATTTAAATAATTAAAAAACGCGAATGTTATTTTAATTAAAATAATTTCTACCGCATAGCGAACATCCAATAATTTGGACAAGTAGCTTCACCTTCACTACATGATAATTCTTAGTTAATCTGTAAATGTGTTTATGCTAAAAATAAGATCTGGAATTTAGAATATTACTAAAAATTTTAACACGTCATCCGATTTTGGTATGATATGTAGGTTTTTGTATAATACGAAACTAAAGTCGTGTTTCAGTTATAATACTTAATTCAAATAGATTTCAATTAATGATACTAAATACAAAATGGAATGACGCCAAGGCCGCGAAACATTTTGCTAGTATTTTTTTTGAATTTTAGAAAAACGTAAATGTGTATTGTGCTTCTGATTATTTTTGGAATTGTATTGGAATTTATTATTTCCGTTTTGAAATCAAATGAATGAAGTACTTTTAAGTGTTTCGCAAACGCAACCTAGTATCTGTGTTTTACATTAGGCTACCTCTCCAAAGTCCATCTCGATATTTGCATAAAACGTTGCAAAACGAAAAGAAAAGTTGAAACATTATAATAATATATTGGTATTGAGCCTTCAGCTGCTTAAAAGAGACATTTCACTGTACCGTTCAACAAATAATTATGCACTGTGGAAATTTTATTAAAATAGATTTCAAATGAATTTGCAATAACTTGGTGATACTTTTTAAGTGCACGCAATCCAGATACGATTATTATAAATTAAAAAATCCAGTATATTTAAATATGTATATATCCAAAAAATATCAATAAGTATCAATTTAATCTTGATAAAAGTAGGGTTAATATAAAACATATATTATTTCCAATTATAACAACTTGCTAACATAATAAAATTAAAAAGCTTTTTTTTATCGAGCTTTTACCACATTATTTAATTTTAAAGCGATCAAAAAACAAGCCATTACCAAGTGCCTTACTTACAAAATAATTCGTGCATTTGTTCACTTAACTTACCTGTGAATATTTGATAAAATTAAGAAAGCGTCTTTAAGAGCTAGTGGTTTAATACTCTTTAAAATAGTGCAAACTATATAATATTGTATAATAAAACATTGAAAATTATATCTTACGTACAACAATTCTTTTAAATTACATCGTTTTATATCATAAATAATTTTGAATAAAAAAGTAATATTATCAACAACAAAACATGGTTCAATTCTTTTACTAGCATCTTTTAATGCAAATTATATGTTTAACAGTCGGCCTGAATTTAAAAAAAAAAAACGTAATATTCTTTTGAAAAAAATGAGTTAAATTTTATAGTATGGGTAGTTTATTATAGTTTAAAGTAATTAGATATACGGTTGATAGAATCTGTCCCACAATGTGACGTGAGTTAGTTATCCAAAGTGTTTGTTATCAAACAAAAAGGTAGATTTTCCACTTTATTCTGATTTAAAACGAGCATTGTTGTGTAATGCTGAATAAGGAAATGCGGCATACTATCGCTAATGATGTACTTAGAATGTGTTTATGATAAAAAATAGTCTATTCGCACACATAACTTCAATAACAATTTCTTTCCGCACTTAATGCTTTATGGGTCCATAAACAGAAGTGTTAGCACTGAATGATAAACTGCTTGTCCAATTTTGATACAAGTTTTTTTTTATAATATCAAACATTATAAACGTTTTATGGCTTAATGTACCATAGCACAGTGTTTTGATTGAAAAAAACGGACTGTTTTTTTATTAATAATTGTACTGTACCTATCCTGGAATTGTTATTGTAAAAATTCTAAACATCATTATTTTTGTGTATAGTAGAAAATATAAACATGGAATTAAAAACACTTTTGGATATGAAGACCTATTTTACATGTTTAACTAATAAATAAAATCACATTTTTTTACAACGTGTTAGTTGTTTATTTTTTAAAGATTAAAACTGGTCATGGTTATCTTGAGCATTTAAGCTGAAACTGATTTTATATCAATGTTTTATTTATCTCACCAAATGCATTTTCACCCAAGAAATGACAGCTAATACTTTCGATGGATTCAGCGGTAACTTTGTGGAAGTTTATTTTAGTATGATATTTTAAAATAACTTTTATTATTCCACATCACAATTAGTAACACAATAAGTGGTATAATAAAAGTTATTTTAAAATATTATCCTAATTGACATTTTAGTTGTTTATGATTAATGAATGTTAAATTGTTTATGTTTAATGAATGCCAATAAATAAATATTTAAAATATCTCAAAGGACCCATATCACTATGAAACGACAAAAACAAACAAAAAATGTTTATTTTACAATTTTTAATTAAGAGTGAAAAATACATTTGTTCTGAGTTCGAAAAGATAAGAACATTATTATTTTTTTGGAAATACACTGACGCTAGAATTAGCTTTTAATATCCTTGTACACTCGAATTGTATAGCCTATTTTTTACTTTCGCCAACTATGCTTCAAATTAAAAATATGATAATGAGCATATTCGGATTTGATTGAAAAATAAACTACGAAGTATCTTTAGTTCTTACGGTATATTTAGCTTATGCTTGTTTGAAATATGTGTACGTAATTGGTTTTGTTCGCAAATAATATTGATGATGGGCCATTTAATATCCAACAAAATTTTATGAATGATGATTAATAATATGTTAAATGTGTTTGTTTTATTTAATGTTGCATTTCTTAATTATTGCTCACTCAAGATTTCAGATAATAAAAATCAATTATAATTCTCCACCTGTTTACAATAATTAACAATGTTTTTTTTCTTAAATACTTGTTCATAGCGGATATGATCATTATATTCTGGTACGCTAAATTGAGAATGCATAGTTAATTGAAACGTGCATTTTAAATTGATAAATTATGTTCAAATAAAATAGTACAAATTTATTGGATTGTAAATACTAATATCCGTATTCTTTAAATTATACATTTGAACATTTTTATAAGCAGCACATTTTGACAATGCTTGATGCTAAATGCGTTCAAGACGTATTGTAAATTGAGCCGTTTTTTATGATAAAAATATTTCGATTCTACAAGTTGGATTTTTTAAATTTTATTTATGATTGATACTTCTCTTAAATTTCTCAGAAAACCGTCAAGTTCTTGGAATCTAGGACGGTTGTAAATAAAAATGTTGAATTGCGTTTTGATAATCCTTGGATGGAATATGATTTATGTGTTGCTGGGTTTTTTTTAAATGCTTACACTATTTTGTGAAATAAGTAAAGATGTGTAAAAAATAAATACGTAACATAACAATCTTTAGTTATTTAATTACTTCTCATGGTGGCATAATATACCTTCGTTGTGATGGTAAAATTATGAACAACTATGTACATATTGATAACGATCTCTCACTAGTAAAATAAAACACGTATGCAGGCGTATAGAAGGTTCGTCTGTGGTTGATTGTTCACACAGTAAACTTCGGTCGCGGAACGACTTGAATCCTTCTCAGTGCAGTTTCATTTTTCAATCTAAATATTGGAAAAATGAGTGTGCTTTCAAAATTTTACTAATCGATAAGATAACTAAGAGCTTTGACACAGACTTATCTTTACCACTCCCGATCTATTCATTCAAGACACGTTGAGTAGATGAGCCACAAGAATTTTGTGGTAGAAAACTTCTGTTTAGATTAAATTCATTAGAAGTTCTCATTCTTCTCTTTGGGAGTGGTCTGCTTAAAAATGCAGGCAGTTATTTCGCAGTCAGATTACCACTAACCCAAGTAATACCAACATATACAAAATATAAAGCTATCTTCAAATTGGCCTTCTAAAATTTTATTTAGGTGTCGACTTGCTTCAATTTAATTTACAAAAAACTGTTGGCCTTGTCACCAAACGGTAGTATCAAATATTTTACTCATCCTACATGGTTCAGGGTCCAAGAGCTCAAAAGCACAAATGAACATTTTGATATACATATTTTTCAATCAAATTATTTATTTATTGGCAAAAAACTATATAAAATACATGGCATTACAGCAAGCGCCAATGCGCCATGCATTTGACAAATTAATAAAAATTACATAACACATTATACAAAAATTTTAAAAATAAGAAACATATTATTTAAATAAGACAAAAAAAATAAAAATTAAGCTGTTTATCCTGTTGTACATGTGCAATAGGTTTCCTCGGCAAAAATTCCATGAAACTCTAGTATCAGAGATATCAGGATAATCTTCACCCTCAACGTATCGCCCACGACAATAAGCGCATATTCTCTTTTTCAAAATCAATAGGGAACTCAACCACTATAGCTGGGTGATAACTGTCCTCATGGACTAGGATACACAGCATGGCTTTGTACCAAACGCTCATGCTATTTGCACTTTTCCTTCCCTCCAATGATCATGAAAATTCAACTTAATGAGAGCAGAAGGCCTTTTTCATCACTATCCCATCATTCTATCATTACTCTCTCTCTCACATTAGAAACTAAACAACAGACTAACAAGTAGCTCTAGTTAAAAACATTATTTAAGTATATTGTATAATAAAATAAAATACTACAAATTTGGATTGTAAATAATTAAACATTTTTTTTAACGAATTGTACATGTAATTAATCCTTATTTAAGTTTATAAATAACACTATTTACATTTTTACTTTTTGATTAAGTAGTTCTTCCTTATATTCAATTACATTTCAGTTACATTATCTGCCTTATTAGTTATATAATCTTATTCTAATTAGTCTGAAAAGTTTATAATGATTCTATTCGCACGCTTTGTAACTAGTTGACGTCTTTTCATCAAAGTATTGTATGTCATCAGCCCCATACTATGCTCAGTTCCCACACAGCTTACCAATAATACCATCGGAGATTAGCTTACTTAATCGCCTCTCATTAACCTTTAATCCAATGCAGTGAGTGTAAGCTTTAAGTGATCGTTACAAACTACAAATGATGAAAGTTGTGTGCTTGTCAGATTCATACCAATTTCTATATTCTTCAATGTTTTTTTTATATATGTTTTAAAACATAAAATATGCCCAATAAATTCTATTTATATGTTATAAAAATTGCGCAGCCATGTAAGCTATTGATTTTTAAATTCTTGACGATGATCGCACACCGTAAAAATCTTCACGTTTTGTAATCTTGTGGCAAACTAAACTTACAAGTCAATTTAAACAAAAAGCTATTATGGCTCATTCGAATGGTGTTAGCTGTCAATTCGTATTGAGAAAATAACATACTTACAACCAAAACCAAACTTTTTAACGTATTTAGAAATTGTATATAGATTTCCCAGAAAAAGTACGACAACTTGTAGTTCATATTTTTTCTATAAAAATGGGTGTTAAAGGAATAATGTGAAACGACTAATACTCAAAATGAAGCCAAATGAATGGAGCCATCCGAATTGTTTAAGGTTGATGAAAATCTCATTCAAAAAACGAAAATTAATTTCATTGTAAGAAATTGAAATAATCAGGGCTGTGGAGTCGGACTCGCGGAGTCGCGGTTTTTTGGCCGGAGACGTAATCGTAGTCGGAAAGTTTGAACTATTTATTTATGCATATAATATGAGAAATTCGGCTTTTGGTCTGATTGGTTGGTTTGATATTTAATTGAATATACATAAATAGGAAAGATAGAAAAAAAGCGAAACGAAATTAAACTTTTATTAGTCGGAGTCGAAGTCGGAGTCGTGTTTTTTTAACGACTCCACAGCCCTACAAAATATCAATATTTCTTTTTATGATAAATAAAACACCTATAAAGATCAAAATCAACAGACATAACACTATAAATCTAGAAAAAGCTTTAGTCTTGCATCCAATGTATAATACTTTAGTGCCCTGCCCATTGGCGGCTTGTGACAGAGTATTAGGGAGTACAAAACAAGATTCAACTATTTTTCCGTACTACGGACAGCCAAAAATTCATAAGACTGGCACTCCGTTGGTATTGCGAACATCTGAATTGAAAGTCCATGTTAAAGAAGTGTTTTAAAATCCAATGAATAGGAAAGAACTCTTGCAAAAATAGTTGAATCTTGTTTTTACTCCCTAATACTCTGTCACAACCGCCACTGGGCCCCCGCCTATGAGCTTGCTAATTTCATAAGCTCAAGATATAAACTTTATGAAGTAACAATATTTAACGTTTATTTTTACGGCAGTAACTTTGAGTCTTAAGTCAAAAGATTGCTGATTGCTAAGCCTGCACGCAAGAATATAAAACAATTTACATAATGTCTTCATGGATTGTTTTCTCAAGAATTGTTTCATTTTAAAATCCCATTAAAACTTCACAATTAATGTAATATCTGCATCGATTCATGTAGTTTGAAAAATATCATTTTGACACGCATCAAGACCTACCACCATTTCAAATCAAAATATTTTGATTTATTGAAGAAATAATTTCAAAATTTTTAATCGAAGTATTATTTAGTAAAAATATTATTCCATGATCGAGTGTTAAAATTGTTTCGTTCTTTTTTAGTTTTTTGAAATGGAGACGTGATTCACGTGATACGGTATTACAACTTCTCGTTGGCTGGCTTTAATTTTGCGTGGAACTTCCTGTAATACACATTTTCAGGTCCGTGATTGAAAGCCAACGCTATTTCAAATCGAAATTTTGTTGATTTATTTAAGAAAGAGTTTCAATTTTTTTCGATGTAATATTTAATAAACAAATTCTTTCATGATCGAGTGTCAAAAGTTTTATTTTTTTTATGGTCTTTGAAATTGAGACGTGATACTGTATCACAACTTTTATCGGCGGCTGGCCATAATTTTGCGTAGAAATTTGTATAATAAATGTATTTGGGTCCGTGGACGAGTGCCAAAGTCGGTTGCTTGCGAAGCGCACGGGCTCGAATCCCAGTTCGGGAAGTTTCATTTGTCAATCGAATAAATGGATGTCTGTGTTGTTTAAAAAAACCCCTGTCACACTCATCTGATCCTTAAAATGAGACGTCCCATGAGCAATTAGTTAACCACTAGTCCTGTCCCTATCCATTATTGAAAAAGATAGGTTGGGTAACTGTTCAACAAGCAGTTTTCGTAGAACCATTTCCATTGAGATAGACTTCATAGGGTGTTTATTCGCTTCACATTGTAATCCATAGAAATTACGTTCATAAAAAATAGCAATTGACTTGCTTTGTCGTCGATATTAATTAGGTTTGTTTATCAATGATATTTCAATTAGAAGAAAAATAACCTGGAAACTTTATCTTCTCTTTATTTATTGACCGTTTTTTTAAGCACGTTAAAACATCCAGTATATTTGATTTGATGTATTGAAAAAAATATTCTTGCACGTCAGTGTTTTGAAAGGTTTTTATAAATCGTATGTTTATTTTTAATGGAGAGATTAATTTTACAAGCTATTAGCCGGATTCCTATTCTTTCTTTTATAAAAGATCCATTACGGCCACAACACTGAAATTGACATATTGACCCGTAATCAATTTGATCAGAGGCATAAAAAAACATATTTTAACTTTGCAATAAAAAGTTAAGTAAGCATATTGGCTTGGATATTACAGACATATATTTTAAATATCGTCGGCTTAATTCTAACATCGTGTCAGTCAGTTTACCCTCAGTGCTCAGGAGACAGTTAAAACAGAATATTTCAACATTTTGTGGGAGAATCTTTAACTATTCTGAATCTACGTTATCTTGGCGCGTTATCTTGAAGCTAACTCGCGCGCAGATCTCAGGCAAAATGATGAGTTACATGATATTCGAATGGCGGTCAAGACGCTTCTGTGATATGTGAAATTGTCACTTGTTACTTGGATTTTGACCTTTTTCCATTAGCATATATTTCATTAATTTATTGTTCAAACAATAAATTAATGAAATAGATGCGTCGCTTTACTTGCAAACCGAAATCATCAAAACATGAAATTCTGAAAAAAATGATTTACACGATGTTAGCATTAAGCCTACGATATGCTGAATTCAATTTTTTTATAGCAATCTCCGGTCAAAAGAATAATATATAAATTATATAAATTGGCCATGTATGTAACAATTTACAGTTAACAATCACCCAACAATACTTTAAAATTACATATGTATATTACATACCAGTTTAAAAACAATTAAAAGGTACGCATTGGTAATGAAACCTATGACATGATTTATCACACACTAGTTTCATTTGACTGATTGGTGCGTTTCTAGTAGTCTCAATTATAAATGAATTCCTTTTTTACCCTTGTACTATCGTCAATTATCAAATCGTGATTCGCAAGTTAGATGTTTGGCTTCGGCTTGATGCTTATTTGCCTCTGCGAATAATTATGGAGTTGTAGTGTTTGATTTAGCGCTGGGAATAATCTAGATATGCTTTTTTGCCAACCATAATATGCAAACAACATAATGCCTCATTAGATCACGTAACGTTGATTACGATAAATGCTTAAAAAGATTTTAAATGCGTAACGAAAAGTAGTTCACTCCATATATGAATGTACGATAACGCTCAAATATGTATGATCAATCATTTTCACAAGTTACCGAGAGCGCAAGCTAGTTTATGAATTAATTTTGCATTCAATGTGAAATAATGCAGTAGAAAATGATATGTCAGTAGTTTGCATTGACTTATGATGAGAGAATGCTTTTCACATTCATCAATATATAGCATGAAATAAGGGATAAATTTTTTATTAATTACCGCATGAATTAAAAATATAAATAAATACTAAATGAATTAGTTTTGAATTCAAAATGAACTAATACAGTAGAAAATGATACGTCAGTAGTGTGCATTGAATGAGGGAATGCTTTTCACAGTATAGCATGAATAAAAAATATTTAGTATCCTTATATAGTTTTAATTTATAAATTAAAAAGTAATAGCAGGCAAACCATCGAAATTTAATGATATCACACTCCGGATATGTATGACTTTTAAAATATTAAAAAATAAAATGCCACAATGTTTTTATGTTTCATGTTATTCCAAGTTGCCGTAAATAACTTGTAGTAGGTTATTTAAATAATAATATACATCAAATTACGGTAAAGTATAATTGTGACTTACAGAGTGAGATATGTTTGATTAAAGAAATGCAATACTTCAAATCTTTTCAAGTTCAAGATTAAGAAGTTTAAGGCTCTCTATTATTTTTTAAAACAAAACCATATTCAAATATGTACTAGAATTATCTCAAAAGAAAAAAAAAATATATTGCAATAATTGGAGGATAGCAAACGGAATCAAATTTTAAAAAAATGGTTGTCTGTAAAGTCGGTTTACGGACGATAGTTTAACGTGACAACGTCATAAGAAAACATTGATGAAATGATTGCATACTTTTATGAATAAAATGGAATCATTTTTATTGAATTATCATTATTTTGTATGGATACGAAGAAGGAGTGAAATGAAATCTACAATTTTTTATTGACATATTTTATTCCCACTTTCATTTATTCAAATATGTTTATTACTTTGATGAACAGTTTATTTACCTTTATTGCCGCAATTGTTGTTGTAATATAAACAATGAAAACCACATTAACATTTCACTTCACTTTATAAACAGTTATAAACAGATCACGTGTAGGTACTGTAGGTGTATAAGTTGTGTGCTGCCGCTGTCTCTTTTTCTACTCAGACGCATCGACCAATTTAGTGGAAGAGAGATAGATGCGGCACAATCCGAACGGGGCCGATCGTGCCTCTCTATCGCTTATCCGCGCTCTCGCTCGCACGCCATTTTAATTGGCGTAACGCGACAAACGGGACAATGAGTCATGTTTTTTCGTGCGTGCAGCGGGCGTTCATCGAGCTATAAGACGTTGTCACGTCAATATTCATAGCTTGATTATATAATAAATTATAATTTAAATATGTTCACTTGTTGAATGAACCAGTAAGCTTATTTATAAATTATAGTTCTGTTAATGTTTTATAACTGGTATATTACAGATAAGAACAAGAGTGTATGATAAAATCAATCACTAATAAACTGAATCAATTAAATATTTTCTTCTTACATGTGTAATAATTATATTGTCAAAGTATTGCGGTCTTTTTGCTATTGTTATAATGTTTCAATGGAGTAAAATTATCTCGGTCAATATTTGCGAAGTAGCTATAGACTAGTGAGTTAACTTTGTCGAAGATATATTTATCAACGTCCAAATTCTCACCTTGACATCCAAATTAAATTTAAGAATTCATTTAATGCGTATTTCCTAACCGAACAATGACGGTAGCCTAGTTAATCAATGTCTATCGCACCTATGACTGAATTGATTTTAAAAACCTAATGAGATAACAGATACTAAGAACCCGAGAACATTACATAAGAGAAACACGCCTGCTGCACTTCTAGTTTAAGCATATAGCCGAGAGTTGCAGCGATAGTCTCATATGCCAGAGAATCCAGTTTCTAGTCCTGGTGCCGGCGATCGTTTTTCAATACAACATGTTTGGCTCTAACAACTTTCATTTCTTCCGTAATGTTTTCCTACATAATAGCACTTTTTTGAATATTGCTATAATTTTAATTCGTCCAATTATGCATTTACCGTGGTGTTCGGATAAAATTTTACCGTTGCACAAAATATCGTAACTCATGCAATAAATGAAGTCGGACGGTACTTAAAAAAATTCTCACAATAATTTTTCGACTAAAGTTTTATATCTAATATGATTACCGGCATAATTAATGTAAAAGTGATATTGGGAAGTGTTTCATAGCTTCCTAGATAAGATTAATAAAAATTTGAATAATCTTTTTCGTATTGTCAATCATAAAATTTTGCTCATTTTATTTTTAGCATTTATTAATCATTTTAGTTGTGAACCGTCAATTCTTGATAAAAATACATTACTTCTTTTAACGATTTATATTTCTTTCTTTTTCGTTATTTTATATTTGTTAATCTAGTGTTTTTTTTGATAGTTTGGCATTTATTTTATTTTTATCGAATCATAGAGATAATAATTACCATAGAAAATTTGAATAGTTTTAATTTTGTATGTACTTTTCCATCAGTTTTGTTGCTAAACGACGCGGATTTCACCTGTCGGCATCTTCTGGCACTTCTAGTGCACGAATATACTTGAACTGTATTTTATTTAATTTCTCGCAAAATGCTTTAGTATATTAGCGTTTTCAGAAAATTAAATCACAATTTTCCATAAATCACAATGCAAAATATAAGGAAAATCGTTAAATTTAGTTACACCTTAAAAAAGTAAATATTATGAAATACACCTATTTAAAAATACCATTAAATATTACGGTAAGAAAAATAATAAAACCAGATAGTTCTGACGAAGGCGTAAGCCGAAATAGCTATCAACAAATAGATAAAATAATTTATGTAGAACTAAAATACATTGTTATTTTTCTTACCGTATTATAATGGAGTTCTACCTAGTAAATGCCTACGCAATCAACCATTACATATATAAAATCTAATCATACATAATTAACACAACGAAAACATTGTTTTAAAATGTCTCTAAAATTATTAAGCAATGTTGTTCAATTCAGTTGAATACGAAAATTTCATCAACAGAAGATCGAAAAATATATAAGGTTCATAAAAAAATATGAAAGTTATAATCAAATGCCAAATAAATTATATTAGTATGTGAAAATCATAAAAAAATATTCGTCGGGCAATATTTTCACATTAACACATTTATGTGTATTATTATTATTTCATTAATAGCTATAATCAATACTTTAATTTTACTTAAACGTCGTGAGTTCAAATGTGAGTGATTTTTGCTTTCATCATAGATAGCCAAAGATAAAAAGAAGCATATCAATTTGATTTGATAATTCTAAAATGTTCATTACAGTCAGTTCTCGACATGCGGCGGGGTTCCGTTCCACCACTTAGGACCTAAGTCGAAATAGTCGTAAGTCAAATTTCATGAAAAAATAATGAAATGATAGACATAAAAAGTGCGTGGTACGTTAGTGGTATTTATTTCAGAATATGTACTATTAGTAAAATACATATAATATATTTATAATAATAAGCAAATATTACAATATTATTTTTACTTCTCCTACTTAATTTTCTCTATTAAAATTCATATTATTATTACGTTTTAATAGTGTGTCTCGTATGCCATTCATACATGATGTCGTCACATTTGACAATCCTTCTGAGATATTTTTAATTGCTTGAAAGGCGTTATAGTTTTTCCAAAATTCTCTTAATGTCTGGTCTTTTTCTATTGATTTGAATGCTTGGGCAAAAGTAATTCTTATATAATGCAATTTAAAGTAAGCAATAACCCCCTTGATCTATCGGCTGTAAAATTCTTGTAGGGGGGGGTAAATAAATAACTTTTATGTTTGGATAGGATTCCACTAAGTGTGGAGGATGACCCGGAGCGTTGAAAATAATCAGCAATTAATTTTTTTAAATTTTGGTCTCCGTCGTAAGTCTGAATGGTCGTAAGTCGAGAACTGACTGTGTTTCAAGACAAAATAATATAGTTTATTTTTAATATAAAAAAAGTATCCGATGCAACCACGAAGTATTATATCATATCCTGAAGCATGATTCAGATAGATCTCGGATAACTCACGGTAATTTATGGACATGCTACAAGAGTAAGTGAAGGTGTGTCGTGCGACCTAGTCCCACGACACGGCCCATCTTCGTGGTAATATTTTGCATTGACTGTTTTGTAATGTAGCATCTTCGAATAATATTTAAAACGAGTTATGCTAGTCATTCCGATTGATGGACGACTGTTCGATAATAAAGAGACATTTAAATTATCAAATATCATGTTGTAATGAACAATAAAAATATTCCTCCTATGAGTTTATCAATAATCTTTACGTTGAGATTTTTGCTGGTGTATCAATTTATTCGCTGGCCAATAAATCTTAAAGTCACAAATAAGACAATCACCTCATTGTTTTTTTTATCATGATCACTTTTTAATATTAGGATCACATTGGAAATCACATTCATGATATAACAAGTAAAGAATTGATTTAAGCCGCCTTTTTGCTGGTATCAATGACAGTGAAGATTTGCGAAAGCTTGCTCATCTTTATAAGCATTTATGTATGTGGTATAAAACTAGGATGGTGGAAGAGAGAAGAAAATGTTTTGTGTTACCTCTGTCTACAACTGTATATAAGAATGAGTAAATGCGGGCTTAAAACATTGTTCTGAAGACGGCCTAAGCTGAAATAGCTAATAAATAAAAAATAGTTTCTGTAGAATTAAAAAACATTGTTATTTTTTTCACCGTATTATAATGGAGTTCTACCAAGTAAATGTTAACTCAATCAATTGATTATTCCAAGTATTGTGGTTACTATTTGTGAAACATGTTTCGCCTCTTTCAGAGGCATCTTCAGACAACTATCGCAAAGGTTGCTTAAGTAATAAAGCAAGATTGATTCTAATATTTTAAAATGATAAAATTACAAAATGGAGTTACAGCCGAATCCATCGAAAGAATCATAGAATTACTTTTATCCAAAAACGCACCGTATACATAATATTGATTTGTATATTATTTGTCATAGAAAAAGTTGGAGACAAAATGAAATGAAATAATTGAATAATTTACGTTTTTAATTGTTTTATGGATACATTATTGATTGGATTGCGCAAATAAAGACAAAGTTCACCTAGATTTTACTCCAAACCAAGATCTTGAATAAACACATTAATGTCGTCATTTTATATTCAAAATAACTATGCTTATTAAGTATTTATCTGAACTAAAAATTTTCTCGTCTAGACAATTAATCATAGATTTAGTGTCCGGTCTGTTTTTCGTAAATTATGGGCGCGACTGATTCAGCTACAACAATTAACAGCCCATACGTATTTTACAAATTACATCACTGCAAATGCATAGTTAATTATAATTACTCACATTTCAAATAATTAAGCCATCTAAAATCCTTCAAAATATTAGGTCACTTAATGACTAATTAATGTTTTGTTACTTGTATCATAGCGCAAAAATACCATTAATACTAGGTAATGTAAGATATACAAGCTAGTGATAGTAGATATTTAGAACATAATATTACAATTTCACCTTCGACCTAATGAATTTTCAATGTTCACAGGCGATAGAAAAAACACCTAATAATTTTAGAACATTCTTACAACTTTGAAGATAAATAACTCGAAGATTCTTGTCAAAAATAAGTAGCAGAATTGTTTTTTGAATAATGAAAAAATAAAAACAAGGTCAACTATTCACTAATTTGTATTTTTTTGCGCTCTCACTTTCAACGCTTTTTTTTAAATTATTTTTATTCAATATAATCACAAAATTTCCGTGTCAATTTACAGTAATATTGATTTGTAATTTGTTTTCGATAAAGATATTCTACATTTTTACTTAGTTGAAGATTGGGGGCGTATTTCTAAGAAACACATTCGATGATAAAAATAGGGTCCAACTGATTTTTACATTTTAGATTAATAACATTAACCATGAATATTATTTGAGATTCTTTTAAAATCGTGCGTTTCTTTTGTACTGTTTTTTTCGAGTCGCATGTATTTGTAAGAATTGATATAGAATGTTAAATGAAATATTTTGAAACGTTCACTTTTATGGTGTTAACTGTCAATGCTTAGTGGATCAGTTGATAACGTTTGCAATAAGCGAAACCGGTATTGATCATTATACGATATATGCGTATAATGTGACTTTTTGATTGAGCTTAACATTTTATTGCTCAATCAACCGTTATGCTTAAGAAAATATACATCCCTAGGTATTCTTGGAAAATAAAACATTATGTCGTGAGCTTTTATAAATTCAATTTGATTATTGATATTTCTACATTTTTAGTGAAAGGCCTAAATTATTTCACATACTTTTGTTGCATTGAAAATATGACACGTTTTAGATAGGTATGTATATGAATGAGTATTTTCCGTTTTTTCTTACGGATGCATTAAAATATTTTAACAATATAAATGTATGCAATCAGAAAAATGTATCCATGTCTAAATTATGTTTGTAGACCAAGCATGCCCAAACCTCGGCCTGCGGGCCACATTTGGCCCATTTTGAAGGTTTTGTGTGGCCCTTTCGAGGTTTTCAACTTTCTATACGTTTTACATTTTGTTTTTGGTAAAATACATTAAAAAATATATCACCAAATTTGTGATGAATTATAATATAAAAAGATTTTTTTTTCGAAATATATCTTTAAAGATAAATTTTCGAAATTATTGGAAATATCAATGTGCATAAAGCAGCATTTTGCACCACATATATGTAGATGCGATGAGAATTTAACGAATCTACTGCGAACGCAGCGTCAAAATTACTGGTCAGCATTAAAAAATATCATACAATAAAAATATGTGTTAAAAGATTTAATGAAATAGTAAACTTATTTTGATTGTGAGCAGTATTTTTGGTCATTTATCTAAAAAAATAACATTTTATTATTCACTGTCAATACTTGATGTAATGGCATTATAATTAAAATAATAAAATATTTTTAGTACTTATTCCAGATAAATTTAATTGGATCAAGACCAGTTTCACTCATGGCGAGCAAGGTCAACTGATAAGAAATACAACGAAACAGTGATATTTATACAAAAGTTACGTAAGAAATACAAGGTATGACAAACAATTGGTATTACAAGTAAGCAAATATATTGAAGCTAAATTCAAGAAAAATAGACTCTTATTAAAATTTGAAGACCTCTTAGCAATGCAAGCTATTGCATCAAATATGAATTATTATTATACAAACATTTAATAAATAAATCTTTATGTCTGTAAACCATAATTAGACGTGGTAAATCCAGGAACGAGTTCACTCCAACGAAATTATTCTATTAAAATATTTATGTGTGGCCCATCAAATGATACAGTTGGTTGGCCCTGGTGTAGATAGTTCGTCGAAAATAAGCCATTACAAATAATGTCTTGGACAGAGCAAAAGAATTATAATTTGATTTTAAAACGATTATCACTAATGAAGACCTAAGGAGACCGTTCATTAGAAGATGGCGTTTATTTCATAAACTAATATTTAATACCGCGGAAAGAAGTCGTGACGCGGACGGCCTAGATATCATAATTCTCCTGGATCACGGCACAGAGTGTTTTTCTTGGAAAAACGAATCAATGACAATTATTTTGTTTTTTAAGTGGTAAAGTAATTTCGAGGCTTTACGATCTTTAAAAAGTAATTATCTAAAATCATTAGATTTCAAGAATTTCACTGACTTATTTTTGAAATATTGCCTGTCTTTGCTTTGGGTTCGCTTTTGATGAAATAAATAATAAATATAATTGGTTATTTGTCTGAAAAATAAATGAATTGAAACGAATCCGTTGCACATTCCCGAGTTGAACTTTTCATCCATATGTCAGAATATTATTGCAATATGTATGTTTATGAGAAATACATAACAAAGATCACGTTAATATTTTGGACTGTATAATATTAAATTCGATAACTTAGTCTGAGAATACAGTCAATGAAATAACAAAGCTATCAAAAATGAATCAGCATTTACTTGGTAGAACTCCATTATAACACAGTGAAAAAATAGCAATGTATTTTATTCTACAAAAATTATATACCATTTTGTTGATGGCTATTTCGGCTTACGAATTCTTCAGAACTATCCAATAGCAGAACTATAACTGACGAGGGCTTATGCCGAAATAGCTACATATAGACTTCATTCTAAATCAATAATGATTCAAATATTCTAGAGCCAAAATTAAATATATTGTGTTACAAATAATAATTTTCCTGAAATTTTCGTGGATTGTAAATTATAATCTACATATATAAAAATGAATGTTTGTTTCTTTGTTTGGCCCGAATGCGTTCTATACTGTTCATGCAATTGCAATAATACTTTGGTGATTTGTTGTGTGGAGGCCCACGAAGGTTTTATGTTATCGATATAAATATAATTATTGTGTATACAAAAGAACTTCAATAAACAGAATACAAACAAAAAACAATTTCTTTCTTAGAATGGAATTGGGTACTTGCTAGTCAGTTATAAAATCAAACTTGCTCCGTATAAGAGTTTCGTTAAACTCGCATTTATTTATTTGTATTCTCATTAAGAATTGTCTAAATGATGGACTATTTTTTCAGTTAATATATAATGGTATAAAGTATGTGATCATATTATTAGATAATCGTTGCGTGAATCACAACAAATCTACTTCAGAATTTCACTAGACTGCGATTATCTGATTATATTGTACATGCTATGTGTAATAGAACCGTTGTATATTCAACGACAGATGTGATCGATTCAACTGCCATATGATACGGTAACTACTCGTTCAGTTCATTATTATAGTAAGGTGGTGTTTAATAATTGGATTGCATAACGTCCACTGTAGGTATAATGCCAGTGAGTTTATCATAATTTTCAGCAACGCAAGAGAGTGTATCCAAATGCGGAGATGATCTCTTATGAAATATTTACATGGTAACGAGTTTCGTCAACCATCACATCTCAGACCTTAAGATATAAATTGAAATTCGGAACGCAAAAAAAAAAGATAAATAATAACAAAACACACTTTTGATATTTAAATCTGTTACAACAATCTTTCATACAAGGCATGATATTCGATGGAAGCTGTACGTTGCCAAATACATCCATAGGTCAGAATAAATTAATAATGTTATTTACAGTTATTGCAAAAGCACACACTTAAAAGTGAACGAATATACCAAACGTAAAAATTACTTTCTCATCTCAGAAAAACGTTTCAAGATTGTTTTTAGCCCTATAGGCGACTGGTAACGCTGTCGGTATATGTTTTACTCAATTGCACAGACAAGGGTTTGAATCATTGAAAAGATATATTATATATTTAGTTGATGCAGAGTGAACGATAGGCTGACCACTAATTATTTTTTACCCCTCTCTGTCTTTTTGCTTTAAGACTCTTAGAAAGCTGTGATTGATTCAGGTAAAATAGATTTACGGTAAATACATGTAATATGCATATTGATGAAGAAACATCCAATATGAGTCTCTTTCTCTATATTGGTAACGCTGGTGGATTCAAATGTAGTTTCAATAAACCAACCAAAAACTGAAAAAATCAGCCAATCGGCACGTTTACGGGACAAAAGAGTTTGGGGATCTCTGATTAAAAATGTTTATTTTTACAACTATTTTAATCATTCAATATTTTTATTTCCACATTAGTTTTAATAAGCTTCAAATATAAACATATGTACTTATTTAAAACTTCTCACAAATATGTTTTGACGTTATATTTATTTCTCTTCTTAACCTTCGTTTAAGAAATCAATGCAAACCAAAAGAAGTAAAAAATCTATGAAAATTTTACACTCGAGTGGAAATGGGCTTAGTGATTAATTTTGATCTAATTAATGTACGTTTATCAAAACAAATTAAAACTCATAGAAAGGTGCTTATTAATTTTATGTTACAAAACACACAGGTGCAAAATGAAAAAATAAACTATAAAGAAGAATGGTTAGTAAGAAATGCTAATAATTTTGAATTTAAAATTGAAAAAACGCTTCGGTATAGCGGTAAAAAATACGTAAAAGTATAAATGTGTTGATAAATACAGCAAGGTTAATAAGAAGATTAAGCTGGTCGACCTCAACTGAGAACGTGAATCTGAAGTGTGATCAGTAATCCTCTCTTTAGCATAACTGCAATTATTTCTGAACCCTCGCCTTTCAAGAGCACATTGCATGTACCCGTACTAAAGGCTTGTGATAACTGGTCTATAGTATGTTTTTTAATAAATAATGTGATGAAAGTGTGTTGTGTTGATGTATGATATTATGTCAAGGTTGTATCAATGGAGCTGACTGTTTATTTTTGAGTGTTCCTTAATCTTTTTATTCCACACGATTCTGCCAGTTACAAGTCACAGATATACGAAATAAGTCATCGAGCTAACGGCCACAAAATCATATTACTAGTCAAAATGTTCTTATTGAAATCTTTGCTAAAAATCGCAAAGTATCACTAATGATATCTAATATATAAAACTCAATATTTGTTCGTACTCTATGTGCTGCCATACCGTTCGATCCGATCGCAATGAAACTTTGACAAACTTTTTGCTTGCATTTGCGCGGAGGTTTTTGGCATAAGAAAAATAGCTTACAGTAGGTGTTTTATATAAAAATCTGCCATACCGTTAATTTAGACAAATTATATTGCACTTGCGCAAAAGGTTATTGACATAGTAAAATTAACTTACAGTAGGTGGCGCGTGTGTCGTACCATAGACAATCGGCAAAGGGCAAACAGGTAACGTCAAACGGCAAATGTCATCGATACCGATCAATGTTAGTGAAATTAAATCGAAATTATTTATCTAAAATATTGTGCAAACACTTTCTTTCTTTGAGTGGCATTGCAAAGCTTGCCGGATACCGGCTAGTTAATAATAAAATATATAACACAGCTTTTTTTTCAAATTAGCATATGGCACAGTGTGGAAGCAGTTTAACGATTTTTAATAACATATTTATTCTCAAAGTATTGTATACAATTATACATAAGAATAAAGTCTATATTCCGAGACTTATTACGAGGAAATATTATAAAGCATAACCACTCGTTGACAGTACGATCTTTTTTTAAATTTAAAATTACTTTGATTATTCCACGTAACTCCACGTAAACTTATTTATTGAAATAAAGCAGTGTATTTTTATACTTGAATACACAATTTTATGAACGAATCAAAGTTGGCTACGCTGTTTTGGAACTGATGAAAATTTATAAAGAAAATATGTATCTACTGTAATTAAATCAAATAAATATTTTCACTAATACAATATTTTTCATTTTTTACAGATAACCTACGTGAAACCCAAGTGTTGTGCTGAAAGTGAGTGTGTGAAAAATCATTTGGATTAAGATGGGTGTCAATAACTACAACAAAGTGGTAATATATATATTTAATTAACACTGTTTATCTTGTGCATGCACACGCATGCAATTACAAAAAAAGATGATATGCATATATAATAATTCGGAGCAAATTTGTACTTAATTTACAATAAAAATGTTTGCGAAATAAGTAACGATAAAATACAGATTTCAGATATTGATTGAGTTGTTATTCACTAGGTAGAACTCCTATTTTAATACGGTGAAAAAAATAGCAACGTATTTTAATTATACAGACATTATTTTATATACATATTTATAAATATACTAATTTTACGTTTATCTCCACTTAGTAAAAACCCAGATTATCTTTCACTTCGAGAAATACATCAAATCAATGTGTCAGATTTAATAACTTATGATTTCCATATACAACTAGGATGGTGGAACAGAGAAGAAGATGTATTGTGTACCCTGTCTACAACGGTATATAAGGATGAGTAAATGCAGTTTTAAACATAGATCTGACGATGGCGTAAGCCGAAAAAGCTATCAACAAATCTATATAATAATTTCTGTAGAATTAAAATAAATTGTTATTTTTTTCACCGTATCCCATATAATATGTTAACAATTCAACTGTTTAAATTAAGATGATTGTTATAAGAGCAACAATTCAATTCAAGCTAATGGCGCTGAAGTTAAATAAACTTGATCCAGATGTCGCTTTTTTATATACCAAAAGATATGGATTATGTATTTCAACCTTCCTCTTATAGACTTCTTTACACTTTGTTGTAATATTTATATTCATCAAAATGGCATTAAGATTCTTTGACAGCTACGATATTGATGGCATATGTCACGGTCTTCGGCCCTCGGGCTATTATTGGCCTATGGAATATTAGCATCGAGGCTATTTTGTTTTATTATATCAACATTGTAAGAACTATTATATCCATACAAGATCTAGAAACAAAGCGAGATAGTCTTTTTTTAAGCCGTGAGAGACTTTTATAGCTGTGAGCCAAGGAAAATAATATTCATCAGATTAAGTTTGACATGTATTAAAATCAATTATATAATCGATTGCATACATTGATAATTCAAACCTTGGAATGATGTGCAGATACCCATTTAGATTAGGTTTCTGAATAGTCACTGTATAAAACGTCTTAAAAAGTTTTGAGGATTAAGACTGAAGGTGCTTGAAGGAATTTGAATATCAAATTTGAATCGTTAGAGTTTTGTACATTTATCAGACTGACTTGTGCACTTGAAATGCTTGAAGATGCCGAAAGGCAAAACCCGGGTCGTTAGCAGCAAAACTAATGGAAAAGTACAAAATTCAAGCCATTCAAGATTTAAAAAAAGTTTGTTGTTATTCACTTAACCTCTCTTGTATAGATAGGTGTGAGAGATAAAAAGAACTAATAGATAGCTAACTGTTTCCAGCATGTACCCTTTTAAATGAGCGGAGAAATTGTCACCTTCGAACTGAAATCCATAACTTGATCGACATATGAATCAATGAAAGTGTTCGTTCTAGAATTTAAACACGTGGAAGACGAATCTGAATAAAATTAACGTCGGAAAGAGTTGACACCTCGGCTACAGAACCAACATCGCAGCCATTAATAATTCAAAATAGGAGAGATTTTTTTTTTGCTTAAATATGAAAAATGTTTTTTTGTATCATATTTATTTGAAACAAATCGTACATTGCATCACGTGTTATGTTGCAATTAAAAATCTGATTTTTGTATAAAATAATAACTAGATTCACACACAATTAATAGTTGGTTGTTAATATATGTACAATATTTTAGCAAAATTTATTGTATACTATGAAATTGAGCACAAATATATTCAACACCTATTTTCTCAAAACAAATATTTCCGATTTTTTTTTGCCTGAACGACCGCAATATTGTAAACTTAATTATTACCCGGTCAGATCACACAAAAACCTCAATAGCATTTGATGTGTTTTTTTGCGTAAATTTCATGGACGAAAACAAGTTAACCGTGATATTTTAACTGATATGTTGATAAATAAAAATCATTGATTGCAAATTTTAAATACATCAAAATATGCCAAAGATCTTCGAGAGATTACACGAATAAAACTCACAGAATTTTGTTTGCTCCCATTTTGTGTGGCATATAAATAACTTCACCAATGATTTCTATCTCTAAAACTAAAGAATAATTTATTGCTGAAATTAATACCAGTAGGAGTAATTTTGACGGAACAGATAAATTCGTATTGCAATTTTTTGAAACTGTGTTTTTCTTAATGATTGGCTGTTATATTAACGAATGATTTAAATTATACTCTTCAAAATATTTGTCTAATGCGTTTGGTAGTTTGAATTTGCAATAAATGTAAGGTTAGGATTTTTTTTTTGTAAAAGTTAATTAAGATGTTTTGTAATGTTAACAATTTGAACGTTGTCTTTTAAATCAGTTTTCCTCAAGCTTTTAAAGCCAGCGGACCGTTAAAAAAAGGAAAAAAACGCGGACCACTAATACTGAAATAAAAATAGTTTCTTATATTGTGACAGATGGAAATATGTAACTATATCGTGTCACATCATCCCACAAATTATAAGTTTTAATATTTTAGCATGGTGAATTTCTTGAAATACTCTTTTTGGCATACCGTTTACGGTTCGGTGGAATGTCTATGCGATCCGGCACCAGGCCACGGACCACTAGTTAGGGAACACTGTTCTAAACCGATCATGAAAGCACAGGTTAAATATTTGTCAAGTAATCTATCTGGAAGAGCCTTTTTTCAGTAAAAACTTGAAATGTCATGGTCTATAAAACCAAAGCTGGCGGCATAATTTGATAGTTAAAAAAAGTCAAATGAGCTTATGGCAAAGCTCATTATAAATATTGTAGAAGGGCAATCTTAAAAGCCAGTAGGTTGAGTTGCGTTCTTACTGGCTCACTAAATTGCTTCTTTTAAAATAGGATAACTTGTCTTATTGGTAGAACTCCATTATAACACGATGAAAAAATAACACTGTATGTATTTATGTAGAACTAAAATACATTATTACTTTTTCACCGCTTGTCTTGTTAGAATCTATCTTCAACTTCTTTATAATCGTATATAGTAGATAAGCAATGTATTAACTATGACCCGTAGACCAACTGCGGCCCGAAATAAAATTAATTGCAGCCCACAGATAAAATGTATGTGCCCCAAGATTTTTTAAATATTTCGGCACATGAGAAGATTATTATCATTCATTTCGATATCAATTATGGTTCAAGTTACGTTTTAATCCAATTGTATTAATAAGTTGAAAGAATGTTATAAAAATCAGACGAACATGTGATTGAGTGAAGTGATTTATATTGATTTTTTATTTTGATACAAACAAAATAATAGCCGTATTAAAATATTATGTACAAAATCAGATAATTATATTGATTATAAAATCGATGTTTTACATTAATACCGAACTAATTTATTATGATTATATATTTATGATCAAATCTAGTTTTAATAAGATCCGCAAACAACTCATCATAATTAAATATTTATTGCATGAAGTTTTGTGTACACGTCTGATTTTTTCCATCTCTTTTTGCCGTACGGTCAAGGGTAATAATAGTTGTGTTAATCTTTTGGTTGATTTTTATCTTTGTTTATAAACCACCAATACTGATGCACGTTGTAAAAGCTCCCGGAACAAGTACACTTAATTATAATCGCTATAACAAAGCAATAAAAATTAATACTTCTCAGGGATAAGTAACAAACAACATCCTTAACCTTCGTAGGACTATCCTTGAAAAATGACTCTCAGGCCAAGGGGGGTAAAAAAAAGACCCCAGTGTTTTGGCTTTATTGGCATAGACTGCAATAATAAAATGATTGAATATGCTTTGACGTATATTTATACATCTTTCTGAGAAAAAAAATCATATAAAAAATCCTATTTTTCCTATAATTATTCATATCTAAGTCGCGCATGAAAACGACGACGTTTCCACTCCAACTGCTATGGCGGACTTACAATGGAGCCGGTGACTAACAAGCCAATAACCATGCACGAAGTCACATTTCCTTATCTCTTATCTTATCGCTTAACGCCTTTTATTGTTGCCAGATATGACACACTCCGTCCATATTATCTATGAATCGCTATGAGCACATTCTCTTATCGCTTATGGGCGTGAAATTTTATGTTAGCGCTTCCCAGCGACTGCTTACATCGACAATTATACTGAAAAATTCCGACTTCTTCTCTTTTTCAATCGATTACGGTGCAACTAGCCAATAAATATCATATTTTTTTTCTGCAAAAGGTGTAAAAAAACTATGATATAAGAATACTAAAAGCTTAGACATCGTATCACTAGTATTAAGATAGATATTTAAGGTAATGTAGTTGTTGGGACAAAGTCTATAGCGTTAGGCATGGCTAGGTTAAAAGCATTTACAACTACAAAAACATACCAATAGTCTTGTGTACACTTTATAATCATATGTAAACCTTCGTAGAAAATTGCTTGACATTTAAAACTCTTAAACTTGAGTACTCGATATTAAATGCCAAAAACATTAGTTACCACTCAAAAGATAATCCAATCACGAACAAAAGTAATTGACTTTCTTTTGTAACGCAAAGTGGATTTAGGCCTTAAAATGTGTTCAGTAAAATAGTCTTAAAGGGCTGTATACAGTGGTGTAGTGGTAAATAAATTTGTACTAGGTTGGTCATTTATTTATTTTTGTTTAATGCATTTGGTGATAAAAATACCAAATCTTCCAAACAAAAACAAAAAATCGTTTGAGAATGATCAACGCTAAGATCCTTAAAAGAAGGGTGGTACTTCTTCACGTATTTTTAAAATTATAATATAACTCACTTTTAAGGTTACTTACTTACTGAGACTTAAAAAATAAGAATTAAAATTAAAAAACATTTGGATTATCTTCTAACAGCCACTGCATACTTTTTGTTATTTGTGTAATACGGTAAGAAAAATAACAATTTATAGTTCAACATAAATTATTTTATGTATTTGTTTTATCTCAAAACAGTGTCAAGAGCAGTTAGAACGTTTCCAAAGTAAGGTGTAGTAGTTATAAATATTCCAACTACAGTGAAACCCCGACTCTACGTTTTTTAAGGGACCGTATTAAACAAACGATGAATGCGGGAAAGTTTTATAAATGTACTAAATGCCGGGACTATAGAAAATGAACGCACCACGCGGGAAAACGTATAATGCGAGAACGTAAGATCGGAGTTCCACTGTATAACTATTAATATATCAACCTCTCATCACAGCAATAGGCCAACATTGATTTGAAATAATTGTAATCAAATCAATAATATTGCTATATTGATTGAGTAGGCATTTACTTGGTAGAACTCCATTATAATACGTTATTCTACATAAAATATTTGATATGTTTGTTGATGGCTTACGCCTTCGTCATTCATCGTTGACTAGGGCGTAAGCCGAAATCAACAAATATATAAAATAATTTATGTAGAACTAAAATACATTGTTATTTTTCTTACCGTATTATAATGGAGTTCTACCAAGTAAATGCCTACTCAATCAATATATTTGTGTAATGTTGTTATTATTAAGGATTTTGACTGGAAGGTGCTTGATCGTTTGAATATTACTTTTTAGTTTTATCGCTTGTTAGTTGTTAGTTCAAGTTTATTCGTGCACTTAAAAATACTGAAGATGATGACAAGTAAAGCCTGGGTCGTTAGCGACAAAACTCATGGAAAAGTAAAAAAATCAAACGATTCAAATTTAAGTGCAATGTATTCACTTAATTAACAGAGAAATACATATAATTTCACGTTTATGACTAAAGCCCAGATGAGATTTGATTTTTTTTTGTAAAATAAATAGCCAGAAATCCACAATAAAAGTTATGGTGGGATATTACATTTGTTAAAAACTTTTATCTCTATTTTTTTTTTTAAGTTGAACTGCTTTATACAGTGTCTTAATAATCACTTCAATGACTTGTAGGTACTATTACTTAAAATATGGTTGGTACTTAAAATGATTAATAAGTTTGCAAAAGTGTAGTAAGCCGTTATGTAAAGTGCAATTTCTGGGAAACTGTAGTGCAATAAAATACATTTTATTACGTGTAAAACATTCAGTGTAATGTATGAACAGCAATAATCTTGCTCTCGCATTGTATGCCCGATTCTGCTGTAAATGGTATCGTATTGTGTGAGTGTACTCGTCATTTTGTAACATGTTACTATTATTATGAACTGCCGAATCTAATTTCAAGGCACGTCGCATGAGTTAGGTAACAGAAACGTTCCAGCATTAAAATGATGACTTGCCTAATGCGTGGTGCATTTCCAACTGATGCGTTGAAAAACGATTCATTTGTATTGAATCAAAACGATTACTTTTAAACGTTTTGGAAACTTGTTAGTCTCGATTTTCTTATTCGAAAAATAAATAAACTACTACATATGTATCTTAACCTGTCAAAGAGTGGATAAATCTATACTGAATGTAATTCATACTTCAAGTCTATATACGCTCACAGACACACACTACTGTGTTGAACCAATATCACGTCCACACTCTTTGAAGAAAAAAAGGAGGTGACGTCTATGTACGTCCACACTCCCTCGAAATCTTATATACAAAACCGAAACGGCGTATGTATGTCTGTGGGTCTGTAATTCGCTTTTGCATTGTTGGTCATTAAGTTGCCATAAAAACGAATATGAAAGAAAATATGTTTGAATTTTTATCGGCGAAGACATTTAGTCAAAATGTAATAAATTAGTCTTCTACTGAAATTTTCCCGGCTTTTATTAATATAATAATGTTTATTATTTACGTGAAGGTTTTTGACATTTCTTTGACAGCAAATTAGATTTTTTCCCCGAATATGGACATTTAACAAATTAAAAAAGTTTGTGATTTTATTTTATCTCTATTTTGGATGTTAGATTTTGTGATATAATTATGTCGCAACATTAAATAATTATTGGTTGCTTAGTCCGAGCGACGCCAGGTAGCAATACTAGTAGTTTTATAATTCTTATACGGAATTGTACGCAATATTTGTTCTAAAAATCTCTACACTTCACAAATTCAACTATTAAAATTCTTTCAATTCAGTGGTTGTGAATTTCATTAAATTTATTTTGATCATAAAACAACAATTGACTTGGATAGATGTTCTTCAAATAAATGAAATGTGTCGCATCTAGTTACACAACTAGTGGAATATAGAATTGTCAGAAATAAAGGAACTGTTTATTTTTAAAGAAAGACATCAACAAAAAAATCGGTCAAAAACACAAGATTTTTTAAAATTATTTGAACAATCGACTTGTTTTATCTATTATAAATATTAAATACTCATTAGGGATCTCAGTTCTGTATCCACTATGGCTTCACGCTTTCCTTGCCGGGCGTTTTCTCCAGCATATCAACGTTATTCTAGTTTCAAAACTTTGCCAGGAGTATCCAAGGAGAAATTCTGACTATGTATTTTTTTTCATTCGATATCCGATAGAGACAAGAAATTCTTTGATTTTAGCTGAGTCAAATTTTAGTCGGATGTTTACTCTTAAAATTTCATGTTTCCACAAGACTTTGAGAATATCACGGTATAAAAAAACAAGAAGAATCCCGAAATCTTGACGGTAAAAATATAATACATTTTGTCACAAAAAAAAAATTCGATGCAAGTGACTTGAGACGGTTGATGCAAATATAAAAAGAAAAAGGTACTTCGTTGTTTTATGCCAGGCGGCTAAACACGAAAAAATATCACTGAACCTAAAGGTTGCCTGTCGCTGCACCCTCATAAACATGAGGCGGGAGGCGTCACTTAACGATTTTTGAAATAAAAACAAAGAATTCAATCCTTGCAGCCAGTTGCATAAGAACACCCAAAGCATGTAAAACTATAAAAAAAATCGGGGAAGTGCGCGACGTAATATTATTCCGCGGGAGATTATGTGTAGTAATGGACATTTAATGACACCTTCATTTGAGGTCAGGACACGCTGGGTTTGCCAAGTGTTCTTTGCTGATGGTTTGCTGAGTAGGTAGCGGTTCCTGGAGTGCATGCTCGGAGATCAGTGCTCATTTTTTACAATTACTATAATTTTATAAACCCCGATACACTTGCAAACACCCAGCAAGTAGAGAGATGTATGTGGTAATTTATTGTTATCAGAAGGTATTGCTGAATTTTGGCAGTTTATAGAGCGTCAACATCACGATGATTGAGAAGCGCTGGCTGCTAGGGGCAAGGCGTAAGATTAAATTATCTGGAATACATTAAAAAATACACGTATACACACATAAAAGTATTCGGCCATTAATTTGATGATTTATGTATCGTTTCATATGGATAGCGAAGGTTTAGGCAACCTTTAGGTTCAGTGATATTTTTTCGTGTTTAGCCGCCTGGCATAAAACAACGAAGTACCAAGAAAAAACATACACTGCCGTAAAAATAAAATGGCCAACACATATAAATAATTCTGGAATTTAAGATATTTGATTATTATTTATGAATACAACTATTGTATCATGGAGAGGGGAGACACAATGTCCTGAACGTAAAAGTGTTGAACTGAATTTCAACATGTCTTTGGAATGAGCTTACCTTCAAATATATGTTGATCTTAACACTCTGATGAGGAAGTGAGACCTATTGTTGAATTCAACGTCACGGCTATGATCATACGGTGTGGTCTTTTGAAAGACCATTGCACCCTCATTGAAATTTTGCCGTCGTAAGCAGTCGATGATAGCCTTTTTCATGGTTTAATTATGAGAGAATCTCATAACTATACTTCCTATATATGTAAATGAAATAAGCATTTAGTTCGTATTTTACCAGAAAATTCTTAGAGTCACTGATTATAAAATCTCCAAAGTTTAATCACAAATTATCCATCGGAGATAAAATATTATAAAGTATGCTAAACCAAATCTGTGAAAGACGTTAATCTACCTTATAAAGTGAATTGGAGAGTGTATAAAAATATTATTGTTGATGAAATTATTCTTATGCGGATATCAGATTTGACTTGATTTATAAAATAAATTGAGTACAAACTTGCATATTTTTCAATCATCACGACCCATAATTTGGCCTATACATGAAAATAACGGCGCAAACGTTTCATGAATAAGCCAATTTCAGTAATTCGGTTAAAACAAAATTAAGCATGGTATATAATGAACTTATGTTGAATGTAATACATTTGGTGAATTCGATTAAATGTTTAAACTTTTAAGTTGTTATTTATCAATAATTATTTGTGGATTGGCATAGTCTTCAACTATACACATTTTTTTTTACTGTCTCTACATATTTTATAAGGACTGATTTCGCTCACCACAAACCAATGTAAATAATTGTCAATTTTCTCCATGGTTGATTTCTCTTCGAAGAAATGGATGCCTGTGTTGGCTTGAATTCCTTCCCACACTCATCCGATCCTAATGTTGCGAGCAGTGATTAGCTAAGCCACTCGTCCAGTCATATTCCTATTCTTTCTACCTCTACTCTCTTCGAGCAATTGAGAAACATCCAGTTCTTTTGAGTTGATATTGACTCCAATATAAGCCTATATTGAAAATGTAAATCAGGGGTTCTTAACCTTATTTCGTCTACGGGCGCATTTGAGATTTTGGAGAATAGTGACGGGCGCAGGTCGGATTTTTCAAGAAACAAATCTTACGTTGAACATACTTATTCATTTTAATCATTGTTTTCTGGGAAGATTTACATATGTGTAACATTCGTGTACTATTTTTCAATTGAAATTTTCAAAATATTAAAAAAAAAAAATACAGTTAAATTTAAATAAACACTTCTACGAAAAAAAGTTTCAATAAATAAATTACAATTCTGAAAAAATTGGTTTTTTCGTCGTTTGATACGTTTGTAGCGGGCGCACGATAATAGGTCCGCGGACGCTATTGTGCCCGCGGGCACAAGGTTTAAAACCCCTGGCGTAAATGATTAAAAAAAAGATTCATCATACTATCTATGTTGTAAATATTAACAGCTAGTATGTAATAGAACATCAAGTAATTATTTCTGCGGTGTAATAGTGTACCCCGAATTAATGAGCGCTATTGCATGTAGCAGCTGTTGACCTCGCCGGGAGCGTGTTGAACTCATCTCACAGTAATGTTGCCGCATTTCAATTAGTTATACTAGGAATGTTTTTGGTCTAAATGTTTCTCAACTTTTACGGCGCGGATAAAATTGGTACAAAGTGAATTTATATGCAGTACGAGGTGCAATCTAACTGAAATCTGGAAACGTACATCGTTAATGATGACCACGCAATAAAAATGTTTTTTCGTACGTTTTTACGTTACTCACTGTACGTTTTGATTAGTTACGTGTT